>OY294045.1:75770371-75955380 GCA_958510825.1 Brachypterus glaber | reverse complement strand
AAATGAACCGAAAATGTCAGTTCAAAAATCGGGTTTCAATACACTAATTTTGAAACGTTATTTTTCCCGAAAATCAAGTTTTTTTATTATTGTTTTTGATTATTGAGTTTAAAAGGGGAAGTCTTAAGTTTTAGTCTGTAAATTTTGGTTGCTTTTTTTTAAACTTGTATTACGACTTGGAAAAAGTTTCAGATTAATCAGCATTAATCAACTTTCTACACTTGGTTGAGAAGATTAATGTGTTTGCTAATTATTAAAACAAGAATTTGCTGCTAATATCCCCCGCCCCTCCCTCCCCAAACCTAAAAAATGTCCAAGACAGGCAGATTTAGTTTTAGGTTAGATCGTAAAAAAATTATTTTGACTTTTAGATTAAAAAAAAAAAATGCCTGTGTAACTGAAGATTGAAATTACTGTAGTACATTACAATCACAGGCGAACCCCTGTACTAGTAAAAACAGTTTTTCTTGTCCATAATTTAAAAAAAAAATAAAATATGCACTCATGAGTGAGTGAGACCCGGTTCCTATTGGTTAAAACTCAACTTTTGTTATTTGTAAGGCTTTTTTTGAGGCGAAATTTCTTGGTTACTAATGAGATATCGATATCGGGTTTTTTACCATTCTTTCGTTAATGTTGCTTGAGTCGCGCTTTTTTAATTTTTTTATTTTTAATATAATAAATTTCACTTTAAAAATTAGAAAATTTTACGAAATGTTAGTCATAAAAAACTTCTCCCTTCTTCCTTAAAGAAAAAATTAAAAAAGGGACGCAGTTAGGCAGTAAAACAACTCTTAAACTGTATAATGAAAAAAAAATGGTAATATTTTTAATTATAATTAAGAATTTTAGTTAAGGAAAAGTATATAAGTTTAAAAAAATATTTTATTTAAAATTTATAAACCAATAAAATATTGCGAATATAAAAATATGGTAAAGTGCCTGAGCCCCCCTGAATATTTTTCTGGTTACGGCCCTGCAAACAAAAACATCAACAAATTATCTCGGAGACCTTAAAATTGACAAATCGTCGTTTTCTCGGTTTTGGGGTCGCAATACTTTCCCAGGGAAAGTTTCCCTTCCATATTGGTGAGGACCGGAAAAGTAAAACTATAGTCAGTTGAGTGAAATCAGGTAAAATTGGCTCATGGGAGATATTTCAAAGTAAAAGTTTTAACTTAATTTGGTACGGTCAGAAATTAAAACAATATTCACTATATACCTTTTTGGGTGAAGTTCAAATAAATATTAATATTAAATAATTAATATTGTTATTATATAACAATCCAGGCGTCCTTGTTACAAGCCGTGAAGATATGTAATGCTTCGCATTCTACTATATAGTTCTCCGCATGAAACAAAGTCTCCGACGAAAGGGGGAGGAATCATTCGCCCCTCTCTTCTTTCCGTCAAAAGCGTTAGAAAGCGTGCGTGCCTGCACACACATTCCAAACATATTTCCCGTAGCCACAGATCCGTGCGTCACAAAGTATACAATTATATACCGGGAGTAAGAAGACTATTGTACACCCATTTTTCCTTTATTTTTAAAGTTGGAGATTTAAAATTTGGATTGACTTTTAGTAAATTTAGATCCTTCCTCGAGGGGTCTTTACAAATGTTTTTTTTTATAATCTTTATTTGTTATGTGAATACTATTTGATGCGTCTAGTACAAGAGTGGCGCATCTCACTTTATGAAAATATTGAGATAATAACGATTGAAATTTCTGTGAATTTTACTTGTTTGATCTACGATACTTTAGGTATTAGGATTACTACTTTACCCTCAGTTTGTGGTTCCGAGTTGGGGCGCTGCAATTCGACTAGTGTTCGTTTTGTCCACTTTTATTATCACGGTTTTGATACAATGTGAGCATAGGAACGGAACCTACTTTTGTTATTGTATTTTGCTTGAAAGTAAATATAGCTTTGGCTAACAGGCTATTAAAAATTGTTTTTCTGTGTTCTGTGTTAAAAATAATCCTCTTAAAATGTACTGAATATGGTTTTTCTACGACTGCTTTAGAATGTAAGCAAATACACACACTTTTCAAACACAGAATAAATCCATTCTAGCTCTAGATACGTTATGAATATTCCGTATCAAGTGTTAGAATGAGCACATGTAGTGCCATCTCTTGTTTGTTAAAAGTACAGAAAACCGTAGCAAAATTAGCAAAAATTTATATATTTTACTATGAAATATTGAATAATTTATGCTATTTACAAGTTTTGCGTTAAAATAACATCAAGTTTATTAGTTTTTCTTAATATTTGACCAGTTTTTTATCAATTTAGTTCAAACAATTAAAACTGCTCCATCTATTGTTAAATATTTAAACCTAATATCTGTCACAACAATCTGACATAACCTTGAATTTTTGCATTATAATTTTTTAATATGTGCTAAAATTAAATAAACATCTTTTTTAAATACTGATTTCATAAAATTAATTAAATATCATTAATTGCTTATTTAAAAATATGAGTTTTGTTGCATTTGCAATGTCGAGTCACAAAGAACATTGTTGTTAACCTTCTCCGCAGTTTAAAGCCATACAGTGTTTCATATTTGCAGTCGAAGAAAAGTATAGTCTACAACACGTATGGAATAGACATTCCGCGCTCGCGGGACCGTCATACTCGCCTGCCGGCTCGTATGACAAACTTTCCGCTCGCGCGAAATATTGTCTATTCCATACTAGTTATAGAATATATTATTCAACCTTTGGTCGATAAATAAATTAGAGAAGATATTTCAAATACGTAAGTAGGTAGGTAGTAGTATATTTTTGCTTAAAAAGAAGTGCCTATGTAATCACTTTGTCATATTTAGTTTTTAAACAAAAAATAAATAATTCACGAATAATGTATATCGAGGTCATAATCAAAAGCACAAAATGATTGAAGGTTGATTTATAACAAAAAATACAATAACATACAAAAAATTGAAAGAATTTAAATTATCAACATTAGGCATGACGAGTTTTAAATGATGCATTGTTGTCAGGTTTACAATAACACAAAAATGTAAAACATTTTTTTATGTAATATTTTTTTCTTGAAAAAACTTTGTAAACAGTTTTTTATCATGTTTTTTCGTAATTTTGTACTGTTTTAAGCAAAAACATATTTTTCTCATTTAGCCCAAAACTCGCCTTTAAAACGATATCCTTCTTTAGTCCCAAAATTATCGCAGTGCTCTAAATAATTAAATTTTAAAATAAAAATTGGTTTGGTTTAAAGTCGCACTAAATGTTGATTCCGGACCACCGTATAGAATATGTTGAATTAGAGTGGGCCTTATATTTTTTATTGTCCTAAAATTTTCATTTGGGGGTAACCAGAAAATTTTAAAAATATGAGGGTGATCAGACTTATTTAAGGGTCCTAATTGGGCGCCTAAATTTCGTAAAATTACCCATATATCGTAAATTATCGTTGACTATTTTACAAACAATATATAGGCCAATATAACCTTGCATTTTTAGTTTCTTGACCAATCAGATCAAAATGAATCTGATAATTTTTGCACATGTGCAATTATCAATTGGTTACTATGGAAACAAGAAACTGACAGTTACTGACATCTTAATAAATGTTATATTTTTGCAAAATGTGTTTTTAATTTGTGAAGCTTACCTTTAGTTGATCTATTTTTATTAATAAGCAATATAAATGCTTATTTTATTACCAAAACATCCTAGGTATAAACCTTAATTAATTTCAGATAATATATTATATTTTATGCACTCTCCATCTTAAAAGCTTTAAATCACTGATATTCATAAATTTTAATTTATTTAATTGAATTTTGGTGTTAAAAACAGGCCACTCAAAACTAATTAAAACACTTATTTATTATAAATATATTTACAGTAAAGAAGTAAATAATTTACTTCTTTTAAAAGACGGAAATCAAAACATCAAATGACTGCGCTGGTACCAGTACAGCGTTGCCAAACTTTATTATAAAGCGATCGCAAATAGTTTTTTTTACGGGTGGAAACAACCGTTATTTTATTTCTTTCCAGTTGAAAACTAAACTTTTTAAACAAAAACAGCAATGATTTTTATTTAAATGCTAAAATATATGATAACAACTATTTTATTGGCATAATCTCAAGCATAAAATATCCCTCAAGCAAAGTTTAGACTTGGCAACCTTCGCGAATAAGTGGTTTTAAAGGCGCGGCAAATTTGAGATTTAAAATTTTAATTATAGTTGTAAAGTAATATTTTTGTTAGGTCTTAAATTTTCAATTTAAATATGAAACAACATTAAACATGGTAAAATTATGTACTTCCTTATTTTGTTTGTGAAATAGTCTTTCAAAATACCATTCGTGCATGTTGAATTATACATAATTTTTTTACTGTATATAAAATCAAAAATTGCTTAAGGAAATTGTTTTCGTGCATTTCGTGAAATATTTAAAGGGCTTCAAATCCTATTTTTTTTTCTTTCGAGCATACAAAATGATTTGCTAAAATTCAAAATGATTAAAAGATTCTAACCCGTGCCGAAAATCAGCCAAAGTTGCCCGTAAAACAATGAAACTGACGAATTTCTACCATAAATGTGAGTCAAACGGTAAACAAACATTTTAAAAATGTATCAAAAGTTTTGATTTAAAACGGACTGAATTTATTTTTATTTACTGCATTCTAATAATTATTCATAATATTAAAATGGTTTTATTAAAACAAAACGAGCTAAGCGTCAAATAAGGACTCCTCACGTGGCTTGTTTATTTGTTTGTTTATTTGTTTAACCTCGTACTATTCTACTTAATTAAGCATCCCCCAAGTTCAGGACTTGTGTGGGCTAGTAGTAGAGGGAACCACCGGCTTATACTGACTTTCGAACCAGTTTATAGGGATTGTCCGTTTCACTTATCGCCTTCGCCAAATTTCAATTATTAATTAACTAAAAAAGGCAAATCGGCGCCAGTGAGAATCGAACTCACGATAGTAGACTTGCTATACATACATGCTAGCCACTACGCTATGCCTCCCATGCTTATTTAGGAGATCTTATATGGCGCTAAGCTCGTTTTGTTTAAGCCTTTTAATATTATGAATAAATATTAGAATGCATTAAGCAAAGATATCAATCCGAACCAATGAACTAGAGAGGTGCGGGAACAGGAATGGTGTCAGAACGAGTGGCTAATATGAATGGCAACCATTAATCGCATTCTTTGCCTTAGGGGGTTCAAATTTTACACACTAGGTGGTGCAATTTGGTAACTTTATAGGGAATTTTAATCTTAGGATTGGACAATGTGCTTCTTGTTTTTCTTCCTTTAGGTAGAATTGATAATGTTGCCAATTCTGTTCTGGCCTTATTAACTACGAATATCCGGCCAACTCTTACTGACATTCCATTTTATTAAAACTTCCGGGACTGCATTTAAGCAAGTCTGGAAATTCCCATATCCCGGTTGTTGTTTGAAACTTCTAACCTATGTAGGTTTTATATCTATTTCTCCTCTCAAATCTTTTTATTTCCTCTGCACATAACCTCAAAAAACAACATGTGGATAACCGTATTTCAGGTTTATCCACGAAAGTACATCACTAACATCAAATCTTTATCAAATATCCAAATTAGGTTTTTTTTCATTACCAACACAATTTAACACAAAATTGTCAGGCTGGGACCAACGCCGTTAGAACGAATTATAAATCATGCCACAGACATGTTCCCTCTTTCACGGATGGAATGGAACTTCGTCCAATGTGCTTTCAGAGGCCAACTTGTCTCTGATGCTTAACTGCTTTACTTACCATAAAAATCCCTATAAAGTTACCAAATTGTACCACCTAGTGTGAAAAATTTGAACCCCCTAGCAAAAAAAAAAAAAAATTTAAAGTTTTTGATGATATCAAAATTACAGATAGTACTAAATTTCTAGGGACAACTGTTGATAAAACTTTAAGCTGGGAAGGTCATATTGACAACGTTTGTAAGAAACTAAACAGTGCCTATTTTGGTATACTTCAACTGAGAAATTCCCTAAATGTATCAGGTTTATTAAATGTTTATTTTGCCCTAGCCTATTCCCACATTTCCTTTAATATTATATCTTGGGGTTCATCCACACATTTTTTAAGAGTATTTGTTTTACAAAAAAGAATATTACGATTAATTTTTGGTTTAAGTTATAGGGATAGTTGTAGAGATCTATTTAAATCAAAGAATTTATTGACTGCCCCCTCTATTTACATTTTAAAATGTGTGATGTTTGTTAAGCAAAATTTGGATCAGTTTGTTACTACTTCACAAAATCATGACTATAATACTAGGCATGAATTTTTAAGTATTCCTAAACACAAGACAACTAGGTACAAAAAGTCACCCATGTTCAACTGTATCAGCTTATATAATGCTCTACCGAAACGTATACGAACAATAAGTAGTCATATTTCTTTCAAGTCAACAGTGAAAAATATTTTAATACAAAATTCTTTTTACAATCTTGACGAATTTTACTCATGTAGTTTTAATAATTAATGTATTGTGCCTGTAACGTATTTTAAATTATTTAAATTTTATTTTTTGTTTTAATTCAATGTTTTTTTTTGTATTTTAAACTTTTTTAATGTGTTTTTAATTTATTTATTTTTTAATTTGTTTATGGATATTTATGTATTTTTAAATGTTTAAGAAAAAAAACATTGAATATATTATATGTGTTGTAATGTACTATTTATATTAATTATTTTATTTATTTGTTAGTCTTAAATCTGTATGTAGTTTTTTTTTTTGTTTTTGTAATTTTTTAATTTTTTTTTTTGCTACGTGCAGATTTTTGTTGTATTTTATTTATTTTTTTTTGACATACCATATGTACATTGTACCCAAGTGGCGAAATAAATATTATTATTATTATTATTATTTTAAAGAATGCGGTTAATGGCTGACAACGTAGTGTCACTACTTATTTATATTGGAAACCTGTTCCCCCACTTCTCTAGTTCATTGGTCCGAACTGATACATTTTTAATAGTATATTAAAGTACTAGTTTCATAACATACGTTTTTACAGTAGAGTACAAGTTTAGAAAACGAGCCGCTTGCGGTGAGTTTTCTAAAGTACTAATGGGCTAAAAACGTGTTATGAAATGAGTGCTTTATAAAAATTTTTCTATTTTGCTCTAAAATTTTAAAAAACTTACATTTAAATTGATTTAGGGATTTTTGTTTCGAATTGGCATTACAGTTTTCGCCATGTATAAAATTCTAAGAACGAATATTATTTTGATATATTTTATAGTCATTTCTTCTCTTTTCCACTGCAAGTAACCAAGCCACAATTTAAACACGGTAAAACATAACCTAAACACAAAATTTTGTAGAAAATTAAACTTTAAACCGACGTTCACAATTGCACGGCAAACGTCAAGAGATAGACTTTTGTCTGTTGCCAACCCAAAAGAAAAAAAAGTAGAGACCTCTTATGGGCCTATAAGAACACGCAAAATGCGTGTGATTATGAGCTTATAAGAGTCGCAAAATAGAAAAAATGTTTTTAGTATTTGACTCACATTTATGGTAGAAATTAGTTAATTAGTGGGCAACTTTGGTGGATTTTCGGTGGATTTTTGGCACGGATTCGGCACGAGATCTTTTGATCGTTTTGAAACTAGGCACATAATTTTGTATGCTCAAAATAAAAAAAATAAGATTTCAAGCCCTTGGGTAATTTATGGAAAATTTTACGATTTTTAGGGGTCCACTTAGGACCCTTGGGGAGTTTTAACACCCTCATATTTTCAGAATTATTTAGTTGCACCTAAATGCAAAATTTTAAGACAATAAAAAAATATAAGGTCCACCCTAATGTTGCATATTTAGTCTGTCGGATTGTCGTAATCGAAGTTAATTTCCTATTTTTGTTAAACCAAACATTGTTTATCAAACATTAAATGTTAAATTTTAGCCCTTCCGAGAACCGCAAACGTTTAGATTTAACATACAGTTTATCCAAGATAAATCAATACCGTGTGGCATTTTCAAGAACAGGCTAAAACAGATACCCTTTCTAGACGGGTGGCAGTATCTTTAAAACGCTATATCTCGGAACTAAAAGTCCTACGAAAAAATGATGAAACATGCTTTATAGGAAGTTAAAAATGCATTTTAGCTCTCCACGAATCAATATTGAGTTACCGAAAAATATGTTTTTTTCTTCAAACCCTACCCACACGCCCCTACTGAACTAAACTTTAGATTAAAAAGTTTTTCAAAGAAATTTGATGATTGATTTTGCAAGCTGAAGATGGGTGCTTTACATAAATGTAATCAGTAAAATCCTAGCTGCTCCGGTTATCTAGATAAGGTAAACGTTCTTCAGGAGAGTCATCCGTCATTATAAATAATATGTAGTGGGTTAAATGAGATTTTTCTTGTAGTACTTTTTGCATAGATTCCAAATCTCAAAATATCATACTTTTCTTTACTTTTCGAATTTTATCAAAAGGCCTAAAACCACCTGAAAAAGCGTAAAACAAAGCTCAGTCTTTGCTTTTTAATACTATTAAAAACAATCTAAACAACGATCTCTTACGAAAATTTTTAGAAAGAATATTAATATTAATATTGCTACTTAAAGGAATAAAACAAGTCAAGTTTAGAATTTGACAAATACATTAACGTGTATATTTAAAATATAATATAACAATATGTTAAACGCGCACGCTAGTGTATTAGTCAAATCAAATAAAACTGACAGAAAAAATACAACAATTTAGATTTTATTTGATAGTCTTAAAAAGCAAAGACGGAGCTTACGCTTTTTCAGGTAGTTTTACGCCTTTTAATAAAAATACTACACGTATCTAAATTTAACCTAAAAAATACAGTTTTTTATGTTTCTTTCGAAAAGTAAAGAGAAGTATGATATTTTTTTTAATAGATTTGGAATCCACGCTAAAGGAACTAGAAGAGATATCTCATTTGATATATACATACATACATACATTTTTGTTTAACCTCTTACTATTCTACTTAATTAAGCATACCCTGCTGAAAATGACGGGTCTGGGCGGGTATAAATGGGGTACCTTAAGTCCAGGACTTGTGTGGGCTAGTAGTAGAGGGAACCACCGGCTTTAATTAACTTTTGAACCAATTTATAGGGAGTGTCCGCTTCACTTACGCTTTCGCCAAATTGCAATTATTAATTAACTGAAACTCACGCTATTTTGGGTAGTAAACTCATCAAGTACGACGCTGTAGTCCACTACACCAATCCTCCCATGATGCACAAAATATTATATATAATGACGGATGACTGAACAACTTTTACCATTATATAGATAACCGGAGCAGCTAGGATTTTACTGATTACATTTATGTAAAGCGCCAAGCTTCAGCTTACAAGATCAACCATCAAATTTCTTTCACAAACTTTTTAATCTAAAGTTTAATTCAGTAGGGGTGTTTGCCCAAAGTTAACCGTATTTATATGATGTAAACTACAAAGGTCCTAAATCTTTGGTGTAAGATTTTTTTAAATTCCGTTTAAAAGTTATAAGGTTACAAAACCAGACAGGCTCCAAGGCGCTTCACCGAGACCGAGATTATGTTCTTAGATAAAAGTTTTCACCAAAACACATGTGTAGGTACCTATAATAAAATTTTTAGAGGTTCTATTCGGGACGAAATATTAGGAACTGTACTTTAATACTTCCTATAGTATAAACAGTAGTCGGCGTAAACTCAGTTATGACTCATCAACGTTGAAAATAAACACAGAAACATAGATTTACGGAATAATTTTGCCGAATTATGAGGGAAATTTTTATAAGGGTCACTAAATTGAAACATTTTAGGACTAATTTGTTATACACAACAATATTGGCTATACATATTAACTATACTATATATATCGGTGCTTTTCAAACCGACATTCGATTTTATCTTTTAAGAATACGAAAGTTTTTAATTTTTATTTATTGATAACTTTTTTCGCACCTTACAACGCTAGAGTTGACGCCTATGCGATTACTGGAAATTCGCCGAGTACTGATCATAAAACTAGAGTTGTAAATGAGCAACTACACACGATTCCGCGCAGCGGTGTATAATTTCTTTAAAACTCGAGTGATATACTATACTTTTTCTAGGTCCATAAAAACAAACATAAAAACTAACTAAAATATCTGTCTAGAAAATTTCATGAAAACTTTTAAAAAAAACTTTATAGATAATTATATATTTTTATTATTATACATATTATATTGTTGTTTATGATAAATCTTACCTTACAATTGCATAACACTGTCCAATTTATCTTAGGAAAAAAGAATTAAATATTTTTTGCTACTTTTCTAATATTTTTGATAAATGTATAAACACACATTTGTTTTATACTGCACAAATCTAAATTTCCCACAGCACATTTAAATTTCCCAATGCAAATTTTGTGTCCAACTGTATGTTAAAATAACTCGGGTTTGCAACAGACTAAAAAAAAACATTTACAAAATTGGCGAAGGCGCCAACATTGAAAGATTAAATATCACCTTGCCAAGGCATGCCTGCTGCAAAACAGGCTTAACGGTTTGTATATTATTATATTTTATAATAAAATTTAATAAAATCTATATTTTAAAAACAATATTTTTAGAAAAAATATATTTATGTACCTATCTATTTATTTATTAAGTTTGAGTAATCTAAAGAAAATAATTGGAAACCAAAAATGCATGCACACAGTGCGACCCGGTTAAGTTCAGGCTTTTTGGAATGACCGCACAATTTTTGTTTTACTTGTTGGTAGTAGACTACCTCCTCATTACATACCACTAGTCACCTAAATCACAGCTGCTCCTTCTTGAGAGATTTTTAGCTTTTTCGTTTTTTTTTAACTTTATTTTTGGTATTATTCAAAATTCAATTTTCATTAATACTTAGGTAAGATAATTCCCTATCTTTTTAAAATTTTGGGATCGTGCTGAGGGGTAGTTGTCAACCAACAAATGCTCGATGACGGTATTTCTCTATTTTGTTTGTTTAAAAATAAATATATACAAATTGATCTACCAAATAATTTTAACTCTGTTATGTAAAGTACTACCGGAAGACTATTCCATATTATTTTCAAAATTTTCGGATCCTGCCGACGGGTAGTTTTTGGCCAATAAATGTCCGATGACGCACAGTGCGAGTTTAGGTTTCTTGGAATGACCAACCAAATTTTTTTAGTTGTTGATAGTACAGCACTAATAGCTATAGTGCCAAAGTATTAATGAAAATCGATTTTTTTCTAATAATACCACAAATAAAGTTAAAAAAAAAAAAAACGAAAAAGCTAAAAATCTCCCAAGAAGAAGCTGCTGCGATTTAGGTGACTAGGGGTATGTAATGAGGAGGTAGTCTACTACAACTAAAAGCAAATTTGTCATTCCAAAAAACCTAAACTTAACAGGGTCGAACTGTGTGCAAGTCAATATTAAATTTTCACCGACACACCGCGAAGTGTCCGGCGCGCCGCGACTCTCGGCAAGCTCGGATGTGAATGGTCATGACCCACATTCAATAACCAATTAGAAGTGTGCTTTCGAATAAAAATTGGGTTACCCGGAAATGGTTATGAAGCTTTAGCGCGTCGATGACAGCAGAACAGATGCTGACCAAACTAGCCGTCCAAGCACTGTATCCAACAAGTCGTGATGCCAAAAACCCGACTACAACAAAAAATACACGGGCTCCCATACAGGGTTATTCAGAAATAGGGTCATAAATTTTAAGGGGTGATTCTACATAGGAAAATATAAAAAAAACTTCCTTTAAACATGTCTAAAAATGCGTCGTAAGGGGCTTACTTTGAAAGTGGCTAAAAAATTCGGAACTCTTTGAAATATATCAACGATGCATGTAAACTAATTTTAATAAGGCCCATCTTCATATGGTATTGTTATGTACTTATTTAAACCAGGGTCGTGCGAAACGGGGAAGGCTTATCAGTTTTTGTCCCAAACTTTTTTCTGTGTAACTTTTTTGTTACTTTCTTATTGGAACAAATTAAATACTAAAATGGTAAAAAAATAACAAAATTTCGATGATGCGGGGTGATTCTAAATTAAAAACTGTACATGTAGGTCAGAAAATTGCCTTTAAAGATACTATGGCCCTTTAAAAATGGTGCATTTTTAGGAGACCATAGCACCCTTAGGATTGATTTTTGGAAGTACCTGTATGTGAGTTTTTTCCTAATTTTTGATGACCTGGAATTATTAAAATATTGATTTTCAACATTTTTGTATTTAATTTTTCCTCTTCGAACCGCGAAATTTTAACTTCAAAATATTTTTTCTCGAAAACGGTTAATCCTACACTGTTACATTACATTACATTTTGTTTAACCTCGTACTATTCTACTTAATTAAGCATCCCCTAAGTCCAGGACTTGCGTGGGCTAGTAGTAGAGGGAACCACCGGCTTTAATTGTCTTTCGAACCAATTTATAGGGAGGCGGACACTTACGCCTTCGCAAATTTCAATTATTAATTAACTGAAAAAGGCAAATCGGCGCCGGTGAGAATCGAACTCACGCTATTTGTGTAGTAAACCCACCAAGTACGACGCGGTAGTCCACTACACCAATCCTCCCATAATAAAAGTACCTTTTTTATCCAATAATAAACTTACTAAAAATTTACACAGAAAAAAGTTTGGGTCAAAAAAAAACTGAGAAGGCCCCCCATTTCGCACGCCCCTGGTCAAGATAAGTAAGGTAAATGTCCCAATTATCGTCCACTTAAGCACTAAATCAGACTTTGGTAAGCCACAAAAAGTTAGTTTAAAAGAGTATCAAAATTAAAATGGTACTAACTGAATCAACATTTATTAAATTTTACTAAATTGTATTTAAAATTAACGTATATATCATCAAAAATATATAAATAATTGATATTTATAAAAATGTATAATGTCCCAATTATCGTCCACATAATTTTTGGGGTTGTCCCAATTATCGACCTAGATAATGTCCCAATTATCGGTCACAGTGAAACAAGATGATTTTTATTTTATATTTATTAATATTTATCATAAAACTGGACATTTAAAAATGTTTTTAAAATATAGCCTTTACAATATGAAATTTATAATTAGATCCGGAAAAAATTGTCTTTTAAGACAATAAATAATAGGTATTAAAAAACCTATTTATTCTGTTCTTCTTTTATTTCCATATTAAACCGCTGAGGAATTGAGATGTAGGTATTGTGGATATTGTAGATATAGGTAGATATTGGAGTAAATCCAAAGAAATCTTAATCAAACGTTCGACCTTTTAGGCAATTTTCAAAATTTTTCGAGGAAATATTGAGGGAAAATTGCGAAAAAATTTACGGGATTGTTTCCTAAAAGAAATTCAAGGAATACAGCTTTTTTTAGCAGATAACCCTTCGGTTTAAACTTATTTTTTTATGTTTTTCCCATATGATTTCATAGTAATTGATTTCTTATTAACTATTTTTTTTAGTATCCAGTTTTTTTGTAGCTATTTATTTTCTTCTATATCTTGCTCGGATTTCTTTTTTCAGTTCAAGTTTTCGGTTCTCTTCTCTTTGGTTTATTTTTCCTCTTTTTCTTTCAACTATAACGCCTTTTTATCTTCTTTCCATTAATATGAGGTAATCTCGTCCATTTTTTTTGTTATGTTTACTAATAACCAAAGCCCGAGCCTTCATTTGCCTTTGACTCATCTTTTGTATTAAGTTCTTGTAGAGTGAGGACACACGTCTTGCGGTCGCTTATATTCATTTATTTATGCTACGCTCATGAACGAAAGAGCAGCTCTCTTATCCCCGAGGTGTGCTAATAACACATTATTTATCTTCTTATTCTTTATGCCAAAGAACAATTCAAGAAATTACTTGTGCATTGGAAATGGTAAGAGTTTTTAAGGTTATTTTGATTTTGGTCCTACATTCTTCTTCAGAACTAGATATATATTTACTGAATTTTTTTAATGAATTTTTAAGGTTAATATTTTTACTACTTATAAAAGATTATTTTCTTAATGATTTACCATTTTTGATTGTTTTATGGACCACCAGAAATTAAATACACTTATATTGTTAAATGGACCTTGCAATACTGGCCCAGAATATCTATTTCTTGCCTCGAAAAATGCAAGGAGTTTGTAAATTTTATGTTTTCTGGGGTTTTTTTAATATTTTTGTTCTTACATATGCAAATATTATCCAAAACGGTGTGATTACAGGCGTAAAAAAACTTGCAAGAAGTGGACGATAACTAGGACAAATATAGGACGCTAATTGGGACAAGCCACGTATACGTGGCTTGTCCCAATTAGCGTCCTATATTTGTCCTAGTTATCGTCCACTTTTTGCAAGTTGATTTTTAAGCTTATTTGTGAAAAAATGGTAGGACGATAATTGGTCTTGTTAAACTTTGTTATGTTAACAATTAATATTTGAGAAAATTCACAAAAAATATTAATTTTTTTGGGAGTTATGGTTACATAAACTTAAATTGAGTTTAGCCCAATTATCGTCCGCCCGGACGATAATTGGGTAATGATTTATTTTCTTGTCCCAGATATCGTCCGGCTTAGTTTTTTTATTAAAACTGAGAATTATCCTAAAATTTTACATAATAAAGTTAATAATGTGTTTACAAATTACTAAAATCAAATTTTTACGTAAAACGTGTTATAATAACCCAGATATATCAATTTACTTCAGACCTCTGAACTTATCTGACTGACTAAGAAGTGCATTATAGATAGTATTTCAGTTGACATGTGATAGTTTATTCCTTTGTGTAAAATTATACAGAAAAGTAATGCTGCCCATAAGCTGAGTAAACATAGCCAACATATCAAATATCATATTAAAAATTGAAAATTAAGTTAATTTGACCCCATTCTCTTATTTTTTTAGAAAATATAAGAAAGTGGACGATAATTGGGACATGGTCGATAATTGGGACATTTACCTT
The DNA here is from genome assembly GCA_958510825.1 of Brachypterus glaber. NCBI lineage: Eukaryota > Metazoa > Arthropoda > Insecta > Coleoptera > Kateretidae > Brachypterus > Brachypterus glaber. Next base: position 75,940,392 of record OY294045.1, on the reverse strand, counting down.
ACTTACATGAAAATAACAAACTTTTTAAGCCTTATAAATATTAGTTCACATTCAAAACCTCGTTAATGTATATCAAAGGATTCCTGAGTTATCAAATAAAAACCAATTTTTTTAACCAGTTTTAAAGGGGCTAAGCTCCCTTAAGACGCTTTTTTAGAGATATGTTAATAGCAACTTTTTTCATATTTTCCTTTGTAGAATCACCCCATTAAAATTCATGACCCTGTATATACCTGAGAGAGAAAATAAAAAAGCCAAAACGTTAGTAAATTAAAACTTATTTTAAAATCTAATTTTCTTTAAATTCCTGGTGATAACGTTCAATATTTTCGAAACATGAAATGTTATACAAAAAGCCGAAACGTGAGCGAATAAATACCATTTCAAAATTTAATATGGTTTGTATGATACCAAATTCAATATAAAAATCACTAGATTTTTTTGATTTTCCGTTAAATTCCTTATAATAATTATTATAACCATTGTCAAAACATGGGATTTTAGACAAATTTTTCACGCATCGGATGTAAAATCGGCCCAGAATTAAGGCTTTAGGGGGTAACAAAAAATATAACCCTCCATCCGCCTTGTTGTTGTCGGGCAAAAGGAAAATAATGTTCCGCTTTTTAACTCTAGTTACAAACGTAAATCTAACGTAAGATTTTTAAATTAGAAATACCTTATGAGTACGTTTAATTTCTAACATTCGGAGGGGACGTGGCCAACTAGGAAATTTCTACCTGCATCATAAAATGGCAGCTGGAGACAAATTTATTCATATAAATAAATCTTAATATATTTTAGAAATCATAATATTTTTAAACATAATTTCGTTACATTTATTTATAAAATAGCCATCTTTTTAGGTGGCCCTAAATATTTTTCGTGTAATATCCTGTTATACTTCGATAAATACGTTTAACTCTCAGAAAAACTTTATATTTAGTTAGTTAATATTTATTTAAACATTCATAATCTTAAAATATTTTTTCCATTATAGTACAGCGTTGCCAGACTTACTATAATTTTGACTTTTGGGGGATATTTTTTTAAACTTATTATAGAAATAATATATAATTATCAAACCTAGGCACATAGCTGTCTGAAATGAGTATTTTCTACTATAGCTTACGTATTAATAATGGAAATTTAAAAAATATTTAAAGTTAGAATAAGGTTAGAAAATGGTTAGAATTTAGTTAGCAAACTAACGTTAGATTTATGTTTTTTATAACGTTTTGTCAAACGTTAGTTTTTAATGTTAGATTTATATATTTTATAACGTTTTTGTCAAACGTTAGTTTTTAAGGTTAGATTTATATATTTTATAACGTTTTCGTATAACGTTTGAGACTAAACATAAAAATGTCACTAATCTAATGTTATGTTAGATTTATGTACTTTTCTACCAGGGGTTTCAGGTCTGTTTTAAGGTAGCTTGCCATCCGTGAAAATAAGAATTTGCCCTAAAATTTCTACACCTGGGCAATATTCCATTTTATAGGCTAGTAGAGGAGACAGTGTTACATTAACATTTCTTAAAACTCGTTTTCCATAATTACAAACACGAAAACAGGACAATGAAAATACCTGGCATTTTCATTGAACATTGAACATTATTCAACGCTTTGTTTTACCGCCAGGTTCACAAAATAATTTTTAATATCAGGTAGAAGGAGTGAAACTGTTTTTCTAGTTTCATTTAAGAATATCATTAATAGCATTATTACCAATATCACTGTATTTCAATAAAATTTATGGGCAAAAATTGACTATAGTCATTAAATATTAAATTTAATTAAATATTACATTTTCTCAAAAATTGACAAATAATATATGGTTTTACTCAGAATTTAATTCTAAATCAAAATATGTAAAAATATACCGGGTGTTCCATTTAAAAATCAAAAGTTGAGATCGCAGATTTTTTTAAATTATTATAAAATGCACTGTATTTAATTATTTAGTTCCTCTAAATTATATTTTTATAAGTTAATAAGCAAAAAAGTTATAGGGGGGTACCACTATTTTCTAACACCCGGTATATGCTTTATAGTCTAAGAGCCCATGGCCGGCTACCTGTATGTATTTGACCAGACCTGAGTTTTTGTACGTTAAGGCCCCTATACCTACCATACATAAGTAGGGGACTCACTAAGCTCAAAGTGGTGGACGCGTCGAGCGCTCAGGTAAGACAGGTATCGATTTTTGACTAATTTTAAATCCATTTGACCACGTCTGCCGTTTTAAAATTTGAAAATATATTATTATTACTATCGGAAAATAAGAATGGCAGACCATTATCGCGCATTTTACTTTGTGGCAGACAATTTTGAAAATGCTAAAAAAAATAAAATTTTGAAAGTATTTGACCAGATCTGCCATTGATATATTTTATTTATTATAGTCTTAAAAACTTATATTGAACACGGCAGACGTCTCTTAAAATGCCACACTGTAAAACTGACAATATTTTTTTCAGTTCTATACTAACGGATTGGCCAACAATTACAGTTACAGATAACAGAGATAACCAGTCATCGGCGAATTTCCAGTGCTCGCATAGGCGCCGCGTCGATTCTATCGTTGACGCGGGGTTTTAAATATTTACATTTTTATTTTCTTCGAAAAACACCGATATATTTACATATTTATAGTTAATATGTATATTCAATATTGTTGTGTGTAACAAATTAGTCGTCAAATGTTTCGATTTAGTGACCTTTATAAAAATTTCCCTCATAATTCGGCAAAATTATTCCGTAAGCCTATGTTTCTGTGTTTATTTTCAACGTTGATGAGTCATAACTGAATTTATTCCGATTAATGGAGATAACAGAGAACTGATAATAATCATTAATCGGAATAAATTCAGTTATGACTCATCAACGTTGAAAATAAACACAGAAACATAGGCTTACGGAATAATTTTGCCGAATTATGAGGAAATTTTTTACAAAGGTCACGAAATCGAAACATTTAACGACTAATTTGTTACACACAACAATATTGAATATACATATTAACTATAAATATGTAAAGATATCGTTGTTTTTCGAAGAAAATAAAAATGTAAATATTTAAAACCTCACGTCAACGATAGAATCGACGCGGCGCCTATGCGAGCACTGGAAATTCGCCGCTGATTGATAATAATACAGGGTGACTCAGAGTAAAATTTAGTTTTTAAACGTTCCCTCTATAAAAAGTATAAAAGTTACAGATGGCGTACTAGTGTCAAAACGTAGCTAATACATGCGGATTAGTAAACATGGAGATGTGGCCAGGAGAACAACACGCGTTTATAATGGAAGCTTTTTTTTAATCGAACGATTCTTACGTTTTGGCTAGGCGACGTTTCTGTAATCATTACAGCATTCGCCGAGTAAATAATGCACCATCCGCAAACTTATGGGTTAGATGATTTCGAGAAACGGGTTCTGTAATAAACCGCCCGGGTCAGAAAAAGTTTACCAGAACACCGGAGAACGTCGAAAGAATGATTACAGAAATGTCGCCTAGTCACAATAGTAAGAATCGTTCGTTTAAAAAAAAGACTCTACCATAAACGGGTGTTGTTCTCCCGGCCACATCTCCATGTTTACTAATAATCCGCATGTATTAGCTACGTTTTGACACTAGTACGCCATCTGTATGGTTATGGTTATGGTTATGGTTATTAGGGTGGAGGGTAGCTATCTACACGCACTTAGGCCACTTAGCTGGGCCCATTGTACTACCTCCCTTTGGTCGCAGCATTTAATTTAACCTCTCAGCCATCCAATTCTTTGAATATATCTAAGAAGATGTCTGGGAGTGATGCTGCTTATACCGGCCATGTCGAGCCAGTACTCGTCTAGCATGGACCCTCTTATTAAGGCTAACGCTGGACAGTGACATAACACATGTTCCATTGTTTCCTCTTCCATGTAGCATCCTCTACAGATGGGGTCGACTGGCTTCCCCATGATGTTAAGATGCTTATTTAGTTTGCAGTGACCTGTTACGATGCTTGCAAACTGTCTTAGGTTATCCCTTTTTAGTTGCATACAAAAGCGTGCTGTCTTTTCACACGGAGTGGGAAGGGCTGCTCTTGCATGTTTACAGTCGTTTCTCGTAATCCAATTACGGGTGTGTTTTATGTGAGTTTCTTGATTAATGAGAGCTGTTTTAAAAGCGACAGATACAGGGATTATGGGCTCTGGACCAATAGGTACAGAGCCTGAGCCTGCTCGTGCCAATCTATCAGCTTCTTCATTGCCTACATTTCCATTATGCCCCTTTACCCATGAGAGTGTAACAGTATTAGAAACTGCCGCTTCCTCCAGGGATTGGTGACATTCCAAAACTAGCTTTGAAGTAATTTTTAAAGACTTGATTGCTTGTATGGAAGCTTTGCTATCCGTAAGAATAGTTATTCTTCTATTACTGATTTCCCTTTCAGAAATAGCTCTCGCAGCATTTGTTATGCCTATTACCTCTGCCTGAAAGACCGAGGCATGCTTGCCAAGGGAAATGCTTATTTCTAACTCTAGATCTGGGCAGAAAACTCCTGCACCTGATCCTTCAGTTGTCTTTGAACCATCAGTGTACATGACAATGTCAGGTACGCTGTCAGTTTCTTCTTTAGTGGAAGCATAAGCTTGGTATGATCTATTAAAGATATACCTGGGAGCGACTAGATCGGTCTGAGATTCAAGAATGGGAGCTTGTGACACAAACCGTTCAAGAATAGACTCATGTCCAGTACGCGTTCCTCTTGCATTCCACGTACTATTTGCTTTCAGCCTAAGCGCTGTCTTTGCGGCCTCACCCTCAACAAAAATATTAAGGGGAGGAATACAAAGCAGAGTCTCTAAAGCTGCAGTTGGAGTTGATCGCATTGCACCGGTTATACTCATAAGAGCTAGTCTTTGAATATGATTTAGTTGCGTTCTTGCTGTAGTCAGTTGGGTTCTGGGCCACCATACAACTGAGCCATATGTTAGCATAGGCCTTATGACAGCGGTGTACAGCCAAAGGGTGATCCTGGGAGACAAACCCCAAGATCTGCCCAGTGCTCTACGACACTGCCAAAAAGCTATGCATGCTTTTTCTGTTTTTTGCTTAAGGTGTGGTCCCCAACACAGTTTGCTGTCAAGAAGAATTCCCAGATACTTTACTTCTTTAGAAAAGCTGAGTTGTTTTCCGAAAAGAAATGGGACTTTGAGGTTTCCCAGTTTCCTTTTCTTAGTGAACAGGACCATCTCAGTCTTGGCTGGGTTAACCGAGAGAGAGTGATCATCACACCATTTCTGTAGAATATTGAGTGCGCGCTGAATGAGATCGCACAGCACGCTCTCAAAATTCCCTGTAAGTAGTATGACTATGTCGTCTGCATATCCTATTGTGTAGAAAGAATTATCGTTAAGGAGTGTTAATAGGCTGTCCACTACAAGGTTCCACAGGAGAGGAGAAAGAACTCCACCTTGTGGGCAGCCTCTTGTTACAACTCCTCTTGTGATTAATCCCCCTATGTTTAGTTGAACTGCTCTCCATTCAAGCATGTGTTGTATCCACTCAATGAGTGTGGGTGATACACCATGTCTTTGTAGGGCAGTTTTAATGCTTTTAAAAGACGCTTTGTCAAACGCTCCTTCAACGTCGATAAACACAGAAAGTGTCGATGCTTTCAGTCCCAGGGATTTCTCGATTTGGGAAATTACAGCTCGGAGAGCTGATTCCGTCGATCTGCCAGGGATGTAGGCGTGTTGATTTGGGTGTAGTTTAACTCTAGAGAGTGCACCATCCCGAATTTCTTTGTCAACCAGTTTTTCTAACGTTTTTAAAAGAAAAGACGTCAGGCTAATTGGTCGGTAGGATTTAGCTAGTGAGTAGTCTTTCCTTCCAGGCTTAGGAATAAAGGTTACTTTAACTTCTCTCCATGCTTTCGGAATGTATTTGAAAGCTATACATGCCTGAAAAATTTGTTTTAGTGGACTGGAGATTATATCCAGGCCCCACTGCAAAAGCGCTGGGAATACTCCGTCCAATCCTGGAGATTTAAAGGGAGAAAAAGTCCCAATGGCCCATTTTATGCGTTTCTCGTCAACCAGTTTGGAGGCCACTTTCCAGTCCTCTTTACTTGGAGGTGGAAGCGTATGTGGATGCCATTCCTGATTGGGAGTAATAACACATCCTGGGAAATGAGTTTCTAGGAGTATTGTAGAGGTACTTTGAAGGTCATCTGTATATGAGCCATCATTCCTTTTAATACTACCTAGTTTCTGTGATGAATCCTTGGAAAGGACTTTCTTTAGTCGGGCGGCGACCGTGGTAGATTCTATACTGCCACAAAAGTCCCTCCAAGCTCTCCTTTGATTTTCGCGAATTAATTTTTTGTATTCTTTTCGGTGCTCTGAATAAGCGGTCGAATCAGAATCCAACCGTGATCTCTTCGCCTTATTAAACAATTTTCTTGTTTCATTTTTCAGCTTTTGAAGTTTAGCACACCACCAGGGGTTAGTCAACTTCCTGTTTGCTGGAATTTTAATGGGACAAGAGTCCTCATATGAGTTAACGAGAGACCTTTGAAGATTATGTACATATTCTTCAATGTCGTTCGTTGAGTTAAAAACATTAGGGGGCTCCTTGACTCTGTTTTTCAGATGACTAATGAAAGCCTCCCTGTCTGTTTTCTTGGGGTTTCGATAGGCTTTTAACTCAGCTCTATCCAGATTTAACCTAAAGCGAATCCATCTGTGGTCCGAAAAGGAGGCCTCTGATGATACACGCCAGTCAGTTATTTGTTTTGAGATATCAGAAGTGGCCAGTGTAATGTCAATTACAGTCTGACCCCGGCGTGTTACGAATGTAGGTTCGCATCCACGATTTAATATCTCTAGGTTTGTGCCAGATAGAAACTCTAGCAGTACTTTGCCTCTTCCGTCGATGTTTTTGTTGCCCCACACAATGTGATGAGAGTTACTGTCACATCCAACTATAAGGCTTTTTTTCTCCCGTTGGCAAAAGTTTATCAGGTTGGCAAGTTCCTCTGATGGAGGTTGCGTACCTGTATCTTGTGGGAGGTATGCCGATGCTATAAAAAGTTCTTCTTGGTTACCCTTTACACTATAGTTCATTCTCACAGTTGTTAGGTCAGCTGTGCTGAACTGAGTTACTAGAGTAGCTTCATATTGCTTAGGTATGTATATACACGTCCTAGGCTTTTGAATATAGCTATTTACAAAAATAGTCCCTTTTAAGCTGCCGAAGCCGGAAACTTTCGATTTCACAATCCAGGGTTCTTGGATTAGTGTTATTGTGTCCGCATTACTGTCCAGGTGACGGCAGATGGTAGCTACCGCCGCCCGGCAGTGTTGCAAGTTAATTTGTATAATCTCAAGTCCAGACATTGGGAATGACTATTTGGTGAGTTGAGATCCCAACATCAACAGACCCCCTTATTGCTTGGAGGGCCGTCCTTGGCGATGGGGTCAGTGGATTCAGAGGTGAAGACTTCTTCAACCTCCATATCCCCCGGTGCCCCGCCTGATGTTGAAGCCTCACCCTCACCAGCCACCTCCTGAGGTTGGGCTTTTGTTAATTTAACAGTAAGGTAGGAAAATAGATATTTTACCTTACCTCCCCTACTGGTTATGGCTTGTGCGTCTTCCTCAGATATGCCGAAGACAATAAGTTGACCTTTAGGGTCCTTCTTGACTTCCCTGTGGAAGACGCACCATTTTTTAACATTGGCCCATGTATTTAGACCTTCAAGGCGCAACTTGACCTTCTCCAGACCATCGTCATCGTTCGAGATCCAGATGGAGGCCTTTGTCAGCCTTGGAAGCTCGTCTTGAGGGACCACTGCTAGATTAGCTCCTTCCCATAAATCTCCCAGTCTGGGCACAGCGCCCTTAAGCCACGTGAGGGTACCGGAGTCCTCACACGTGATCCTCAGGATTTCGCCAGTGTGCTTCATACTGGAGATTTGTGGGGGTGCTTTATTTTTAGCGGACAGAATTTCGTCCACTTGTTTTGTTAACCCTTTGACAACCAGGTCATACTGGGAGCTGGTTAGCTTACCCAGTTGGCTCTGCTTGTCAATGATGGCCACTTTCAGGTGCTTGGCAGCAGCCTGAGAGTAACCACTTGGGTTGATAGTAGGCCTATTAATGGATTTTTGCTTCTTCTTCTGCAATGCAGGAGAGGGGCTCGATCCATCTGACCTTATTCTTTTTGTGGCAGGAGTTCTTTCTCCAGCACTTCCACCTTTCGGTTTTAGCCCTGGTTTGGACCTACCTGCCGTATTTGCAGAAGATGACCCTGAGGGCTGCTGGCTAGACCCAGAGGTTTTTGAGGTGGCTTCTTGAGCCAGCCTCGCCTTCCTTCTGCGTTTCGCCTCAGCTCCACAGACTCTCTTCTTTTTAGGCTTCTCACTCGAACCGGGTGGAATGTTTCCAGTCCCAGTACCTGAGCTTGAAGCCTTGGGTTCCTCGGTGTTAGGTCGAACAATGTCCGTAGTCCCAACACTCGGGGGTTTTGGGTTTCCATCCAACAGGTTGCCTTTTGGCGTGCCTGTTGAAGGGCTGATGGGTTTGGTCCCACTTAGGTCATCTGACGACGGTCCTAAGTGGGATTGTGGGTTTTCAGGTTTTTTGTTAGATTCCATGAACTAGTATATTGATTTCATCCTTTTGGCTCCTCACCCTCCTCGGAGTCCTCACATCTGGGGACGTCATGTCACAACTGACACGATCGCCAAGGCTACCAAGAGGATATAGCCTCCAGGAAGGTGTTGCACATGAGAAGGTTGCGAGTCAGTCCTGAGATGACTCGGCCCCCTATGTGCCCCCTCCTCCCCAAGAGACTCACCCTGGTGACCCTCTGACGGGACATCGCAGCCGATTGACCGAAATTGGGTTAGACTCCGGCCTCCCGTTTAGCTTCGTTCTAGGCCAAAGTGGTGTGTTGCTATTCGCTCAACCACCAGGACACTGTCACTCCACGACACGGGTATCCACGCACGGCACAAACACGTGGGGCTTGCTCGCAATGCACAACCCTCATTCATCCGCATTCTATGCAGTAGGGCCGACACGTGGGTTTTTAGGCCCAGGTCAGCCGGTCATCCCGCATTACTTGGATGAAATATTGGATCACACACTCTCCAACTCTGCAAAACCAAAGAGTGGAGATTTCTCCCCACTTTGGATTACGGATTTATCTATAGAAGAGATAGACCCAGTACCCGTGGGTAAACGCCATCTGTAACTTTTATACTTTTTACAGACGGAACGTTTGAAAACTAAGTTTTACACTGAGTCACCCTGTATTATTATCAGTTCTCTGTTATATCTGTTATCTGTAACTGTAATTTTTGGCCAATCCATTAGTATAGAACTGAAAAAAATATTTTCAGTTTTACACTGTGTTTTAGAAAAAATAAATTCAATAACTTGATAATATAATTTAAAAAAATCCTTGGACAAGGCGGTTTTTATTCTCAATTTTAAAACTTTTTTTTAAGAAAAAAAGAATCATTTTTAACCCGTCTAACCAGTTACCCTAACTTTTTCAGTATCCATATTTACTAATAATCTAAAACTTTATGGAACAGAGTATGGATAGCAACTATTTTGAAAAAATTTAGGTTACATAGAATTTTTGAAATTTTTGTCAGAAATAAATCAAATTACAATTTATAAGAAAAAATATATAGTAAAGGTCATTTAATAAATTAAAAAAAAAAATATGTGGTTTGTATAGTGAAATTAAATTAATTTAGTACACTGTATTTAGAGTTGTAAAAAAACGTCTTTTTTAGTTGTAAATTTAGTTGTAAGCTTTTTATAAAAATAATAATAATATAGTTAAATTTTAGGAAGACAAGCTTATATCAATAAAAGGAGTTACTTTTGGAAATAAATAGTTTTAAATAGCAATATGATTCAGATATCCATAACACAGGCCCACAAAAGAAAAAAAGTGGGCTGTGCTGAGGTTGAGACCTAACTATTCTTATGTATTTTGGGATGCTGAATACGAATCTGTCATAAAAAAGGCACTTCATAGGCTCATTTTTTTTCTACACTGGAAAAACTGTCTGGGGCCACAGAAAAAAGAGTGGTCTGTGCTGGGGTTTAGACACACCTATTCTTATGTATTTTGAGATGGTGAACAAGAATCTGTCATAAAAAATGCACTACAATGGCTCATTTTTTTGTTACACTAAAATCATATGAGATTTTTACCATTTTAGACAGTTTTTTCAGTGTAGTAAAGAAATGAGCCTATGAAGTGCCTTTTTTATGACAGATTCGTATTCAGCATCCCAAAATACATAAGAATAGTTAGGTCTCAACCTCAGCACAGCCCTCTTTTTTTCTTTTGTGGGAACAAAGTGCGACAATATTGGACTTGAAGAGGACTAATTACACAGCTTTTCTATTACAACATATATTTCTGTAACGCATATTTTATAATAAACAATAAGAACAAGAACGTCCAATTTTATTTGTGAATCGAGAATATTTAAATCATTTTCTCTCAAACTAAAGATGTTAAAAAACTACAAGGTTGAAAATCTATAGATTTTCCATGTATGGAAAAGTTAACTGTGTTTTTCCTCCCGGAAATGCAACTTTGATCATTATTCCCTTGTACTCTTCATTTCATTTTACCATACAAACCATTATAATGGCTAAATGGTTCAAAAAAAAAAAAAAATATATATATATTTTCTTATAAATTGTAATTTGATTAATTTTTTGACAAACACGTCAAGAAAAATTGTAGGTTATAAATTTTTTTACTGAGTTGCTTTTCATCCGTGAAACGAGTAAGATGTACTTTCGGCAGGAATTAGTAATACGTTAAGCGCGTTTAATTTTCTAGCACCAAGTCTTTTAGTATTAGTTATTTATTTATTTATTTGCTATCTTAGATATGCCCCAGAATCGATTTTATATATTTTATAGTGATTGTATGGAAGATGTGCAGTAAAATGACGAACATGTGATTATATTGGAGTAAGAAGGGAATTTTATGTTTTTTAATCATTTATAATGCTGATAAATTTTGATTTGGAAGCAACTAACACGTGAAGAAGTTTTTATACGTACAAAAATTTTTATATACTAGCGCATGCGCAAATATATTTACAAATTAGAAAAAACTGCCTTGGCAACAGCTAACACAACCAACAGTAAACACGAAAAGGAAAGAAGGAAAAGAAAAAGAAAAGGTCTTACAGAAGACTGGAAATTTTATATATTTAAAACAGGAGTGGGCATGGCGAAAATCCAGACAAGAACCACTCTTGATGAATTGAGTAACTAAGAGGGATCTGGCTAATTATCTCACTGAGAAAAGGCCAAAATAAAGGAAGAAGAAGAAAATTTTTTTACTATCTATGCTCTGTTCCATAAAATTTTAGTTCCGTTTCAGCCCACTGCATGTATTAGCTACGTTTTTGACACTAGTACGCCATCTGTAACTTTTTTAGTTTTTATAGGGAGAACGTTTGAAAACTAAATTTTACTCTGAGTAACCCTGTATTCTCAGTTCCATAATGGCGCCTTCGCCAAAATTGTAAATTCGTTCGATGTGTGCCAGTAATATATTACAGAAGTAAATATAAAAAAATCTAAAAGGACAGGCAGACTTTATTCGCGAAAATAATATTTTTTCTATTTTGCGGCTCTTATAAGCTCATAATCACACGCATCTTGCGTGTTCTTATAGACCCATAAGAGGTCTCTACTTTTTTTCTTTTGGGTTGGCAACAGAAAATGTAAAAGTCGCTTTAAAGTTTAATTTTTTACAAAGTTTTGTATTTAGGTTATTTTTTACCGTGTTAAAATTGTTGGCTTGGTTACTTGCAGTGAAAAAGAGAAGAAATTGCTATAAAATATATCAAAATAATATTTGTTTTTAGAATTTTAAACATGGTGAAAACCGTAATGCCAACCCGAAACAAAAAATCCCTAAATCAATCATCAATTTAAATGTGGTTTTTTTTTAATTTTAGAGCTAAATAACAAAAATTTTGTAAAGTACTGGTTTCATAACACGTTTTTAGCGCACTAGTACTTAATAAAACTCGCCGCAAGTGGCTCGTTTTCTAAACTTGTACTCGTGCGCTTAAAACGTATGTTATAAAACTAGTACTTTAATATACTATTATATAAATATGATTTTCGATGAAATTCCCTCAGAAATTCCTAAAACGTAAAAAAAGCAATACAAATGTGTTTTACTACAGAAAACTTTCCCATAATTATATGTATGAAAAAGTTAATATGTACCCTGTGTAATGTATTATAATTTGTTAGATCGGTATAACCTATTAATACAAAATTGTATCGTCAACGGTGCGTCGCGACGCGTCGGTAAACCCAGGCAGAGGGAAGGCATCCGAAATGCCCCTGACACGACCCTAACCTAGTTTCCGATCTGCAATGGGGGATGGATTTGTATCCTTTCAATTCCGACCAGGCTCACAACCCGCTTACTTTGCTTATGTTTACTTTTACCTTATCAACTTAATCATCAAACACCAGAAGACAGTGACGTTCAGTATAAACTGAAAATAGGTTCAACCCAAATGGGGACTTTCTGCAAAAAATATATCTGCCAAAAAATCAATACTTTTCCCTTAGTATTAAGGTAAAATCCCCAATTATTGGCACTTTTCCACATATATTTCATTATAACTTATTAAATATTTCATGTTATCAAGAATAAAATATTTTACATCATTTAGTAGTTGTTCTATTTTATATATTATATAACATTTAAACTGAGATCTAAATAATATTAAATAATTTTTTAAATTAATTACAAGAATACAAATTTCGTATTATTGGCACCTTTTTGCTAATGATTGGCATCTAAGTTTTCCTATTATTGCCACCTAATTTTTGCTTTTACTTTTTGTTGAATAATAAACATTTTAGTATCAAAATAAAATATTTAAATTGGAATATTGAAGTTTTATACATATTAACTAAAGGCTGTAAACAAATACTCAAATTTATTTTAGAACTACAAAATTTTAAATATATTTATATTAAAGTTAAAAAATTAGTTACATAATACTAATTTGTATCTATAAAATAATACCTAGTTACCTAGGTACACTTATCTAAAAGAATTATTATGCTTTTAGACTAATTTTGATACGCAAGTTTTGCATACAATAAACCTGTGCCAATAATAGGAGTTTAATATAATTTTAACACCTATTATGAGCACCGTGATAAAAAATTAAACTCTACTCCTTTAGGAGGAAATCTTTAAAGATTTCCTCGTAACCTCCAAAGATTACAAAATTTCGGTCGGTCAGTTGATCGATCGATCGGTCCGTGGATTGGTCGGTCGTTCTGTCCGGGAAATCTTGTAAGCACGACAACTTAAGAACGTTTTAAGCTAAAGACTTGAAATTTTGCATACAGGTATGTTACCAAAAGTTCTCGCTCGGAATTATTTTTGGTAAACATTGAAGTGGGGCAAGGGGAAAATTCAATATTTTTGAGGTTGCCGAAATTGAATCTGATAATAAAAATTTTCCACCTCCACGGAGGTGAGGGTTTAAATATTTTAAATATATTCGTCAAAATTGGTATATAGGGGTTTTTGGGGACGACGAAACTGAATCTAATAATAAAATGTTTCATTCCACCCCCTGAGGGACGAGGGGTAGATTTTGTGGAAATTGGTATTTTGGGGTTTTTGAGGATGCTGAAAGTGAATCTGATAATAAAAAAAAAATCTAACTCCACCACCTGAGGGGCGGGGGTAGTTTTCCTGAAAATTTGTATATTGGGGTTTTTTAGGTTGCGGAAAGTGAATCTGGTAATAAAAAATCCATTTCACGCGCAGAGGTGATAAGTAGGAAAGCTTTTTTACTGGGCAGTGTATTAATTATAATTTAATTACCTATCTCAGAAATATTGATTAAATCATAATATTATGACTATTACATTTGGATTAAGTCTTTATCAGTTGAAATCATGATTATTAAATTAATAGTATATTACGCACCGAGTACGCGTAAGGACACTTGTAACAGAGGGGTCACCCTGTATATATTGAGTATTTTTATTTTATTATTATTCTAAGGAAGTGAGAAACTTATTGTTCTAAACAGGAACTTTGCTTTTGCTAATGTTTATTTTATATTTGGTACTCTTATAATTTGCGTCATTGAGGCGTTTACATTAAAAGGGTATACATTTTTATTAGACTAATTAATTGGTTAATTCGGTTTTCTCAATTAATAAATATGGGAATATCTTTAATCATGTTGTTTTAGATACTGGCAATAATTAAAGACTTTTTGTATAAATGGTTTTTTCTACTTCGAAGCAGTGACATGAAAATCAATATAAGTAGAAGTAGTTTTTTTTAATCATTTCTCTTATTTAAATTTAAATTCATGTTCAGTAATTTAAAGTAATTCTTCATTATATATTTTTAGTATTCACTTTGTTAGTAAGCTCTTCAGATATATTTACGTTAATAGTTTTATGACTGGTATATCGGTATCTCTAGGAAGGGACATTTTACCTGTTTTGACTTATGATCAAAAACAGGGGGATTCGGAAATATGTAGTTGTCTAGTAAATATGGGTCTTAGGGGAATTTTAGGATTAAAGTAATATGTGAAAATTTAAAGTCGCGAGTATAGATATATCTGAAGGGTAAAATGCTATTTATTCATAATTTTTTCATTTCAAATTAAAATATTTTGTTGTTTTTTTCTTTGTTTTTAACTTTTCATTTTTCTTTCATTAAATTCTTTTAATTGTTTTTAATTTTTTCGTTTTATTGGCAAGATATATTTTAATTAATTTAAAATATACTTGAAGTTTTTTTTAACTTTCGCATATCTACAGTTTGTGTTATAAAAGAAAGTCTTAGCTGGAATAAGAAAATCAGATAAGTATAAAGTAGTAATTAGATTCTTATATTAACATATGTAAGCAAATAATAGTGTGTGGTTCTAAATTAAGGCGTTAGATAATTAATAATTTTGGCTTTAATTGCTATTACACACTAGATCTTGGCCCAGTCACTAGGAAACTGAACTAGAGTTTACAGATTTAGTGTCCTTAAGTAGGCGAACCTAGTTTTTACTGCACGAGAGTTATTTTTTTACGAGGCGCAGACGAGTAAAAAAAAAAGCACTCGATGTGCACTGAAATGATTTGCGTCGAGGTTCGTATACTATTTTTCCTACGACCTAACACCTACGCATCAAAAAAACGTAAAAATTATCTTAAAAATAATTTGTCAATTTGAAGCTATGTGTTTGACGTTTACTAATTTTCTGACAGCAGATATGTAAAATCAGGTGAGCGTCACTTCCCCACCGTTATCATGGCCAACGGTGGGAAATAGGCATTAACTACTAACTAGGTCGTAGGAAATAGCTATTAATATACTAGTATACTACGCACCGAGCACGCGAACCTAGTTTTCAGTGCACGAGAGTACTTTTTTTACTAGGCGCAGCAGAGTAAAAAAGCACTCGATGCACGTCCTGAAAATTAATTATACAGGAAAGAAATAACGAGCTTTAGGGGCTATTATAATGATTCATTTGTGCAGGAAGTGGTGTTACATTGAATTTTTTTTAGCTTTCAATAAAGCAATAAAACCTATAGCATATCCAAGGGAAGTTCCTATACTATGTGGTTCACTTAATAGCGATTAAACTTTTTTGGGTTTATAAACTTATTACGTAAGAATCTTATCTGACACTAATATTTCTCTATCGCGTTCGTCAGTCTTTTACGTTATAATGTTGCAATGTGACGATATAAAAATAAATACAATAATTTTACCTATGCATATTAGTGTGCCCAGTCAAAATTCAAAAAAGGTTTTTTTCATAAATGTTTATTTAGGTCAGGCGATTTTAGGAAGAGAATTTATTTTTAAATAATAAAGGAATATTAAAAAAAATACCCTTTTACATGAAAAAATGGCATTACCAGGGTAAAAACATTAAAAATTGACGTATAAAGCTTATTTATGCTACAAAAAAGGTTACTTAGAAATTTTTCTCATGGGTAATTTATTTTAGAAATTCATTGATAAGTATCAATTAACGCTCCTTGTTTACTTTTTTTTAAGATGTCCAAAAAAAATCGCTAATCCAATAAAATGTAAAAAAATCACTTTATTTCGATAAAAGAGATGATAGTTGTCACAAAATCATAATAATATGTACAAACTGCTTTTTAAAAATAAACGTCCTACACTTTTTTGAAAAAAAAAACTTTATTTCATGTGTTTTATTGCATAATATAACATACTAGAAGGTATTTTGAAAACATTTTTTGTTTATTTGCTACAAAATTGATATTTTATTGCAATTTAATGCATTTTTTTAACTTTTATTGAGATATTTAATAATTTTTTAGACACCCTGTACTTTATTTCAAAAAAGTAAGTATAAACTCTGAATTCGAACATATTGAAGAATACTCTAGAAAAAAAGAACTATGGAAAAAAATCTAAGTGCATTTTTTTCTAGCCTTTATTAACCTCATGTGTCAATTTTTAGAATTTTTACCCCATAAAAAATACGTTTTATTTTATTAGAGGGGCATAAAAATTAAGAATATTCCTTTATTATCCAGAAACACTTTTTTGTTCCATAAACGTATTTAAAAAAGCGCCCGGGCGGGACCTCTAAATGTTTATTAAAAAATCTAAAAAGAAAATTATGGATGTTTTTTCACCTAGAGGAACAATTTTGAGGGGTGGCACCCAAACAATTCTGTAGGTCCTGGGCACCTTAATGCATATACATCGGCATACTCAGTATGTATCGCTGTTTGTATGTATATATGTGTTGTTAAACGAGACGACAGCTTATGTTATGACGCCAAAAGCTTTAAAAATACCTAATACTTAAAATAAATAATAATTATAAATATACGTAAAGTTTTAGGGGGAACTATGTAGAAAATTCATAAAAATTTGAAAAAAAAAATTTTTAGTACATAAACCTTAAAAGTCCAAACCAAATTCAAAAAGATAGGGATCTAAAAAGTTTCTAGATATTTCAAAAGATTAAAAAAAATGGATGATTTAAAAAAAAAACTTCAACCTAAGCTCATTGGCCTAAAGTTAGGGCCACGTCGCGACGCGTCGAAATATCCGAACACTTTGTATATTTTATGATTTTTTAATTCTGCATCAAATTCCAAATCTTTTAATATGTAACAACCTATATCTATCTCCAATAGTTTTTGAGTTATCACCCGAAATAACTTTTCAGTTAGGGGTCGTCCATAAAATATGTCACGCAAATTGACCAAAATTCATATACTTCATACCCCGTTTTTTGCGTTATTAAAGGATGTAGAGATTTCATATTTTGGCTACCATAATTTTCACCCTTTTGCATGCACTCTCGCATCACAACTTTGTTTTTTTTCAAATAGCACCCTACCCCTTGTGACAAATTGTTGGAAAGTTTATTTAATAAGCTTAATAACGATGTATGATAAAGCCTAATTTGGCAAAGGGATTGTAAAAATAGCATCTACCCCTTGTGACACATCGTTGGAAAGGTTATTTAAAAAGCTTAATTTAGCAAAGGGCTTATAAAGAAAATAGGTGACTATTTGAAAAAAAAAATGGAATGGGTAGGTGCAAGGGGGTGAAAATTGTGATAAAATTTGGTGTAAACCAACTTGTAACTGGAAAGTTAAAAAAAAAATGCAGGTCGATTTTAATTTTTTGTTTTGCAAATTTTGGTTTACATCAAATGTTATCACAATTTCCACTCCCTTGCACCCATTCCAATTTTTTTTTTCAAATAGCCACCCTTTTTTTTATAAGCCCTTTGCTAAATTAAGCTTTTTAAATAACGTTTCCAACGATGTGTCACAAGGGGTAGGTGCTATTTGAAAAAAAAAGTTGTGATGGAGATGCAAGGAGGTGAATATTTTTTTTTATTTTTTTTATTCCAAAATTTGCTAAATAAAAAATAAAAATCGACCTGTCCAAGCGTTTTTTTAAATAACTTGTAAATAAAAAGGTAAAGAGTTGATTACAGACTTAATTTGCGCACTGTGTACACGGTGTTTGCAGTCCTTTGGTACATAATAAAGAAAAATAGGACCGAAAACGAACCCTAAGAGAGTTACAACCCTTTAAAATTGTACTAAATATAATTTAATTAATAACTCTGATACCCTTTGAGCCAGAGTGACGATGTTTTGCATGTATACTAGTATTAATAAGGGCAATTAGTTTATGTTAATTTATATCCAGAGGCGTCCCTAGACGGAAAACATATTTTTGCCTTAAACTTTTTTATGTGTATTTTTTGTAAAAATACATAAAAAAAGTCATATAATGTATCCATATGTATGTATGTATTTATGTATGTTTGTATGTATGTTTGTACCACTCTACAACCCAAACGCCTGGTCTGAATTTAACAATTAAAGTGTCAAACGATTCGTCTTCATACCGCGGGTAACATAGGCTATATAAAAGTACATGTTTCGCCTATTTGGGCTGTCATCATCAGGGATTTATAAAGAGCAAAAATAAAAAACTTATCCGATTTTTATGAATAATATATCAAACGATGCGTCTTGGTCCCATGAATAATACTAGTTATTATAGTTATAGACGTATTTGCCCACGTTTCGACTATATTTATTTTATTCGTTTTATCATCAGCATAAATTAAGAAATTTGCCCTACAGCCTAAACGCCTAATCTGAATTTGGCAACTAAGATGTAAAGCTATCTATATGATGATTTGTTGCTTATGTTTGTTTGTTTAACCTCGTACTATTCTACTTAATTAAGCATCCCCTAAGTCCAGGACTTGTGTGGGCTAGTAGTAGAGGGAACCACCGGCTTATACTGACTTTCGAACCAGTTTCTAGGGAGTGTCCGTTTCACTTATCGCCTTTGCCAAATTTCAATTATTAATTAACTGAAAAAGGCAAATCGGCGCCAGTGAGAATCGAACTCACGATAGTAGACTTGCTATGCATACGCGCTAGCCACTACGCTATGCCTGCCATGTCTGTCTTGATAACGCGGATGACGTAGGTCATATAAAGTCCATGTTTCGCCTATTTGGGCTGCTATCATTAGGGATTGATAAAGAGTAAAAAGCTCGTTTAATTTTTATAAATAAGGTATCAAGAGATGGGTCAAGAGTAGGTCAAGATTCTTGACCAAGAATCTTGTCAAATTCTTGCTACAGATTTGACAAACAGACTTGGCAAAGTATTGCTAAACGCTCCAGATTCTTGCCAAAGTCTTTCCCAAGTCTGGATACAGAATCTTGATTAATTCTCTTGCCTAAGAATTGTCCAATTCTTTACAAAGAACTTTGTCAAGTACTCTGGTCAAGAAACTTGTCCAAGATCAATGTTACTAGGGTAGAAGAGTCATACATCAAAACTGGAAAATTGCAATTTTCTCTAATAACTTTCTACTTTACCGATTGGCGTCGATTTCCTGTCAAGGAAGAGAGTGGAGACAATAAAATCTGGTTAAAATTGTTATTTGTTTGTTGGTAACTATGTTTTGACATTAGATGTCACAAATTACATGTGCGCACATTTTCAAAAAAAAGGTGGGTTCAATTTATTTAAAAGTCTCTTTGGTAATAACAGAATGAAGAAAGAATATGATTAATCCAACTGGAGAACAAAAAAAGTTCAAAAATATGCGACGTATGACAAACAAGTCATACGACGCTGTAAAAATATGTCATGATTAATAACCTTAAAAATATATTTTGACAAATTTATAACTAGAAGAGAAACTTGGCATATCCGTAAGGGGCTAAAACACGTTTGCGGGTTTGCCATTTCCCTAGATTTTAAATTATGTCTCCACTCTTATTCTTGACAGAAAAGTCACATTAAGGCACTCTAATTCTAGGTACACTCACAAAATTAGAAAAGGATATAATTATATTCCCTATATTAAAAATGCAGACTGCATGTAGTTTCTGCGCATCGAGAGTATAAGTCCCGGATATCTGAATGGCTGAAAAAGTGCGTTCAACACAAGCATTTCCCACCAGCAACAGCAAAACTGAGCAAATAATGCAGGGTAATCATAAAAAAATGTTAAGAAGCATTGTTTTTAGTAAAGTTCGTCAACTATAAGACTTAAAGCTCCGTTAAACGAGTTTTATGACTTTTGATTAGTTTTGCTGTCGACACTGAACGCATCTAAAATAACACCCCATGGCAATTTGCATTTAGTCTTTATTTCAAAGCTCTTGCGCACGTGGAGTTCGGCAATCTTCACTATTCCTACATTTGTGGGTACACTATGAACTACTCACGACTTCATGGAGCATAGTATTTCTATGGAAAAATGAATATACAAGTGAGATATACGAAAGCCGCCATTACCCTAGGGGCCGCCATTCCCCTCCTTTCCCCTACCTATGTATTGTTAAAAGAATTTATTATAATTTATTTATGTAGAAGTTACATTTGTATAATGTTTTTATTTATAATTGGTTTTATTACAAATAACTTATTTTTAAATAATTTTTTAATTTTTTCTTTTATAAATATAACAGCTCTATTTTTTACGATATAACCGAACAATGAGTTTCTATGTATGCATAAAGAGTTACTATGCTATTTATTATATTATTCACAACGCCTGCGCCAGAATAATATTAAACGGTAAGTAGTTTCGAATTTCCCAAAATCGCCAAAAAACGTCCTAGACAAAAAATTTTTGGATACAAATGTGTTTCATGAAAAAATAAGAAACCCTGAAAATGTCCGTCCGTCTGTCCGTCTGATAACACGTTTTTTGTGGATACGATAACTCCAGAACCAATTATCCGATCGACTTCAAATTTTTCTTAAGTTCTATGAGGGGAAGATCCCTATTGTTTTTGAAAGTGATCCCCCCAAAAACAAAAAAGTTATGGAGGGTTAAACTCTAAAAAATATTTGTTTTTGTTTTTCTCAAAAAGAAATAAAAAAAAATTGAATTTTTTTTTTATTTTATTTTTATTTTCAAATTTTTTTCGTTTTTCGCAATAAGAAAACCAAGAAAAAAGTTTCTATACGTGTAGGTCCAAAAATCGCTTTTAAAGCTACCACGGCCCTTTAAAAATGGAGTATTTTTGGTCTCCTAAAAATACTCCATTTTTAACTCCCTTATGATAGACTTATGGAACTCCCTTAGAATAGATTAATGGAAGTACCTGTATATGAAGTTTTTTCTTAATTTTAAATGTACATTCAGCCTGCGTTACTGAAATTTTGGTTTTCAACATTTTAGTATTTAATTTTTCGTCTTCGATTAGTGAAATTTCACGTTCAAATGATGTTTTCTCAAAAACGGTTAATCCTATGGTATTACTACGAGGTACTTTTTTTATGTATCTTTACCTGAAGAATACTATTCTGATAATAAATCCATAAAAAAATTACTTAAAAAAAAGTTTGGGGCAAAAAAGTGAAAAGGCCCCCCATTTCGTATGTCCGTGGTTAAAGTAACTACATGCAAATACCATTGGCTGATAGGCCTTATTAGAGATAGATCACATGGAATACCTCGTTACTATAACATAAATAGTTCCTGAGTTATTAAATAAAAAAATAATTTTTGGAACCCCATTTGAAGGTGCGTAACTCCCTTGCGAGTCGTTTTAGAACATATGTTTATAGGAACTTTTTTTCTTATTTTTGGGTAAGGAATTACAGTTTGAAGTTACGTACCGTACTTAGTAAACACCCTGTATAGGTCTTTAGCTACCAATACCAACTTTTGGTTTACTTTAAGGATCTTGTGCAAGATTCAGTAACAGTGTGGATCCACACTGTGGAGGGTTACGGTCCCGACTATAACCCTTGGGCTGGTCGTACTATGGAGGAAAAAGAAAAAAAATTGTAGTTTTATATTAAGGTTAGTTGCATTTTCAGTTTTTGATAAAGAAATATTTGAAAATGGATTTGGACTATTATTTGCGATAAAAGTTTATCTTTTTATATATTATTTTTTATCCGCCAACAGCCCCATTCCTAATTGATGTATTTTCTCGTCTTTCAAACCTAATGGCTCCTTCAAAAAAGATTCGATTTTTTTGAATGCTTTTCAATAGCATTTTCATTATTTATTTCCACTGTATGAATTTAATCTGTTCACAAAAGAATGTGCTAGCGAACTTAGGAAATACCATAATAACATTTCTTTACAATCGATTTAAATGATAAAAACCTTGTCATCTTTTAGTTTAACACGACAGTTAAAGAAGTACTATGTATGTAACTCGGTAGGTACAACATGTAACAATACCTACCCTACACTGGTAAAAATTTTACACGATATATTGTGGCATCTTTTGTGACCCAGATATATCCTGTAATTTATCATTATAGTATATATCATCGGCTTACAAGTAAAGAGCACTAAGTCCAAAAACATGGTTTTGACATATTGACAAATTTAACTTTTATTGTTGTTTTTGTAATTTTTGTAATAATTGTTTTTGGAAAAAAACTACCGCAAATCGCAATGACATGTTTGCCCTGCTGAAAATGACGGGTCTGGGCGAGTTTAAATGGTGCATAAACCGGACTTGAGCGGATGAAATTCACCCGCCTAAGTCCGGTCTATGCAACATTTATACCCGCGCAGACCCGTCATTTTCAATAGGGTGGACATAATAAAAGTCCCATTTTCAGTTAAATAAAAAAAAATAATTCAACTAAATTTGAAAAAAGACATCGACTTAGTGCCTTTTACTTGTAGGCCCACGACGTTGGTTTACAAGTAAAGAGCACTAAGTAAATAAAATAATATAAAAAAAACAAGTATTTAAAGTTAAAACCCTTTATTAATTAAACGTAATGTATAAGTATAAAGTAGAAAACAAGATGTTTACGAAAATTTCCAAAAACTAGATTTTTAAAAGAAGGGTTTGGAATTTTTGATTGTTTAAAGAACGTTTCCAAAATTAATAATAATAATAATTAATTAATATTAATTATATGAAACTGCTTACTACGTCAGAGCTAAGACAGCCGGCAAATACAAAAACAGTCAATAATTATAATGATAAAACACTTACGGTGCAATTCTAAGGGCTGTTTTTCGAACTTGCGGCAAACTTTATTTTTTTTTATATTCTTGTTAATGTATCTATTTAAAAAATGGTATTTACTTTTTTTGTAAAAAATTAAGCAGTCTTTATTTTAATAATATTTTTATTACGTATAATTAGAAATATAGAAAAATTAAATCGGTGCACATTTTTATAAAAAAAAAATCTAAATTAAAAAAACTAACCAAGATTTTTTTTAATTTTGCTCTTAAATCGTTGGTTACTAGAAATGCACCGTGACTTTTTAATAAAAAAAAACCAATGCAAATGAAAATTAAATTATTACCTAACACATCGAAAGTACAGTGTGTATGTGTACTTAGTACACGTAAAAAGCACTGTCATTTTATGAAGCTGAAGTTTGCAACGGCTTGTTTTCTAAACTTCTACTCGTGCGCTAAAAACTAATGCTATGAGACTAGTACTTTAATATACTATTTGCATTTTCGTTGCAAAAAACGTTGCAAACTTCAGCTTCATGTCATTTTACAGGTAAAGTTCTGTTTCTCTGTTCTGTCTCTATTCCATCAACTTTAACACAGTTAAATTTGAATGCGTATGTCAGTACAATAAATAACGCGATATTGTATCATATAAATCATTCAAGCAATCATATTTTTACAAATTAACTCTTTTTTATAAATAATAACATAACCTCAAATAAACAATAATTATTTTTCCTCTTACCTGAGTTTTTTTCTGGTTGCTCTTCATTGTTTTTTAACAAAGCAAATATTTTGGCACCCGGACTACACATTTTAACTTAATTTTAGGTTGTAAAATACAAAAAGAAAACGAAAAACAACACTACAAAAATGCACGTTTCGGCAAACAAACAAACACTAAGTCGCTTAGTGCAGAAACATTTGAAATAGTAAAACGCACTAAGTGCACAAAGTGCCTATTTCCACATAAAATTTTAATCAAAATCAAATTGGTGCGTTTTGTATACTGCCCTACTACGCTAGAAAGCAGTAACTCCATTTGTAGCATAGCAGCGTTTTCAAAATATTACATCAAAGTTAACGTGAAAACGTTGCTATGCGACAAATGGAGTTACTCCTTTCTAGCGTAATAAGGAGGTATAGCGGGCAACTCTCTTGGCAGTCCACCCAGAAGTTAGTTCGGTTTACCTGTACATAGATCATCAAAAATTAATTACAGTGCCATTTAAATCCCATTTTTGCAAAAAAGTGACTTAGTGCATTTTACTTGTAAGCCGACGATATATAAGGTAAAATAAATTACGGTATATTAGTTATTTATGGTACTAGCGGGTAAAGTAAAATATTGCCCATGAGAAAATTAACCTGCGAGGCGTCAGCCAAGCAGGTAAATTTTCGAGAGGGCAATATCGGTTTACCCATGAGTGCCATTCAAGGTTTTATCCAATAAATAGCTTAGAAATTAAAAATTTTAATGTCATTATAAGAAAATAATTTGACAAGTGACAGTTAAGTGGGTAAAATAAATAATTATCAACTCAATAAAGTAAAAGCCACGCGGGGGTTATTATTAAGTTTATCTATTTAAAATAAATCTGGTAATTGTCTTATTATCTGTATGTATTGGATAATATTTTTACTTTAATTTTACACTATATTTACACTATACATTTTGAAACCTGAAACTATACTCATAATAACATAAAATAACTTATAACACTTGTAATAACTTTTTTAATAAATAAAAAAATTATTTAAATAAAATTTTTGATTTTTTTTAATGTACTTACGATTACTCTATGATAATTGGTACAATATATTGTATACAATTATAATTGTACGAGAATACGAATTGTACTACATTTCGTATTCTCTCGTTGAAAAGACTTTATACATGGTTATTCAGAAATAGGGTCATTAATTTTAAGGGGTAATTCTGAGTACCTTTTTTATATATTTTGACCTGAGGAATCATATTCCAAAAATAAAATTACAAAAAAGTTACACAGAAAAAAGTTTGGGACAAAAAAGTGGTAAGGTCCCCCTGTTTCGCACACCCCTGGTTAAAATAAGTACATGAAAATAATATACTTTTAAGATTAGTTCACGTACAAAACCTCTTTGCTATATCTGAAAGGGTTCCTGAGTAATTAAATAAAAATTGAATTTTTTAGCCACTTTCAAATGTGCCTAGCTCCCTTACGTCGGCACTTAGTGCTACTAAGAGTGCCGATGTATTGAAATCTTCGCCGAAAAGTCAAAATCTTTGACCACGTTTTTTTCACATTTCTCGACGTTTTAGACCATTCTGAGTCGAAATCAGTAAAAAAAATTTTGCGTCCGTCTGTCTGTCTGTCTGTCTGTCTGTCTGTCTGTCTGGGTGTAAACTCTCTAACTCCATTTCTACATGAGATATCGGCTTGCGGTTTTTTTCATATTGTTTCTTATCGTATTCCGAATAGATTTTGGGAGTAAACGATTGGGGATAAGGGGGTAAAAATAGGGTAAAACTCCTATTTTTAGCGTTTTTTGTTTATAATTAAGGCAATTATTATTGTATTTGGTTAATTTAGCACTTATATAAAAGATAATTTTAAATTGGTCAAAAATGTTATAAACAACGTTTTCCTAAAACGCATTGTTTTCGAGATATTGGCGTTTAAAGCAGTTAAAGTTTTTTTAGCATATCTCACATATTTATAACCCGATTTCAAAAAATTATATTTTAAATAAAAGCCCTATAAAAAATGTTACATACAGTTTTTTACTAGAATATAGTGTTTTAAAGATACAGAATTTAAAATCAAACAAAATACCTAGTTTGAAATTTGCAAACTAGATGGCTCTAGTGTACAATAGTGCCGTTGTTTTGACAGGGTGCTTGCAACGTTTCATCTAGTTTAGACATGTTTATAGGAACTTTTTCATATTTTCCTTTGTAGAATCACCCCTTAAAATGAATTACCCTATTTCTGAATAGCCATGTATACTGGACTCTTAAGCTGGTTTTCTTAATGTGTGTACCATTAGTCCCTCTGTATAGAATAATGACTTTTTTTTGTTAAAAATCTCGAAAATTTCAAACGTTAATTGGGGACTTGTTGCGCAAATGTAAATTTGCATATTCATACACAACCTACACTAAAGATACATTCATATACACGGTGGTCTAGAAACAAAATTTGGTGAAATAAATTAGGTGCCATTATAGGTAGTGGTTTAAATTAGCACTAACCTAAGTTTTGTTTTGAAACTTAAAAATACTTTAAGGAACAGGAATTTTTTAATTTTAAACAAAATTATAAAAAATTTCTACAAGACTTCAAGAGCATGAGCGCAATATAAGAAAGAAACTAATTTGCTTATCGGCAGTAGCCCAACATGTACATGAAACAGGTCATAAAATCAATTTGTCTGAAACAAAACAAATATTAACAGAAAACAGAAAAATGCCAAGGAAGATACGGGAATCGATAGAAATCATCAAGCATCCTAACAATATCAATCGGGACACTGGTTACCACTTACCTGCAATATGGAAGTCTTTGATAGGAAAAACCTCGTCACGGGTGAATAACCACAACTCGTCATAAATAGTGACACAAGTTGATTCGAAACTTAGTTTCAGATTAATCCCTGAAGATGTCTCTAGTAGTAAGAGACGAAACGTCGGAAAGTGAAAATCCATTAACACGGTCTAAACCCGAAAGTGAAAGTTCTTTATATCTTAATGGCCGTGAAAGCTTAAAATCTAAAATATAAAAAATTTATTTGAATATTAAATCATTATATTTTGTAATCATCGTACCTTTAGAGTGCCAAGAGTTAACCCTGTACGCTGATTAAGAAAACAGTTTTAGACTTTATTTATGAAATAGAAGGCATGAGATTGATGTATCCTTAAGCGCCATCTAACTAGATAACTAGACAACTACTCATTCTTTTCCTGGAGACTTTAAATGGTAGCAAGTTGAAAAACTTGTATGTCTCAAGCACATGGTACCATGAAACGTGTGGTTAGACGTAAATTTTAAGGAACATGATTTTTTTAATTTTAAACAAAATTATAAAAATATTATTTAAATATTCCATCAATCTATTTTTTAATTATCGAACAGAGTGATATTGGTAGACAGCAGTTTCGGGCTGCTGGCCCTCTTCAGTACCAAATGTACACTGTACCCTGTTTGAGAAAACAGTTTTTAAAATTTAGGGCTAACCACACGTTTAGTGGTGCTTGTTTTTTGTAAGTTTTTCAACTTGCTACCATTTAAAGTCTCCAGGATTAGGAGAACAATGAGTAGTTGTCTACATCTAGCAATAGATGGCAAACAAGGTTACATCAATCTCATGACTTTATTTATTTTGTGAATAAAGTCTAAATCTTCCCAATCAGCGCACAGCCTTGACTCTTGGTACTGAAGAGGACCAGGAGCCCGAAACTGCAGTCTACCAATATCACTCTGTACGATGATTAGAAAATAGATTGATGGAATATTTAATTATACTTATTTAGAGCTCTGCGGCGATCATTTTAACACTTGACTTCTATTCTACAGTGCATTAAAAAAAACAATTTTCGTTTGTTTTTCAGCAAAAAAAATATACGAGATGTTAATCAACAAAATAATACTTTTCCTTAAAGGCTCACTAAAATCAAAAAGAAAAAAAAAACAATTAAAACAAAAATTTTCAAATAATTTTTTAAATTTTTTTCTTTTTTCGTAAAAAAAATAATTAAAAAAATGTTTTTGAAAAAATAGTTTTTAGCCCATTTTGACCCCTTACCTTACCCCGATTTTTACCAAAAACAATCCCAATCTAGAATTTTGAATAATTAACCTGTGGTCCAAATTTTAAACCTTTAACTCAAAGCGTTCTTAAGTTTTCGTGCTTACAAATTTCCCGGACAAACAAACCGATTTTTTTTTGACGGAAATCATATAATTTGGATATAAAACGTCGAAAAAACGTAAAAAAAGCAATATTTTTTTCATTTATTTTTTTTTTACTAACGCAAGACTTTCCTTGGTTAAGTAAAAATATCGGTGCGTTATTGAAAACCCATTTTTGTGTGTTTTATGAGATTTAAAAAACCAACAGATTTTACGTCAAAAAGTAAGAAAATAAGCAAAGTAGCCTTTTTCGAGAGTTTATAAAAAAAACAACTTTATTTTTTTTGGGTCCTGTGTTATCTATAAATGTTAATTTAATTTTTTCTATAGAATATAATTAAAGCACCCTAGAGCCTTTTAATATAAGGTCCATATATTATTTATGTCTATTTATTAAACTGTCTAAATATAAAAAAATATGTATTACGTATTTTTTAAATATTTCATATTAATGTGTATTTTATTTGTTTTTAACATTTTTAACATTAACATAAATAAAGGTGATTTGTTATTTAAGTTGATTTGACTATATAGTGACTTAATGTTTGTTCTGGACTACCGTATGTAGTGTGTAATAAAACCAGCTGTAGGTAATTGAGTTAATTAACTAGACTCTCTAATAGAAAGCCTCTATAGAGCAGAATGTACTTTTTTATTTCTTTACTAGATGAAAGAGAACTATATATCTTACTTTAAAAACTAAAAACATATAAAAAATACAAAAAAATAACTACAAAGGTAAAGGGTTTTATTATATATACCTCTTCCCGGACAACATCCATGAACTCATGAGGCCTCATGAGATCATCACGTTATGATTTCCACGTTTTGTACTCATACGAACATCATGATGAGCACATATCATGATTTTGTGATCATGTTATGAGTTTGTTATGAGTTTTTCATGAGGTGTATACATTTAAATCATTAAATGATGTCATAATGACTTCCACGTGAAATAGCAAATGTTGCCCGGGACCCGATTGAGATTGCCGAATAGTACAGGCTTCTGTAATGTTTCAATTTCAGTGCACTTGACAGCGTTATGCTATAGGTGGCGCTATATGTTATTTCTTACCACTAACTAAACTTTTTAAACGAATAAAGTCGCCTTCTAGGAATACTAGTATTAAAAGGCAGCTGTCTTTATAAGGATATACTACTAGTAATAACTAGTAGTTAAATTACTAGTCAGCTAATTCGATACACATTATCGGATTGGTATGGTGAGCCATAGATATCTGGAGGCTTTAGCCTAGAGGAACTAGTTCCTCCAGTCATCTTGGGGAACATTCCCACTGGTAAGTTCCCAGTGAGAACATCCCGGTGTCCTCAAGTTGTTGAAAATGGACTAGTGTGGGTCCTAGGGGGTCGATTTTTTCGTTATTTTTTTGGTGTGTGTGTGTGATCTTTTTAAGCAGGGTAATTAAGAAAATTTACTTTCTTTTTTTTTAATTTTTAAATTTCGCGGTCAATTTAAATTTAGTTTAAAGTTTGCGGTCAATTGCGCATGCGCATTCTGTAGACAACTGCTAGATCTTCATGACATAATCTCGTGATGACTTCACAATGAGGAGCAAGATGTCTGGAGTTATAAATAACTCCAGCCATCTTGATGAGGAGTCCTCTGTATGCGTTCATGAACTCAGAGAATCATTAAATGATGTCATAATGACTTCCACGTGAAATAGCAAATGTTTTCCGGGTTAATTTTGAACGGCGTAAGATATGTACTTATAGTTTGACAGAGAATAGGATATTCTTTACAGTGGATAGTA
Organism: Brachypterus glaber; assembly: GCA_958510825.1. Lineage (NCBI taxonomy): Eukaryota > Metazoa > Arthropoda > Insecta > Coleoptera > Kateretidae > Brachypterus > Brachypterus glaber. The sequence continues at coordinate 75,910,655 of OY294045.1, read as the reverse complement.
TATTGCTTTTTCTGTCAATACATATATGTATTAACTAAAATATGATTCATTTGAACTCAACCAGACACTTAAGTTTAAGGCTGATTTTGAGTTAAATGCACTCAGAAAATTTCGTTGTATTATTAATTCTAAATGTTATTTGTTAATACATATTGTTAATTTATATCATTACCATTATTATTAAATATTTTTCTTGTGATATTAAATACTGCAATGTGTATATTGTATACAAAATGTTGTCATACTAACATAGAGACCGTGCTGGTACATTTGGATCCCCACCCAACGTGTTTATTAATACTGTATGTAACATTTGGCAAATTATATCAGTTATAGTTTGGTATACTTTAAATTGTAGTTGTTGTATTATTGATCTAGTATAAAGTATGTTACAGTATTTAGTAAAATAAAAATCGGTGAATAATACCAAAATTTTGATTAGTAATAATACAGAGAAAAGTAAAAAAAGGATCGATTATTTCATCAGTGTGTAATTGTGTGTGGTTGCAATCTTTAAATTATTACTATCAAAATGTTGGTATTATTTACCGATTGTTAATTTTTCTGAATACTGTAACATACTTTAAACTAGATCAGTAATACAACTTAACAACAACAAAGTATACTATACTATAAGTGTGATATGCTTTACCAAACGTTAATTTTTACTATAACAAGCTAGTATTAATAAACACATGTTGCGTCGGGATTCAAATGTACCAGCACGGTCTCTATGTTAGTTTGACAACATTTTGTATACAATACACACATTGCAGTATTTAATATCACAAGTAAAGTATTAAATGGGAGGATTAGTGTAGTGGACTACCGCGTCGTACTTGACGAGTTTACTACCCAAATAGCGTGAGTTCAATTCTCACCGGCGCCGATTTGCCTTTTTCAGTTAATTAACAATTGAAATTTGGGGAAGGCGATAAGTGAAACGGACACTCCCTAGAAACTGGTTCGAAAGTCAGTATAAGCCGGTGGTTATATTTTTTCTTTTATCAATCAAACTAACATGAATTTAGCTATAGAAAAAATATATTAAAGAAATTTTAAATTAAAATGTAATCGAAAAAAATGTGTTTTTAAAACCTTATGCAAATTGTATGAATGTGCCCCTCTGTGGGGTACCTTCGTACAGTAAAAAAAAATCTGTTTTGCTAGTACGTTTATTATTATCCGAGTTATTATTACGTTAATGGAAAAAAACCTACAATTAACAAAAAACATCATTACAATTTTAAATTTAAATTAAATTTGAGTGGTTGATTACTGGTCGGAACTCTCCTGCTCTACTTCCCTTTTAAAGCTGCTTTTCTTTACCATATGGTAAGTACATATATATGAGGTTATTCTGTAAAAATTTCAGAATTTTTCATTCATCCCCACCTACCGAAAAATGGGGCTAAAAATTTAAATTTTCAGAATTTTTCAGATTATGATTAAATTTTTAGGTTAATTGGGTTAATTTTTGAAAAATTATTTTTATGAGTTTTTATTGTTTATAGTACATATATTAAATAAAAGAAGGCAGAAATCAATTTTACTCACAAGTGTCACAGAATATTTACCATCAAATTTATAAATTTTAACAATATTTAAGTACAAGTTTAGGCGCCAAAAAAAATTTTTTTTAAAAATATTTTTTAAATACAATACTTTTTTCAAAAAAATGGTATTTGTCTCTAAGACTTTTTTTAAATTGTTTGGCCAAGTCAAAAAATAAAAAAGTTACAGTGGTTTTAATAAACGTCTAATAATGATAATTTTGGAATGCAGCGCCTCACATATTGAGTTCCCATTTCGTTCCGTTTTGATTATTTTTTTGCGTAAGTAAGTACATATTTTATATATGAATATAATAGAGGGTTGTCCTGTACAAAGTACAAAATAAATTATTCATCCCCACCGACCGAAAAATGGGGTTGAAATTTTAAATTTTCAGCATATTTCAGGTTTGATTGAATTTTTAGGTTAAATGGGTTAATTTTTGAAAAATAATGTTTATGAGTTTTTATTGGTCATAGTACATAGAATAAATAAAAAAGGGTGGAAATCGATTTTACTCACAAGTGTCACAAAATATTTACCATCAAATATTAAGAAAAAGTCAGTATTTGCTCCGCTCTAACTTTTAAACAACAAAAATACCCAACAATTTTTTTTGTACGTAACTAAGTACATATATAGGGGGATATTCTGTAAAAGAAATCGGAATTTTTCATTCATTGAAATTTTAAATTTTCAAGATTTTTCAGGTTTGATTGAATTTTTAGGTTAAATGGGTTAATTTTTGAAAAATAATGTTTATGAGTTTTTATTGGTCATAGTACATAGAATAAATAAAAAAGGGTGGAAATCGATTTTACTCACAAGTGTCACAAAATATTTACCATCAAATATTAAGAAAAAGTCAGTATTTGCTCCGCTCTAACTTTTAAACAACAAAAATACCCAACAATTTTTTTTGTACGTAACTAAGTACATATATAGGGGGATATTCTGTAAAAGAAATCGGAATTTTTCATTCATTGAAATTTTAAATTTTCAAGATTTTTCAGGTTTGATTGAATTTTTAGGTTAAATGGGTTAATTTTTGAAAAATATTGTTTATGAGTTTTTATTGATCATAGTACATAGAATAAATAAAAAAGGGTAAAAATCAATTTTACTCACAAGTGTCACAAAATATTTACCATCAAATATTAGGAAAAAGTCAGTATTTGCTCCACTCTAACTTTTAAGCAACAAAAATACCCAACAATTTTTTTGTACGTAATTAAATACATATATAGGGGGTTATTCTGTGAAAAAATCGGAATTTTTCATTCATCCCCACCGACCGAAAAATGGGGCTGAAAATTAAAATTTTACGGATTTTTCAGACTATATTAAATTTTTAAGTTAATTGGTTTAACTTTTGAAAAATAATTTTATGAGTTCTTATTGGTAACAGTTCATAGATTAAATAAAAAGGGGCGTTAATCAATTTTGTTCCCAAGTGTCACAAAATATTTATCATTAAAGTTATAAATTTTGACAATATTTAAGCACAAGTTTAGGGGCCAATAAAAATTATTTTTAAAAGTATTTTTTAAATACGATATTTTTTTAAAAAAAGAATGGTATTTACCCTTTAAGACTTTTTTTTTAAATTATTTGGCCAAGTCAAAAAGTAAAAAAGTTACAGAAGCTTTAATAAACGTCTAATAAATATAATTTTGGCATGCAGCGCCTCACATATTGAGTCCCCATTTCGTTCCGTTTTAATTAATTTTTTTGTGATTTTAATATACTAGACATATACAAGTATCACCAGAAAAAGTTTAAGCGAAATCCAAGAGGTCGAGCTTTTGGCTAGGGCAATAAATAAAAAAATATTTTTTTAATTTTTTTTTTTATTTCTTTAAATTTGGTTTTAAAGCCAAATTTACGCTACGGCTATAGTTTATCATGCACTCTGACCCTTTAAGCACTGAAAAACAGGAAAATTTGGGAACTTTTTTGGGCTATAAGTATGACTTAACTAACCTATAGATATATCTTACACAAAATATATCGTTAAACCGCCATTCCGAAATAAAAACCTAAAATGATTGGACTATAGAAAAAGTTTAAGCGAAATCAAAATGGTCGAGCAACAATCTTTTTATAAAAAATCATGGAATTACTCAAAATTATATTTTTTATCTTATTTTTTTATGAGCCGGTAAATAAAAAATAAAGCTCTTTTCGACAGTAATTTGTATTTTAACTTTTAAATACAGAAACGAAATTAAATTGTACGAAACAGAGGAAGCAATGCAGACAATATCCTGTGCCATTTAAACTCTTAAAAAACTTCATTACCACTCACACTAGACCTGAACGCATTTTAAGCGAGCGTTCCAATATTAGAGTATGGTTCACACCACGTAAAACAGCAACAGTAAAATCAAAAAATATGTACGTCAAAAGTTGTTGATAAAAGTTCCTTGCCGATGGTCATAGTTTAGTATTTTAGCTCACAAACATAAGCTTATTTAAAATAGTCGAATATTCTAGTTTTGTTTACATTATCATAACGTATAACGTATTTTTTAAGATAGAGGATAGAGGTAGGTAGATTCGTTAGTGCCCCCAGAATTCTCAAAAAATTTCCCCACCTTTCTCTGACCTCTAATGGTAAACAATTGATTTAAAAAAATACATAATCAAAATCCTTATCTATCGTAAACGTAGGTGCCCAAAAAACATCTCCTTTATAATTTAACGCAAAGCCCTCAGATGCGCAAAACATCAAGATTTTAAACACTAAACGGTTTAATATAAGCACATACAGTCGGTCAAGTAAGAGCATGTCACGCATTGTTTATTTAAGAATTTACTTATACTATTTTTTTTACATAAATTCAGTCAATGAATGGTAGATCAATGCAAATAATTTAGGAACTCGTCCAGTCCCCATTGTCAGCATGATGAGGTCCTACTTTGACGAGATTTTCCTTCGGCAAAGACCTCCAAATTGTCCGAGTCTCGCGACAGCTGGCCCACGTGGGTTGTTTTTCTCTGTTTTCACTCAACAAAGATTTCTTTATTGCACTTCGCCACTTCAAATTGTGAGCCCGGAAATGATTACGAATTGTTTTATGCAAAATATCCAAACCTTTCTGCATTAGTATTTTCGCCTCTCATCGCAGGGTTAATTGAGGATTCTGAGAAAACATTTTTTTTTATTTTTCGTTCTTAGCCGAAACTATTCCTGTTTAGCCACGATTTAGTAAGTCGTCAACATTTTTTTTTTTTTCGTTTTCGAGTATCGTTACACTCACTTGTTGACAAATGTCCCCAGCTTGCCCATATACTTCGCAGCCGCTGCAGGTGTAATTTTCGGACCTTTCGGATGCGAATAGAGAAAGACAGCCTCGAATCGTGACGGGTACGCAGCACGCATTAAAACGTTTTAGTTCATCAAAAATAAGCTTCAGAAAAAGTCTCTTTGTACAAAGTTTTGTGCGTCAGAAAGTAACCCATATACTCGAAAAAAAAGTAGGGCTCTCTCTTACCGACTATACGTTATAGGTGATACACTCTTACTTGACCGACTGTATTTTTGGGTTTTCCTGACTCCCTAGCAGTACCGTAGAGGTAGGTGTCACTTCAAATTCGATTCTTCATAAAAAAAAATCACATAAAATAAAACTCGACAAAAATAGATTGTACGGTTTCTTCGTCGTTGGTGCCCGTTAGAGCCTCCAATATTTCTTTCGTTTTTCGCATAGTTTTTTGTCCGGAGGCTTTTAAATTTGCCAAGGTTTTAAGACATTCTCATGCGCTGTCATTATTAAATATGGTTAAACAAAAATGAAAAATATAAAGGTAGTTTTTTTGAATTTTATTGCTTTTATTAAATAGTAAAAAAAGCATTCTTAGACTAATATGCATTTAAACCTTTTAGCAAACCGCAGCATAAATAAAAAAGTAATAAAAAATTGTTGCATTATAAACAAACATGATAACGAAGAACACGATTTATGTTTGATAAATTGGATTTTCTAGTGAGCGATAAATTTTAAGACACTCACTGCTGAACGATCAGATTGCAGCTGGAGTATTCCAGATCAGTTTGCCATATAAATGCAAATGAAGCGATTAATGTGTTTAATTATCACTAGAAAGGTTGTCACAAGATTTGCCATATACTCCGTGATTAAATATGTATTTAGTTAAAAATAAAAACACATAGAGCCCTTAAAGGTAAAATTTTGAAATTTTTTAGAACCTTAACTTTTAATATATAAAATAAACATTTTGCTATTTCCGGTTTTACCGGAAGTGCTGACAGCTTTAACATTTTAAGTGCGACATCTAAATGCCTTACATTTTTGGAATCCCTTTTCTTAAAACATTGACTTCAAATGTCAAATTTAATTTTAATTTTGTTTTAATTTTTTAACTAGGTACGCCATGTCATCTTTAACAAACTCTAATGGACAGTTGATTTCAACAAAACAGGAAAAGTGGGGTTAAGTAAAATTTCATGTTTTCCATAAAATTTAGTTGTGTGAATGTGGATTATTTAAATGTGGTTATGCCTGTTTGAAAAATAAGGTTAGTTTAACCATGTCAAAAATCATGTTATTCTATGCATTTGTGTTTAGTAAATACTATTTGGATTTTGAAGCGTATTTCTATTGTTAATTACTGTATTTCTGCTCTAAAATATCCCTATTCTAAAATGTCTATTATTAAATCCCCTTATCAATATATTTTGTATCTAATAAACTTGTTTTAAATACCTTTATTTAAAAAAAAAAAACTACTAGTATATTGGTCTCCTACAACTAGGTATTCCTCATAGTTTCTTAATTTAAAAAATATCATTATGGGTTTTACACCAGTATTCTTCGAGTATTCTTGTTTTTCTGCTTTATCTCTCCCAATTTTAAAAAAATACACCAACATTTTTTGACTGTGACATTGATGTGGCAATAACAATATTGACACTAAATTTATTAACAAGTAAACAAATATTTGTCAAATGTAATTTTTTTTTGTAACCCCACTTTTCCAGTTTTGTTAAAATGATGGACACCAGAAATGCTAACCAAAAATTATTTTTTCTTAACTTGTGTAATTCTTTAAATTAGGAGGTTTTTCGTGATTCTTTACAAATACAGAAGTTAAGGGGGATGTACATTCGATCTGTGACACCCGGTATATTGGCGAGCTAGGTGGGAGTAATAAAAGTTTGACAGGCTTGGAATACTGCTCATAGATAATAAAAGATGTACACGTCCGATATAGAGTCTAAAAATTATAGAAAGATAAATCAAATGGCTATACCAATGGCTATTGTGGGATGGAGGGCTTCCTTGAAACTAGGGGTAAAATACATATTTTTCCCATATCGATTTTTCAACGCTGGTGATTTTTTTTTTTGTTTTCCATAAGGGATTTGAGAAATAAAACAGAATTTATACAGATTTTTTATTTATTTTGATACAAATAGGTTTATAAATAAAAAAATAACTTAAATTGAAATATTAAAAATATAAATACCTACTTTGGTAACAATATTTTTTAATAATGCGTGATGCTTACATTTAATACACATTTATTCTTATTAATATATTATGTATACATACGTTAATATACAATCTTTTTTACACCGGGTACTCCGGCTAAAGCGAGTCACTCATTATTTGGCGTTATTTTAGAGTTATTGATTTTTTTTTTCCTGAAAATTTATATAAATAGATCTAATGCCTTGTTATTAACCTGATCACTTAAATAACGGTTTATCGTTCAAAAAAAAAATAATAATAATCCCTAGGTAAAATTTGAAGGGTAAATGGTTAAAAATATACCATGTAAAAACGGTCTTGCCAAATCTTATCAAAATCCTATGGGATTTTAAAGAAATAGTAATTCCTATTTCAACGTGACAAAAACGCTTCCCTGATGGAAAATAACGTTATAACGACTTGACCTAACGTTAGATGAATGTGGTTTGAATGTTATATGCCTAACGTTAGACAACTAACGTTAGAAATCGGGACATTTATACATTCAATATTACGTTTATCTAACGTTAAATTTCTACTAGGGTACCAAAGTTTATCAAAAACCATGAAAGTTGCAACACTGCATCACTTCTTTGAGGTTAGCAACGAAATGCTACCTGACCGAGTCAAACCAACCCCAGATTCGCATTCAGCGACCTCATTTCTATACGTTTTTGGGTTCGCTGAATCCGAATCTGGGGTTGGTTTGAATTTTCGGATTTAGCGACCACAAAAACGTATAGAAATGTTTGTCTCGACACCAGAAACAGACCTTTTTTTTGTGTTCGTGTTATTATTACCTACTGTTTAAAGTATCAAATAGATTTTAGTGACCTCGCACAACTCCCTCCCCTCCCTACTCCATCCCTCCTCATCCCCCTCCCACTTCTTCGCCCGCCCCCAACGCCAATTCATGACAGATGCAACTCCAGCATCAGTGAGCAAAGACTCACTCTCCCAATAATCCATTCAAACTAATTCTATTTTAGACAAATGAGCCATAGGCACTGCGCCTGTCCCTTAAAGATCCAAACAAAAAATGAATGCCCTCTGTTAAGTCCACCTATGAACTATAGTTAGTTTAAATATGTACCTTTTACAATACGATAATGTTGATTTAAATAAAAAACCAGCCTTTTCAAATGAGCGAGAATGCTTTCTTATAAAAAAATTAACATTGATTAATCACTAACCCATTACCTCTCACGAACTTTTTTGTACCCGATAATAACAATATTGATAAAATTTTGTTATAATCTTTATTTTAAACAATTTGAGATACGAAAATATATGCCTCATTCTTAACCCTAGGATGCATACCCCGGGACTCCGAGGCCCGGCAGGTTAAACAATTAGCTGTATATATTTTAAGTTTTTATATAAAGAAATGAAAATATATTAAAACATAAATATAAGAACATTTTAATTTTATTATCTGTTTTAGATTTTTTATCGATATAAATAATCATTAAGGCGAAATGGCTCAAATTAATAATACTGTAAATAAATAGTTTAAGTTTAATTTTATATAGCCGACCCCGGTGGCGCAATGGTTAGCGCGTTTGATTACGGATCTCGGGGTTGTGGGTTCGAGCCCCACATAGAGCATGGATGTATAGTGGTGTAAATAGTCGGTAGATGGAACTACGATGACTAACTGTAATGTGGGTTGCAGGTGAAACTGTAAACAAATTTCAGGTTGGATGCGAGTTCTGTTGAGGACCGTGCTTCGGAGGGCACGTAAAAATTCCCGTCAATTAGGCCATAGCAGCGAAAAACGACGTTAAACAGTATAAAACAAACAATTAATTTTATATAATACCTATTAAACCAATAATTTTTATATTCGGGCATCCACGGCCAACGATATGTAAATGTATAATATGCATCCTAGGGTTAAGATAAGTGAGATATATAAGGGGGGGTCCATTTATCATATTTTAATTCCTAGATAATATCTATACATCCAGGGTGTTTCAGGTATTTGATCAATAATTTTGTGAGGTGATTACTACATCCAAAAATATGAAAAAAAGTTTTCATAAAGGTTGTCTGGAAATGAGCCCTAAGGGAGCTACGGCCTTTCTAAGAGTGCATCTAAAAAAGAGTTTTAATTTAATATATTTGGAGTCTTGTGAACCAGAGTAAAGAATTTTTTCACATGCCTTGAAATTGATAAAGGCTATCATCCTATGTAATTTTTTTTTTAAACAGGGCCGTGAAAATGGGGTCGCGTTGTCATTTTTTTGCCCCAAACTTTTTCGCCTTGTTTTTTTTAACATTTTATCAACAAACTATGATTCCTGGGTTAAAAATACATAAATAAGGTACTCTTAGTATAACACCATAGAACCAACCGTTTTCAAAAACATTACAGTTAGAGATATAATGTTACATCCTGAGCATCAAAAATAGAAATTAAAAAATGCGCCAATAAAAATTTCAATACTGCAGAGTGATTCTACATCAAAAAATAGGTTTCCATACAAACGACAACAAATCGATTTTAAGGGAGTTACACCTACTTAGGAAGTGTTGCTTTTTAAGACTGAATTTAGAACCTAGGTGTATACTAAATGTTTTTATAGTTTTTGATGTAGAATCGCCCTGTATTATTAAAAAAATTATTGGCGCAGTATTATACTAAGAGCAACTTCTATGTATTTTTAACAAAGGAATCACTATACCGGGATAATGACAAAAAACTACAGACAAAAGTTTGGGGCAAAGTAGCAACCCCCTCTATTTTACACTCGCCTATTTAAAAAATAGTTTGTATCCAAATACAAATAAAAGGTCCTCACCTCGAAAAAAAAAGCTTTACCCCTGTCCAAAAATTTTTTAATGACTAAATAAAAAAACTTCCCTGAATCCCTGAAAATAGAGCTACTAAAAAAAGTCCTTACCTCTGAAAATAAACTTTACCCTATCCAAAAAAAAAAGAAAAATAGGTACCTCTGCCCAAAATTGTTAATGACTAAACTTTAGACCTACCCAAAAAAAAAAAAAAAGGTACCATCTGAGCTGGCGCCCTAAAGCAGGGGTCTACTTAATACAAAGACCGGCACTGCCCCTGGCTAAAGTTATCAAAGAAAAATTACATAGGATAATAACCTTTATCCATTTTAGAACATGTGCAACACATTGTTACTGTAGTTCATAGGGCTCTAGAGATATTAAATAAAAACTCTATTTTAGACGCACCCTTAGAAGGGCTGTTGCTCCTTTAAGGCTCATTTTCGGACCAACCTTTATACGAACCTTTTTTAATATTTTTGGATGTAGAATCACCTCTCAAAATTAATGATCGAACACCTGGGACACCCTGTATATTATATCAAATTTTTTTTTAAATATTTTAAAGCTCTTAAAATTCACTATTTGACAATATATTTTTTATTTTTTTCAATTTTTTTTTTTTTGAGGTGTTTAAAAGTGTTGAAAATGGGAATTTTCGTAAACATTTCTTAAAATAAAGTAGTGTCAACTTGAGAATGCAAATGTGACGTCACAGCGGTCCGTATCAAAGCGTTCTTAAGTTATCGTGGATAAAGACAGACAGACAGACAAACAAACAGACAGACGTTAATTTTTTCTTTGCTTTCTTTGCAAACAAAATATGTGAAAGTAAAAATGAAGAATTATTTAAATAATGTAAAAAAAACAAAACTAATTTTTAACTTCTAGTATTTAGATTTAAAAATGGTATAACTTATACCATATAAGCTGTTGTTTTTAAAATATAGTATGTCAAAACCAAACTTTTGTTTAGGCACATAATGTGCCTGGTAAAAGTCCAAACTATATTATTATAATAACGCAAAAAAACGATTGATTCGTTTAGTTGGGACACCCGGTATATCTTATAAGAGCTTCTCTTAATTTTAATAATTTCACTTCACTTCATTTTTAATTACTTATCTTAATCTTGTTTAGACGAATCTTCGTAGTCGTCAGTCTACAAAATTAAAATATATCTTTATTAGAATAATTTTCCAGAATTAATTTTCATCTATTTAAAGAGCGTTCGGGTAGGGCGATCTTTTTACTCTTTTGACTCCATTGCTAACTTCATGGCAGCTGTCATTGTCACTATCGTTGATGAAAATTGACATAAAGTTAGCAATGGAGTCAAAAGAGTTAAAAGATTGTCCTACCCGAACGCTCCGTTAGAGGAAGATGTCATTTGTGTAATTTTTTTTTGAAACTACCTACTTTATCTTAAGGTAACACTCGAGTGCATGAAGCACTGGCCAACTTTTTTTTAGCTTATCTTAGCAGAAAAGTTATGAGTTAATGTTATTTTTGAAAGAATTTATGCTTTTATTTAATTTATATTCGCTTGTATTCTAAACATTTTTCGGTTAGAAATGTTAAGTTAAAAGTGACACTCTTGTTAAGAGTTTATCTTTTGTTTTATTTTGGCGGGCTGCCGCCCGCCAATAGTATATTAAAGTACTAGTTTCATAACATACGTTTTTAGCGCACGAGTACAAGTTTAGAAAACGAGCCGCTTGCGGCGAGTTTTCTAAAGTACTAGTGCTCTAAAAACGTGTTATTAAACGAGTGCTTTATACAATCTTTTCTATTTTGCTCTAAAATTTAAAAAACTTACATTTAAATTGATGACTGATTTAGGGATTTTTGTTTTGGGTTGGCAATTTTGATATATTTTACAGTCAGCTCTTTTTTTTTTTTCACTGTAATTAACCAGTCCACAATTTTAACACGGTAAAAAATAACCCAAACACAAAATTTTGTAAAAAATTAAACTTTAAATCGACATTGACATTTGCACGCAAAACGTCAAGAGATAGGCTTTTTTATGTTGCCAACCCAACAGAAAAAAGTAGAGACCACTTATGGGCCTATAAGAACACGCAAAATGCGTGTGATTATGAGCTTATAAGAGTCGCAAAATAGAAAAAGTACTTTTGCGTTCCCTTATTGAAAATTGTCAGATAACTAACAACCAAATTAAAACTAATTTTACTTATTATTTTTACCTTTTTTTGTAAAAAATATGTTTACAAGCGAATAAAACATAGCGTATGATACACGGACGAGAAATATATCCCGGTCTTACGCGGTTGTGAATCTCGGCTCACGTCTCGATTCACAATCTCCGCATGCGAACGAGATACATTATTTCTCGTCCTTGGATCATAATATACTATTTTATTCCTAATTGCCCTGTCGAAAATGACGGGTCTGCGCGGGTATAAATGGTGCACAGACCCGTCATTTTCATTAGAGTATCGATTAATTGCTGAATAAAATTACAAAATGTGACATCGATGTCACATTTTGCTTCATCCGCTCGAGTGTTAGCTTCGTACAGAAATATTTTAGTTTTAAATTAGTTTAAAAATCAAATGTTTAATATATTTTTCGACATGATTTTTTTAGTAACTAATTTAAAATTAAAAGTTGTGTTAAATTCGTGTAGTTAAAACATAATTTGAAATAAAAATGTGTCAAATAAGATCCTCCCCTATTTCAAGGTTTATTAGAGTCCATAATTTAAAGTAGCTAAATGGCAAGACCTAGTCGACATACATGTGTATGATGTATGTATGTGTATGATGTATTTTATATAGGGACCGAAATTTTAAGGGGTAATTCTAATCATAAAATATAGCAAAAAGTTCTTATAAACACATGTCTAAAAATGCGTCGTAAGGGAGCTAAGCCCCCTTGAAAGTGGCTAAAAAAATCGGTTTTTATTTAATAACTCAGGAATCCTTTTAGATATAGCAACGAGGTTTTGCACGTGAACTAATCTTAATAAGGGTGTATGTTATTTTCACGTACTTATTTTAACCAGGGGTGTGCGAAACGGGGGGGAGGAAGCTTATCATTTTTTTGTTCAAAACTTTTTTCTGTGTAACTTTTTTGTAATTTTATTTTTGGAATATTATTTCTCAGGTCAAAATAAATAAAAAAAGGTACTATTGTTATAATAACAGTTTTCGAGAAAAAATTGTTTAAAGGGGAAATGTCACGGTTCGAGAACGAAAACTTAAATACTAAAATTTCAATGATACTGGGTTTGTCTATATCAAAAACTAAGAAATAAAGTTTCTATACATGTAGGTCTGGAAATCGCTTTTAAAGCTACTATGGCCCTTTAAAAACGGTGCATTTTTAGGAGACCATAGCTCCCTTAGGATTGATTGTTTGGAACTAACTGTATAGAAGGTTTTTTTCTTAGTTTTTGATGTACATTCACCCTGCATGTACATTCACCCTGCATCATTGACATATCGGTTTTCAACATTTTAGTATTTAGTTTTTGGTACTCGAACCGTGAAAATTCACCTATAGATGATTTTTTCTCGAAAACGTTTACAGTATTACAACAAGAGTACTTTTTTATGTATTTTGACCTGAGAAATAAAATTACAAAAAAGTTTGGGACAAAAAAATTATAAGGCTCCTCGTTTCGCACAGCCCTGGTTAAAATAAGTACATGAAAATAACATAAAAAGATGGGCCTCATTAAGATTAGTTCACGTGCAAAATCTCGTTGCTGTTTCTCAAAGCGTTGTTGACTTATTAAATAAAAACCGATTTTTTTAGCCACTTTCCTTCCTTATGACGCATTTTTAAACATATGTTTATAGGAACTTTCTCAAAAGCTTAATAAAAACAAAAATAAATTTTTGTTTTAAACTTTCAAATATCTATTTATTCAATTACAAATAAAATTCTATATTTTTAATAGCCATTTTTACTTATGGAAACCCTAATTTTTATTCAGCTACTCTATTATGTCAAAACAACAAGAAAGATTAACAAACTTAGAAAAATCAAAAATAAACGTTAAAATAATCAAGTAAGGTGCAAAAAGCTCATACAACTATTGTTAGTAATGATAAAAATGTTAAAAGAAAATAAAACGTAATATTTTTATTATATTTTAATAATTGAATAAATCATTAGGTGCGTTTTTTAAATAATATTATTTACATTTTTGTGCCACGTGCCGTGAAACATCTACACATTCCATTATATACTATTCACAGTAAATTAAATATTGAATTTTTCCAAATACTTGAAAAAAAAATAAAAAAAAATTCAAAACAAAACAAAAAAAAAGTCAGCATTTTTTCGAAAACGAAAAATTTTGAAAAAAAAATTAAAAAAGTTTAACCCCCATAACTTTTTTGTTTTTGGGGTGATTGCTTTTAAAATTGGGAGAATTGATCCTTATAATAATTGTAATTTTTCCTGAATAAGTTACGTTAATCGAAATTTTCTTTGAGCTTTTTTTGACATTTTTTTAATTTTAAAGTTTTAATAACTTTTTGTTTTTGGGGGGATTACTTTAAAAAAACTATAGTGATCTTCCCCTCATAGAAAATGATTTTCCACAAAAAACGTGACATCAGACGGACAGATGAACATTTTCAAAATTTCTTATTTTTTCATAAAACATTTGTATCCAAGAATTTTCTATCTGTGACGTTTTTTGGCGATTTTGGAAAATTCGAAACTAGCGTATAATACTATTCTAGCGCAGGCGCTGTAAGTAGTATAATAATATATTTATACTAAATACAGGGTGTTACACTTAGCGTGATCACCAAACAGTAATTATAAATTATAATAGGAACTAGGTTGACATCAAATGTAGGACACAAAATTGGTAGCGCAGCCAAGTGAAGTGAACTAGACGTAACTAATCTAGGGTCCTTTAAGAATATTGAAATTGTCATAGTTAATGTCAAACAATTTTGCAGTAGCAATGACGTATCCGGTTTCTAGGAAAAATTTTTGCGGTCTGAAATTGTGGGTGTGTCGGTACTCTCCTGCGGAACCACTCACCTACCCTAACAAACCTACCTATCCAGTGCTCTACGGAAGTCCATATGGAACGTCATCAGGAATTTACAAAATTTTAAAAAAATGAATTCTTATGGGAAAAAATATGGTTTTCGTCAGCACATTTGGATTTCCAGATATATCACATAGGTAAGGTAATATCTGATGAAAGATCATTCCAAAGTATTTTCATCGGAATTTTTTTACAGGGAAGAGAGTAAACGTATGTTAAAATTTCTTTTTGTATGGTCAAATTCAGAAAATAGAGTATGAGCAGTGCTGAATAGGGCTAATAATTGCTGATTTAAAACCTTGTTTTAAATCTTTTAAAATATCTTGATGCAGATGCACCTTATTTTTAGTGAGGCTCTGATTTTACGAAATATCTTTTAGTTTAGACAGAAAATAAAGAAAAGCTATTTTTACCTAAATCAAATACTCAAGTTTAATTAGTTAACCAAAGCAACAAAATATTATCAAAATGCACCATTGATTTGCTCTGTACACGGGAAATATAAAACTACACCATTTTAAATTTAATTCATCTTCTTAAATAGCATTTATTCGAAAATATTAAAAAAATTAATGCAAACTGTCATAAATTATTTTCTATTATTGTCAAACTTTCATGTCAAATAGAATAACAACTAAAACGAAAAATTATTTTGTTTAAATTTTCCTTTTGATGGCGCACTTCCGTCCGCCATTTTCGGTCTGAGATTTTAGGAGCGCTTATGTGAAGCTCTGCATGCCGCGTTTTGATAAACTGCGCATGTGCTGACCGTTTTCAATATATTATTTTAAATAAAAAACATTTTTTTACCAAAAAAAAAACACCAAACAGACGCCAAACCAACGTTAACGTAAACCAAGGCCCCCTCATTAAAAAAAAAAAAAAACATCAAACAACAAAAAACCAAAACAAACTCCGGCACGGAGAGCTTCAATTAGGCGCTTGTGAGATTTTGGTGTCGGTACTCTCTTTGTGTAGTGTGTAGACTACCTACCCACCCTAACAAACCTGCCTATCGTGCTCTAGACTTCCGCATAGTTTCATGATATTTTATAGATTACATGAGATTTCATATGTTTTCAATAGATTTCATGCGGTTTTAAAATTTCTATATAAAAATCACAAGATTTCGTTAGTTTTAATATGTGTATGGGACGGGGTTTCATCAGACTTTTTTTATAGGGTTTATTAGAGAAGGAAACGTCAAATTAAGGCACTCTAGATATATTTAGTGAAATAAGTTGTTGAAAGGAACAAACGTTTTTAGATACCCTGATCACAATGATTAACAACATATAATTTAGTTTGAACGCAATTCATTAAAAACTGGGCCTATGTCCCAAAAAAAAAACAAAACATAACAAGCACATAACACCCAGCACAGACCACCATTGCATCCGCTAATAATAACTAATCATCAAATAAATAAAACTTTATTAGATTTTTCCAATAAAAGGGGAAGTCTGTTTAAGCTGAAAGAGTTAAATATTTGCTAGAATAAATTAAACTTTAAAATAGGCTAGCAACATAATTGTAAATAGGTTAAGTAGGTAACAAAAAAAAATAAACAAAAAAAATAAACAAAATAAAATTTTTTTATTAAGATAAAATAAAACCTTAAAAAATATCATATTTAATATCAGCCTTTACAATATTACAGATCTTGCTCACAGCAAATAAATATAGTAAAAATAAAAAAATTGTATACAGTATGTAAAATTTTCAATCACACGAAGGCAATATAAGTGGCGACAGCACTGCCGAGTGGAGCCGGCCCAAGCGCCGTAACACTGTGGTCACTTATACTGACTTCGTCTAATAGAAAAATTTTCATACTGTATGTGCTATTAAAATACACTGTTCTATATACTGCACCCTAATTTGATGCGACCTAATAAATTACTAATGTATATAAAAATTATTTAACTGAAATAAATGTCAGCTCACTGGGGCTTATGTAAGTATCAATCTTTATCTCAAATTAAAAATTTAAAGCCTTAAATAAAACTGGTAAAAGTTTATAATTACTAACATGAAAGGAGTTGTGATGAAACGCACACTAAAGGCACAACTGTTTATTTAAACAAAAAGAAATGTTAAAAAAATATAAACAGCATAA
Organism: Brachypterus glaber; assembly: GCA_958510825.1. Classification (NCBI taxonomy): domain Eukaryota; kingdom Metazoa; phylum Arthropoda; class Insecta; order Coleoptera; family Kateretidae; genus Brachypterus; species Brachypterus glaber. Next base: position 75,893,644 of record OY294045.1, on the reverse strand, counting down.
TAATAATAGAGCAAATAAAGCTGCAGTCGATAACATTGAAAACATTTAATCCAAATAAAAAACTTTCAGATTTAATCTAATTAATTTACGCATCATGTCTGTATTAAAAACATGCACGGTTAAATAAAAAGAGATTTATTATTTACTTTAAAAACAAATCTATCTAACAGAAATAAGGAACAAACATATTTTGAAGAATTAAGAAATTTTATGAAATATATGAATATGTATCAACTGCAGCTGCAAACAAAAATACCCTAACTTAATCTGATGTATATATAAACTACCTCATAGAAGAGGTCCCATTGTGACTATATATAAATAAATTAATAAATAAATAAATAAAAAATGTGTATACAAAACGGAGATATTTGATATTTCTTAATGTATCATTTTCATCACTAGAAAATAAATGCTACCTTTACTGTCTGTTTTAATCAAAACAGAGGTAGTAAAATATTTTTTTTATTCGATTGATTCTAGAAGCGTCACTTTTTGTTCATGTTTTGGCGGGGAAAAAGTTGGAGTTTGTGGCCCTAGGGCCAAAAAGTTTTTTTGGCTCGCTAACTAAAACTTTTTATTTTTAAGCTTTTTAAATGAGATGCTTTACCTTTACTGCAATATTTATAAAAAATCGTGACCTTTTGGTCTTGAACTATATGTTTTTTTTGCCAGATACAAGTATTATAATCATTTCATACAAATAAAACATAACCTCAAAACATATGGTTACCCGGTTAATCTGTATTCATCCACTAAAATAAATCACAAACACAATTTCAATTGTAAAATCAATTTTAATATTTATGATATTTATAGAACGGTTTCAGAAGAATTATTTTTTTCATAACAAATAAATTTTAACATAAATTAATCAAAACACTACTAATTTGAAAAGAAACGATTCAATAGTATTTTTTTAGCGATTTGATTGGATAGCAAGTTGTCATGTATAACTAGATAGGTTATAAGACAGTAAAAAAAAAATATTTTTTGCAATTTAAAATTAAATATATTTTAATAATTTATTATAATTAGTAACAATCGAATAAAAAATATTGTATAATACACAGGCGAAAAGTTCAATTTTGATTTCGTAGGTTTATAACCCTCGGGCTGGCCGGCACTCGGCTTCTAAAAACCTACTCAATAACATCAATAACATCAATAACCTCAATAACATCGAAAAATTCTAATTATAAATACCCAGCAAACCACCGTACGATAATCGGCATAAACAATTATTGGGCTATTTCTGGCTTGCCGATTATCGGCTAGCTTCTAACGGACCGCCCTGTGGTCGATGATACGACGCCAATTTAAAAGAAGTCAAGATGCGTCTGATTTGGCTATTAGTTATTTGCGACGCAAGTTTTGCGCGGTGTTCTGTAATTTTGCGTCTTATTAGCAAAGTTGTATTTTCAGTGCCATATTTTATATTTTTATCTACGGCCGTGAGTAATAGGCCTATTAATCACGGGTCTGTTAAAATAAATCGTTTAAAATTTAAAACGACCATGGATAAAGTATAGTATTCTACTCGCGTATAATAGCTATTAATCATTCGGGTGATTAGGTCACTCGCCTTTCAGCTCGTGTCCCAAAATTCACCCTCATTGATTAATAGCAATTATTATACAGTCATTGAATAATATACTAATAACAATGACTGTCAAAAAAACAAAGTAAGTAATTCATTTTTTTTTTTTTTCGAAAAATATTAATTTAACAAAGATTTGACTTGCATTTAGGTATACCCACAGACCCTGGGCCCAGAGGCGAATTTATTCACGAGTTTATTCGCAAAGGACTTGCAGCTTTGAACAAAATATATTTTACTTTCCAGTAAAACCTTGTGTCTACTGATTATCAGTTTTAGTTTTAATTAATATTTTAAGATATTCATTAATTTCTTTGTTTTAAATTTTGTTATAACAAATATTTCTGACAAAAAATATAAAAAATATTAAATTATGGTTTACTACCTATATGCAATTGTTTCATTATAATAAAAATAATCTCATAAGAGTCGATGCAGAAAGTTAATTAGAAAAGTTGTGTTCCTTTGCTCATTCAAATATAATAAATTTGTAGCGCACCTATTCTAAGAGGCGAAAATGAAAGAAAAATAATATATCATATTAATTTAAAAGATTTAAATATAATAAATATGTATAAATATTTTACATGTATTATTATTAATTTATTATATTTGGAAGTATTAAATTAACATTATTATTATTTTATTTTTTTGACTTGTGTGCGATAAAAATTTCCTATTTTTTTTTTTTTTTGGAATATAAGCCCGTTATCGGCTTGATTATTGGGCCGCTCATGGGCCGAGCGACACTTCTATAATGGGCCCGGTAATAGCATGCCGTCAATGACTCAATACCGGCTTACGGCAATGTGCCGTTTCCGGCCCATTGCTAATGTGTTTCCTGGGTAACTATTAAGGTAATTACGTAGATTTTTATATCAGTATGGATAATTGTTGTATGTAGATTGCCAGCTGAGCTGGGAAAGCAAAACAGTATTTTTCGTCTTATCATAAATAACTATTATTCCACATTGTAAAAAACTTGCATAGAACACTGCTATTTTAATATCACATTATTTTAAATTATTAAAAAATATTAGCAAAAAAAAAGAAATTGCAGGTAAAATGCTGTAATATAATTCTCTAAAATTCCAATTAAAAAAATACTTAACGTACATTTTTAATCATATTAATTAAGATTATGCATATATGATGCCATCGGTGGTTAAGTGTTTTTTTTTATATTTGATAGTCACATTATGACTATAATACATATCACATATCATTTCTAACGAAATATTTTTTATTCCATAACTTGTTAAGATATATAAGACAACACTCATTTTAAGGCCAAAGGGGGATAAATCGCGTGCAACGATAAGACTTTACATGCTTATAGATACATACAAAAAAATATATTTAATATCGCAAATTTTCAGGCCTTATTATGGCCCGGAACATACTTTAATTAATTATTTTAATTACGAATTTTGACATTTCAATGCACCTAACGAAAGTTCAAGTCTCAACTGTCAAGTCATGTTAAAATAAAAATAACTTTGCTCATTAACTTCTACTGTGGGGCCAAGGGCAGAGTGTATTGTGTTGTGTTAACTGCGCTTGACTATAAAATTACAATATTTTGTTGTTTATTATTAATTTTTACGGATTAATCATCGTGTAAAATACACAATGTGTAATTAGGCTGGACTTTATTATTTTTGAGGTATTTATACTAATAATATTGTAAAGCAATCCAGCAGCTCCAACGGTATAGTATAGTAACCCTAAGTCGCAGTCCCATGGGCAAGATGACTTTACACATCTCACCCATCGTTTTTAACGTCTTAAATAACTTTATTTCCATGAAAAAGTTATATAGACTTTTAAGCTGTAATACATTTAATTAATATTGTACAGTATTTTATTATACATTCCAAATCACGGCGTATCCAAAAGGATTTATCTAAAATTTTCACCTCCATCAACAATTCTTATAAATTCTTATTAAGTGATCAAATACGAACAAAAAAAACCAAAAATTAAAATAATCGTGGGAAAAAATTTAAAGTTATGACAAAAAACGTTTAAAATACAGGCCTAAAACTGGGCCTTAATTTGAAATTTATTTCAAATTGGCTGAAATTTTTAAAAAACATTACTTATGAGGTATTTTTTATTCAGTTTAAACTTTAACAAAATCTCACTTTTCTAAGACCTTCATAATGGGTCTAAACGCCATAAAACCGGCACTTTATTTAGTTTTTGGGCAATACTGGCGCTTAGACCCGTTTTCTGAAAAAAAGTCAAAGGACATATTTTCTTAACTGTTTTATTGGCTGTAAAATGCTGTTTTAATTTTTAAAATCGGTAAATAAACAAAAAAGTTATGCATCTCCAAAGGCGAAAAAAAGTCGTGAAAACATGTACAAATTGTGTAGTGTTTTATAAATCCTCCTATAGTGCCTATACGGCAAATGTTATCAAAATTTTCTATTAGACAAACTAATTGACTATGAATTAGGCTACAAAAGCTCTTTTTAATTTTTAAAATCGGTTTAAAAATAAAAAAGTTATGTACTAATGTCGCTGAATAAGTACATAGTTTATAAATTAGCTAAGCCTCCCTTATAATTTTTTAAACACAATAAAATTATGATTATTTTTATTTAATAGTAAATAATAAGGCAAATTAATAAAAGAAAGAATCGGATTTTTTTTTATTTATAAAGTACAGAAAAGGTTCGTAAACTCAAAAAAGCAAACAGTATGTTAAATTACTTTTATATAACTTAATAATTAAATAAATGCATTTTTTTACCTAATAATAATTTAAAAAAAATTAAATGAATTAATTAAAAAAAGAAACTGTTATTATTAATGGTTTGAAAAAGCAGTCGAGTACGTCGTTACTAATTACATAACTTTCTTGTTAGACAAAAACAACTGCTATTTTATAATAGATGATTTTCTCAAAAAATACGACAAAAAAATCCTCGCCAAGATATTCATATAAACAAGCTAGTCATTTAAACCCTTTAATTTGACAGGCAGTCAGGCGGACACACAGATATTTATGAATTTTTAGGTCGATCAAAATACTTTTTGTTTAGGAGAAAGTAAAAAAGCGCCATATTAAAAAGGCACAAAGCTTACGTAAGCCTAAATTGAAAATATTTCAAAAATAACATTTCTCCACTGATAATGACAAAGAAAACTAGGTATTTAAACAAAAACAAGATTAAGATATACCACAATAGATACCGTTTTTAAAGAGTAAAAAAATATTAAAAGGGTTATTAACTGTGCTTACTGAAAACATTTAAAGGTTATTGCAATTAAATTCTAGTAATGCTCGCATCAGTTGGTCAATAAAATTTGGATGTTTATGATGACGTTTTAACCGTGACCAAACTTGTCTGAATTTGGCATGTGAACTTTCTATTGCCTGTTCGTTAAATGGCCCTAGGCTCATATTTTTTTCTTTTATAAATTGTGCGAGGTGATCAAAAATAAGATGTAATTTGGGTGTTACATTTATATCTAAGTCAAAGAATTTTTGTTTAAAGTTGAGAATGTTTTTTTCAAAATTGTCTTTTAGTTCACTTCCAAAACAGGAATTTAATAATTCTTCAAATGCCTTAAAAGCGGCCACATACTTCAATGTAAAGAGAGAACCAATTCTTCTTAATTGATCAACCCCCCGTAACAGTTTAAGGCATTTATTTCCATCATATTCTTTGCGATTCTGACAAGCAAGAGATGGCAAACCAAGAATGGCCACCCATTCGTCCGCAATTATTTTGTGTTCTTTATCGAGTTTTTTGAACATTGTATTGGTCACTCCCAACACTAAATGTAATTCTGGCAAAGGAATTATGTTCCATATTCTTTCATTGCTTTTGATAATGGGATAATTAACGCAATTTTCGAAGTCCATTTTTTTTGATGAAATTTTTCCATGTCTTTCCCAATTTTTATAATTTTCCTCTATTTTTCGTAAAGTTCTTAGTTCGCCCCTATTATTAAAAGGTTTTGGAGAATTGCAGTATCCGCAAGGATATTTAGAACTATGCGGACCCAAACCAAGAAGTATATTAGCCATTTTTAAGTCAACTGTGAATACAGTGGGAAAACTTATATCTGATATATCGGTTAGATCCAACAAATTCAAAAACTTGGAAATATTAAAATGATTTTCCTTGATATGATGTCCAATTCCTATCATTTGTATTTTATTAACTCCTGCTTCCTTTTCATTTTTTGGGGATATATCTTTAAACATAGGCTGGAAACTGATTGTTATTTTTAAAAAACCACCACCATTGTCTATTCCTAACTTAAGCATACGAGGCTCAGCTTTATATTCACGTCTAATTGAAATGCATTCCAAATATCCCCGAACGTTGTTACAAAAAATTATTGGAACAGATTTGAATTCATCCTCATTAGTATAAAATTCAGCTTCTTTAATTGAAAAAAAACTTAATATTTCATTTTTATTTGCAATAACTTCTTTTGCAATTTTGGAGGGAAATGCATTTCTTGAAACTCCTAGTCCTTTTAAACCACTTAAAATTGAATTTGTAGCTCTGTAACTGATTCCAGCTTTATTTTTTAAACTTATAATTGCTTTTGGTAAATTACTTTAGCTCTTTTCAATTTTGGTTTCTTTAATTTTAATAAACTTAAAGGCCGTGTATTAATGCGTTTTAAACTTATAACAGATGATTTGGAGCTAGGTGGAAGTTTAGATATTATATTTGCAGCAAGAATTTCTTTTTGTTCCGAATTTCCGGTGAGTTGTTCAATATTTAAAAGTTTCGTAGTTATGTTGCATATGTGATTTATACCTTTTTGTATTATTGTAAGGCACTTATCGCAGCGATTTTAAGTTGTATTGGCTCCAAGAGGGTTGATGTCATTGGTGTTTTAGAGGCAGAGGTTGTATTTAAAAGTAGAGTTGGATTTAAATCTGTCAAATTATTGGGCTGATTTATGGAGGATTCCGAAGCAATCTCACACATTAAACAGGAACAGTTTTCGTCTATTGATCTTACATTTTTTAGTGTTGCGAAAGGAAGTCGAAAATCAAAAATATGTAGTTCTTCACTTGAAATTCCTTTTTCTTTATTTTGAATTATCATTTGGCACGATGCACACCAAACATTGGGTAGAATATCGGAGTATATGTCATATTCTTCAAAAATTGGCTTACAATATATTTTTATTAAATTTATTCCCTTTTTGAAATCTTTAGGTAGAGGTCAAAGATTTTTTGTCTTCCGAAAACAAACTACACAAACTTTACTACGATTTTTTGAATGCATGATGTAAATTCATGCAAATTAAAAAAAAAATACATAAACCGAATTTTGTTGTTACTCAAACACTTAAAACTGTCACATTTTATGTAATTAGTTTCTAAGGTGTCTAGATTTCATATTTATACATTTCCTGTCATTGTAAAATAATATCTGAGCACTCTTGATATTCTCTTGTTTTTTTTTTTAAGTGCGGCTTAGCTGATTTATAAACTATGTATTTATTAGGCGACATTTATTGCTATATAACTTTTTATTTTTAAACCGATTTTAAAAATTAAAAAGCGCCTTTGTAGCCTAATTCATAGTCAATTAGTTTGTCTTATAAAAATTTTTGATAAAATTTGCTATATAGGCACTATAGGAGGATTTATGAAACCCTACACAATTTGTGCATGTTTTCACGACTTTTTGTCGCCTTTGGAGATGCATAACTTTTTTGTTTATTTACCGATTTTAAAAATTAAAACAGAATTTTACAGCCAATAAAACAGTTAAGAAAATATGTCCTTTGACTTTTTTTCAGAAAACGGGTCTAAGCGCCAATATTGCCCAAAAACTAAAAAAAAGTGCCGGTTTTATGGCGTTTAGACCCATTATGAAGGTCTTAGAAAAGTGATATTTTGTTAATGTTTATACTGAATAAAAAATACCTTATAAGTAATGTTTTTTAAAAATTTCAGCCAATTTGAAATAAATTTCAAATTAAGGCCCAGTTTTAGGCCTCTATTTTAAACGTTTATTGTCATAATTTTAAATTTTTTCCCACGATTATTTTAATTTTTGGTTTTTTTTGTTCGTATTTGATCACTTAATAAGAATTTATAAGAATTGTTGATGGAGGTGAAAATTTTAGATAAATCCCTTTTGGATACGCCGTGAAATGTTATGTTAATATTTAAATAAACAAAACAAAAAATGACTTTTTTTTTCAAGATGATAAAGAGTAAAATTTAGCGTATCATGATGAATGGTGCGTTGCTATCACGTTCACGATAACGCAAAATTGTTAACGAATTTTTATTAATTATTGTTTTTTTGTTTTTTATTAACAAATAAACTTGGTTAAGAATTCTTTTTTTTAAACAAAAACATAGTACCAAAACTCTCATTTAAAACGATAACCTTTGACATTGACATTGACATTGACATATTAGCTTACATTTTGTATTTATTTTACTTAAAAGAGGACTCAATTAAAGATGAATAAATAAATTTATATAATTTTCCGATATAAATATTTTTTAAATAAAATGAATTAGATTTTAAAACATTGTAATTTTCTGAAAATTATTGTTTAAAATAAATCGTCTTTGATTTTTAAAATAATACAAAATAATTTTGTGAAAACTGATTTAGATATCGGACACGAGACTGTTTTGCAAAAAAAAAAAACAAAAATGGTGAGATCTTTTTTTTAATTTATTCTAAAGACCGTTGTGCCTAATAAACAAATTATGAAAATAAAAAATGGGTTGATAGAAAGTCGCACTTAATCTCGGTTTCTACCATAACCTATTAACAAAATTTTAACTCTAAAATATTTAAATATTAAAAAAAAATAAAAGAATTTTGTGGGTTTCACTTAACGTCATTAGTTTCGGAAGTTAAAAAGCGGCATCCCATATAAAAGAGTATCCGCACAATCATGGACGTCGTTAAGGGATAGGAGTTAAACTAAGGATTGCAGCTTCCGCCTTCGTAAAATGTATGACGCCCATGCGTACAGTATTTCAATTATAAAAGGGAGTAATTTTAAGGAAATTAGATCAGTACAGTCTAGTTCACTTCCCAGGGGTAGTACGGCGCTACTAATCTAGTGTTCGAGAATAAAGCGGGGTTCATATTCAGTCTGAAAGTGTAGCAGCTACACCCCCACCACTACTAAATTTAAACTTCGCGGTGATGTATGCTGTCTGATAAAGTTAAATTTTGTTTAACTGCAGCAGCACTGCCTCTGACTCAATGGAGTGTCCTATGACTGCTGCAGTGCCTGCTGCTGCCCCCTAAAGCCGGTACTTCTTTACGGAGCCCCAGCCTGGAAGAAAATCACCCTTAATAAAGCGCTCTCAGCAAAACTTCAGGCCTTCCAAAACAAGGCACTCAGAATATGCCTCGATGCCCCCTGGTTCATGAGGAACAACCAGATACACAGAGATCTCGAAATGCCCCTCCTAAAAACGGAAATCATCCGCTACAGCACGTCTTTTATACAAGACAATTTAGATCACCCACCCCCTAATTTCAAACTTTCTAGATTACGATTACGAAATACCCAACACCCACAAAAAGATCAAAAACGTCCTCAACCAGTAATGGTACCCACTAATTCAGGACAGATGCATTCCCAGCAACAGTGAGCTAATCTCACTCCTCCCGCACATCCCTCCTCTCCCTATCCCATCCCTCCTCATCACCCTTACACCCACTCCCCAGCGCCAAATTATGACAGATGCAACTCGCATCAGTGAGCAGACTCACTCCCCCCTAAATTATGACAGATGCAACTCTCATCAGTGAGCACAGACTCACTGCCCCAACTATCAATTCAGATTAATTATTTTTTAGATAAATGAGCCATAGGCTGCGCCTGTCTCTTAAAGACCCAAACAAACTACTGATGATGATGATGCTGCTGCCGCTGCTGAGCGACGGAGCCGCGGCGGTAGTGGGGTGTAGCGGCTTCACATGCAGCCTGAATAAAAACCAACCTTAATTCGTGTTTCGTTCTTTTCTTAAAATTATTGCCGTATTCAACTACTGGCGGTAGATTAATAGTATAACCTTGGAATAGCTAGAAATGTGATGAAAAGCGATACACATACTTTTAAAGCTGTAATCGACATGCATTTGGAAAACAAGTGCGCTACATTGTTGTTAGTTACAACTGAATTTACCTCTCTGTTCAGTAGTTGGCTGCTGAGCCGCTGACTCATTACACGATATTTCAGTTTGACTTTTTCGTGGAATTTGCTAGGTATCACCGAGACTGTGGTAACCGCGTTACCAATAAATAGGAATAAGAATAAAGCACTGAGAACTGGTACCTAAAAAAGAATAAAGATATAGAGGTCTACAATGCATTTATGCTTATACAGTGTCAGATTTAGCCTTAGGCACAAAAGGCAACTGCTTTGAACGCTGACAAAAAAAAGGCGTTAGTGCGCCGCGTTTTTACAATAATGGCAAATTTATTATTTTTTATATTTAAGGGCACATAAGCACACACAAATTTATTTTTTCTTGGTTTGGCCAGGGTAAAACCAGAAAGTTGGATGCGCAAAAGGTTAATGCGCAGTCTAGATTTACTACTTGTTTTTATTGGAATCATGTTCATTCCACTCTAATTTACTGTAAAATTAGTTAAACATTAAGGGAATAATAAAACATTTTAAAAATGCCGATTTAAGATGGTGGTCATATGCGCAAGAATTGGATCAGGGAGCTAAACTTTTTTTGGCAATCCTATAGGTGTAAATTAATGCCCTGTCTTTAAATTGAGTGTACCTAAAAGTGAACCTGTTGCAACATGTGATCAATGCTGGCGTAGACTAAATGTAAATATCGTTAATTCTGTAAGGGAATTTTATCTGATAAAATAATTAAATGTACTTACATGCCACGTAGCAGTATCCATGTATCGTAAATAAATTTTGTACAACACATAAGCATTGTACAATTGGAAAACGTATCCTACAAACAGAAAAGGCAGAAGGAAACTTAGTCCTCGCCACATCCACGAATGGAAACCTTCTATTGTTATGTCCATATTATCTCTTTCCCCCAATGCTTTCAGTCGGTACAGAACGCCACGTTGGTAAACGAATTGTAAATATTGAACAATACCTAAAATAGACCCAAATACATAAGTTTTACAAAACTAAGGATGTATTTTGTTTGATGTTCATCAAAGTTTTAATATAATAGTAGTAGTAATAAAGAGAAAACAAAAGGTTTTTGGCCAGCTATACACAGAAACATTAAATTCTGTTAATTTACTATTTTCTAACATTTATAGCATTACTAAAGAATTTAACAGTACCTTTTTTATGTATTTTGACGTGAGAAATCATATTTCGAAAATAAAATCACAAAAAAGTTACAAGACAAAAAGTTTCGCACATCCCTGATTAAAATAAGTAGATAAAAATAGCATAAGACGATGGGCCTTATTCAGATTAATTTACATGCAAAACCTCGTTCGGTTCCTGAGTTATTAAATAAAAACCGAATTTTTAGCCCCTCTCAAAGGGGCGTACTTTCTTTACGACGCATTTTTAGATAAATGTTTATATGACATTTTAGTCATTAAATAAGCCACCTCCTTTAATTGTGACATGATATTAAGGAACACCTTGTATATAAGTATCGCCTCTCGCATGCCGAGACGGAAAGTCAACTATAATTCGGCCATCGGATGACGTCACAATTAAATCCTAGAGACAACTGCGTGACTCGATTTTTTCCTCGCTTTGGTTCTCTTGTTTTTACCGCACGAAAACAAAACACAGCATGTGACTCAGATATTTCTAGTATTTAAAATGTAACACTCTGTAGGAGAGGAAATTTTTCGTATTTTTTCTATGCGACTGAAGGTAACACCCACAAGGGTGTTATTTTCCTAACAAGTGTGGAAAATATAGTTTTAGAATAGTTATTTATTTACGACTGGTTTAGAATGTAGGCAAATAAACACACTTTATAAGGGGGTAGGTCTTTCTCTTAGAGGCTGTCCATTAGGTACGTCACTCTTTTTATCTTATAAATTAATTAAAAAATTAACTGTCAAAAAGTGAATGGGCTTTCTAACCCTCTAGGGGGTAGATAAGGTTGGAAACTTATCCTGTCACTCTTTGGACATTATTTGTTCGTTTAATTTTAAGATAAGAAAAAGAGTGACGTACTTATGGACAGTGCCTTAACGTTTTTTAAAGCTTTTTTTTGCTACCCTTTTGGGAATAATTTCTGAGAAAATTGCTGTGAAAATATAGTCGAGACATACCGATAATCCATCGATTTAGTATACACATGAAAGTGGAATTTCTATCCCCTGTTATCTTCCTGCATTTCGTACGTCGTTTTATTCAACAATTAAATCCTCTTGCGTTTAGAATGACACTCACGACTTGTAATTTAGTTGAATTTCAACTAAATTAAAATTCGTTAGTGTCAGCCTAAACGCAAGAGGATTCAACTGTTGAATAAAACGACGTGTGAAATGCAGGAAGAGTACAGGGGATAGAAATTCCACTTTTATGTGTATACTAAATCGATGGATTATCGGTATGTCTCAACTATATTTTCACTTTAAAGTTTATACTAAACGATGGATATATAAAATAAAATTGAATACTTACTTATATAAATGTTAAAGAGCATAAACTGTTCCCTGAAGACGCTCCACGTTTGTGTGTCTGGCCAAATTAGCAAAATGCCTGCCGCCACCGTGGACAAAAAGTGATGCAATCTCCACCACCCTTTTATCCTCGACCCATTGACTTTTAATATACTTTCTCTAATGGTCAGAGTACAATAATACCATACTAATAAAAATATATAGCTTAATTCTAACGGTCTGAAAAAAACATTCAGTTAAAATTGTTATTTTCCTAACAAGTGTGGAAAAAATATTTTTGGAATAGTTATTTTTTTTACGAATGGTTTAGAATGTAGGCAAATAAACACACTTTTATAAAATAGAACGAATCCATTCTAGCCCTAGATACGGTATGACTATTCCATGTCAAGTGTTAGAATGAGCATATGTGGTGACATATTTTGTCTATAAAAATAAAGAATACTGTAGCAAAATTAACAAAAAAATATATATATAAATATAATGTATATATATATATATATATATATATATATATATATATGGTGAAGCTGGAGCTAAAGTGGTCTAACTAACAAAATGTTAATATGGAGAAAATGAAGAAAACGCGTTTTGACTTATAATTTAATCACTTTTACCTTTAAAGCAAAACTTTTTGGGCATGTGTTAGCATAAAATATAAAAAAACTTATCTCATTAAAATAACTTTAGTTTTGGGTTCATTCAATTATTACGCGACACTTTTTAGGAAAAAACTCATAGTCTCTTTTCACACAAAAGTTTAATTTTTTTCGGGTAAGTTGGCCCAGTAGGTGTAAAATAATACTTAAACCTAACCATATAATATAATTTTAATTATTTTAATGCCATTTTAAAGCTGTTTCATACATAAATTTTAGAAAATGCTATTTTCGCCAAAAGTAAAAAAGCTAAAGTGGTCTAACTTACATTGTTTTCAACACTCGTTATTTCCCAAACAAAACCAACTATTGCAACAGTTATACATAACATAGTGTAGTACTACCTTTAAAATATACTATAAAATTATTTTTGGGTAAGTCCAAGTATTACGAAACACTTTTTGGGGTATACCTAATAAGCCTATTTTTACAAAAAAAAATTTTTTTGTAAAAACAGGCTCATTTAATATTCCCTAAAAAGTGTTACGTAATACTTAAAAATAATTTTATAGTATATAAACTATTTCACGCATAATTGTTGCAATAGTTGGTTTGGTTTGGGAAATAACGAGTGTTGGAAACAATGTTAGCTTTTTCACTTTTGGCAAAAATAGCAATTTCTAAAATTTATGTGTAAAATAGCTTTAAAATGACATTAAATTAATAATAATTTTATTTGGTGTTTTTTTTTATGTTCTATACAACCTTTCTTGTGCGTTTTTAGCTAAAATTATTCATATTGTGACCCTTTTTTTGAAAAAAAAAACAGGCTTATTTATTATACCCCAAAAAGTGTTGCGAAATACTTGGGTACACCCCAAAATAATTTTATTATATTATATAAAGCTCGCTTATATATATTTTTTGCAAATATTATTTAGAAATAGAAAAATACATATTTAAAATACAATGAATTAAACCGTTTTTAACAAATTTAAAAAATAAATTAATGTAGAGTTCCTAAATGTTATCGTTTAAATTAAGGGGTTTGGGCAGGTTTATAGACCTAAAATGCGTTTAAACTATAAATATATAATTTCTAGTATTGAAATATGGCCGTAACTCATTTTCGTCAAAAATGTTAGTTAGACCACTTTAGCTCCAGCTTCACCATATATATGGTATATATTTTTTTTACCATGAAATACTGAACAATTTAATACAATTTAAAGTTTTTCGTTAAAATTACATAAAGTTTATTAGTTTTTCTTAATATTTGACCAATTTTTAATTATATTTTTTTATTTCCAGTGGTGGGGAGTCTGGGGGGGGTTTAACATTGCATATCTTAAAAGAAATATAATAAAGTAGTCTGATACCCTTAACCAGACTGTTTTTCTCAAGTTTTTTTTAGCTATTTAAACAAATTTAACAATAAAAGACCTCCCTAATCCTTAATTTGTTTCAAAACCACACGCACAGTGGCAAAATTTTATCATAAAGCTGTTAAATACCGAAAATTTTACGGTGTTTCGCCAGGGGGTCGGAGGGGGTCAAAATTGACCAAAAAGTGCGTTAGGTAATACTTGAATGGCTCTATTTTTTTTTATTAGTAAGGAAACAAAAAGCAATAATGCTTTCTCGTTAAAATAAAATGTTAAAATCATAAATACATATATATAAAAAAAATTATAACTATTTATTTTTGTCCACCATATTAAATCCGCCATTTTATTTGTTATTATTATTAAAATGGACGACCTCTTAAACACTTGTTTACCAATTTCGAAAAAAAATATTATTTTCGGTTTTTACCAGGTTTTGCCATTTTGCCATTGTGCGTGTGGTTTTGAAACATATTAGGGATCAGGGAGGTTTTTATTGTTAAATTTGTTTAGCTGAAAAAAACTTGAGAAAAACAGTCTGGTTAAGGGTATCAGACAACTTTATTATATTTCTTTTGACATGTGCAAAGTTAAACCCCCCAGGCTCTCCCCTACTGGAGATAAAAAAATATGTAATTTTGGTATAAAGCATATGTACAGGGTGATCCAGAATTCCCACCCTCGTCATTTTTCTCGAAAATGGTAAGGGATATTAATAAAATTTAGGAACCGTGTTTTATGGTCTTACCTATACTACAAGTTAAATACCATATGACGCTTTCATAATAATACTCGTTTGCCGTGTGGCGACCTCTATATTTTTTCCCCATGGTAAACAATTTTTTATTTATGAAATTAAAAGATCTTTAAATTAGAATAGATTGGTTTCGTGTCTTTTTTTCTGCGCTCATTTGTTTTCTAGTTATGGGCTGTCAAAATTTACTTAATTGTTCCTAATGTTTTAACCATTGCAGAAAAAAGTTTCAAATGTGCTATTTAGCTTTATAAATAATAATTAGTTTTAATAAGCAAACAATTTAAAAAAGGTCCTAAGTGCCATCACAACTCTTATTATCCATTATTTAAAAACTGCATTATTATATTTGTGATTAGTGAGCACAGTGCGACCCTGCATTTTATAAGTTTTAAGAGATGTGCACAAAAAGTTTTTTTTAGATTAATAAAATAGGTTTATTGGTTATTAAAAATCACTATGTTTAAAAATCGCAACAGATCCTTTTGATAATTTAAAGCCTATTTTAATATTTTTTTTTATTTTAATTTTTTTTAAAACTCTTTTAAACGTATTATCTCGCCTAATAAACTTATTTAAAAAAATTACGCTAGTGAGCCCTTCAGTGAACCTTAAAAAATATTTAAACAATTATAAATCCTATTAAATACCATTTATTGCGCGTTAATAGCTGAATTAAATTGCAAATTAGTATTGTATTTTTCTTAAACATCTAAAAGCTAAAAACTTTTAAAAAACGTTACCTTAAAAACTAAATTAAATCCTATTAGATGAAAATTCAATAACTGCCTTTAA
Organism: Brachypterus glaber; assembly: GCA_958510825.1. Classification (NCBI taxonomy): domain Eukaryota; kingdom Metazoa; phylum Arthropoda; class Insecta; order Coleoptera; family Kateretidae; genus Brachypterus; species Brachypterus glaber. The sequence continues at coordinate 75,877,891 of OY294045.1, read as the reverse complement.
AAGTTGCTGACCATAGCGTGGGTTGTTAAAATTATTCATTTTGTGTTTATTCCAGACAGTAAGGAATTCTCTGTGAATAGACTCCCCAGCCTGTTCTGACCAAATTCCTAAGCCACTCTCTAAATAGGAAACACTGTCTTTATGGTGATGCAATATGCAATTAATTTTAGGAGTTTTTGATACCCCGGAATCATTTAAAACTGCTTCCAGATGTTTGAGATCTGATTCGAGTTGTACTTCAGTTTTTGTTGTACCGAAACATTTATCGACGATTATGTTCATCACATTGAATGACGCAACAAATGGCATAACCAGAACTTGATTCACATTTCCCAGTACTTCTTTTGATTTTAATTCATTGGTATGCTTTAGGAGCTTTCTACAAGCATTGCAACGTCAACCTATCCTTGCCCCTATTGTCATATTTTTCTGTAAGAAATGAGAGCGTATAAATCTGCTGCCAAGAACCTATGGTGATTTGGAAATTCATTTTAATAAATTTAGTTTATCATTAGATAAGAACATTAAAAGAGCCAAAGAGTCTTTTAGTATTGTCAATAAACCTTTGAAGAGAACGAAAATGTGCGAGTTTTTCAGAAGTGCATCATACCTGAATTACCTTTGCTGCAAGGATTTGTGAATCACCTCTTTTGGAAAGGCCTGGTCCCATTGCTGGGAAGAGAGAACGCTCTTAAATGGCCCAAGAATTTAAATATAATTGCCAAGAATTATCAAGGAGAAATTTTCGATGGCAATGCTTGTAGAAAGCTCCTAAAGCATGCCAATGAATTAACATCAAAAGAAGTACTGGGAAATGTGAATCAAGTTCTGGTTATGCCATTTGTTGCGTCATTCAATGTGATGAACAAAATCGTCGATAAATGTTTCGGTACAACAAAAACTGAAGTACAACTCGAATCAGATCTCAAACATCTGGAAGCAGTTTTAAATGATTCCGGGGTATCAAAAACTCCTAAAATTAATTGCATATTGCATCACCATAAAGACAGTGTTTCCTATTTAGAGAGTGGCTTAGGAATTTGGTCAGAACAGGCTGGGGAGTCTATTCACAGAGAATTCCTTACTGTCTGGAATAAACACAAAATGAATAATTTTAACGACCCACGCTATGGTCAGCAACTTTTAAAGGCAGTTATTGAATTTTCATCTAATAGGATTTAATTTAGTTTTTAAGGTAACGTTTTTTAAAAGTTTTTAGTTTTTAGATGTTTAAGAAAAATACAATACTAATTTGCAATTTAATTCAGCTATTAACGCGCAATAAATGGTATTTAATAGGATTTATAATTGTTTAAACTTTTTTTAAGGTTCACTGAAGGGCTCACTAGCGTAATTTTTTTTAAAATAAGTTTATTAGGCGAGATAATACGTTTAAAAGAGTTTAAAAAAATGAAAATAAAAAAAAATATTAAAATAGGCCCTAAATTATGAAAAGGATCTGTTGCGATTTTTAAACATAGTGATTTTTAATAACCAATAAACCTATTTTATTAATCTAAAAAAAACTTTTGGTGCACATCTCTTAAAACTATAAAATTGCAGGGTCGCACTGTGTGAGATGCAGGCAAGCATTTTATAAATTTTTGCCTATTTGTTCTGGGCGACAGACTTATATTTCTCTTTCTTAGATAAAAGTAATTTTTTATATGCTTAATTATATTAATAAACCCTGGTAAACAATAAACTGTTGTCATGGAAATATTTACCAGGAATTTGACATGATATTTAAATAATAACTTAGTAACAATCAAAAATATATCAAGAGAATAATACGAGGGCATATAAAAAATTTAAAGAAATACATATTTATTTTATTAAAAATAGTTAAATAAATATTAGACACAAAACGAATATGCAAGAATTTATATAATGCATCCCTGCAACTTAAAAATCACAAGTGAAGTAATTTAGTTTTAAATATTGGATAATTAGAGTTGAGATGGCTTAGGGTATGGCACATGTGATTCATGGGACTGTCAACGTGTTAATAATATTCAACATAAGTTAAAGTGGCGCACTATGTAGCAGTGGCTAATAATTGTATCTGACTGTCAATTCTGTTCAGGGCCGTAGCGAAGAAGATTTTGTGAGGGGGAGAAGGTCAAAAATTACAACTTTTGTAAGTCTAAAAATACAACTTTTTTCCTCGAGAAAAAAGTTAATGACTAAAAAAAAAGTCCTCACCTTTTCGTGAAATATAAGACTTTTGTATTTTGAATCCAATAAATATACAACTTTTGTTTTGAATCAATGAAATATACAACGTTTCAAGATAATAAAATATACATTTTTTTTATCCATAAAATATACAACTTTTCAAGATAAACTTTATTTCACTAACCGAACTACCATGTCGACACTGCTGCCGAATTTTTTTTAAAAGCATTAATAGGTTTTATCAAGGTGTTAATTGAAATCGTACATTTTACAACATAGTTTGATCTAGTTTGACAGGTAAGAATTAATTTTTAAAGTAAGGTTATTTATTTGTCAAATTCAAAACAATCAAAGCAAAAACACAGTATCCGCTTTGATTTTTTTTTCCTAAAAATTAAAATTAGTAGAATAAAATTTATCGGAAAAATAAAACCTAATTTACATAAGTTTTCTTATTATAAAGCATTTTAAGAATAATTTAAATAGTACAATACAAAAAAACTAACAAAAGATCCAGTACTAACTTTTGTCAAAAGCTTAACTCAACTTTTAAAATCTCTTGTCAAAATGATATGATGCAATATTTACGATTTCAAGGGGTATTTTGTAAAATCACCCAGGGGGCCAAGTCGTCAAACTGTGCCATATGACTTAATAGCCTCATTAAATTTCCCATAAAGACCATTAGCCCTATTATTTTTGATTACATTTAATTTTTTTAGGTTTTTTGCTGTCATTCATATATGAATGACGTGGCCCCCCAGGATGAAACGTGTTGTTTTTTACGCGGGGGCCACGTCATCCATATATGAATGCGGTGGCCCACAGGGAAACAATACTGGCTTTCATATATGAATGACATGGCAGTTAACGTGTTAAAAAAATTCGACAGACTGTTAGTGCAAAGGAAATTTTTCGAATTTTTTCACAAAACTGACTTCAGGTTCCCATTATAATGACATAAAAAGTGTGTACAATACAACTGAAATTTATTCTACTTACCTAAATTTAAAACTATAATTAAGTGTGGCCAATACGCATCCTATTATACTAAGAATTAATTTAAATTTTTCATATTCATCTTTGTACTTAAACCTGAAACAAAGCAAAAATTAAAAAAATTATTACTTAAGCAATGTAAGCCATTTATCGTAATAATTCGATGCTAAGAGCATAGCGCGATAAGCACATAAAAAGTGCCCCCGCATGAAATGAACTGCAACTATGCTTAATGGGTGTACTTTATCATTGGTAATACACCACCAAAATTTTAGCCCCAACAATTTTATCATTAAACCCCTAAGTAAAAAAAAATAATTTCTCAGTCCTTATTTGTGGGATCAATTTTAAATTTGGTCAAGACTAGTTGCGACCTTCATGACCTTAGAAAAAAGTTAAACATATTTTTTGTCAAGGCAAAATAGATCATTTTTGAAATAACACAATCACCATTTTTTTTATATTTTATGCATATACAGGGTGTATTTGAAATAGGGTAGGAAATTTTAACAGGTGATTCTACATGATAAAATATGACAAAAAGTTCCTATAAACATATGTCTAAAAATGCGTCATAAGGAAGCTACGCCCCTTTGAAATTGGCTAAAAAAATCGGTTTTTATTTAATAACTCAGGAACCCTTTGAGATATGTTAACGAGGTTTTGCACGTGAATTAATCCTAATAGGGCCCATCTTTGTATGTCATTTTCACGTACTTATTTAAACCAGGGGTGTGCGAAACGGGGGGGCCTTATCAGTTTTTTGTCCCAAACTATTTTCTGTGTAACTTTTTTGCAATTTTATTTTTGAAATATGATTCCTCAGGTCAAAATGCATAAAAAAGGTACTCTTGTTGTATTACTGTAGGATTAACCGTTTTCGAGAAAAGTTCATTTGAAGGTGAAATTTCACGGTTCGAGGACGAAAAATTAAATACTAAAATGTCGAAAACCAAAATTTTAATGATGCAATGTTATTCTACATCAAAACCTAAGAAAAAAAGTTTCCATACATGTAGGTCGAAAAAACGCTTTTAAAGCTACCATAGCCCTTTAAAAATGGTGCATATTTAGGAGACCATAGCTCCATTAGGATTGATTTTTGGAAGTACCTGTATATGAGGTTTTTTTCTTAGTTTTTAATGTACATTCGCCCTGCATCATTAAAATTTTGGTTTTCAACTTTTTAGTATTTAATTTTTCGTCCTTGAACCGTGGAATTTCACCTTCAAATGAATTTTTCTCGAAAACGGTTAATCCTACAGTATTAGAACAAGAGTACCTTTTTTATGTATTTTAACCTGAGGAATCATATTTCAAAAATAAAATTGCAAAAAAGTTTGGGACAAAAAACTGATAAGCCCCCCCCGTTTCGCACACCCCTGGTTGAAATAAGTACATGGAAATAACACATAAAAACGGGCCTTGGTAGGATTAGTTGACGTGCAAAACCTCGTTGATATATCTCAAAGGGTTCCTGAGTTATTAAATAAAAACCGATTTTTTTAGCCACTTTCAAAGGGGCGTAGCTCCCTTATGACGCATTTTTAGACATATGTTTATAGGAACTTTTTGTCATATTTTATGATGTAGAATTATCTGTTAAAATTTCCGACGCTATTTCAAATACACTGTTGTATGTAGTAGCTCTAACATATCCAAAATTCATTTTAATGGGTTTAGTACATGTACATTTTCGCCCGAAATTTTAATAGTTTTTATCCGGGTTTTTATCGTTTTTATTCGGGATTCCATTTGGAATTTTCACCAGTCACACCCTTAAAACCAGTAGGTTATATCGTTTTTGTTCGTTAAATGCACATTTAAACAAAAATCAACAATTTTGTATTTTACAGCTCTTGACCTTGAAACGCTAAATATTTTTCTGCGGCGCATTTAACTCATTCATTGGTTTCAACCTTTGTCAAAAACGGAAGAAAAATATATTTTTAACCATTTGAAATTTTGGTGGATGCGACGCATTTTTCCTTGATTTGTGCAGTGGGAAAAAGCTTAAAATAAACCCTGAATGTTGGGGTAGCTGGGGGTTAGGGGGTGAAAGTTACAACTATATTTCCCCCTTTGAAAAACCAAACTGACCTCTTATTTATAATTTTCATATTGTGATTAGTTTGCGAGATATTTGGGGTGAATTGTTTTCAAATGATCACCGTGTAGATATATATAATAATGATGTTGATATAAAGATAGAATGTTCAAGGATTTAAAAAATTGCAGTGTATTTTTCCTTAAACACGAAACGAATTAAATTTATTTAATGATAAAACAAGCCGTAAAGATATGAAATGCTTCGAATTTTATTTCTTAAGATTCTGTTCATCTTCACAATGGAGCTCTCTACAACTAGAATTATGAAACAAAAGACGTCTACCTTATCTCTATCTCATTTATGCTACACTTTCCGGCCAACCAAATAAATACTGTATTTGTTGTATGAAAAACAAATACAGTATTTATTTGGTTGGCTGGAAAGTGTAGCACAAATGAGATAGAGATAGGGTAGACGTCTTTTGTTTCATAATTCTAGTTGTAGAGAGCTCCATTTATACACAATAAATTCATGTTTGACATTTCTAATTTTTGGAATAAAAAAGATCTAAATTCGTTTTTAATATTGAATAAAAATAAGCTAATAAGACATTAAAATTACCTTAATTTTGCATTTTTGTTGATATTTGGTTATAGAATTACATTATCAAGCTTGTTACATTAAAGAACTAGGAAGGTGGTATATATTCGAGTTTCTGGTGTATATTCGAGACGAAAATATCCCGTCGTTATTGAAACCGATATTATGATAGTTAAAAAAAATAGTCAAAGAAAGTTATTTTTTCATGCAACACATTTGTATCAAAGATTTTTTATGTATACCCTGCTGAAAATGACGGGTCTGGGCGGGTATAAATCGTACATAAACCAGACTTGAGCGGATGAAATTCACCCGCTCAAGTCCGGTCTATGCAACATTTATACCAGCGCAGACCCGTCATTTTCAATAGGGTAGCGTTTTTATTTGAGGTTTCGGAAAATTCGAAACTACCCTATTTTACTCTTCTAGCGCTTACGGATGTGAAGAGTATAACAAATTTAATGTTTAGTAAAATTTTGCAATAAAAAACTGATAAATTTTAAACAAATTAAAAGATTATAAAAAAACGATAAGTTTAGTTCCAGGACCACTAAAATTTTGTTAAATATCATGCATGATATTTAACAAAAATTGTGGATATCATTAAATGATTACATTTTAACCTTCAATTAATTAATAAATATAAAATTAAACGTGAATATATGTAATGCTACGCATTCCATTGCATACTATGGATGGTATATTGCATTTTCCCAAATACTTAAACGCAAGTTAAAATTATTTATACGTAAAATAAGATATTGCTGCCAACAAAAAAATACCTTCCCGGCATGGCCGGATATAAAAGGGGGTATTGGGGGTGTGACCCCTCCCAAAGTTTTTCTGTTGGGTTCATTCCGAAATTTTTTAATTAGGGCTGTAAATAAAGGAGGGGGAAGCCTCCACAGACCTTTAAATTTGTAAAAAATTTGGCTTGAGGCGCTGGAGCATTCTTACATTTTTATTAAAATCGGATTTGTAAAACTGTTTTAAAATTAAAATAAATAGACCATCCAAATTATAAGGATTTTTTGTTCATGATTACCTAGATATTTTTTAACAAAATAGCATGTTCTCTTGTATGACAGTACCAACAAGAAAACAAAAAACATTAATAGATCACTTTTTAGTAGGGCTTGAAAAAAATCAAATTAACAATTTAAGTAAATCTTCCAACCTATTTCAAACCGATATGACTGATCATGATTTTATTTTTTTACACATAGACGACACAGTTGTCCCCGAGCTCGCTTGGGTTAAAAAAAATTCGAACCAAAAGTTAAGGTTGGATCCTTGTAGTAATCGGTTTGGAGATAATATATCCACCAACAGCCAAATCCAGAAAATTCGCTTTTGGCAGATAATGGTAACTCTTCTTTGAAGAGGTACATCTTTTACACCAATTATAATAGAAACCTGTTCAAGTGTATTTAGTTAGTATTTTTGACGCAGATTCCAAATATCTTTTCAAAAGTAAGCTATCTATTTTTGTTACGGAGAAAAACATAAATAAAAAAATGGAAAATTGAAATTTAGGGTACTTTTAAGCATTTACTTTTATTTAATTTTAGTAAATATATGACTCTAAAGTATAAATGAAGAAAATCTGTTTCTTTAACTTAATAAAAATGCTAATTAGAACTTAATTTATTAACCATTTTAAATTTGGGAACCTTTAGAAAAATCGATTGATTTTGATTATATTTTATTTTGTTGAGTAGTGTGAAAATTGCAATCCTTCAAAGTTTGACTTTTTAAATCATTTTATGTAATAAGTAAATCAGTGGTTATAAAACGGTTTAGAACATTGAATATAGTTCCTCCATCATACCAAATGTGTACTTGTTTGGGAATGATACGAAACTCTCAACAAAATGAGGGTGCTAGGACACGAGGGTGTTGAAGGCAATGAGGCAGCAGACTCTCGTGCTAGAGAAGGGGCATGCACTCAATTTACTGGCCCTAAACCTTTAACAAAAGCCACCTGGTAAAGTCTACCAAAAAATGGGAAGCCAAAATCATAGTTCGATATTGTAAAGACCAAAACTTAAGACAGGCCAAAATATTTATAAAATATGAACCTGAAAAACAAGAAAAGTGAACTCAGCATTCCGGAAATAAAAACCAGTCATTGCCCTCTAAGATAACGCTTAAAACAATACGAAAAATGTAATTTATTATTAATAATCGGTAAAATATAATACATACAGTTGTGTTTAACCATATTATAATTTTTTGTCTCCATTTTCCAATTTCATTGCTGACTTTTGACTTATTTATGTGTATTTGTATACATTCTAAAGATGAATAAACGAATTGAATTGAATTTAAAATATAATACAAAACGAGGAAGCCGAGGAAACATTAGGGAAAATAAATATATATCCCCAATGTCAGAACGTGTAGATTTAGGAAATAGTTAGAATGTAAATTGAATATAAATGAATTTCTAGTCTAATAAATTATCACAAATCAGTTAGTGATCACCTTTTTATTTCACCCTCTCTGATCAGCTGAAGGACTAAAAAGTCTTCTCCATCCTGCTTATTCAGAGAGTTACCTGATGTAAAATATAACTTACAAGTCTGGGTATATTGCTTGGATTTGTAATAATTATATTAAAAAAATAAAAAATACCGACAATAAAACGATTTTTTTTAAATAAAATTATTATGCTTTAATTTGCAAAAACTACTGTGCCAAACAAAATATATTATTATTTTATAAGATGTTAAAATATAAAACATAATAACTAACGTTAAATTATATTTAATAAAAAATGGAAAAAAATAAATTTAAATTAAAATAAAATATTTAATCTTATTGCAATACATGTATTAATAAATAAAAAAAAGTTTAGACAATAGTCTATGCTGGCTACACATATTTTAAATCATTACTTAAAACAAAGATGGGGTTGTCAGAGTTTTATATAAATAAAACTTAACTTATTGAGAACCACTGCTTTAAAAAAGGACACTACCCAACAGACCGTAATTTCATCAATGATACTGTAAAAATAGCAGTTACTTTTTCAGGTTCTTAAGTTCAGAAAACAATAATATTTTTAACTGTAAGTAGCGTATATATTTAGTTAAAAACATGAAATTTATTCAGGTTTAGTCGAAAGTATTATATTTGCTAAAATGTAATAAATAAAAATGCTTAAAAGTGCCCTAAATTTCAGTTTTACATTTTTTTAAGAACGTTTTTCTCTGTAAACAAAAATGATAGCTTAATTTTGAAAAGATATTTAAAATCTGCGTCAAAAATACTAACTAAATACACTTGAACAGTTTTCTATTATCACTGGTGTAAAAGATGTACCTCTTCAAAGAAGAGTTACCATTATCTGCCAAAAGCGAATTTTCTGGATTTGGCTGTTGGTGGATATATTATCTCCAAACCGATTACTACAAGGATCCAACCTTAACTTTTGGTTCGAATTTTTTTTAACCCAAGGGTTCTCGGGGACTACTGTGACGATAAGAAAAATAAAACTAATTTAAATAATTATAATATAAATTATTATAATAAAATTGATTTTTTTGCTTTAAATAATATGTTAAGTATGGAAGCCTAGTTGACTACATACCAAGACACAAGGGTTGAAAACTGTTATAAGGAATTTATAGTAAAGCTACAAAATTATATAAATAAATATAATAAACCGTATTCGGCATAAACTCAGTTACGACTCATCAACGTTGAAAATAAGCACAGAAAGATAGGCTTACGGAATAATTTTGCCGAATTATGAGGGAAATTTTAAAAATCGAAACATTTGACAACTAATTTGTTACCCACAACAATATTAACTATACATATTAACTATACATACGTATATATATCGGTGTTTTTCAAAGAAAAAAACGACATTCGATTTTTATCTTTTAAGAATACGAAAGTTTTTAATTTTTATTTGTCGATAACTTGTTTCCCACCTTACTCGTTTAAATGGAATCATTAAAAAAATCAAGATAAAAAGAAATAAAAATGTAAATATTTAAAAAAATAACAAGAATGTTAAGCTGAAACCATGGGTAACAATAGGGTTAGTTAGGTCAATTAGGCATAGGGATAATTTAAATAAAGAACTAAATAAAAACTATTCTGAAAATCTTCAATATGAGTATACAAAATATAGAAATACGCTAAATAAATTAATTAAGAAAACAAAAAACGAATATTATGAAAATGAACTTAAAAACGCAAAAAATTATAAAAAAAAAAACATGGGATGTAGTCAATCAGGCTACCAATAAGAATAAATGTAACAAAAAGGAGAATTATGATATTATTAATTTAGATAATGATAAAATTAATAACTACAAACATAAATCAGATTATTTTAATATTTTTTTTACAAACTTTGGTGAAAACATGGTAAAAAAGATTGACGTAACTAACAACTCGGTTCATTGTCAAGAAAAAACTTCCTTAAATTCATTATTTTTACATCCTGTCTCAGAAAATGAACTGATAAAGCACATATCTAACTTGAACAATAAATCAGCCCCTGGCCCTGATGGTTTATCAGTGAACACTATAAAATCTATTCACAAGTTTATAGTATCCCCCTTAAAACATAATTTAATTTAATTTTAGAGAAATGTGAAGTTCCCAAAGCCATGAAGGAGTGAACAATTATCCGCGTTTTCAAGTCAGGTGATAAAAAATGAACCACTAACTATCGCCCAATATCTGTAATAAGCAATTTAGCTAAGCTTTTTGGACAATGTTTAAAATTTTGCCTCATGAATTTCCTAGAAAATAACAAGCTTCTCAATAAAAGACAGTACGGATTCAGGAAGGGAATTAGTACAGAAAATGTTGTAATTGATTTTTATAAAATTATTATTGATAATTTAAATAATAAGAAAAAATGTCTCTCAATATTCCTGGATCTTGCCAAAGCCTTTGACACCGTTGATCACAAAATACTATTGAAAAGACTGCAAAAAATTGGCATAATGGATTTATGGATCGATTTCACGGTTGGTACACTATGGAATACGAAGCAATTCTATATCTTCACCGCTTGTTGCATTTTGTAAATGTTGATTTAAACGAATAAAAGAACTTTACTTACTTTTCTTCCTTATTTAATATGGAAACATTAACATTTCCCAATATAATTTTAAGGTAGGTTCCATTTTGTTTAGGTAAAGTTTGCTCAACTTCATAAAGCTGTGCTTTTCTTTTAAGAATATTCGTCTTTATTTCTGAGATTTTTTCTGGAGATTCCTTCTTTTTTGGTAATCTGGAAAAAGAAAAACACAAGTTGTAGGTAAAATATAACATACAAAACTTATTGGTATATTAATACCTTAATTAAAAAAGGATATACTCGGAACTAACGCGCCTAATTTTAAGGGGAAATTCTACATAAGTGAAATATGAAAAAAAAATCTAAAAATATATATCCAAGATTCAAAAGGAGCTCTGAAAATTCGGTTATTTGATATATATATATAGAATATATAGAATATATAGAATATATGATATATAAATTAGGTTTTGCATATGGTCTACCCTTAATAAGATAATAATGACTTTTTTAAATTAATTAAATAATATTTTATCATATGTTAAATAATATGTTATCATATGTTATTTTCATGTAACTTTTTTGTAAATTTAATTTTAAAATAATATTTCTCAGGTAAAAATACATAAAAACTACTTTTTATATATCAAAGGGTTCCTGAGTTACCAAATAAAAACCGAATTTTTGAAGAGTCTTTTAAAGGGGTGTAGCTTCCTTCTAAGACGCCCTCCGTTAGTTTTAATCTAATTTTTAAAATGTATTTTTAAAGAAATAAAAAAAAATAATAAAAATGTGGAGATTTTTTTTTTATTTTTCTTTGATCAATGAGAGAAAGAGAGAGAGAGAAGGAAAAATGACTACGTTTACATATGTGTGCATAGTAAGGACACTAGATTAGTTAAGTCTACTATAGTAGTCTATAAACTCTGAGGAGTAAAGTAGACTTAACTAATCTAGTGTCCTTAGTACATAGCACTAACTACCAGGATTTATCACTCCTGTATCATTTTGATTGATTCAATTACTCTAAATCAACTTGTCAGAAAAAGACAGCCTGCTGTCGGGATTTAGAAATCCCGGAAGTTAGCGCTATGTGTAACATGATGAATCATCGCAGATGTTTATACTTTATACTAAATAATAAATATAAAAAATAAACAATAGTCAAAATAAATAATATTTACTCTTTTAATGCTTTTGATATAGCACTTAATCTATATCTTTGGTGTGTAATCTGTTGCTGGCAATTTTTTTGATGTGTGGATAACTCTTCTAATTTCTGAAGATAGCTTTTATTTGCAATCTGAAACAATTAAAAAAAAATAATAAAAAGCATTTTTTTATATGGAAGGGCGTGGCTTAGTTGGCTAGCGCGGCTACATGATAAGCCAAGTAGCCAAGCTAGCGTGAGTTCGATTCTCACTGGCGCCGATTTGCCTTTTACAGTTAATAATTGAAATTTGGCGAAGGCGATAAGTGAAGCGGACGCTCCCTATAAAAACTGGTTAGAAAGTCAGTATAACACGGTTCACCTGGGCGATTTTAAATAAAAATTTCGTGGACCCCTACATTTTTTGGACTAAAACATACCTGATGACATAAGAAATCAATTTCCATTTGAAAGAAAATCGTAAAAGATACACTTTTTTAGAAAGATAAAAAAACGTTTTTTTGAGGAATAGGGTGTGTCAAAAAATTCCGATTTTCGAAATCGAAAACGCTCTCTAGCTCAAAAGTTGCTCCGTAGTAAAAAACGGTGGCCACTCAAAAATGATCCAAATCGATTAATGTTTAAAGGCAGCTCAAAGCACTCAAACTTTAAAAAATATCAGTACCTGTTTTTCAGGTAAAAAGTGATTGTATATATAATTAAGGAAATTTTGGAGGGTTTCTTTGACAATATTTAGAAACAATACTAATTGTGAGAAACTAAAAAAAATATATCCCCCCTCCCCTTAAGTTAGAACATAAAAAAACGCTAATTATTTGGAGATTTCGCGATTTTTTTTTTAAAAAGACATAACTTCATTAGGAATGATTTTTTGACCAAGGGCATATAAATTTTTTCTATGGTTTTAATGTTAAATAACCACCCATTACTAAAATATTTGTTTTTGGCTTTATATTTTTTTATTATTTTTATTTTTGGTTCTTCATGCGTAAAAATTTACTATTAAATGCATTTATCTTTAAAACGGTTAAACCTGCGATGTTAAACCACAGAAAGTTTTTTGTGTATTTTTACATAAAAAAGTATATTCCAACCAGAAAAAATAAAAAAAGTACACCGAAAAAAGTTTTAGGCAAAAAAACAGAAAATCCATCTGGTTTCGAATCGAAATTAGTTTTTTTTACTCAACTTGCGGAAAAGAATGATGTCTTCTGTATAGTCATGTAGGTTAACATGTATATATGCTTATATACTAATATATAATTTTGCAGATTTTTTATTTAAAACTATTTTTTATGCACTTTTAAAAACTTGCAAAAATTAAATTTTCGCGAAATCTTCAAATAATTGGCGATTTTTTCATGTTCTAACTGAAGGGGAGGGGGGATATAATTGTTTTAGTTCCGTAATTTAGTATTGTTTCTAAATATTACCAAAGAAACCATCCAAAATTTCCTCAATTTTTATCGGTATCAGTTTTTATCCGAAAAACAGGTAGTTTGAGTGCTTTGAGCTACCTCTAAACATTTATCGATTTGGCTCATTTTTGAGTGGCCACTGTTTTTTACTAAGGAGCAACTTTTAATCCAGAGAGAGTTTTTGATTTTGAAAATCGCGGTTTTTTAACACACATTATTACTCAAAAAAACGTTTTTTTATCTGTCTAAAAAAGTGTATCTTTTACGATTTTCTTTCAAATGGGAATTTATTTCTGATGTCATCAGGTATGTTTTAGTCCAAAAAATGTAGGGGTCCACGAAATTTTTATTTAAAATCGCCCAGGTGAACCGTGATAAGCCGGTGGTTCCCTCTACTACTAGCCCACCGTAGCCCACACAAGTCCTGGACTTAGGGGATGCTTAATTAAGTAGAATAGTACGAGGTTAAACAACCATGTAAATTACATTAAATGTAATTAATCATTTGCATTCTCCAAAATTAATTAAAATTAATTTTGGTAAGATAATAAACTAAAAAGTTACAGTTATAGTTAAGTTAAGATAATAAACTAAAAAGTTATAGTTAAGTTAAGATAATAAATTAAAAAGTTATAGTTATTATAACTATAACTTTTTAGTTTATTATCTTACCAAAATTAATTTTGGAGAATGCAAATGATTAATTACATGTTTGTTTAACCTTGTACTATTCTACTTAATTAAGCGTCCCCTGTTTAAGGGGATGTTTAGCTTTTAGAACAATAAATCTTGCTTTTTGCACAAGTTCATGACCAGACAAAAATTTTGAGCACTTATACCTACGTTACATTTTGGGGGTCGTCCATAAAATACGTACGTATTTTATGGATGACCCCTTATCAATTCCAATCGAAGTTCCCAAATAATTTTCAAAAAAAAATACCATTTTCTTGAAAAAAAAAATAAAATAAATAAAATAAAATAATTGAAAAATTTTTTTTATTTCAATAAGCCAAAAAAAAATTCAAAATTTTTCATTTTTTTATTTTCTTTTTTTGAAAAACGAAAATTTTTTGAAAAAAAAAAATTTTCAAAATTTTTTTTTTTATTTTGCTAAAAACAAAATTTCAAATTATTTTATTTTTTTTATTTTTTTTTTTTTTCGAAAAACGAAAAAAATTCGAAAAAAATTTTTTTTAAATTTTTAATTTTTTTTTTATTTTGCGAAAAACAAAAAAGTTTGGTAATTATAGTTTTTTTTTAAGATTAAGCCCCCATGACTTTTTTGTTTTTTGGGGGATTACTTACATAATAGGTAGAATTGATCCTTATAATAAAAGTATTTTTTCCTGAAAAAGTTACATTTATCTGATTTTTTTTTCAACTTTTTTATATTTTTTGAAAAGTTAACACCCTATAACTTTTTAAAAAAATATCAGCCAAATCCGTGACCCAAGCCCTCAGCCCTGCCTGAATCAGCGCGGATATCATCTCCTATTTTTGATACTACAAACGTGAAATTGCCTCTTAAATTGCAATTTTCTCGGAAACGGTTGGCCCTATGGTGTTACATAAAGAGTACCTTTTTATGTATTTTTAACAAAAGAATCCTATTTTATTGAGAACATGTCAAAAATTCTGTGTATAAAAAAGTTTGGGGTGACATTGCCCCTCCATTTCGCACGCCCCAGGATAAAATTAACAAATAAAAATTACATGAAAGGATAGCCTTTATTAATGTTAAGACATGTGCAAAAAAATTTTTACTGTAGTTCATAAGGTTCCAGAGATATTTAATAAAAACTACTTTTCAGATGTACTTTTTATCATGTCTGGTGTGATGTTTGGCCCTTCGCATTGGTCTAGCTTCTTACAGAATATTTAATATAAAGAATGGTAAAATTGGCACCAACTTATTTTTAATTTTTTACTTTTTAGAGACAGAAGTCAGTTAATTTTTTTTATTAATAGTGATTTTAGTAATTTTACTATGTCCTATATAGCCTAAATTTATGAACTTAAGCAAAATTTTAGCAAACAACATCATATACTTTGTAGTTAATAATCAACAAAAATACAGACAACATGTTGCAAATGTTAACGTCATTAACTTAACGGTGTTAACAGTGCTCAGGTACCCGAAGTTTGATTTACTTTTCCGCGAGCACACGCATGTGGAAAGTAACTGCGTGCGGAAAAGTACAACTTTCCACACGCAAATTCGTGCGGAAAATACCCACTTTCCATACACTTGTAGAAAAAAAATTAAACTATGACTTTAATATTTACCCTACTAAAAAACAAAGTTTAATGTTTAACAAAGAAACAAAAGGCTTAACTAGTAATAATGCATAAAAAATTGAAAATTATATATTTTATTGCAATTTCATGATCAATTAAAATATAGAGTTCCTTTATTAAAATATTTTTCTGGTTGGTAATTAATATTTTTTACCCAAATTACATAAAACTAGAATTAAATCCCTTACAAATAAATAATAAAGCCCTTTTTAAAAGTAAAATAAGTTCTAACCTCCAATTCTTTAAAATCACTGTTTAAGTCGTTCAGTTCTTCCAGTAAAGCCTCTGCCATATTTTTCTTATGTGAGCTAGAGTATCCTAATAATAAATTATTAATAAATATGTTTAAATTTTAAGAAATACGCGTTTACATTACACTTTTCTTCGTTGTATGACTCAACTGAAGTGAGCGACATGAAGCCAAAAATCAATTTATATGAAGTTGACTTTCATCAAGATTAGTAAAGGGAAGGTTGACTTATCGTTCCCGCTGCTCGGTTATACTTATTTAAATCAGCCCAAATACGTCATAGTTAATCCCGTTTAACGTGTCTTATTGGTTTAATTACTTCGACTGGGCGTGGTCATTTCAGCCTCTTTGTTAATCTCGAGGAGATTATCTCGTAATCAATATGTTCAGTGCACCTTTCTTATTATTCATCTTGGACTTATTGCCACCTTTAACGTAAATTAATAAAACAAAATTCCACTAGAAAAGTTACTAGATGTGTCAAAGCCATCAAAAAAACACGTGTTTATCATTTGCATCAAGTTTAAATTGTTAAATTGTTTATAAATAAAAAAATATGGTGAAACTTAGAAAACAACGTAGAAGAAAGGTTTTTAGACATAATATAAATAGGAAACGGATGAGAAATAAGATATATAGTGTTGGAAACATAGGATGGTAAGTTAAAAAGCATTTTTTTATTAGAAACTAAAAATATAGCGTTAAATATTTTTAATTAAGAACTGACCTGCTAGTTACGAAGTTTCGTAAGACTATAACCAATGATAAAGGATAAGGACTAACTTTTCTTGACTATTACAGATAATAAGAGGATTTATCATATCTCCACAATGTATTATACAATATACAATACAATATGCTTAATATACAAACAAGGTAATTGATGTATTATAGTAATAGCTCCCCTAACTCAGGGGCCGATCCATGAAGTGGTCCTGGGGGGATAAAATCCAAAAACTAAAATTTTATATTCCTAAATTAAGAAATAACATAAAAATTTGATGTGTTATTTTAATTCTAATCCAGTCTTTTTAATTTAAAATTAAATTTAGAATTTTACCATAAATACAAGAAACTCTAGCGCCACAGGCGAAAATTTTTACGAATTTAACTTCTACAAAGACATACAATTATTTAATCCTGGGCTCATCACCCCCAAAAATATCTTTTTTTACCCCTGCCAGAAATTTTTATGACTAAACAAAAAGAGCTCATCACCCCCAAAAAATTTTTTCCTTTGTCTAGGTACTAGAAATTTTGATGACAAAAAAAAACTCATCCCCTGGAGAAAAAATACTAAAGAGGTCCTTGTCTTCGGCGGGGGGCGCAAAGTATGAAGGGCCCCTAAAGGTGGGGGACCGTGAGATGCTTCTCACTATCTCACATGTCCAGTCCTACACTGACTTTTACTACTACCATAGTCTTTATTATGCATATATTGTACCTGTATGTTTTTGCATACCTACCCGCTAGGGAATGTTCAAGTATTACGTAACGCAAATTTTAATCATTTTGGACTTTAAAGGTATAATAGTACATATTCAGTGGCATTTAATAATTGCTATTAATCAATAAGGGTGAATTTTGAGACAAGAGCTAATAGGCGACTGGCCTTAACCCGAAGGATTAATAGCTAATATGCACAAATAAAATACTATACTTTATCCACAGCCATTTTAAATTGTAAATGGTTTATTTTTACAGACCTGTGATTTATAGGCCTATTACTCACGGCCGTGAATAAAGACTTTTTTAAGTGCTTTGGTCATAGTATTAGTCATGACTTTTAAAGCTAAAATTTTTGTTATTAAGTGACCTATTGTGAAAAGTGTTTTTTATTTTATGATATTTCACAAAGATTTATATTTTTATCCAATACATACAGATAATGAGACAAATACAGCTTTATTTTAAATAGATAAACTCAATAATAACCCCCGTGTGGCTTTTACTTTATTG
Organism: Brachypterus glaber; assembly: GCA_958510825.1. Lineage (NCBI taxonomy): Eukaryota > Metazoa > Arthropoda > Insecta > Coleoptera > Kateretidae > Brachypterus > Brachypterus glaber. The sequence continues at coordinate 75,859,915 of OY294045.1, read as the reverse complement.
AGTGGATAATTATTAATTTTACCCACTCAACTGTCACTTTTCAAATTATTTTCTTGTAAATGTCATTAAAATTTTTAATAAAAATATGAATTTCTAAGCTATTTATTGGATAAAACCTTGTATGGCACTCATGGGCAATATCTTACTTTACCCACTAGTACCATAAATAACTATTATTTACAAGGCTAATATTTCCTTTAACAATATACAATAGTTTAAAAATACACGGTGTTCCGGAACTTGTGTAGAGAAATTTTAGAGGTGATTTTACCATACAAAAATAAGAAAAAAAAATCCTATAAAGGTTGCCATAAGGGGGCTACGGCCCTCCTAAGAGTGCCCCTAAAAACGAGTTTTTATTTAATATCTCTTTTACCCTATTAACCACAGTAATGAATTTTTGCACATGCGTTAACATTGATAAAGGCTATCATTTTATGTAATTTTTATTTAGTAATTTTAATTAGGGACATGCAAAATGGGGGGGCTATGTCACTTTTTTGCCCCAAACTTTTTTATCTGTTTTTTTTTGACATGTTTTCAATAAAATATGATTTTTTAGTTAAAAATACATAAAAAAGGTACTCTTAGTGTAAAACCGTAGAACTAACCGTTTTCGAGAAAATTGCAGTTTGAGATTTTTTCACGTTCTGAGCATCAAAAATAGGAACTAAAAATCGCGCCAATAAAAATTTTAATAATGCAAAGCGATTCTACATTAAAAACTATAAAAAAAAGTCCATACACAAATGATCACAAATGGATTTTGATGGCTATGCCCACTTAGGAAGTACTCTTAAAACTTAATTTCGAACCTAGGTGTATAGGAACATTTTTATAGTTTTTAATGCCCTAATATATTAAAATTTTTATGGGCGCAATTTTTAGTTCCTATTTTTGATGCCCAAAATGTGAAAAAATCTCTTTTTCTATTTTGCGACTCTTATAAGCTCATAATCACACGCATATTGCGTGTTCTTATAGGCCCATAAGAGGTCTCTACTTTTTTTTCTGTTGGGTTGGCAACATACAAAAGCCTATATCTTGACGTTTTGCGTGCAAATGTCAATGTCGATTTAAAGTTTAATTTTTTACAAAATTTTATGTTTGGGTTATTTTTTAACGTGTTAAAATTGTGGACTGGTTAATTGCAGTGAAAAAAGATGACTGTAAAATATATCAAAATATCATTTGTTCTTAGAATTTTAAACATAGTGTAAACTGTAATGCCAATCCAAAACAAAAATCTCTAAATCAGTCATCAATTTAAATGTAAGTTTTTTAAATTTTAGAGCAAAATAGAAAAAATTGTATAAAGCAATCGTTTCATAACACGTTTTTAGAGCACTAGTACTTTAGAAAACTCGCCGCAAGCGGCCCGTTTTCTAAACTTGTACTCGTGCGCTAAGAACGTATGTTATGAAACTAGTACTTTAATATACTATTAAATCTCTTTTTCCCGAAAATTCTTGGTTTCATGGTGTTACACTAGGAGTACCTTTTTTGGGTATTTTTAACTAAATAATTATATTTTATTGAGAAAATGTAAAAAAAAAATACAGATAAAAAAGTTTGGGGCAAAAAAGTAACATAGCCCCCCCATTTTGCACGTCCCTGGTTAAAATTATCAAATAAAAATTACATAAAATGATAGCCCCTATCAATGCTAAGGCATGTGTAAAAATTCGTTACTGTGGTTAATAGGGTAAAATTAAATTAATTAATTAAATTAATTAATTAAAAAGCTCCCTTAGTGCTCGTTTTCGGACGAACCTTTATAGGAACTTTTTTTATATTTTTCCATGCAGAATCACCCCTAAAATTTCTCTACGCGAGTTCTGGAACACCCTGTATGTAATGTGCAGTGACTCATTTCAAATAAGTAATTTGCGAAAGTCACTTAAGTGTGGTAAAAGTGAAAGATCATATAAATTTGGGTGCGATTCGTCTGAGGGGAATTTCTAATAGATGATATCCGAGCCGATTCAGGCAGGTCTGAGGGCTTGGGTCACGGATTTGGCTGATTATTTTTTTATGTGTAGCCCACCTCGACGGATTTTTTTTTAAAAACGCCCGTTTTCGAAAATATGATTTTTTTATTAGATTTTAAGCTTTCACGGCCATTAAGATATAAAGAACTTTCACTTTCGGGTTTAGACCGTGTTAATGGATTTTCACTTTCCGACGTTTCGTCTCTTACTACTAGAGACATCTTCAGGGATTAATCTGAAACTAAGTTTCGAATCAACTTGTGTCACTATTTATTTTTTTATTTTTTTTCCACATTTTTAAATTTATCGAAAATGTGAGATTGACGTGTAATAACTCAAAAACTATTTAATCTAGAGAACTGCGGGTTTCGCCATTAAAAAAATCATATTTTTTTATACCAAATTTTATTAAATTAGTTTTGACAGTTTTTGTTTTTTGAAGATGGCGGCGAAAAATTTTAAGGCCATTTTTCTCAAAAACTTCATTTTTTTATTTTTTTGAAAATTTCAGAATCAACTACTAATTATGTGTACTTGATTGATTAAAAAAAAAAAATAGCACTTTTTTGTTATTTCTTTGCTAGAACCAATAATATGGCCAAAAAACGTAATTTTACCAACTTTTTCGAACTTTTTTCGCAGTAGGCGTAGAAAATTTGGATAAAAATATTGAAATTATCATAGTTAATGTCCAAACAATTTTAACCTAAATAGTTAGCGCAAATTTTTGGTGTATAACAGAAATTGTGGGTATGTCGGTACTCTCCTGCGGAACCACACAAACTACCCACCTACTCTAACAAACCTACATATCTAGTGCTCTAGTCGAAATTAATTTATGTTGCAGTAAGATATCTGGAGGCTTTGTAACTAGTTTCTTCATCTTGTGTTGCAGTTACAGCCTAAACCATGCCTTAGTTTTTACTTAAGTATGTAAATAAATCTCCAGTAATAATTCCATACTTTTTAGCAAACAAATTAAAGAAGCATGGGAAAAGAACAAATCTGTTCAAACAAATCTGGAAGAAATGGGTTTAGTTTATGACCCAAATTTAAGTATAAAAATCCCAAATTCAAAAAAAGAGTTTAAAGCATCAATAATGTCGAATAATGCAGAATGGAATGAAGATACGATAAAAGAACATATTCAAGAGCCAAAAGACAAAAAAATTGTAGTTGAGACTTTAGAAGAAGAAGCCAGAGCCCCACGTAAAAGAATGTTTCAATTACCCAAAGGAAAAGTAGAATGGATTACATATTTAATGAAAAAATACAAAAACGATTATAGAGCAATGGCAAGAGATAGAAAAAATTATTATCAGGAGACTTGGAAACATATTAGACGACAAATAAAAACTTTTAAGGGTATACCAGAACAGTATAATAAATATTTAAATGAAAATGGATTAGAACCAAGTGACTCGGAAGACTGTGTTGCATCAGATGATGAATTATAATAGTTTTGTAAATAATAAAGGTTTTGTATTAATAAAAAAATACTTTTTCTTCAAGCGTACTAAAATGTTGATATTTTATAACTGAACACACTAATTAGAAGTGATCTATTTTTTTTACAGTAAAAAAATGAGTTCATTGTTGTACGCCGTAAAAAAAAAAGTTAGTTGGCAAAACCACCACTGGCGACAGCACTCTTTGACTTTGATGACAGCCGTACTTCAAACTTATTTGTTTATTATGTAAATAGGTGGGTGACTCGAGATTCTGTGCAAAAACCTTGTGTGAAATTGATTAAAAATAATTGAAGAAGAATATATGGTTTATACACCCACAAATCTCTCCGAAATTGCAAATGCTACATTAGATAAGTTACCATCGAAATCTCGAACAGTGTACGATTTACCGTATGAAAAATAATTAAAAAGGGGTAGGAAGGTTTAAGTTTATTCCGAAAGTGTTTTATTGGCCTATTTTAATAAAAAAAAAGCATACTTTATTAGTAATAGATTATTACTAAATTATTACTGAATAAATTAAATGCAAAAGTTAATATTAAAAATAATATATGTTTGAAGAAAAAATAGTATGTTTCACTCAGAGGAAAAGTGCTTTTTTTACTCGTCTGTAGTTTCCGGACTCCGCTTCGCGTCGTCCGTAAATTCTACAGACTAGTAAAAAAAGCTTCATTTTCCCTCTTAGTAAAACAATATACTACTGCTTATCTACCTTCCTGTTAAAAAAAAAACAAGTAGAGACCAGTAAAGATCAGTAGAAAACGAATCGGAATCTATAGGATCCTACTGGTCTCTACTTGGTTTTTTTAATAGGGCTTTCTCAAATAGCAATTTGAGTTGGAAATTTTCCAACCGACTTTTCACGCTGGTCTGAAAACAACTTTTAGCTCAACTCTCATATAACCCAAGTTTTTTTTCATATTTAATTATTTACAGCTTTGGCTTTTTAAGGCCAATGAAAAAAAAAACTATATTTTTTTTAACAAAAAAAAAAAAAAAAATTTAAAACTTATTTTAGATATCAGTTTTTACGTCAAAAAGTAAGAAAAAAGTTTTTATGGACGTTTGAGCTATAGCTCAAACGGGAATTTTTAGAATATGTATCACTTCATAACTCAGGAAAGGTTTAACTTATTGACATGAAATTTTTACTGTAATATAGAATCAATAAATGTAAACATTTAACGTTTTAATAAAATTAACTTTTTGATCAGGAGCGTAGATAACGGGTTAATTTATCTGTAAAAGTCCGCCCCTGGTTAAACATTTATTTCTTTTTATGTCATAAAATTATGTTTATTGGTTGCATACTGCAGTGAAGTTTTCAAGTCAATAAGTTAAACCGTTCCTGAGTTATGAAGTGAATAATATTCATTAAACGTGCTCTAGCTCCCCTAAGAAGCCACTTAACACAAACGTTCATAGAAACTTTTTTCTCGCTTTTTGACGTAAAATCTGTATCCAATAAATAATGTTTCAATCTCATATATTTTTCTGCTTTTTTTTATTTGGCCTTTACCAAAGCTCTAAATAATGAGAAAAAATAACTTAAGTTATATGAGAGTTGAAATGGGCGGATTTAGGGGAGGGGCCATGGGGTCCATGCCCCCCCCCCCCCCGCGAGATATATTAGCATAGAAATACCTTCAAAATTATATTTTTGGCGAAAGCGCAATTTTTTTCCTTATGATGGCCCCCTCCCCTAAAATGAAATAAATCCGCCCCTGAGAGTGGAGCAATGATGTAGAGTATGTCATTGGAGTTGAGCTAAAGATTGTTTTCAGATCAGAGTGTTTTGGTACTCAAATAAGCCTATAGGCTATAGATATTTTATAAAATATCTAAATTGGTTGTATTGGTGTCGTGAAGAAAAAAACTGCTGATGAAAAAATACTCCCTATTATGCCCTATTATACCAAAAAGTTTTTAAGAAAAAAAATCAAGTTGTTTTTGTAGAGATATGAGAAAAAAATCTTTTTGGAAATGGGAAAATTAAAAAAAAAAAGAAACCTTTATCTCCACCCTGACTTTTACCAGCTGAGAACTTTGTATAAAAAACATTTGGTCCAAAGAAGTCTAACTCCAAGCGTTATAGTAATTGTGGTCACAAATTTTTCTGGACAGACAGACTTTTTCGCGAATATCGGCTTTTTACATAAAACGTCCATAAAAATGAAAAAGAAAAAAACATGTTGTTTAGGGTCACTTGTACCAACGATGGTTTAACTTGGATTAAGTTGACGGCCGACCAATCAGAACGCAGTATTTTTAACTTAAACTTGGTTTAGTTAAGATAATCCCAGACCAAAAGTTGGTGCAAGTGGCCCTTACTATAGCATACTAATACAGGGCCGTAACCAGAAAAAAATCTAGGGGGGGCTCAGCCCCCAGGGTGGCACCCTCGAAAAAAAGCTTTGTCTATGACGGTTTCAACCAAAACTTGGCGTTCCTACAAAACAAAAGTGGCGCCAAAAAAAATACCTTCATGAAAAAAAGCTTTATCCCTGACGGTTTCTACCAAACTTGGCGCCCCTACAAAATACAAAAAAAATTGGCGCCCAAAAAAAATACCTCCATGAAAAAAATCTTTGTCCCTGACGGTTTCTACCAAACTTGACACCCCTGCAAAAAAAATGGCACCAGGGGGCTCAACGAAAACGTTGGGGGGGGCTCAAACCAAGACCAGGGGGTCTTAGCCCCCCCCTCCCTAGGTTTGGACTTTGGCCCTGTACTAATACAGCATTAAATGCTGAACTTAAGTTTTGAGAAATTTCTTAATGAAAAGTTTAATTGGAAGGGACAATTTTCCCAACACAATTTGGAAAAAATCAAGGATGATATAGGGGTTTAGATCTTTAAATCTTGCCCACTTTTTTGGTAAAGCGCTGAAGTAAATTTTCAAGTAGGCTTCGCGTTTAAGTTTCGCGCGCCCAGTTTTAAACTAATCGAGATAATCAGCAAAATTCTGTAATATATATTTTTTTATAAAAATGCATATATGAAATTACTAAAAAGATTTTATTAAAAACCAAATGCTTCTACTAAAAGTCCATAAAATACGTCACGCCTTTAGGGGGGGGGGGGGTCAGGCATTTGTTACGAACTGTGATATAGGAGGAGGGCCGAGTGACGTCACACCAAAAATGTTATTGACCTACTAAAAATCACCTAAGAAAGTGTGACGTATTTTATGGACGACCCCTAACCCAGCAAACCACCGTACGATAATCGGCATAAATAATTATTGGCCCATTGCTGGCTTGCCGATTATCGGCTAGCCTGTAAAGGACCGATCTGTGGCCGACGATACAACGCCAATTTAAAATATGATCTTGCGTAGAAGGAGAAGAAGTCAAGACGCATGCGCAAGTTTTACGCGGGTTGTGTTCTTAGGGCCGTTTGAGTTGAAGCTTGAGCGTTCGGAGCATAGTTCTATCTCTTTTAAAACAAGTAGTTAGAAAGAGATAGAACTATGCTCCGAGATCTCGAGCTCGAGCTTCAACTCAAACTGGCCTCTTGTGTTGTGATTTTGCTGCGTCAGTGATAAAGTTCATTAATGAAAATTTTCTGTGGCATGTGTTTATTTACAATTCTTAATAATGATTTTTGAAGATAAAAAGTAAGTAATTACATTTTTTTTATGAAATACTAAATTAACAATTAATTCACTTGCATTTAAGTCGCATTTAAGATCCCAGGGCGGGAAAGAAGCTCGTTAATTAAGGTTCCGTAGGTACTAAAATATAAAAACTTATTCAGAATAATATTCTAAAACGATCGATATTATCGTTCTTTTTTATGCCATGGTAAAATACTTCAAACCTCCAACAAAATAATACTTTTCCCTATAGTTCATTACAAAGGTTTTTTCAAAAAATAAAAAAAAACATCGAACCATTTTTTTTAATACTTAATAAAAGATCTTAAGATCTTTTCGTGAAAAACAAAAAAAAAATGAAAAAACAAAATTTTTCGAAAAAAAAAGCCGGCTAACCATTACCGGCCCGTTATCGGCTTGCCATTACCGGCCCGTTATCGGCTTGCCATTACCGGCCAGTTATCGGCTTGTGCGACACTTCCATTACCGGGCCGGTAATGACATGTCGTCAACGGACCGATGACTCTTTATCGGCTTACGGCATTGTGCCGTTGCCGGCCCATTGCTGGTGTGTTTGCTGGGTAATTTACCTATATTCTCTCTTATTATTTTAAAAATAAAAGTTTGATTAGTTTTTCACTCTGTAAGTACTAGACTATTACTTCATTATCAATAACAAATAAAATATATATTAAAAAAATAAATTATTAATTTTTTAAATCGTAGGATGAACTAATATAAAACGAGGATAGAGTGACCCTAGTTAAACTTGGGAAACACGGAATTTCTTTTTATCACGTGCTCAACATCTTTTTTTCTGATTGGCCGTTTTAAAAATTGTCTAGTAATGCATCAGCATTTTTTAGGTTATGTTGACAAGTCGTTTCTTTATGTGAAAGTTTTTGTGTATTTTGGCAAAATTCATAGAAAATGAGTAATTTGACCAGTAGAAACTGTATTTTGCTTGAACGTGAATCGAAATATACATTGTTTAAGGTAAATCCATATGTTTTTATCACATAACTTACTAAAAATATTTTAACCTACAATCGCGCTTTTTGTTTGGCTTACATTTTTGTTAATATTGTAAATAGTTATATAAATAATTAAAAGATTTTAATGTTTTGGACTAGGTTCTAACTAGTTAGTGTAAAATTAACTAACTTTCAAGATTGGAGCTCTAACAGGGCTCCACTCTTGATGTTCAAACTTTTATGTTTTATTATATACATATTATTTTGTTACAAGAAAAACTATAGAAAGTAATTAAATTTTGTTTTAGTGTGCAATTAATTTTGCTGAATCTGGCCTTAACGTGTGGTTTATAGGTCCTGAAACAATAACAAATATACCAACAAACATTAAAACTCCGGAACATGAAATTCTAGAGCTCATTACATTCCTGTAAGTTTTTTCTTATTTTATTTTATACTATGGGGCCATACTTAAAATACGTAACGCACTTTGTGGGGAAAGGGGGGTAGTGCTTAGCGTTACGAGGAGGGGGGAACTGATGTAGCATTACATAACGCTTAAGCATTAAAATAAAAAATTTTATTACTTTTAAACAAATAACGGTTTATTTTCTCACCCATTTTTTTAGTGGTCTTGGCTGCTAGCGTTACGTATTTATGGAGGTGTAATTCTCAGCGTTACATTGGGGGAGGAGGGTCAAAATTTTGCGTTACATATTTAAAGTATGACCCTTATAAAAATACATTAAATAATTTTAGATATCTAAAAGACTATAAAGAATTGATTGCACATCTAAATGAAATACATTTATGGAACAAAATACCAGACATAATCATTCTCAGCGAATTTGAAAGTTATATAAACATACACATAGAAGAATATAATTCCCTTATATCTGCTTCTGTATTAACATCTTTGCTAGATAGTGTTAAAGTTTGTCAGTTAAAAAATAAGCGTGATTCTTATTTATTGGTAGGTTGTTGTGATTTAAGCACTCAGTATTATAGTAGGATTAAGGTGTTATCAGATTTGTACATTCCAAAAATTTTAAAAGATTGTACTGTATCAGAAGTAATGAAAGTTCTCAATATTTGTCCATAAAATATATTTTGATTCTAAGAAGTAATTTATCTGACTAGAACTGTCCTTTACCTCATATCCATTACCTCAAGGCGAGAGGTAAACCGCCGAGGAATTCAGGTGTAAAAATTGGAGGTAATCTTTGAAGGTTACGAGGTAGTCTGAAGGAAATCTTTAAATATTGCCTCCTTTTCAGAGGAAATTAATGTAATCTTTGGATGTAATCAGGAGGAAATGGTGTACAAAATTTTGTCAGCGGTTTACCCCTTGCCTTAAGGCCATTATCTCACTTTAACTTTACCTTGTGCAGATTTTTACTTTGCATATGGCTTTACCTCTTGACCCAGCCTGTGTTACCTCATATAATAACAAGCCGTGATTTTTTTCTTTCAAAAAAAAATAATATTTTTTGAAAAACGAAATTTTTTCGAAATTTCATTTTTTTAAATTTTCTCTGCGAAAAATGAAAAGTTTTTAATTTTTTTTTTTTTTTTTCAAAAAAAAAATAAAACAACAAAATAATTAAAAAAATATTTTCTATTTGCGAAAAACAAAAAATTTAAAAAAAATGATAATAGTTTATTTTTTTAAATAGTTTAACCCCCCATAACTTTTTTTGTTTTTGGGGAGATTACTTTTAAAATTGGTAGAATTGATCCTTATAATGAAATTAATTTTTCCTGAAAAAGTTACGTTAATATAAATTTTCTTTCAGTTTTTTTGATTTTTTAATTGCCCATTACTTTTTTGTTTTTGGGGAGATTATTTTCGTAGAACTTGATTTTTCCTGAATATTTTAAGTCGATCGGATTATTCGTTTTTAATTTATCGTGTTCACAAAAATGGTGACATCGTACCACAGATTTCACATATGTGAAATCTGTGCATCGGACAGACGGACGGACTAAGGACGGACAGACAGACATTTCAAAAAATAAGTTGTTTATTTTTTTCGATTTTTGAAAATTTGAAACTACCTATACTATTCTAGCGCAGGCGCTATGAATAATATAATATTAAATATTATTTATTTATAAAAGTCAAAAACTGCGTTTTTATTATTTACAATTTATATTCGCTAATAATAGTTATTTATATACCAAGGGACTAAACTGGCTGTTTTAATCGCGCTGCATGAATGTTTCCTGAGCGAGCGTAAAATTAAGTTTTAGTCTTGGTCGTGCAAAAAATCTATTTATGAAGAGTTGTAACTCGAAAACAAAAGATAGAGCAATCGTTTTCTTTAGATAAAACAATAGCGTACTCTAATAACTGTTATAAATTTCATTTTGACAGCTTTAATAACGCCTGGTTCGTCTTGGCTGGGACACCCGATATAACTTCTGGTTGTACCGGTATGTTCCAGTTTGGGTCTACCTTCAGTGTTTTTTGAGTTATTTGTAATTATAGAAAATAATGCAAAATCAAGCACCCTCAAAAAAGCCAATAACTCCTTTATCTATTATAATGGAGAAAAATTCTTTTGGGTTTAGCTTAACGATACTTAACGTACTTATACTAAACCAAAACATAATCAGAAATTTATACAGTCTCCCAGAAAGTAGCTCAAAACCTAACAAATTTAAAATGGCATTAACTCATTTTGTTTAATGGCACCATAATAAGGTCAACAAGTTTATGTTAATTTATTTTTTTGAATTTATCCAGAGGCGTCCCTAGACGAATTTTCCCCCTTGTTCTGGTGCCTGAAACGGCGCTCGTGTCGCTAAACGTCTAAAAAAATTTGCGTATTTTGGAAACCGCGCTCGACCGTCAAATTCAGAAAAAGTCTATTACAGGTTTTTTTAAAAATTATTTTTTATTTAATATACATTATTAATTTGTTAGACTATAGAAACAAATCTATTAGGGTACACTGACTTTAACTTGATATGTTGCTTAAATACACTAAATAAATAAATAAATACAATTGGCTAATTAGCCTAATAAGGCTTAGAGCGGGTACAATATCTCATGCACCTTGAATACGCAGTAATAGATGCCGACCATCGTACCCCATCCTAAAAACATCTACTGCGCAAGACGCTTTAAACGCGCCGCCAAATCTCTCCAAAAAGTCCGATGTTTTCAAACACTTATAACACGATATATGCTCCTCCCATTGCGCATTTCATGTGTCATGAGATATCGGGAACACTTGTGCAGTGCAGTGCAAATAGTGCCTGTTTTACAGATAAAGTTTTACATATTAATATTCTAGAGCAATCAAAAAGCAACCTCAGAATCTGTAAAAGTTTGGGAAAAATACAATATTTTGAGTCTTAAATCGTATTATTTTTTTTGAATTATAGCATCAATTAAAATCACGTGGACCTGTAAGAGTTCTGTTTCTATGTATACAGTTTGTACAACAGAACTATGGTGGATTGGATTTCAATCATTGAACGGTAAAAAATGAGCGCCTGAGTACACTGAAACTGCTACGATGTGTTCTATGGTCTATCCAAAACCAAGCGACATAAAAATAAATAAAATCTGATATGCTGTGTCAGCTGTGTTTATGGAAATAAGCAGCATTCCAAATCATAAACAATGTACCAGTTAAATTTCAGTATTGCACTAAAAAAACATGGTTTTTAACCTTCAAATAATTATTTTTTGACAAACATTAAATTTGCAAGTTACAGTTCCAACTCACTAACTACTAAAAATATAAAAAATAATACTATAATAAAGTCGAACACACAGTTTTTGTGGTCTGACATCAGAATTTGCATGTTGTTTAGTTAGGATAAATGAACTACAGATGTATTTAGCAATTTCTGTTGTAAGAGCAGGAGCTGCTGCAGCAGTCACCGTTGCGGGGACGTGTCAAGTATATCTGCGCGATACGTTATACGGAATCCACCGTAAATCTATCATAAATACTGTATATAAATTTTAGTATAAAATCAACATAAACCAATAAGCCCTTTCGGGATGCTTTGGTGACACATGATTAATCATAACCAAGATGTTAAGTCATCTTGATCAATACGAATAGTATAACTAACCAAAAAACTTCAAAAGGATCTTTATACATCTAAAGCTCTTTTGAAACGCTTTGGTTATTAGTTTAATCATGAAAATTGCTATAACCAAATCCAAATCCCGAATGGCTTTAGTTTATTTTGTATAATATAAATAGATTAATACTCTAGTATCTGTCATTTTTAGGTATGAATTACATATCACTTTCTAAATTACATAAAACAAGGTTGTTAGGCACAAATTTAAGGCAATATATTGTTATTGGGACTAATTTGTTATGATTTGCTTTTTTTAACTCACTAAAACATTTATCACAAGAATCAATTATCTAATCTGCAAGTAAAATTTTATACTTTCATATTCTGTAAAATAAATAACTTAAATTGCATATATCTTTACAATAAATAATCTCTTCATGTAAACATGTGTATTTCACATGAGTTAAATAAAGCTGGCCTTTTTTGCTTAAATGTATACTTTGTACTTTAAGAATAGGTTGTAGAGCACTCTTAGTGTAGATTTTAGATCCATATTAACCACATCTAAAAAAATAAAATTATTAATGTTTGTAACTTGCGCAATTATGCTTGAAATTGTGATGATGTATCTGTAATTAAGGAGGTCCTCATATTGTTTTATTATATTAAAATTTTCATTTAGGTGTAATTAGAAAATTCCGAAAATATAAGTGATCAAACTTCTCTAAGGGTCCTAATTGGGCCCCTAAAATTCATAAATTTCCCCTAAATCGTAAAAAAAAAACGTTAAAAAGTGTCTGTAATTTTTGTATAAGTGAAAAATTCAAAGGACTTAAAATCTTATTTTTTTTTCCTTTTGAGAATACAAAATTATGGCCTTTGACAAGCCTGAAAGAATAATGAAATTGGTAAAAATCTGGCTTGATACCAATTTGCTAACTTTAAACACAGATAAATCAAATTTTATTGCTTTTTCATGGACTTCTAGGGGTATTCCTAAAAATATAATAAAAATACATAACGAAAAGTGTAAAATACAATACTGTGTGATTGTGCTCATATCAAACAAACAGATAGTATTAAATATTTGGGAGTATACCTAGACGAATGCATGAAATGGCACATACATATAGAGTACGTTAACAAGCTCCTGCGAAAAAGCCTCTACAAATTTTATGCACTCAGGCAAATCGTTTCACCCTCTATCCTAAAACAAGTATATTTTGCATTAGCACAGTCAGTTATTTCGTATGGAATAACGGCATGGGGGCGGCATGCAATACTACACTAAGTCACTTTTTGTTACCCAAAATTATTTATTGAGAATAATGTTGTTTAAAGAAAGATTATTTAGAAGCTAAATTAATGAATGTTAGACAGTTATATATACAAAATATAATCAAACTACACAATAAGAACAGTAATACATTTCAACCTGTATCACATGCTACAGTAACAAGATCTATTACTAATTAACATTTAGTACTTCCTAAAACTGTTTTTGCAGCATCACAAAGGCACTATACATATATAGTACCTAAAATAATAAATATAATGCCCGAAAACTTAAAAAATAAACAGTACCATAAAATTAAGAAAAAGTTTGAAGAATGGGTAATTGAAAATTATGAAGAAATCTGTTCAAAAATATATTGGTTTCGGACATGACATCCCCGAAAGGGATTTATTGTTTGGACTTTTTCTTTATTTCTATAAATTGTAAACTTTGTACAAAATAAATAAATTTGCCAAATTTCAATCAAAAGATTCTAACCCATGCCGAAAATCCGCCGAACACTAAAATTTACGAATTTCTACCATAAAAAGTCCAAACCTCAAACGGTAAACAAACATTTTATCAGATAGATCGGACTGAATTTATTTTTATTTAATGCATTCTAATATTTACTAAGTGCCAAATAAAAGCTCCTAAATATTTGGAAAAGGAAAAAAATAATATTTCAAGCCCTTTAAATTTTTCACTTATACAAAAATTAGACAATTTTCAACGATTTTTTACGATTTATGGGTAATTTACGAATTTTAGGGGTCCAATTAGGACCCTTAAAGAAGTTTAATCACTCTCATATTTTCAGAATGTTCTAGTAACACCTGAATGAAAATTTTAAGATAATAAAAAAATATAAAGTCCACCCTAATTTATAATAGATACATTTACATATCTATAATAGATAAATCATTTCAATTTTATTATGAACCACCAAATATAGTCTTACCTTCAGGTCTAGCTTTTGGTTTTTGTAATCCAACTTCTTCCATCAACTCAAATGCAAAATTGACGTTGTGGACTTTTTGTTCAAAATCATGCGGTGTCAGATTAAAGCTGTAGTGTGGCACAAAAAAGCCTTCTAATAATCCCATTAACATAATTAGAAAAATACCGTCATGAAATTGTGTTTCTAGTTCTGTCACTTCGAAATTCATTTTGTTGAGGTGTTTGTTTACAAATGTTACTAAAGACTAAAATAAAAAAGTATATTAGACTAAAATAAAATATATTAGTCGGACAAACTGGACAAAAATGTTGCCAAAATAGATAATCGACTTTGCACGGATTCCCAGAAAAACTCCAGGAACATGCAATGTAAAAAATGCGTTTTAACTCCTTTTACTTCATTGTATCCACGTATATATCAGTTAGTATAGTTTGTTTTGATATATTTAAAAGACAGGCTTTGTGCCTATGGATCATTGGGAATAGGATATTTGGACTGGAATAGAATTCTTATATCAGTGATCTATGAGCAAAAGCCAATTCCAGAGAAGAAGTCCTTATGTAAGGTAATGAGTGAAAGCCAACTTCAGATTTCCGATAATTTGATTGGTCTTAACCGCTTAGCTCCGCCCATGATCACCGAATTTCGATGTGTGAGCTCTTGAGTCGTTTTTACCGGGGAAATCACTGAACATGTTATTGGGGCCCACGGACGTGGTAGGAGCCAAATATTTATACGTGGATATAATAGTGAGAAAGAAAAATTAATAATGCATATACAGTTATGCATAGGTATGCCATAGCTATAGCGTCTTCTCAATTTTTTTGTTCAAAATTCTAACATGGTGACTCCGCTGATCACCAAAAGTTGCCTGGAGCGCCAATTACCAATTAAACGACCTTATTGATTTTTTTGTAGGATCTCTACAGTAGAGACGGAGGATAAAAATAAATGGTTATACGTCACTGCTAATTATAATAAATATTACATGTGGTAAATAATGTACGGTATAGTTTGTGCGGGCCGAAGCAGTAACGATAAGTAAATGGAAAGTAAACAATTACTGTTCCTTTAGCCCGGGTAAATTACCCTGAAACTTTTTTAAAAAACTATCCTAATTTAAAAAAAATATATTTCCGGGACCTACAGTAGGTGGAGATTTTGTACCGAAAAACCTGGTAGATGAAGAGACAACAGACTGATGATCTAAGGAGAGTTACTAATAACCGGATGCAAACAGTTTAAAACATAGAGTGAAAAGCTTTAGAGAAGGCATATCGCACTATGAGTACAAGACCACCATAACTAAATATCGATAAAATTTGAGTTATGGTGGTCTCATAGTGCGATATGTCTAGCAGTAGACTGAACGAGCTGGTTGATGATGATAATTTTAGTCTAAATCTTATGGCTGAGTAGACTTGAGCCAATAAGTTTTTAGGATTTAATGATTATTGTTATCCGATGCATTAAAGTAGCAGAACTCAGTTGGAATTATCTTATTCTGTTTTGGTTGGGTCTAAAGTATCGCATTTTTTATTTACCTTTTTAACGACTTGCAACTTGTCAGGAGCATGATCAAACAAAGTATCGAACGCATCCCGTTCGCACCTCATTCCAACGTCATCATAAGAATGGGTTAGTTTTTCTTTTACTATTTTATGCGAAAGGATTCCGTTCTTTTTCTGCACGACAACCATATCCACGCACACGTTCTCGGTCAGACGAACGGGTGGTCTAAAGTGGCGGGCCAGTGCCACTAGTAAATGGATAATGGAAACGATATTTTTGGAATGGATGGCTTCAACGTTCCATCTATCGTGGCCTAATCGCTGGATTCCCAAAACCTGTAACATATAAAAATTAAAAGCTAATTGAAAATGTCAATGATTTTGTGTGTTTTCTAAACTATTGTGATCTGTATTCAAAATGGTGCCATAAAAGGAAACTATGACGAAGTGTGTTCAATTATGAACACTGTACTCTGTCTTTTAGGATATTTAATATCCATCTATTGTATAAAATCCAAACTAACTCACTTCAACCAACGCCCAGGCTAAACCCCTTAACCTAGAAACCTGAAATTTGGAAAGTTTGTTTCTTTTATGATGTAAGTGTAGTGGGTACTAAGAAGGATTTTTCGAAATTCGACCCTTAAGGGGGTGATACAGGGGTTAAAAGGTTTTTAAAAAGTGTGCGTATCTCAGACACCTCTTAATCTAGAATCTATTTGGCAAAAATTTTCTTTATCGAAATCGCAAAGATAAGTGTTTCAGGAATTTTCGTTATTCGACCCCTAAGGGGTTTAACGGGGGTTGAAAGGTTTTTTAAAAAGTGTGCGTATCTCAGAGATCGCTTAATTTAGAATCTTCATATTTGGCAAAAATGTTCTTTATCGAAATCAAAAAGAAGTGTTTCAGAATTTGTCAATATTCGACCACTAAAGTGGTCAAAATCGTCATATTTGTCTAAATTGGTAAATTATGTAAATATTCCCCTTTTTTGAAAAGTGTACGTATCTCAGAAACCTCTCAATCTAGAATAATCATATTTGGCAAAAAGATTTTGTACTTTCAGGAATTTTCGATATTTGACCCTTAAAAAAACTCCTTGGTTGCGGGGAAATTATCAAACAAGGTTAGTAAAGAGAGAACTAACTTGGATATTCGACCCTTAAAAAAAATACTCTTATCCCCTTGGTTGAGGGGAAATTATTAAACAAGGTTAGTAAAGAGAGAACTAATTTAAGTTTTTAACTAACCCGTTCGAAGAACGGACTTCACGGCTTGTAAAAAGTATACATAAAAATATTTCAAAAAGTACAAGCTATTTATATTTATTAATAAAGATTTATAGTCTGAGGAAGTAGTGCAGTAAATTCTAAAAAATTATTATTCTAAAAGATGGATAATATTAATTTAAACTTACCCTATTAAAATGTCTTAAAACAACATCCAGCTTTTGTTTTTGGCCGTCTTCCGACTGTGTGACCTCAGGGACGTCGAGTTTATCCCCCGTTAACTTTTCCAACAGTTTTTGTAGGACTTGCCCATCATACAAATCTTCAGAGAGATCTTGTACAATAATTCTTTGTGATGCCAATTCATCGTTAATCCATTCAATCAAGACAAAAAGAAGTTCTTGGAATTTGGAGTCGCTGTATGCGCGCTGGTCAATCATGCAACGTTCCTCATTGTCCTCTGTAAAATACAGTAGGTCATCAAAATATACTTTACATGCACATGCGCAAATGGGGGTGGAAAACTCGGAACCGGTTTTTTGATCATAACTGGTTATCAAGCTTCAGGCCTTCCAAAACAAGGCAATCAGAATATGCCTCGTGCCCCCTGGTTCATGAAGAACAACCAAATAGACAGAGATCTCGACATGCCCCCCCTCCCTAAAAACGGAAATTATCTGTTACAGCAAGTCTTTTATACAAGACAATTTAGATTACACAAACCCCCTCATCTCAAACTTTTTCGATTACGATCACGAAATCCACTACACTCACTCAGGCAAATCTTTTTTGCTGGAGTATTTTTTTTTTTTTTTTGAGAAAAAATTCTGGTAGTCGGCAAATCCAGTACTTCAAAATATAATTTGAAGATGAAGATATTATACACAAACTTTTAATTTGGTCTGACCCATACATTTCAAGTCAAAAAAAAATATCTAAAGATTTTTACTAATTAAATAAAAAAAAAAAAACGCTTTAAATAAATATTTTTTTCTTTATCAATATTACTCCCTCTGGCGCCGCTACTGATGGTAAAAAATTATTCTATTTATTTTATAACGTAATTAAATAAATTTAGAGAAAACTTAAATCAAGATACTTAATAATAAAAATTTTTGGTCTAAAAAACAGGCTACTCTTGGTTTTGTTATTTAATAACAAACGCCACTGTAATTATTTGTTTATAATTATTTAAGTAATCTCTTCATTAAATATCTGGGAAAATTCTGTGAAGTTTTCATAAATAAAATATTATTACACAGCCACAAAAAAAAGGTTCCAATTTTTTTTGTGAGACCTTTGTATTGAGTAACATCTCACGCCATTGCGTATTTTAAAGGTTAAATTTGGCAAGATCAACGGGTTTTCTGTGGGTAGAAATAAGCATGTATCCACAGGTAAAGACTTGGTATTGGATATGGTGCCATGTAGGTCAAATGCAGGACCGTGGAGAGGGATGGGTGACAGTAAAAGTCTAGATATTAATAGCGCCTTAGGGGACAGGGGATTCTGTTTCGACGGCCCTGAATTCATGACCTACCCTTATTTAAATTTAAAGTTCTATTTACCAAGATTGTACTCCTCTGGCGGAATGACAGGGGCTGTAGGGTGGCCAGGTGAATCAATAGCATATTTTCCTTCAGCTTGAACTTCTTGCACTAAAAAAAGAGTTCTGTTTATAAATTAATAAATCAAAATATTTACCACACCTTGTTTGTTGATCATAAACATAACCATATAAGGTCAGTTCTAAATTTACATTTAACTGATTTCTTATAAAACTTATTGAAACTTAATGTTTACCTTCTTTTATACGCTTTTTACGACCCAAAGTTCCCAATTTATCCCAAATTGACTCGTTAGTATCACTTTTTCCAAGAGTTTTTGGAGATTTTGGTCTTGTAGTCGCCATTTCTTCTTTATTGCTCAAATCTCCGCCCACTAGTTCTGGTTCTGTTTTAAGGGTTTTTGAGGGAATCAAAGCTAAAAGTTGGTAACATATGTTTTTGTTTAGATATGCAACTTATTAAACAACTATACGAGGGGTGATTCAAATCATAATCAGTCATCGGCGAATTTCCAGTGCTCGCATAGGCGCCGCGTCGATTGTATCGTTGACGCGAGGTTTTAAATATTTACATTTTTATTTTCTTCGAAAAACACCGATATATTTACATATTTATAGTTTATATGTATATTCAATATTGTTGTGTGTAACAAATTAGTCGTCAAATGTTTCGATTTAGTGACCTTTATAAAAATTTCCCTCATAATTCGGCAAAATTATTCCGTAAGCCTATGTTTCTGTGTTTATTTTCAACGATGATGAGTCATAATTATGTTTATTCAGTTAACTGAATTTATTCCGATTAATGATCATAATGCATTAAACCATTAGATCATATATACATAGATATGGCATTAATGTTGATTTGTTTTATGTAGAA
Organism: Brachypterus glaber; assembly: GCA_958510825.1. Classification (NCBI taxonomy): domain Eukaryota; kingdom Metazoa; phylum Arthropoda; class Insecta; order Coleoptera; family Kateretidae; genus Brachypterus; species Brachypterus glaber. Next base: position 75,840,406 of record OY294045.1, on the reverse strand, counting down.
CATATACAAAGCCAATTGTAAACAAACCACTATAGCGGTGGGTGGTGACCAGAAGCGGGAAGGTGAAATCTACCTGGATATAGCAATGAAAGAATTTCGGTTTGACGTGGACTCAAGGCGCATCTATGTATATATGATCTAATATTAACCCTATTTACAAATACGACGTAAAAACGCAAGCAATGCAGTACGCTAATTGGTTCAATTTCAAGGTTGGTTAAAATTGAACCAACCAGCGTACTGCATTTCTTGCGAACGAATCCCTCGACGAATCCATTATGAAAAAGAACGAAAGTAAAATAATCAATTAAAGAAATTTATTAATTGTATTAAAAGAATCGATCTTCAAAAGAATCGATTAAAAATCGGCATCCCTGGCACTGATAATTTAACTTTAACACGTTCGCTGCCGCCTATATAAATAGACGCTCATCCCAGTTGCCGGACTACTTTTATGCAATGTTATCCAAGTCTACAGTGAGCTCGCCAGGCATTGAATATGAGTAGGGGATTGACCCGCCGGGCTGCCGATAACCGGGTTGTCGGCAGCGAACCTTTTTAAACATGGATTAAAAAGTTGACGAATTAGGGCTACTTGCACCTTTTGCAACTTTTGTTCTGGGATTATCTTGACTAAACCGAGTTTAAGTTAAAAATGCTGCGTTCTGATTGGTTAATCGTCAATTCAATCCAAGTTTAAAGTTAAACCATCGTTGGTGCAAGTGGCCCTTAGAAGACAGCGATTTTAACTCAACTCAGTTTAGTCGAGATAATCCAAGTATAAACGTTGGTGCAAGTGGCCCTAAGATGGACCAATCATTATAATTTATATCTAATAGTAGTTGAAACGTTAAGTGGACGTCCATAAATTATGTCTTGCTTTTTTTAGCAATTTTTGTTCCCCTACCACCCCCCCTTGTCACAAAGTATCATATCAGCACTAACTTTTCCCTAACCCATGTGTCACGTCACATTAAATTTTTATATACAAAAAAAGACAATATTGTATTTCAAATATTTCTATTACATTTCAGATAGAATTTGCTCAAAGAAGTACTTAAAATGAATTTGAAGATATCAAGGCTTTAAGGATGACAGAAAAGTTTTACTAGCACTTTACTTTTTTAGTGACATTTCTCTAGACCCCATCCTTCCCTGTCACAAAGTGTCACATACTCCTGGACCCCATCCCCCCACCTCCCATAGGCGTGACATACTTTATGGACGTCTCCTTAGTAACTTAAGGAAACCGTAACAACTTTTTACGTCAAAAAATGACAAACTAGTTTAGTTTTTTTTTTGATATATAGAAATTTTTATTAAAACAGATAAAAATCGTTTTTCTCAAAAGCGGATGGATCAATTTTTTTATTTTTCTGTACCTCTTATGCAGCCAATTGAAGACACGTTTTGAATTCCACAAGATCTTCTCCCTTCATCTTCAAATTCGTTTAAAAGAATTTGTTCATAATCATTATCAGTTAGCTGTTTATTTTTCGTTTTACTCGTCTCATTTTTTTCTGTTTTTTTATTACTTTCAGGTACCGGTTCTGGAGAAGATTGTTGCGATTTTTTTATACAGTCCACTATTCGAGGTTTATTGTTTGCGTCCTTTATTGGAACTTGATGGTTTTTTTGTTTATTGAAAACCTGAGTACACTTTGTATCTGAAGATTCCGCAACAGAGAAAGCGTCATTATTATCTGTTTTTTCTTTATTTCCCTCAAATTTATTAACATTAAATGTCTTATTCTGGTTACTACTAATACCCTTTGTTGAAGGTAGAGTTGCTGAATCATTTTGTTGCGATTTTTTTACACAATCCACTATTCGAGGTTGATTGTATACCGCTTCTGTGGATTCTACAGCGGAGTCCACTATTGGAGGTTTATGGTTTTCCTGTTTATTGAAAACTTGAGTATTCTTTGCATCTGACGATTCCGCAACCGAGAATTGATCAGGCACTCTCGATAAGCGTGTTTCCAGCGAAGGAAGAGGTTTTAATTTAACACCGAATGGGTTTTGAAAATACTCTTTAGAACTCATTTTTATGAACTAATTTTTTTTACTGCGCCAATTGCAATCAGCAGGATGCGGTTTCCCTGTCATATCGCTTTAATGATAAATTTATCTGTCACAGCGCGATGCAGCGGCGGACTGGCCCAGGCTGCTGGGCCGCTAAAAGTTTAATACGGGCCCATCGCTGGCAACGTATTATTATACTATTCACAGCGCAAGCGCTAGAATAGTATTATATGATAGTTTCGAATTCCCCAAAATAGCCAAAAAACGTATGAGACAAAATTCTTGGATGCAAATGTGTTTCATGAAAAAATAAGAAACTTTGAAAATGTCCGTCTGTCCGTCCGTCTGTCTGGCGGTCCGATGTAACGATTTTTGTTAACACGATAACTCCAGAACGAATTATCGAAAAAATAAAAAAAATCGATTTTTGAAAGAAAAATATGTTATTTTTTTTTTTAAGAGATGTTTTTTTAGATTTGTTTTTCAAGTATCTGGGAAAGTGCATTATACCATTTGCTGTGAATAGTATATAATAAAATGCGTAGTATTACATATCAGTGTATTCACGTGCACTTGTACCACTTTTCCACTGATCCCCTCATATCTTCACGGCTTGTTTATAATTATTTTTATAAATCGTGAAAGTGTATTTTATAGCATACGGCCTTCTTAATAAAAAGTGAAAAGTATTGCGTTAAGGGGTTAAAAAGTGGCGCCAACGGTAAATTTTTATTTACGAATAGATTTTTTAAAAAAATTTATGAATATTTCTATCAACGTAATTTTTTTTGATAATTTAGAATTTATCGGCATTTTCCTTCAATTTTTTATGATTTTTAAGAATTTTTTTGTTTTTTTTTTTTTCGAATATTTCTATTTATTAAAGTAATATTTCTATATAGAAATACATATGTATTAAAGTAATCTTTTCTGAAAATTTGCAGTTTATCAAATATTCCTACTTTTTATATATTTTTTAAACACCCCTCTATAACTTTTTTTTATTTTTGAATTCAATTGCCTTAGGGCCACTTGCACCAAATCTTAAACTGGGATTATGTCAACTAAACTGAGTTTAAGTTAAAAATACTGCATTCTGATTGGTTGACCGTCCATTTAATCCAAGTTTAAAGTTAAACCATCTTTGGTGCAAGTGGCCCTTAAAGGATTAAAAAAAACTTTCTTACTCTCATTAAATTTTATTTTTTCAAAATAGTTATTTATATATCAAGGGAGTACCTAAACTGATTTAATGTTCAAACATCATGCTTCTTAGTCAGCTTTTAAGAATAATTGGAAAAAAATGTCTGCGGTGCCATATTTGATTTTTAACGCATTTTTCAGAATATTTGTAAAAAATTTCGCCTGCGGCGCTGGACTTTTAACCAACTTTTAATAATAATTGTAAAAAAATTACCTGCAGCACCATATTTGCATTTTTTGCCAAATTTTAAAATGTTTGAAAAAATGCCTAGTTTTTAACCAGTCGCGACCGACTTGGTGTTTTTTTTTAATGTGGGGGCCTTGGTTTACGTTAACGTTGGTTTGGCGTCTGTTTGGTGTTTTTTTTTGTAAAAAAATGTTTTATTTAAAACATATTGAAAAACGGTCAGCGCAGTTTATCAAAACATGTTATGGGCCACTTGCACCAACTTTTGATCCGGGATTATCTAGATTAAACCTATTTAATCCAAGTTTAAAGTTAATCCATCGTTGGTGCAAGTGGCCCCACAGGTGATTTTTGTCAAAAAGATTTTTGGTGGGATTGATTCGGACAGTTCAGAATTAGTTTCAAGTTCTGAACTGTTGATTTAGGGCCACTTGCACCAACTTTTGGTACTGGATTATCTCAGCCAAACCGAGTTTAAGTTAAAAATGCTGCGTTCTGATTGGTCGGCCGTCAATTTAATCCAAGTTTAAAGTTAAATCATCATTGGTGCAAGTGGCCCTTAATCAAGCAAACTCGACTTTAGGAATTTTGTGACTTGTGGGGTTTTGCTTGGAACCTCCTCAATCTAAATTACGTCCAGTGACGTCTCTAAATTACGTCTACGTTACGTTTCTAAGTCACGTCAGGTGACGTTTCTAAATGACGTTATAAGTCACGTCACTCGACGAGGCATTTTCACGTGATATATCACGTGTATTTGACGTCGATAATTGCGTAAATTTGGTCTCGTCCCGACGTGAATTTGACGTGACTGTGTTGGCTGGGAAAATAAACCTTTAGAGTGTCCCTCGTAGTTGAAAAAAACTTGTTTTGTAAAATCAACTTAACCTAACTTTTTAAAGCCGCTTGTTTTTGTCCACAAAATGTATCGCGAAAAAATAGAAGAGTTTCAAAGTTATTTTAAATCTCACAATAAATCCAAAGAATATTTGGGCCATTCCTCAAAAGTGCATTCAGTTGGTTGGAGTTGTGATGGTAAAAGACTTGCTTCAGGTTCCTTTGATAAATCTGTGTGTATTTATACTTTAGATCGAGATAGATTGGTAAGAAATTTATTATACTTATAGCATTATTTTAAATTGAAAAACTCATGCAAAATTTTAGAATAAAGAATTTACATTCAAAGGCCATGGGGGCTCAGTCGACCAGCTCTGTTGGCATCAAACCCACCCTGATCTTCTAAGCACAGCAAGTGGTGATAAATCTGTTCGAATTTGGGATACAAGAGTTCAAAAATGCGTAAATACAATAAACACAAAAGGCGAAAATATTAATATAACATGGTCTCCTAATGGAAATTCAATAGCCGTAGGAAATAAAGAAGATTTGGTTACTTTTATTGATGCAAGGACACATAAGATTGAAGCTGAAGAACAGTTTCATTTTGAAGTTAATGAGATTAGTTGGAATAATACAAGTGATTTATTTTTCTTGACCAATGGGCAAGGATGTGTTCATATTTTAAGGTAGGTTATATCTTGCTGCGTGATATGCTTCTGGATCAATTTTTTTTTGACTGAAATAATTAATTTTTGCGGACCCTTACCAGGAATGACTTTTTAAAATTCCAGGGTATAGTGAACATTTTTTTGCAAGGTCATGTTACTATTGTGTGCTCTCTCCCACTCTAACTTTGCCCAGTAAAAGAGCTTTCCCATTTTCCACTTCCGCATGTGAAATGGATTTTTTATTATCAGATTCACTTTTGGCAGCCTTCAAAACCTGAATATACCAATTTTTACTAAAACTACCCTCTACCCTTTGGGGAAGGTGTTAGATTTTTTTATTATGAGATTAACTTTCAGCAACCTCAAAAAACCCAATAAACCAATTTTCACAAAAACTGCCCTCGGGGTGAAATCAGAAAAAATTTATTATGAGATTCAGTTTTAGCGACCTTAAAAACCCCAATATATAAATTTTCAAGAAAACTACCACCCACCCATCAGGGGGTGGAGTAAAAATTTTATTATCAGATTCACTTTCAACAACCTCAAAAACCCCAATACCTATACCAGTTTTCACGAAAACTAACCCCGCCCTGAGCAGTGTGGAGTTAGAATTTTTTTATTATCAGATTCACTTACATCAACCTTAAAAAAAAAGCCCAATATACCAATTTTCACGAAAACTACCCCCCGCCCCTCAGGGGCGCACCAGGCCTGTGGAGTTGGGAAATTGATTGGGGTTTTTGAGGTCGCTAAAACTGAATATGATAATAAAATTTTCCTAATTTCACCCCCTGAGGGGCAGGGGGAAGTTTTCGTGAAAATTTGTATATTGGGGTTTTTGAGGTTGCTGAAAGTGAATCTGATAATAAAAAATTTCTAACCACCCCCTGAGGGGCGGGGGGTAGTTTTCATGAAAATTGGTATATTGGGGTTTTTGAGGTTGCTGAAAGTGAATCTGATAATAAAAAAATCTAACCACCACTGAGGGGCGGGGGGATAGTTTTTGTGAAAATTGGTATATTGGGGTTTTTATGGTTGCTGAAAGTAAATCTGATATTAAAAAAAACTCTCCACCCAATGAGGGGAGGGGGGTAGTTTTCTTCAAAATTTACATATTGGGGCTTTTGAAGTCGCTAAAACCATGAACGTAGAATAATAAAACTAAATCTTAAAATATTTTTTTTCTAAATCCCCTGAGGGGACGGGGGTAGTTTTCGTGAAAGTTGGTATATTGGGGAAACCGATAATAAAAAAATCATTTCACGCGCGAAGGTGAAAAATGGGAAAGCTCTTTTACAGGGCAGTGTATTTTTTGCTTGAAATTGATTTATATTGATTAAAACGCCATAAAACGTAAAATTAGTTAATAACTTACGAAAAATACTATACAAATTTTATTTGTTGAGACAAATTGTTTCAAAAAAGGTATTATTTCAGATTTATTATGCACTTGTACAATCGTCATTAACCTATGGAATTACAGTCTGGGGAGCGGCATGTAATAGTGTACTATCTCCCCTTTTCATTATACAAAAGTATATATTAAAAATTATTTTGTTTAAAAATAGGCTTCACCCCACAGATGATCTTTTTAAAGAATCTGGTCAACTAAATATCAGACAATTATACATTAATAATATTATAAAATTTCATTGTAAAAATCAAACAATAACAAACCCAATAGAACATATTGTAAATACAAGACTTGCTAGTAATAATGGTCTTACAGTACCAATAATGCATTTTTCTGCATCCCAAAGACATTATTTATATATACTTCCCAAGATAATTAATTCCCTACCTCAAAACTTGAAAAACAAAAAATACAAAATCATTAAAAATAATGTCCAATCTTGGATTAAACGTAATAATAACGTGATAATCAGTATCTTACCATGGTTTAAAACTTAATACTGTTAAGACTACATATGTATTTAATCATAATGTAATATTTTTATGTGTTAACAATTTAAGTGTAATTTTATAACTTCATAATGTAATTAATCTTAAGAATTCTTTTTTTTTTATGATATTTGGAGTGCACACACAAACTCTTAGTTCATAGTGCACTATAAAATGTACATTGGTTATTTTTGTACAAATAAATAAATAAAAATAAATAAAAAAAAATACGCAAAACAAACGCTTTCCGAAAATTTGAAAATTTTCAAAATGGAAAAGCAAAATACCATAAAATTAAAAAAAAAATTGCCTGCGGGGCTAGGCCTTTTTTGCTTTAAGATTGTCGATGCGTGACGTTCGTAAAACTTTTCGCCTGCGGTACTAGAGTTTCTTGTATTATCCTGAAATTTAAATTGTTAGACTCATTTAATATTAAAATTGACCAACAATTTTTTGAAAAAAATCGCCTACAGCTTCCTTTTTTTTAGAATTATAAAACTTAAGCGAGAAATTCTTTAAAAAGTTTGCTTGCAGAGCTAGGTGATACCTATTTCAAATTGTAAGACTAATTTAAAATTAAAATAGACCATTAAATTTGTAAAAATTTTCATTGCGGCGCTAGGCCTAGCCCTGTAGGACTTTTTACGTTTTTTAGAGACTAACATCTCTACTCTAAATTTCTCTACTCCCTAACATCCCTACTCCATAACTTAGCATGACAAATATTCATTTGAGTTAAGACAAGTGGCTAATCGAGTGCATATAGTGCGGAGTAGAGTTGTTACGGAGTAGAGATGTTATGGAGTAGAGATGTTACGGAGTAGAGTTGTTGTGGAGTAGGGATGTTATGGAGTAGGGATGTTAGGGAGTAGAGAAATTTAGAGTAGAGATGTTAGTCTGCCAAAAAGTTAAACTTTAGTTTTAGTAAGGGCGTATTTACAGACACGCATAACCAGACCGCTGATAATTGGCTAGCACTTATCCTTATCAAGGAACATAAATCATATTTTATATTTTAAACATCCGGCCCTATTATTATTGAACAAGTTCATATTTGAGCAAAATTTCTTTCTAAAAGCTGAAAAAAGTATACAAAAAAATATATAATTATAGCAAAAAAAAATACACTGCCCAGTAAAGGAGCTTTCCCATTTTTCACCGCCGCGCGTAAAATTGATGTTTTATTATCAGATTCACTTTAAGCAAACTTAAAAATATACCAGTTTTCACGAAAACTATCTCTGCCTCTTAGGGGGTGGAAGTAGATTTTTTAATATCAGATTCAATTTCAGCAACCTCAAAAAACCCAATATACCAGTTTTCACGAAAAAAAATAGAAAAAAATTATCAGATTCATATTCGTTGACCCCAAAAACCCCTATATACCAACTTTGACGAAAATATTTAAAAATATTTACCCCCTTACCCCTGCGGGGTGGAGTTAGAAAAATTTTATTATCAGGTTCAATTTCAGCAACTGCTTAATGTTAACCTTACAAATATCAAATTTTTGTAAAAAAAAATGTATTTTTCCCCATTTGCCCCCCTTGCCGCACCCCCATGTTCACCAAATCCCAATCCCGAGCGAGAACTTTTGGTAACATGTATGCCAAATTTCAAGACTCTAGCTTAAAGCGTTTTAAAGTTATCGTGCTTACAAGATTTCCCGGACAGAACGACCGACCGACAATTTTTTTTTGTTGCTTGAAATTGATTTATATTGACATAAAACGTCACAAAACGCATGCATATACGCAAAAAAAAATTTTGAACGAATACAAGGCTTTCCGAATTTTTGAAAATTTTCAAAATGGGGAAGAAAAAAAAACTGGATTTTTTTTTATTAACCTATTAATACTACATAGTTTTTTTATTAACAAAACTGTTTTTTTTTTTGGCTACTCATTTCTTAGATGAAGTGTGGAGGAGAAATTTGTTCCATCACAATGTATACAATTCATATTTTTTACCCTTTTATTTTATTTTTAGTTATCCGGAACTAAAGAGACAGCACATATTAAAAGCACATCCAGGGACATGCATTTGCATAGAATTTGATCCCACTGGAAAATATTTTGCAACAGGTAGTGCAGATGCTCTGGTATCATTATGGGACATAAATGAGTTAGCATGTCAAAGAGTATTTACAAGGTAAGTAATATATCCGAGTACTGGCAGTACTCAAATCTGTTATAAAAAAGGTAACAAGGTTTTGTTTTTTGAAACTTTTAGCAATTAAAAAAAAAATAGTTACAAAAAAAAATAAATATTCTGGGCTTTTATTTTTTTAAAAGGAACTCTAATAATAATTATTATATTATTCACAGCGCCTGCGCTAGAATAATATTATACGGTAGTAATTTTCAAAAAATTTGAAAAATCGTCCTAGATGAAATATGGATATAAATTTGTTTCGTGAAAAAATAAACCTTTTTTTGAAATGTCCGTCCGTCCGATGTCACGTTTTTGTGTAGACGATAACTCAAGAACGAATAATCTGATCGATTTCAAATTTTCAGGAAAAAAAATTCTATGAGAGGAAGAAAAAGCCCAAAAACAAACAAGTAATGAGGGGTTAAACTTTTTAAAAAATCGAAAAAAGCTGAAAGAAAATTTCGATTAACGTAACTTTTTCAGGAAAAAATACTTTTATTATAAAGATCAATACTACCAATACCAATTTTGAAAGTAATCCCACCAACAATAAAAAAAAACTTGAAAAAAACTATTATTAAAAAAAAAAATTCAACATTTTTATAAGAAAACAAAGAAAAACATTTTTAATTTTTTCTTTAAAATTTTGTTTTGAAATTTTTTCGCAAAAAGGAAATACAAAAAAATTGTTAAATTTTTTTTGAGTATTTTTTAAAGTATTTGGGAAAATGCAATATACCATTTACTGTGAATAATATATACTGGAATGTGCAGCATTACATATCTTCACGGCTTGTTATTATAACAGGACACCATCCATAAATAACCTAAATCAGATCTGACTTTTTTTTACTCCCACTACCCTCTATGAAATGCTGGAATTATTTTTTTTATATATAAAAAATATACCTACTTAATATTTTTTATCCAATACATACAGATAATAAGACAATTACCAGCTTTATTTTAAATAGATAAACTCAATAATAACCCCCGCGTGGCTTTTATTTTATTGAGTGGATAATTATTTATTTTACCCACTCAACTGTCACTTGTCAAACTATTTTCTTGTAAATGTCATTAAAATTTTTAATAAAAATATGGATTCCTATTTTTATTGGATAAAACCTTGTATGGCACTCATGGGTAAACCGATAGTGCCCTCTCGAAAATTAACCTGCTTGGCTGACGCCTCGCAGGTTAATTTTCTCATGGGCAATATCTTACTTTACCCACTAGTACCATAAATAACTATTTTTAAACTTATCAAAAAATATATTTTTTAGAATGGACTGGCCAGTACGCACTATCTCATTTAGCTATGATGGTCAGCTACTAGCTTCAGCCTCAGAAGACCTCATCATAGACATAGGATTTGTGGAAACTGGTGATAAAATAGCTGATATCTCCGTTGAAGCTGCCACGTTTACTGTAGCTTGGCATCCATCTTTATACCTCTTAGCTTACGCTTGTGATGATAAGGATAATTATGATAGAAAACGAGATGCAGGCAGTTTAAGAGTCTGGGGCTTCCAATCTGATTAGGTTAGGTTCTAATTGTGTTTTATAATTTTTGGTAAGATTAAAGACTTTTAATATTTTTTAAGAAAAATATTTTTTTATTTGTACCTGAAGTCATAGTTGGTAATCTGTGTTATAGTAGCTGTGTCTTAAATTTTGCATGAATCATTTTTGACAATATTGGTAACTGCCCTATGAAAAATTTGATGTGCTGATAAAATCCATATAATGACGTTTCATAAGAATAAGAAAGGGAGATTTAGCTCAGCGGTCAATGGCATCGATATAGCCTGACACTGATCTAATGATCGTGAGTTCAAACCTCACTGGCGCCGATTGCCTTTTTCAGTTAATTAATAATTGAAATTTGGCGAAGGCGTACTCCCTAGATATATTGGTTCGAAAGTCAATTAAAGCCGGTGGTTCCCTCTACTACTAGCCCACACAAGTCCTGGACTTAATGCTTAATTAAGTAGAATAGTACGAGGTTAAAAACAAACAAACATAAAACATTTATCCAAAGATCATTCATTCAGCTAGACATCGGATTTTAGCGAGTCGTGACATCAAAATGCATAGCCGGGTACAATAACAAATTCATATTAATTTTATAAAAATGTTTATTATGTTGCCAAAGTACTACATTACCAAAGAAAATTATATAAATATTATGAAAATCCCATAACATTTTATCTAAGCAAAAGAAAATTAAAAAAATAACAATTCGACACTCCCAAGCAACAAGGATGTAACTCAAGTTAGACCCATTTTGAGTTAAAATCATAGGTAAACGCCTTGAAAAAAGACACACATGGTGGTACTACTCAGGTTTCTCCACAGTCCACTTTAAGCAAAAGTTTACTTAAAATCACTAAAGTAAAAAATTCTAAACTTGAATATTATCAGAAACAAACAGTAAATAAACAATAAATACTTAAACAGTTAAATAGAGAATTTTATAAGCTTTCAAATGATGTATCACATGACTTCCTTTTCCACTTCAATCATTTACCTACCCTTAAATAACAAAAAAAAAAATATTTTAGAAATTTAGCTGTCGTGAAAAATGACAATATATGAGTTACGGCTTTGTTGCTTAGGGGTATCGAATTCTGAAAATTACAATTTAGTTAGGATCTTTAATAATCCAAATTTAATTTTAAACTATTGTGGCATGGTGGCTGGGGTATTACTTTTACCAAGTTTAAAAAACTGCCTGGCCAATCGTTGTGTCTGTCCCATTTGAAAGACTGATCTATGAGCTTTACCATTATGGAGTTCGGGATAAGCTTTTAGAATGGATCCGAGAGTACATAAATGGCTTTTTCAGGTGATTGTTGAAGGAATTCTTTCTAACCCATATGTAGTCATCAGTGGAGTACCACAAGGCTCAGTGCTTGGTCCCCTTCTGTTCTGTACGATTTCTAATTCAGATTTTAACTTCTTTATTTACAATAATAAAAACGTGACCAAAAAATCAGTTGTAATAAATGCAAAAAATGTTTTAATTATCACATTAAAACTCCGTGAAACCAGCCCCCACTTTCTTTTCAAATATTACCCCTTACGAAAGAAAAATAAAAACAAACAAAATACACAAAAACTAAGCTAATCATAACTTCGGATTATTACTTAATGACCAGGAAGACCTTACAGATTTAATCCACTTTATTTCAGGTATTTGATTAACCCCTTTATTGTATTTTAATCCAGACTTAATAAGAGTAAGAAATCGTAACTCTTTTTATATTAAGCTACTTCCCATTAAGCTAAATAAGTGTACCGTTAAACTCAGAATTTACTTTGCCTTTAAAATCACTAAAAAAACTATGCGTGCTTAAAAAAAAGTTTGGTGTGGTTCCAAGGGGGTGAGTTAATGAGGGGTGTGTTTTGGTGTGGGATTTAAAAGTACTTTTAATTCCATTTAATACTTTTTTTAATTAGGTTTCTATGTTTTAAAATTATATTGTATTTTTTTATGCATTTTTGTGGAAAAGTGAAAAGTCGCTAAAATCAATAATTTTACAAATTCGGTTGTTCAAATAATATTGGCCAGGCAAAGCTATTACAAATGTGTATTTTTTATATACTGTTTTATAATTTTTGCACATGAATCTAAAAATGTACAAGAAAATGTCACTTTTTGGCACAATTTGGTGCAAAATTATAATAAATTCGTATTCCCCGATCCTAAATCACCCTTAATAATCATTTTCATAAAAATCGTTCAAAAAATTTAGAAAAATCGATTCTACTCTGAATCCGTCATTTTGAATTTTTAAGTTTTAATAACAGACTACCTATTTAAAATAAATGGATAAAAAAACAAAAAAGTTCTGCCATCTTGGATCCGCCATTTTGAATTTCAAAATTTTGACCACAGATTGGAAATCAGCGATCCCAAAAACCCCGAGTTTTGGCCGCAAAAAGTCATTTTGAAACCACTATGGGACGGGACGGACATTTAAAAAAAAAAGTTGCTTATTTTTTTATGAAACGAATTTATATCCAAGAATTTTTGTTTAGGACGATTTTTGAAAATTCGAAACTGCCGTATTCTAGCTCACGCGCTGTGAATATACTCATTCAGATTCATTTATTAGTCTCAAATTACAAATATAAAAAAATGTATGAGATAGGTCAACTAAAATAAATTAAAAACAAATATAACAATTAAATATAACATAGATCAGAAGGAACCCAGGACAATTAAAAATTTGACACTTATATTCATAAATAATGTAAAACAGTCACAAAAATTTAATGTACAACGACGGGCCCTGTAAATTCGGTAATATTATAAAATGCTTTATCAAGTAGAAACTTTTTTGGTTTTTTTTTGAAAATATTGTGTGGATTGAATTCAGATGGCAAAAAATTAAAGAGGTAACACCCTGCATGTTTCGGTGATTTTTCATAGAATGCTGTTCTATGACTATCTAACAAAAATAAATTATTGTTTCTTGTTGCATGTTCATGTTTGTCGGAGTGAGTAAGAAATTTGTCTCTGTTTTTATGAACATATGTCAATAACTTGTAAAGATAAATACATGTAAAAGTTAAGAGTTGCTTACTTTTAAAAGTATCGCGACAAGATTCTCTATGTTTTAAATTAAAAATTAATCTTACAAATCTTTTTTGCACTTTAAAGATTCTTTCGTGATCAGCGGCTTGTCCCCACGCAACAATATTATAGCTAATGATGCTATACTCCAGTGCAAAGTACACACTAATGGTCATATAAAAACAAGCCGTGAAGATATGTAATGCGGCGCATTCCATTATATATTATTCACAGTAAATGGCATAATCAAATTAAATTCGCAAGCAAGTTGCAAAACAACTTTACACTGCGATATTTCAAGAACGATTTGACCCAGAGATTTGAAATTTGGAGCAAAGATTTTCTAACTTGTAGAGAAAATTTGTTTCAAATTTCAAGTCTCTGTGTCAAAGCGTTTTTGAAATATCGTAGTGTAAAGTTGTTTTGCAACTTACTTGCGACTTTAATTATACTATATATCGACACTCCCAAGCAACAAGGATGTAACTCAAGTTAGACCCATTTTGAGTTATACTCATAGGTAAACGCCTTGAAAAAAGACACACATGGTGGAACTACTCAGATTTCTCCACAAGCCACTTTAAGCAAAAGTTTACCTAAAATCACTAAAGTAAGAAATTCTAAACTTGAATATTATCAGAAACAAACAGTAAATAAACAATAAATACTTAAACAGATAAGTAGAGAATTTTATAAGCTTTCAAATGATGTATCACATGACTTCCTTTTCCACTTCAATCATTTACCCACCCTTAAATAACAAAAAAAATATTTTATAAATTTAGCTGTCGTGAAAAATGACAATATATGAGTTACGGCTTTGTTGATTGGGGGTATCGATATTGCATTTTTCCAAATACTTAAAAAAAAATCATTTTCAAAAAAAATAAATAAAAAACTTTTTTTAAGATCTTTTTTAGAAAAAAAAAACAAAAATAAAGAAATATATATTTTTTATTAAAAGATCTTTTTTCAAAAAATTAAAAAAAAACTTTCTTTTTGTGAAAAACGAAAAAAAAAACGAAAATGATAGTTTTTCTTTTCTTGTTCTATTAAATTATATATTTTATTGACAAGCATACAGAAAAACGTCCTTAATTGCATTTTAAAAAGTTGCAAAATCTATCATTTTTGTTCACTTCTTTTAAAGTTAAAAAAGCTTTTCATTTTTAACCAAGGTTAGAAATGAATTCATATCTAACCTGTTTTTTGGCTTTTGTTTATACCTCATAGATGCCGAAACTATCGCCTTGTCTGTAAACAGCTGAAGTTTGCGAATAAAATAACCTAACATTTTTGTTTATTTATACGAAAAACAATAAGAAACAATATTTATTTATGTATTATATGGTTCATACCGAGACTGATAATAGGAAAAAGTCCAAACGAGCAACTTATTTAAATTATTATTTAGTTGATATTTATAGTGACGTAGATGTAGATCATTTAAAATGGTGAATTTTACGAGGTAATGTGTTATTTATTTATGCTTGTGAATAAAATTACGTTCTAACTACATAAGAAAATTACATTTCCAACTCTCGAGATGCTAATTTGGGCGAGGCGTAGTCCAAACCAAATAGCATATCTCGAGTTGGAAATGATTAATTTTCTTATTAGGTTAGAAAAATACTCTTTCTTGCTTTTTAAAATGATAGTTTTTTTTATATTTTTTTAAAAAGTTCAGCCCCATAACTTTTTTTATTTTAGGATTACCTTTAAAATTGGTAGAAATGATCCTTATAATAAAAGTATTTTTTCTTAAAAAGTTACGTTAATCGGAAATTTCTTTCCGCTTTTTTGAAAAGTTTAACCCCCCCATTTAAAGTTGGTTTTGGGGGGATTATTTTTAAAAACACTAGGGATCTTTCCCTCATAGAACATGATTTTTCCTGAAAATTTCAGGTCAATCAGATTATTCGTTCTTGAGTTCACAAAAATCGTGACATCGGACAGACAGACGGATATTTGAAAAAAAAAGTTTTTTTTTATGTCATTTCAGAAACAAATTTATATGCAAGAATATTTTGTCTAGGAAGATTTTTTAAAAAATTTGAAAATTCGAAACTACCGTATAATATTATTCTAGCGCATGCGCTGTGAATAATATAATAATGTTCCCTGCAAGCACTTCATAAATACGCCTATTTTTAATCCTACGGCGGGCGCGCTTTTTAGAATTACATAAACGGGCTTATTGGTTTTATTAAATTAAAAAAGTAATTTTTTGCATTTTAAAACAAATATAATAATGAAGAAAATAATATAAACTAAAAAAAAAACTAAAAATATTACATTATTCAACTTGCAATAACATAAACAAGGAATATACAGAGCGGTCCAAAAGTCACCCCCCCCCCCTCTTAAGTTTTGAACCAGTTGAGATATCGACTTCAAATTTGGAACTTTCAAATAAGACCACTTAAACTATCTTTTAGCATATATTTAATACTTTCAGCTCTTAAAATGTGGGCAGGGGGGCATGGAGGCACATTTTTTTAAATGAAAAGGGGGGTCGTGTAATACATCATTTTAAAGCTTATAAAATTCTCCATTTAACTCCATATTTTTAAATTAAAAAAAAAAATTGGTTTTAAATTACTTTTGGACCGCACTATATAGATGCATAATATTACAGAGTTCACTATAGTTTAGTTTGGACTTTTTGACTCACAGAACATTTTACTGAAAATTTCAAGTCGATCGGATTATTCGTTAACGAAGAATTCTTGAGTTCACAAAAATCGTGACATCGGACAGACAGACGGACGGACAGACGGACATTTGAAAAAAAAGTTGTTTATTTTTTCATGTAATTTCAGAAACAAATTTATATGCAAGAATATTTTGTCTAGGAAGATTTTTTAAAAAAATTGAAAATTCGAAACTACCGTATAATATTATTCTAGCGCATGCGCTGTGACGAAACAAAGAGTCTAGCAGACTAACCATATGAAATATGCCCCCGCTTTAATTTAACTTTTTGTACCGCTTACGTAACACCCTTGACCTCAAAGAAAACTCACCCCAATTTCAGACCCCTACCCCCTCCCCTAAGGGTAATAATAGCATAAATTAAAAAAAATTTAAAGTCGATTTTCCCGGTAACTATTTCAGATATTTCAAAGATTAAAAAATCAAATTATAGCTACTCACTAGCACTACAAAATATATTTTTTTTTAGAATTTTTGGTTATATAATAGGGGTCGAAAAAAATATTTTAAGTTTTTGGGGGTAGGTTTCAATACCACCCCTTTGAGTGACACCCACCAAAAAATTCTGGAGAAACATTTATTTACCCACCTCTAAAGTGTAAAAGTTGGAAAGCTGTCAAATGGCCGGAGGCAGCTAAAAAAACATAAAAACTAGTAGCGTGCACCAGTTTTTAAAAATAATAAATGTCATTTTGAATAGTATAGTATGTAGAAGATAGTTTTACATTAAACCAGTAAGGGGCTATTTAAGTCACATGACGTATATTTTTAGTAAAAAACTTACTTTTATTTGAAATAAAATAAACTATTTTGGTTAATTCCATGATAACTCACGTTACAGCCGCAGAAAAAAAGACACTTTCTTTTAAATATTTTATTATATTATCATTTTTAATCAAAGAGCCTTTAAAAATAATAAATAACAAACAATCTTTAATAATAATATAATAAAATATCTAAAAGAAATTGTATTTTTTTTCTGCAGATGTAACGTGAGTTACCATGGAATTACGCTTTTAAAAAAATATTTATTTTATTTTATTTGTATATCAATAATAGTAGGTATAAAAAATAAAGTAATTTCAATACAATTTTATATTAAATTATAATAAGCCGTGAAGATATGTAATGCTACGCATTCCAATATACAGAGTGGTCCATTTATCATGACAATCTTTAATATTTTAATAACTGCTAGATATATCAAAAAAAGTTTTAAACAAAAGTTATAAGAGCTTAATTGAAGCACAAAATAGTGTATATGTAATATGTTTAGCGGACACAATGGATGAAATATTTTTTTTAATGGAAAAGAGTTTGGGTGATAAATCATTTTAAATCTTGTAAAGTTCTCTATTCGACCATAGATTTTTTTATTTATTAAAAAAAAATTTGAGGGTGTTAAATTTTTTTTGAAAATGGCTATTTTTGTTAAAATTTCTTTAAAAAATCAAACTATTTTTGTTTAATAATTATTTTCATGATAGAAAAATGTAAATTATAGTAGATGTGTATGTCCCCGTGCGACGTACAAACAAAGATCGTCGCTCTCAGGGCATAAACATCTACTTAATACCCTTGGTAAATAAATAACTGTGTTTTTTAGATTTTCTTTTGAACTTTTTATTTATAGTTGTCATTTAAAATTAGTCTAAAAGTATAATTTACATTTTTCATGAAAATAATTATTAAACAAAAATTGTTTGATTTTTTAAATAAAATTTAAAAAAATACCCATTTTCAAAAAATTTTTAACACCCTCAAAATGTTTTTGAATAAATAAAAAATGTATGGTCGAATAGAGAATTTTACAAGCTTTAAAATTATTTATCACCCAAACTCTTTTTCATTTAAAAAAATATTCCCTCCATTGTGTCCGCTAAACATATTACGTCTACACTATTTTGTGCTTCAATTAAGCTCTTATAACTTTTGTTTAAAACTTTTTTTGATATATCTAGCAGTTATTAAAATATTAAAGATTGTCATGATAAATGGACCACTCTGTATATTGGAATGCGTAGCATTACATATCTTCACGGCTTATTATAATTTAATATAAAATTGTATTGAAATTACTTTATTTTTTATACCTACTATTATTAATATACAAATAAAATAAAATAAATATTTTTCTAAAAGGGTAATTCCATGGTAACTCACGTTACATCTGCAGAAAAAAATACGATTTCTTTTAGATATTTTATTATATTAATATTAAAGATTGTTTGTTATTTATTATTTTTAAAGGCTCTTTGATTAAAAATGATAATATAATAAAATATTTAAAAGAAAGTGTCTTTTTTTTCTGCGGCTGTAACGTGAGTTACCATGGAATTACCCAAAATAGTTTATTTTATTTCAAATAAAAGTAAGATTTTTACTAAAAATATACGTCATGAGACTTAAATAGCCCCTTACTGGTTTAATGTAAAATTATCTCCTACATACTATAGTATTCAAAATGACATTTATTATTTTTAAAAACTGGTGCACGCTACTAGTTTTTATGTTTTTTAGCTGCCTTCCGGCCATTTGACAGCTTTCCAACTTTTACACTTTAGAGGTGGGTAAATAAGTGTTTCCCCAGAATTTTTTGGTGGGTGTCACTCAAAGGGGTGGTATTGAAACCTACCCCCAAAAACTTAAAATATTTTTTTCGACCCCTATTATATAATCAAAAATTCTAAAAAAAATATATTTTGTAGTGCTAGTAAGTAGCTATAATTTGATTTTTTAATCTTTTAAATATCTGAAATAGTTACGGAGAAAATCGACTTTAAAGTTTTTTTAATTTATGCTATTATTACCCTTAGGGGAGGGGGTAGGGGTGTGAAATTGGGGTGAGTTGTCTTTGAGGTCAAGGGTGTTACATAACCGGTACAAAAAGTTAAATTAAAGCGGGGGCAGTTTTCACATGGTTAGTCTGCTAGACTCTTTATATGCAAGAATATTTTGTCTAGGAAGATTTTTTAAAAAAATTGAAAATTCGAAACTACCGTATATTATTCTAGCGCATGCGCTGTGAATAATATAATAATGGTCATTGCAAGCACTTCATAAATACGCCTATTTTTAACCCTCCGGCGGGCGCGCTTTTTAGAATTACATAAACGGGCTTATTGGTTTTATTAAATTAAAAAAGTAATTTTTTGCATTTTAAAACAAATATAATAATGAAGAAAATAATATAAACTAAAAAAAAAAAAAACTAAAAATATTACATTATTCAACTTACAATAACATAAACAAGGAATATATAGATGCATAATATTACAGAGTTCACTATAGTTTAGTTTTCAGAGTAAAATGTAAATTTGCGGCTTTTTGCCGCCGGCGCTCCCGCCGGAGGGTTAAGTCATTTTTGGCTAATAAATAAATATTATTAATATTGAAAGAAACATTTAATATTATTTTTAAAATTTAACAAATAAATAAGTTATTAGACAAGAGAGGCTTCCATTTTTATACTAGATTCAGGCTCTTTTTCTTCAAGTTTACTTTTCTTTACTTCACCAATTTCCACTTCTTCAGGTTTCCTTTTCATAGGGATGCCAATAGCGTTAAAAATGTTACTTTTGAATTCATCATATTTTTCCTTATCTTTTAATAAACTACTTTCTTGAATAATTTCTTTGTATTCAGTCTTGGCACTATTTTCACCTGTTTGTTCGATTTTCTTTTCTTCTTTTGTTTCAGAATAATTGTTTAATTTTGCGTGATTGCTTGTAGATGTGTCCATTTTCATAATTTCTCGAAGCGCCATAGTCGCATATGATGAAGAGCTTAAAGAAAATGACATAACTAAAGCTTTAAACTTGCCATTTTCAACACTTTTAGGTTCATCCATTTTGCGCAATTCTTCAAAATCTGATAATATTAAATTATCATTAGGATCGTTATAGAGTATAGTTTTCCATGTTAGATCTTTTAACTGACCCATTATTTTTCTGTAATTTCCACTTAGAGTGTAAGTTTTAACATTCTGCTTTGGCATTTCTAATGATAAATTATATTCCTCCAAAGCTTCTTTATAGTATTTTTCCATATGTTTGGGGTATTTTACATCATATCCAGGTAAAGGAAGTACTACATCAAAAATCGTATAACTCTCTAGATCATCAGAAGTTAATTCTTTTATTTCTTGTTTACATTTTAGTTCCTTTTCTTCTGTGTCTTCTTTATTATTTTCAGTATCATCCTTTTCTTTAATTTCTTCACATATAAGAGTCTCTGAAGGTATATCAATATTTACAATTGTTTCATCACTTAATAAAATAAAATCACCTGCTATAGGTTTTAGTCCAAATTCTTTTATTCTTATTGAGATCATTTTATTCCAAATTAAACTTTGGAATGAATGCAAATATAACAATCGTGTGTTTCTGGGTATACTTTCTAAAGAATTAACATATTCATTTTCATGCCCCTTGCTTAAACCCAATAATAATCGCGATTCAACACATCGATTTTTGCTGCGATCTAGTTCCTTATAAGCGTTTTCTGCATTGCCAGTCTCATGATACACATTTTTTGCTTTACTAACATCCAAATTGGGATCATCTGATTTCTTCGGCTTTAATATTAGTTTACAGGCTTCCTTCCATTCTCCTTGTAATAATTTTACACCTATTTCATAAGTTGGTACTTCTTTATCATTTCCAAAACGTTGAAGTCCATAATAATTTAAAAAACCATTTTCTTTGACAAATTCTAATCCTTTGTCTATAATTTCATCATCTGCAGTTATATTACGTAAAGCAATTCTAAACTGATTTCCTGATAAATGTCCTAATTTCAGTGGTTGATCTTTAAATGTTATATTGCCAATTTTAACATTACGTAATGATTTAGTTTTTATAATAAGCTTCCATGGTTCTACTTTTTTTACACTAAACCATTGTGTTGTTTTAGCACGTTTATCTTTTACTCCAGCATAATTAAAATTTGCTGGTGATATTCTCAAACAATCACTTATTTTTAAAGTAATATCCATAGTATCTAAGGCCTCTTTATAGACAATAAAATGTACAAACTCACCCTTATCTTCAGGCCATTGAACTCGTGTGTCTTGTCTTGAGTTATCTTGTTTCTTAAATTGTAACATTTTTTTGTCATCAACTGTTACTGTAGAAGCAATAACTTTTTGTCCAAAGATTTTTTTTACAGCTGTGTGTATCTTTGTACGATCATCTTTTGTAATATCTTCTGCAGGTAAATTGACAACATCAATTTCTTTTAAGTCACTCTTATCCTCATTCTTGTCTATCATACTTTTTATTGCATCCCAAGTTTCTTGTGGAATTAATTCACATGGAGTTTCCGTAACAGTTTTGTAATCAGTTTTCACTGTAAAGTCTTTTGGTATGTCTGTATTTGTAAGTTTAGCAACGTTTCCATCAAGATCTATTTCGTTTACCTGAAAATCCGAGTATCTGGCTTTTAAAATACCTGTAAATCCTTCCAAATCGCTTAAAAACTCGGTTATACCAACTTCTTCCTCTTTAAGTTGTTCGACGTGTCGGTATTCCCTTTTTTGTTCGTGCCTTTGGTAATTTCTCTTGTGTCCATTGAACCGTCTTTTTCCTCTAAAACCACCATTTCTTGAAGACATTTTTGAGCACAAATATGTTTTGACCACCTCCACGTACTTTGACGGAGTAAGTGAGGTTATGTTGCTAGAATAGGGTTACCAGACAACTCGCATTTTGCAAAGATACTCCATATTTAAAAAACCAGTAGTTACGGAAAAATTCTGTCTGAATTTTTGTGTACGCCTTCGCCTTGTCATTATAAACGTTAGGTGAAAAGTCGCCATGTGTGCGACACAAGCTTAATTTTTTATTTTGCAATTAGTCGTCACGTATGTGGTTTTTCGCAAATATCTCCGTCAGATTTGCAGTTATGCAAAAAGGACTTATTATGAAATTTGTCGAGCATAAAATTCTCTACAAAAAATATTCTGTGACTTTTTTTTAAATCTCAGCCGCTTTCGCGCTAGCGCTTTGTTAATTTATGGCGCGCATGTAATTGTTTGCACATGATTATTTGCAACATGCAATGACTTTCTCAAAAAACGCGATCGGATTTCTTAAACATACCCTTCATTGCAAAATTACATGGGATTAAAAATATTTATCACTTCTGATTTTTTTATAACTTATAAGGTTAATATATTAACCTGGCCCTATAATTGGGGAAACTGTATACATATAAAATAATAATACTGCTAAAAAACTCGTATTGCATTTTAAAAAAATAAAATTCTGGAAAACATGTTTTTACCCCACCCCGACTTTAACCAAAAACAATACCAGCCTAGAACTTTGGATAATTAACCCGTAGTCCAAAATTTAAGTCTTTAGCTAAAAGCGTTCTTGAGTTATCGTGGTCACAAATTTTCCGGAAATACAGCCAATATAAAATACAAATATAAAATACTTATAGTACTTTTGTGCAACATTAGATGGCGCCACCGTCTGTACGCTTCCACTACACTTTATTTTTAATTTAATATATCCTTATAAGGATCAATTCCTTTTAACGATCAATGCTAAAAGTCATTATGGAAAATTTTGTACTAGAGCAGTACAAAACACCGTCGGCATGAACCATTTATTGGGTAAGTGCCTATTCACAAGCTTGCATAAGAACATAAAACATAACGATGCGATGCCGTGATTGGCTTGATGGGCCGCCCGGTATCTTGTAAGCGAATCACGGCATCGCATTCTTATGTTTTATGTTCTTATGCAAGCTTCTGGATATGCCTTCAGTTATTAAGTTAAGTTGTTCAAAAAATCAAATATCGGATTTTGATTTATTTAACAACGTCAAAAAATTTTTTTTTACTGCAAGATTTTAAGTAGGGACAAGATATTGTACACAACGAATTTAAAAATGCATGAATGTATACATACTGTAACAGGGTGGCCCAACTCTATTTACATAGCGATTTTCTCGAAAACTAAAAGAGAAAATCAAGTTCTGCAAAAACCATCTTAAATGAGACAACAATATCTATAAAAAGTAGCCAAAAATAAAATCCACCGCTCAACCCCTTCTCCCAATTTACCCCTTACTTTATTCTTTTAAATAGCACTTTTATATATTTTTGGTTGTTTTGGATAGAACTTAAGCCTATAAATACAATGGTATATCATACTTGATATTTTTAAGTTGAGAAGTGGTAAAAAGAATTTAAAAACAACCCCCTAATTTGAAATATACCCAGATAGCACAAAGATGTCTTAAAGATATCTTGAAGATGTCGTAACTCGTCATTCAAGACGTCTTAAGAACGTCGGTTTTCGCCGTATATGCATCTTAAAGACGTCTAAACGACGTCGTATGTTACAAAAGGTAACGTCATTAAGACGCCTTACTAAAAACATCTTCAAGACATCTTTTTAAAGACGCCTTACTGATGCCTAGGCGCCATTACAACATAATACCCCCTCCCATTTAGTTTGCTAGATACGGTCGTATTGATATAAAAAGCGTAATTAGAATAAGGTAATTTTGCCATATACATATATGCCATAATACGCAAAAACTTACCTCGCATTCTAATTACTTTACTCTTAAAAAAAAAAATCAAAAAAAAGCTAAAAAAAAATCCGACTAACGTAACTTTTTTGGGAAAAATTACTTTTATTTTAAGGATCAATTCTACCAATTTTGAAAGTAATACCCCCAAAAACAAAAAAGTTATGGGGGGTTAAACTTTTTAAATAATAGAAAAAAGCTGAAAGAAAATTCCGATTAACGTAACTTTTTCAGGAAAAATTACTTTTATTATAAGGGACAATTCTACCAATTTTAAAAGTAATATAATTGATTGTGGTTAATTTATTTTTAGCGATGTGTATCGAAGTTAAGACGTATTGTAGCGATAATTAAAAGACATCTTAGAGACATCATAATTAGATAGATTTTAAACATCCCTAAAAAGAAGTCCATAAGATATCTTTTTTATGTCTTTAGGCGTCCAGACATAATTAAGATTTTAAAAAGACGTCCATAAGATATCATGTGCTGTCTGGGTATTGGGCAGCGATTTTCCCGAAAACTAAAAGAGATAATCAATTTTTGCAAGATACAGATTAAATAACACAGCATGTTGTCTTAGATACTCATGAGCGGATTTAGGGGGGGGGCAATTTTTTTCCTTATGGATGTCCCCCTCCTTAAAGTGAAATAAATCCGCCCCTGTAGATACTGCAGTATCTATAAAAAGTATTTAAAAAGTAAATCTGTCTGTACAACCCCTTTCACAACTTACCCCTAACCGAGCCCCTAACTTATTTGTTTTTAATTTCCTCCTATATTTTTTGGATGCTTTGGATGGACCTTGAGCTTGCAAATACAATGGTATATTATATTTGCTTAAGTTTTAAAAGTGGTCAAAAACGATTAAAAACGACCCCCAGCTATATATAGGCTTAATTATGCCTGGACGCCTAAAGACATAAAAAGGATATCTTATGGACTTCTTTTTAGGGATGTTTAAAAGATATCTGATTATGATATAAGATGTCTTTTAAGTATCGGTACAAGATACTTATCGCTAAAAATAAATTAACCACAATCAACTATTAAAAAGAAAATACAATTTTTTTTAAGGTTTTTTTTTTTTGAAAAACAAATAAAATTAATTTTTTTTTTAATTTTTTTTAATTTACTTTTTACGAAAAACGAAAAAATTTTAAAAAAATCAAAAAAGAAAATTTAAAAAAAAAATGAAAAAAAAATAAAAAGCATTCACATTCTTTTAAGATTTTTTTGAAAAACAAATTACCTCTCATTCTAATTCTTATTACGCTTTGTATATCAATACGACCGTACCTAGCAACGTAAATGGGAGGGGGTATAATGTTGTAAAGTCGCCTGTGCGAGGCGTTAGTAAGGCGTCTTAAAAAAGATGTATTAAAGACGTTACCTTTTGTAACATACGACGTCGAACTTAATTACCTCTCTTTTAGTTTTCGAGAAAATCACTGACTAAATATAGATGGGATCCGAGGGTTGTTTTAAAACCTTTTTTACCACTTCTAAAACTTTAAAAATAGCAAGTATAATATACCATTGTATAAGCAAGCCCTGAAAATTCATGAATTTTAAAAAATTTTGTGTACAATATTTATCTTGTCCCTACTTAAAATCTTGCAGTACAAAAAAAATAACCTTCAAAGTATGAAAATTGTTAAAAAAAATCAAAAATCGGAAGTTATGAAAAAATCAGAAATGATATTTTTTTTTTAATCCCATGTAATTTTGCAATGAAGGGTGTGTCTAAGAAATCCGATCGTGTTTTTTGCGTAAGTCATTGCATGTTGCAAATAATCATGTTTAAACAATATCACGCGCGCCTTAAATTAACAAAGCGCTAGCGCGAAAACGGTTGAGATTTAAAAAATGTTACAGAATGTTTTTTATTGCTTTCCCATTTTATTTTATTTTTGTAAAGATTTGTATCCCAGGTAGCAAGGGATGTTATATTACAAGAAATTAACATCACTTTTGGGTGTATTTTTAAACTAAATCATAACATCACATAATATTGAAAAATAACATGTATATAACATCACATTTGCAACGTAATACGTGTGACGTGACAACCATGTTATTTAATAACAAATATTTAGCAACGCTGTGAATATATCACATGTCACATATTAACGTGGCTTTCACGTAAATGTCATGTTATTTTGCTTCTCACCGACGTTCGAAGCAAAAAAATCGATATAAGATGATGTTGATAGAGTAAATTATTATAAGGAAATTGTATACACATTATACGATTTCCAGTGGATAGGGAGCTCTGCCGGGCTTCTCAAGACCACGGACACGGATTAAAGGAATATATTCTCCCCTTAATCTGCAATTTCTTATTTAGAATCTATCTGTTTCAATCAGTGATTGTTTCAATTACTGATTGATTTTAAATCCGATTTTTTTATAGGGTTATAGCGTTTTTAATGGTTTTAATTTAGAAAAAGCTAATATCCTAGAATATTATTTAAATATTAAAGTACCAGTAACGGCATCCATAAGATATTAGATATAACAGGAATGTGGATTTATGATGTCACAAACACGTTATTTTCGGGATGTCATTGTGTGATGTTATTAGGGGCGGACTTAGGACATCCCCACCATGCTACATTCTTGTTAAATGAGACTACAATCTTAACATCACCTGTCACATATTAACGTGACTTTCACGTGAATGTCATGTTATTTTGCTACCTGGGATTCGTATAAAAATTTTCAATTTTTTGCGGATTTTTGCTTTTTATGCCGATTAAAATTAATTTTGAGCAAAAAAAAATTGTTGTTCGATGGTTCGGCCAGTCGGTCGGTGGGTGTGTCCGGGAAATCTTGTAAGCACGATAAGTTAACGCTTTCCCAGACAGCACAAAGATGACTTAAAGAGATCTTACAGATGTCGTAGCTCGTCATTCAAGACGTCTTAAGAACGTCGGTTTTCGCCGTATATGCATCTTAAAGGCGTCTTAACGCCGTCGTATGTTACAAAAGGTAACACCCCCTCCCATTTACGTTGCTAGGTACGGTCGTATTTATATAAAAAGCGTTATAAGAATTAGAATGAGAGGTAATTTTGTTTGTCAAAAAAATCTTAAAAGAAAGTGATTTTTTTATTTTTTTTTCGTTTTTCGTAAAAAGAAAATTAAAAAAAAAATTAATTTGTTTGTTTTTCAAAAAAAAAATATCTTAAAAAAAATGGTAATTTTTTTTAATAGTTGATTGTGGTTAATTTATTTTTAGCGATAAGTATCGAAGTTAACTAGTTAAGACGTCTTGTACCGATACTTAAAAGACATCTTATCATAATCAGATATCTTTTAAACATCCCTAAAAAGAAGTCCATAAGATATCCTTTTTGTCTTTAGGCGGTCCGACATAATTAAGATCTAAAAAAGACGTCTTTAAGATACCATGTGCTGTGTGGGTTAATTTAATTAAGAGATTTGAAATTTTGCACACAGGTATATTACCTAAAGTTCTCGTTCGGGATTGTTTTTGGTAAACATTTGGGCGGGGCAAGGGGGGCAAAATACAATATTTTTTTCTTTCTGCCAAAAAATCTGATCCGCTGGCCCATAGTGAAGGGTTGCGATTTCATGAAGGGGCCAATCGTAGGGGGGCCCTGCATACTGCTTCACGGGAGCAGACTCCTGGGTGCCCGTGTCAACTAATAATAAACTGTAAATACTAAAAATTATACAGGGTGCTCAGCATTAATAAATTCAGTTATGACTCATCAAAGTTGAAAATAAACACAGAAACAGGCTTACGGAATAATTTTGCCGAATTATGAGGGAAATTTTTATAAAGGTCACTAAATCGAAACATTTGACATTTGTTACTCACAACAATATTTAATATACATATTAACTATAAATATGTAAATGTACCGGTGTTTTTCGAAGAAAATAAAAATTGTAAATATTTAAAACCTCGCGTCAACGACAGAATCGACGCGGCGCCTATCGAGCACTGGAAATTCGCCGATGACTGTTGATCAGTAACTGGCATCACACAATCTTACTTACTGTTTGGTGTTCTGTGACATTTACCAACCAATGACTGCTGTTCCTATAATACACGGATTGAATAGGCCAGCGAGCCTCCAACTTTACGATCATAAACAGGAAACGTGCGAGTTCAAGTGTACATTTAATGTTTCCTGTTCTCCTATTACAGAATTTAAAATATTCTTATTGAAAATCGTGGAAACTTTGTGGAAATCTTGTAAAAATCTTCTTTGGTGACACCGCAAAATCGATATATCAAAAGATTTGTTAAAACTTCGTCAAAGCTTCGTGATAGATTTGTAAAAGCTTCGTTTATTTTTTACACATCTTTGACGAAGCTTTGACAAAGCATTGTTTGCTTAGGGCAGCATTTTCCACAATGCTATAGTGCCCAGGTAGCAAAATAACATGACATTCACGTGAAAGCCACGTTAATATGTGACATGTGATGTTAATGTAGTCTCATTTAACAAGAATGTAGCATGGTGGGGATGTCCTAAGTCCGCCCCTAATAACATCACACAATGACATCCCGAAAATAACGTGTTTGTGACATCATAAATCCACATTCCTGTTATATCTAATATCTTATGGATGCCGTTACTGGTACTTTAATATTTATATATAATCCTAGGATATTAGCTTTTTCTAAATAAAACCATTAAAAACGCTATAACCCCATAAAAAAAAAATCGGATCTAAAATCAATAGGTTTGTTTTGGTTCTCAAAAATCGCAGTTCTGAACTGATTCGGAACCGGCGTAGTTGCAACTGGGCAATGCTCAGTCGCAACTGCGCCAGTTTTGAACCAGTTCAGAACCACGATTTTCGAGAACCAAAACGAACCTAATCAGTAATTGAAACAATCACAGATTGAAACAGATAGATTCTAAATACGAAATTGCTGATTAAGCGGAGAATATATTCCTTTAATCCGTGTCCGTGGTCTTGAGAAGCCCGGCAGAGCCTCCTATCCATTGGAAATCATATAATGTGTATACAATTTCCTTATAATAATTAACTCTATCAACATCATCTTATATCGATTTTTTTGCTTGGAACGTCGGTGAGAAGCAAAATAACATGACATTCATGTGAAAGCCACGTTAATATATGACATGCGATATATTCACAGCGTTGCTAAATATTTGTTATTAAATAACATGGTTGTCACGTCACACGTGTTACGTTGCAAATATGATGTTAAATACATGTTATTTTTCAATATTATGTGATGTTATGATTTAGTTTAAAAATACACCCAAAAGTGATGTTAATTTCTTGTAATATAACATCCCTTGCTACCTGGGTGGTGGGTACGCCAATTTGGTCCCCAGTCTGGGGGAGATAATGGTCAGAATTGCGTTTTGTGCTGGCGGCCACTTCGGGAAAGCGGCCCGTGTGCGTTGAACAAAAGTTCTTGTTGGGGATTGTTTTTGGTAAAAATTGGTGTGGGGAAAATAAAATACTTTTTCACAAGAATTTTCTGAAACTAAATTTGATAATAAAAATGTTCTAACTCCACCCCCGAGGACGGAGCGGTTATTTTAAATGTTCATATTTTCGTGAAACTAAGTATTCTATAAAAAAAATCTAATTCCATTCCCTAAGGACGGAGAAAATACTTTTTAAATGTTTACAATGTTTTCGTTAGAATTGGTTTTTGAGGCTGCTGAAATTGTAATTCGAAAATTAAAATCCATCCCCCGAGTCAGGGGGAAATATTTTTTAAATCTTTACAAAATTATCGTGAATGTTGCAATATTGGTATACATTTTTTACACAGCCTTCTCGAAAATGAATCTCAAAATCTACCCCTATGACTTACCCCTTAGAACCACCCCTAACTTTATTTTTTAAATAACACCCTACTAAATTCTAAATTTAACAATATATAATACTACTTTATACTTACCTCTAAATAAAGATAAAAGCGTGGTAAAAATTAAAATAAATTTAATTAAAATAATAACCACTCCTCTCTGACTCACGCCTCCTCCCTTGGGACCACTTTTTTAAATCATTACCAGAGCAATACAACAAAGTATTTCGGTGGTTTAAGGTTATCATATTTTGTTGCTTTTGTTTTAATATTTTTTTACTACTCAGTTACGTTTTTTTAAATTTTTTCCTTACACAATAGAGGCGTTGTATTAAAAAAATGTTAAGGTATTTTTAAGGGGAGGTGGTTTGTCACATTATAAATAATGTGAATAATACATAATTAATTATAATTAATAATAAAATAATTCTTTTTGCATAAAGTTCTGTAATATTTACAGTGATTTTTCTCTGTGTATACTCTATAGAGATTTTATTGTTCTGTCATTTTGACAGGTGAGTTGGTTGGTTCTTTTTCAAAGGGCACCCATACCCAATTGTATACTTCTCTGTCAGGGCGTTTAAAAGTAAGCAAAATATGACTGAATTTAGGGGCGACCCTTTTTTTTGTTTATAAATGGATTTTTTTTTCAAAATTGGTTTGAATGTTTATTTTAATTAATGTAATATTTTCTAAACATTTTGAGTTTATTTTTTATATTTTTTTGAGAATAATAATGATAATAATAATAATAATAATAAAATTTATTTTTAAAGCGTTTTTTTTTCAAAAGCATTATTTTTTCTCCCCTAGAACACGATTTTAAATAAAAATTTCGTGGACCCCTACATTTTTGGACTAAAACATACCTGATGACATAAGAAATCAATTTCCATTTTAAAGAAAATCGTAAAAGATACACTTTTATAGAAAGATAAAAAAACGTTTTTTTGAGTAATAGGGTGTCAAAAAATTGCGATTTGCGAATCGAAAACGCTATCTGGCTCAAAAGTTGCTCCTTAGTAAAAAAACTGTGGCCACTCAAAAATGAGCCAAATCGGTTAATGTTTAGAGGTAGCTCAAAGCACTCAAACTTTGAAAAATATCGGTACCTGTTTTTCGGATAAAAAGTTAAGTTAGAACATAAAAAAATCGCCAATTATTTGAAGATTTTGCGAAAATTTATTGAAAATGGGCATATTTAAAAGGACATAACTTCCTTAGAAATGATTTTTTGACCAAGGTGCATATAAACTTTTTCTATGTTTTTAATGTTAAATAACCACTCATTACTAAAATATTTGTTTTTTGCTTTATATTTTTTTATTTTTTTATTTTTGGTTCTTCATGCGTAAAAATTTGCTTTTAGATGCATTTATCTTTAAAACGGTTAAACCTGCGATGTTAAAGCACAGAAACTTTTTTGTGCATTTTTACATAAAAAACTTTCCAACCAAAAAATCAAAAAAAAAGTACACCGAAAAAAGTTTTAGGCAAAAAACAGAAAATCCACCCGGTTTCTAATCGAAATTAATTTTTTTTACTCAACTTGAGGAAAAAAAATATGTTTTCTGTATAGTCATGTAGGTTAACATGTATATATGCTTATATACTGATATATAATTTTGCAGATTTTTTATTTAAAACTATTTTTTATGCACTTTTGAAAACTTGCAAAAATAAAATTTTCGTGAAATCTTCAAATAATTGGCGATTTTTTCATGTTCTAACTTAAGGGGATATAATTGTTTTAGTTCTTACATTTAGTATTGTTTCTAAATATTACCAAAGAAACCCTCCAAAATTTCCTCAATTTTTATCGGTATCAGTTTTTATCCAAAAAACAGGTACCGATTTTTTTTTAAGTTTGAGTGCTTTGAGCTACCTCTAAACATTTATCGATTTGGCTCATTTTTGAGTGGCCACTGTTTTTTACTAAGGAGCAACTTTTTGACACACCTTATTACTCAAAAAAACGTTTTTTTATCAGTCTAAAAAAGTGTATCTTTTACGATTTTCTTTCAAATTGATTTCTTATGTCAGTTATGTTTTAGTCCAAAAAATGTAGGGGTCCACGAAATTTTTATTTATAATCGCCCAGGTGAACCGTGAGAACTTGATGTTTCTTAAAAATTTCTTATCAGTCGAATATTCCGTTCTTGAGTTATCAAATATCGTGCGCATAAAAAACGGAGGGATAACTAGATTTATTCTATAAAAAAATATTTGTATATAAAAAAAATGATCTACCTAAGGTAATTATTGACGATTTTTGAAATTTAAAAAATCATATAAAACTTTTTTAGCACTTTATGCTGTAAAGAGTTTAGTAAAGGCATAACCACAGGCTCGCATAAAAACATAGTACATAAGATTGCGGTACCGTCATTGGCTTACAAGATACATGGCGGTACATCAAGCCAATCACGGCATCGCATTCTTATTATTATTATTAGTAGTACAAGATAGCAGAGGCATTAATGTCTTTTATGCCCAAGTATTATTACATATATAAATAAATAGTATGAAATATAAAAATTGAAACATTTAATATAAAATAAAAGTTTGATGTTTACCATCATAATAAAACTTTTATAGCACTTTGTTTAGTAAAGGCATATCCAGAGGCTCGCATAACAACATAGTACATAAGAATGCAGTGCCGTGATCGGCTTACAAGATACATGGCGGTACATCAAGCCAATCACGGCATCGCATTCTTAGTATTATTATTAGTACAAAAGGCAGAGGCATTAATGCCTATTATGCCCAAGTATTATTACAAATATAAATAGATAATATGAAATATAAAAATTGAAACATTTAATATAAAATAAAAGTTTGATGTCTACCATCATAATGATTTGTAAAAGAATTTACTGATGAGGCGGAGATAGTTGATTCAGTTAGAGTTCCAGGAGCTAAAGACACAATTAGGCAGAAAATATTGCCTGATAGTGGTTTTTTTACCACGTGAAAGTTTTAATGGTAAAAAGTCCAAATTACGAGTAAAAAGTTCATTTAAATCCACTGAAAAGTCACAATTTAAGATACACATTTTCAATTATTTTGATGTCTTTTATTCCACACTACAACTGCATACTCCATGTACTATGTTGTTATTATTTGTTATTGGAGCCTGTGGATATTAGGGACACTAGATCTAGGTTAGTTAAATTAGCAAGGCGACTTGCTAACTTAAGACCTAGATCTAGTGTCCCTAGTGGATTTGCCCTAAATAATAGGTTTATGCATTAACACAAATATTAAAAAAAAAACTATTATGTATATTTTTAATCTAAATATAACAATTTTTTTAAAATTTATAAAACTAAATCTTCCTTATTTTAATAATTTTACCCCTCAATCATCTCTTCAAATGAATCCTCAACAACATCTTGTTGAGAAGGTACAGTGCCTTCTGTTAAAGAATCTTCCAAGTCCATTGGTTCATCCATAGACTCATTAGCAGTATCTTCAGTTGTTGTTTGTAATTCACTCGTTTCTTGACTGTCTCTTATACTTCTTTGCGTACTTCTTATGCTTTCCTGCGTTTCTGTAATTGCCTGAGGTTGGGTTGCTCTAATTTCAGGTTGCGTTTCCCTAAGTTCAAGTTGGGATGGTTGTGTCGTCGTTACAGCAGTGTTATGCGGAACCACTTGATCTTCCTCCTTTTTTTTGTCATGTACCCTAGGATCAATTGTGATCGTTTTTGTACAATTGTAGGTTTTGTATATACCAATAAGATTATCGCATAGCTCAAACATGTTGGATCTCAGAGAAATGATTATGAATTGGGCATTTTTAGTACGTTCCTAAAAAAAAACAAAATAGTTTTAGTATACAATTTAGCGTGGAAAAAGACCTCAGAAATTTGTAACAAGCTGAGGTTTCAAAAAAACCCAGCTACAAAAAAATGCATGTGCTCCATATAAACTCGGCGCATTATCTATCTGAGTAATAAACTGGATCAAGGAAGCTATGATTAGTGGTTTAAAAGTTACTTTTAGTAATATTTTTATTACGCATTGTGCTTTTGATAATTTTTTACATTTGGACTTTTTTTTAAATAACTGGCATGTTACGTCTTACAAATAATTATAGAAAGTTTTTAAAAGGTGGAAATTAGTTAAAAATTATAATAAAAGTAAGTTTTTTTATTTATAAAATGCTATTAAAATAAAATTTTACCCTATCTGAGCTTATATTTATGTTTTTTAAATAAAATTATTATGTTAACTAGCCAAAAACAAATTCCACATTGTTTACTGTGAAACTCTTGTTGAGCACTGAATTATATTGCTTAATTTTTACAAAACATTTGTAAATAGATATTTTAGTTTCCTTTTTAAAGATTTTTCTAGTAATTTCTTCTTGCTTTTTAATAATTATTTCGATTTTTTTTTTAAATAAAATAATGTTTGTATTAACAATGAATTTAAAACTTGATAGCAACCTTACATAGAGATTTAAATTTATTCTACCAACCATACAAAAAAAAACAAATAAACATCAACTCAGATTCTGCGCGGAGTTTACATATATATCACGCTGCGGTTTTGGAGGTAATTTACGAACTCGGACCGTCACTAATTTTTTTTGATAATCTTGTTATTTATGACATAACTAAGGACTTAAGGCCAAAAATTAAAAAATCTGACGGTCAGTTTTTTTTTTTTTAATTGTCAATTTATTAAAAAAAGTGCACTAACTTAATTCGAGCGTTGCTTACATCTTACGCCAATTTTAACTTTTAAATGCATAAATTTGTCAATTACAATTTAATTAATTATGTTCTTTATTGGTTACCCAAAAGGCGATTAACCGAGGTCCTTCAGTCATGTTAACAAAATATTGTAGATATTAACAAAAATATAGAATATTAAAACTTAACGTATCCAATTGAATGATAAACAAAAAAAAAATAATAAAATATGTATATAAAAATAAAATATAAAGTGGTAATGCTTGAATCAGTTCATATCAGTTCCTTAATTCCAGAAGTATTTCCAGTAGTGTTTTTCAGGTAATTTTGCACGTGGAGGATTATTGTTTCTAGGGATACAGAGAAGGTTTAGGATATCGGAGTTAGTATAATAAGTTTCTTTCTTTCTTTAACAATTGCCGAGTTATGTATTAAAAGATGAAATATCTGTTACGTTACAAGGGAATTCGTTTGGACTTTTATACCTTATATATCTGCCCGTTAATGCCTTTCAAGCGTGATATACTGCTTTAAATGCTTTTTCTTTAATAAATTATAGAAAATGATGATACAAAATGTGATTTTTTGGGGTAGAATTTATTAAAAGAACCAATCTACAGCTGGGATTATTTTTAAAGCAAGCCTTTGAAGCAGTAAATCACGAGTGGAAGATATTTTGAGGCAGGTATAAAATTAATGCTGCATATCCTAATTTTTGCAGCCACATTATTAAGGCATGAAAGGTCGTTTCAGAGATAATTATCACTAACTAAACTAAGCCGTTCCGTCATTTTTATTGGCACAAAAAAAGATTCATTCTGTCTTTATATTGGCCAGGTGAAAAGCCAAGATTCGTTAGTGATAATTATGGCTGAATCAGCCATTAGAAGTTATAATTCTCTTCATTTATAAATTTGTTCTTTTTTAATTAATTAATATAGCACTTAGTTGTTAGATTTATTTGTTTAGATTAACATTTTAATTAATTAGTAATATTTGCGCGTATTCAACATTGTGATGTATCTTATTATAAGCTGAATTCATGTGGTTAATTTTAATTCAAATTTAACAGAAACTTGTTTTTACTTGAAATGACAAATAAAAATAAAATAATTGTTAAAATTATTTTAATAATTTAATTTAATTTAATAATTTAATTTAATATAAATACATACAAGTGCCACCTTAAGGTGGATATACAAGTCAAACATGAAAATAAATACATATCATACATAAAATTACGTTTACATAAAATTACGTTTACATTTTTGTTAAAAATTTTCATCCTCTAAAAAACTCATTTAAGGCGTAGTATGCCCTTTCCAAAAGTAATTTTTTAATTTTGATGTTAAATTCGCGCAAGCTTATACATTTATACCCGTCTGGTAGCTTATTGTAAAGTTTTATTCCAATATATGTTACAGATTTTTATATCTAGCTGTTTTGTGGGCAGGAATGCACAGTGCATTGCAGCTCCTTGTGTTATAATTATGATTATCAGAATTTTTATTATAAAGAGAAATATTTTCACGAATAAGCAGCAGACACCTATAAATGTATACGCATGGCATTGTCATTAATTTATATTTTTTAAAATATTCCTTACACGAATCCCCAAATTTGATATTAAATATTTTACGAATAATTCTTTTTTGGGCAATAAAAACCCTCTCCCAATTTACACCACTACCCCACAGGATTATATTATAATTTAGCTGACTGTAGACTAGACTATAATATACACTTAAGATACCCTTGAGGGGCAGTGTGGTTTTTAATTTGGAAATTGCTTAGTACGCCTTATTTATTTTTTTTGAGATAAAGTCTATTTAATCTGCCCATCGCAGACTGCGGTCTAAATATATTCCCAGAAATTTTGTGCTGCGCGCTGGGAGTATTATTTTTTCATTTATTCTTATTTCGAGTTAATCTACATTTGTGTTATTAAAATATAATAGTTCTGTTTTTTCCAAATTCAGGATAAGATTGTTGTCATTACACCATTTTAGGAATAAAGATATTATTTCATTAATTTTTATTTTTAGGTCTTCAAGGGTCTGTGCTGAGACCGCGAAAGACGTATCATCCGCGAACATGGCGATAATTTCAGCGATTATATGACTGGGCATGTCGTTAACATAGAGTAAAAATATGAGGGGTCCCAGCACAGACCCCTGAGGTATGCCAATGTCAATCTTAAAAAGTTTTGAAATAGCCCTACCTACTCTTACAAATATTTCCCTATTTTTTAAAAAATCTATAAGCCATATAAGTATATTATTTCTGATTCCTAAATTAAAGAGTTTTTCTTTTGTAAATGGTATATTTAGACAAT
The DNA here is from genome assembly GCA_958510825.1 of Brachypterus glaber. Lineage (NCBI taxonomy): Eukaryota > Metazoa > Arthropoda > Insecta > Coleoptera > Kateretidae > Brachypterus > Brachypterus glaber. Next base: position 75,803,701 of record OY294045.1, on the reverse strand, counting down.
CGAATGCTCGGGACAGGTCAAAAAAGAGCCCGGCCACATGCAATCCCTCATCCAACTTTTTATAGATATATTTTGTGAAGGCATGGGCCGCACTCTCTGTCGACCTGCCCCTTCTAAATCCATGTTGATATTCTGTTAATATATTGTGCTTATCCAAATAATCCACCAGGCGCACATACACTGCTCAAAAACCTTTGAGATCACATTCAAAATGGCGACAGGTCTGTAGTTGACCTTATCCTTGGTGTCGTTTTTTTTGTATACTGGGATTATAGAGGCTGTCTTTAACAACGATGGAAATTTACCCCTTTCTACCGAAAAATTTATAAGGTGCGCCAATGGTTTAGATATTTGCTCTGTTATGGATTTAAGAATTTTTGTAGATATACTGTCTGGTCCAACGCTTTTTGTATTTTTAAGATTTTTTCGATATTTCCTCACTACTAACTGGATCAAAATTAAATAGACTGTCTACACTTTCTGAGAAAGTACATTTACTAGACATCTTGTTACCAAAGTGGTTTTCGAGGCTATTTTTTGTGGCGCTAGAAAAATAATTACCAAAAATTTTATTCTAGTAGAAAATAAAAAAAACACCGTATTTAAAAAAAAATTGAATGACGGTTTTGCTTTCCCATTTTGAAAATTTTCAAAATTTCGTGCAAAAATTTTCAATTTTTTTTTTGTATTTTTGCGTTTTATGACGTTTTATGTCGATATAAATCAATTTCGAGAAAAAAAATTATCGGTCGGTCGATCGGTATGTCCGGGAAATCTTGTGGGCACGATAACTTAAGACCGCTTTAAGCTAGAGACTTGAAATTTGGCATACAGGTATGTTACCAAAAGTTCTCGCTTGGTATTGTTTTTGGTAAACATTCGTGTGTGGCAAGGGGGGCAAATGGGGAAAAATACATTTTTTTCAGAAAAATTTGAAAATTGCTATACACGGTGTATTTGAAATAGGGTCGGAAATTTTAACAGATGATTCTACATCATAAAATATGACAAAAAGTTCCTATAAACATATGTCTAAAAATGAGGGAGCTACGCCCCTTTGAAAGTGGCTAAAAAAATCGGTTTTTATTTAATAACGAAGGAACTCTTTGAGATATATCAACGAGGTTTTGCACGTCAACTAATTCTACCAAGACCCATTTTTATGTGTTATTTTCGTGAACTTATTTCAACCAGGGGTGTGCAAAACGGGGGGGGCTTATCAGTTTTTTGTCCCAAACTTTTTTCTGTGTAACTTTTTTGCAATTTTATTTTTGAAATATGATTTTTCAGGTCAAAATACATAAAAAAGGTACTCTTGTTGTAATACTGTAGGATTAACCGTTTTCGAGAAAAATTCATTTGAAGGTGAAATTCCACGGTTCGAGGACGAAAAATTAAATACTAAAATGTTGAAAACCAAAATTTTAATGATGCAGGGCGAATGTACATTAAAAACTAAGAAAAAAACCTCATATACAGGTACTTCCAAAAATGAATCCTAATGGAGCTATGGTCTCCTAAATATGCACCATTTTTAAAGGGCTTTAAAAGCGTTTTTTCGACCTACATGTATGGACTTTTTTTCTTAGTTTTTGTTGTAGAATAAAATTGCATCATTAAAATTTTGGTTTTTGACATTTTAGTATTTAATTTTTCGTCCTCGAACCGTGAAATTTCACCTTCAAATGAACTTTTCTCGAAAACGGTTAATCCTACAGTATTACAACAAGAGTACCTTTTTTATGTATTTTGACTTGAGGAATCATATTTCAAAAATAAAATTGCAAAAAAGTTACACAGAAAAAAGTTTGGGACAAAAAACTGATAAGGCCCCCCGTTTCGCACACCCCTGGTTTAAATAAGTACGTGAAAATGACATATAAAGATGGGCCTTATTAGGATTAATTCACGTGCAAAACCTCGTTAATATCTCTCAAAGGGTTCCTGAGTTATTAAATAAAAACCGATTTTTTTGGCCAATTTCAAAGGGGCGTAGCTCCCTTATGACGCATTTTTAGACATATGTTTATAGGAACTTTTTGTCATATTTTATCATGTAGAATCACCTGTTAAAATTTCCGACCCTATTTCAAATACACCCTGTATATGGGTTTTTGAGGTTGCTGAAATTGAATCTGATTATAAAAAAATTCTAACTTTACCCCTAAAGGGGCAGAGGGTAGTTTTCGTGAAAATTGGTATAGTAAGGTTTTTATGGTTGCTGAAAGTGAATCTGATAATAAAAACTTTTCTAATTCCACCCCCGATAAGGTGAAGGGGTAAATATTTTTCAATATTATTATTTTCTTCAAAATTGGTATATAGGGGGTTTTGGGGTCGACGAATATGAATCTGATATTTGTTTTCTAATTTCACCCCCTGAGGGGTGGGGGTAGTTTTCGTGAAAACTGGTGTATTGGGGTTTTTGAGGTTGCTGAAAGTGAATCTGATAATAAAATTTTTCTAAATCCACCCCCTGAGGAGTGGGGGGTATTTTGCGTGAAAATTGTTATATTGGGGTTTTTGAGGTTGTTGAAAGTGAATCTGATTATAAAAAAATTCTAACTTTACCCCTAAAGGGGCAGAGGGTAGTTTTCGTGAAAATTGGTATATTAAGGTTTTTATGGTTGCTGAAAGTGAATCTGATAATAAAAAATCTATTTTACGGGCGGAGGTGAAAAATGGAAAATCTCTTTTACTGGGCAGTGTATTTTAAATTTTCAAACCTCTGTGCTGCCATGTGCGTGAGCCTATTGACTTGAAATTCGGTCAATGCTTTATTATCTTATAGAACCATAATAATACGTCATGTTTGATGATTTAAATTAAATTTGTATTTTTGGAGGTAGGCTATTCCTAAATAATAGGTAAATTTTAAGGTTTTTCGTCAATAAAAAAAAATTAGCTTTATATTTTTTTAAGTTTGGGCGTAAAATGATCGTTAGCACCTACACAAAGAAGATGTTTGTTTGTTTGTGTAACCTCGTACCATCGTTTTCATAATAAACGCTTACACCTAAAAATGTTACAGATTATATTGAACTTTATCAAGGTCTCTTTGACATTTAATTGTCAAATATTATTATGACATTACTTGTCAAAATAATTCACAATTGTTATGCCGCAGCTTACAAATTATCAAAAATGTATTATAACAGCAAGAATAAATGACGGGATAAGTGTACGTGAAATAGCCACTGAATTAAATGTTGCAAACAGCACTATAATGCGAGCAAAGAAAAAACTTGAGGAAACTGGACAAATTAGCAGAAAGTAGAATGAGTAGTGCAGAAGAAGATATGCAATTAATGAATTATCTGCGGGAAAACCCTTTCCATACCGGAGTCAGAGCGAGGGAAGAAACTAACTTTCCTGGGTCATTATCCACTGTTAGCCGACGAGTTCAGGAATCTGAAATTAGAAATTGTGCTGCTAGCAATAAGCCTTTTTTAAACGATAATCACAAACAGATTAGAATTCAATTTGCGTTGGAATATTTTCCACAAGACCACGTTTGGGACAGAACTATTTTCTCAGATGAAAAAACTTTCCAATCCACACATAATGGCACGATAAGGGTATATAGGCCCCGTGGAATGCGCTACGACCCAAAATACGTAAGAAATACCAACAGAAGTGGCCGCTTTTCCGTAAATGTTTGGGCCTGTATTTCTTCTCGAGGTCCAGGTATATGCCTGATTGTCGAGGAACGTTTAAATGGACTTTTTACTTAGATAGACATTCTTAGAGATGTTATGATTCCTTATGCCAGGCAAGAATTTGGAGACAATTTTATATACCAACAGGTAAGTAGTTAATTTTTTTAAATTTTAATAATTTTCTAAAATATTAATTACTATTTTTTTCTTTTTAGGATAATTGCTCGGTCCATCAGTCTCTAGTTGTTCAAACCTTTCTAAACGATATTTTTGATAATTTTAATTATATTTATTATTTAAAATAATAATTAAAAAGAAATATTGTTATACATAATTAGTATTATTTTTAATGATTCATGTAATAAATAAACAATATATTTAAAAACCTACACAACGTTTTAATATGAGAGTTTTTTTTGCTTACGGACAGAAAAAATGGTTAATATACAGTATGTCCCTGGTTAGAATTACAAAGAAGATTTTTTTATTTTTGATATCTTAAAATAAGTCACTCTTGATAACTTGCCCTTTTCAAACTCCCGAAACACTAAGCATTTTTTGTATAACTCTTACGGTTCATGAGAAAATGTTTTTTTTTTCTTTATATTGAAGACACTATTTTGAAGAAAAAAACATTATCCCATGAACCGTAAGAGTTGTACAAAAAGCCCTTAGTGTTTTGGGAGTTTAAAATCAAGCAGGGCAAGTTATAAAGAGTGACTATTTTTGAGATCAAATCAAAAATAAAAAATAAATTCCTCTTTGTAACTCTATCTATACTGTATAAATATTATTTATAATAAAATTTGTTAACCTTTTTGCTTATAAGCATATATGCTTAAAGACAGTTATAGGACTTGCACTATATAATATAGACTGTACTTTAACCTTACTTAATTATTACGGAAAAGTCAGTGTCAATCTTAGTAAAGTACATATACCACAACTAAAAATTTAAAATGTTGGGGACCTCAGGGTTCTGTGATGTGAGCGTTTTCTATGAAAATGATGGTACTATTCTACTTAATTAAGCATCCCCTAAGTCCAGGACTTGTGTGGGCTAGTAGTTGAGGGAACCACCGACTTATAATGACTTTCGAACCAGTTTATATATGTGAAATAATAAATTGGTTAACATAAATTTGGACTTCCCGGGAACCGTATAAGACTTTTTACCTACCTTAATATAATGTCCAACAATCGAAACATTTTTGAAGTCCAAAGCGGCATCAATTTCGTCCATGACATAAAGTGGCGATGGTTTATAGTAATGCAGGGCAAAAACAAGTGCCAATGAGGATAATGTTTTTTCACCACCAGATAAATTTGATATTTTCTTCCACGATTTTTTTGGAGGCCTTACACTGTAAAAAATATAATAAAGGATAGTTTTTTTTTAACATATTATCTCCGGTCTCCGGTACACTTTCGGTCCACAATACAATTTTGACAAAATGATTATGGTTTATCGAATAACAATTTTGTTGCTGTCTAAACAGTTTTGAAAAAAACGTTATGGAACACTGTAACACGTTAGCGTGGACCTTAATTTTTTTTATTATCTTAAATATTTTATTTAGGTGTAACTAGAACTAAGGGTGCTAATGGGGCCCTAAAATTCGTAAAATATAGTAATGCAGGGCAAACACAAGTGCCAATGAGGATAATGTTTTTTCACCACCAGATAAATTTGATATTTTCTTCCACGATTTTTTTGGAGGCCTTACACTGTAAAAAATATGATAAATGATAGTTTTTTTTTTAACATATTATCTCCGGTCTCCGGTGCACTTTCGGTCCACCTTTACAGCAATACAATTCTGACAAAATGATTATGGTTTATCGAATAACAATTTTGTTGTTGTCAAAAAACGCTATGGAACACTATAACACGTTAGGGTGGACCTTATATATTTTTATTATCTTAAATATTTCATTTGGGACCAACATTTTGAGTGTAACTAGAAAATTCAGAAAATATGAGTAATCAAACTTATCTAAGGGTGCTAATGTTTGTTTAACATTTGACTCACAATTATGGTTGAAATTCGTAAATTTTAGGGCGAATTTTCGGCGCGGGTTAGAATCTTTTGATCATTTTGAAATTTGGCACGATTTTGTATGCTCAAAGGAAAAAAAAATATGATTTGAAGCCCTTTAAATTTTTTTAAGCAACTCGCCCATAAAATTCATGATAGCGGACACCCCTTACGCAAATCGCCCGGTAAAAAACAGGAGTATTCTGTTACCATCCACTACTACACTTTAAAATATAATTCCGTGTTCATTTATTGAAATTTACATTTATTATTTGACTGGACTACCTAATAACACGTATTAATAAACAGCTGTGACTTACTTAAATTGTATTCCTTCAGTAAACGGGTCGTAGGTATCAACCATTTCAAAATCTGCATCCCCACCCAGCGTAATCATTTGATACATCTCTTTTAATTTTAATTTGATAATGTTGTATCCCGTTAGGAATTCATCTTTCCTCTGTGTTCTTAAATTGTCATAGAGCTGACGCATTTCATTTTTCTTTTTTGTGATGTCTTGTAATTCTTTAGATCGATCGACAAAGACGTCTTGTCTTTTACGGTAATCCTTAAAAAAATACGAAAAATCAGAAAATATCAAGGAAAATAACATTTTCCTACAACCTACTTAGTGCTAGCGCACGTTTAGTTTTGAACTTTTGAAATAATTTAACATTACTATAATCCGTCCAGTTATGCAAAATTTTTAGGTTATAATATTTGACGCGAATCTTTGCTGTCATAAAATAAGTTGTCATACTAGATGAATTTGTCCTATCTGAAGTAGTTAGGACAAAATGATTTAAAAAGTCCAATTAAAATACTAAGATCTGTACAGTTAGGACTTCTTCATATAGTAAAGACTAGTTAGGACAATTTTACTTAAAAAATATTGAAAATTTTCCACATAGGACAAACATGTAATGCTAATTTTCAGGACTTGGGTTTTAGATAGGACATTTCTGTTTACTAGGGACATGAGGCTAGTGTAATGCAATACAATGGTGTGCTTATCTCGAAAAGTGAATTTTTGCAGATAGGACAACTTAGCAGGGCAGAATAGTACATAGTGCGGTAGTTTGAAAACGTTACTTGATAAAAGGAATTTGAAGGCAATGAAATGCAAAAATCTTTCAAAGTTTTTAAAACCAGGGTGTCGAAAAAATTAAAATTTAGACTTTTGAAAAAATGAGTAAATGTAGTGTACAAAAAAAGAGGAAAGTCATGATGACATTTTAGTCAAAATAATTCCAAACCCTATTTGGACATTATCACAATTCTAGACTGTAGGTTTAAGAAAAAAAAAATAGTATATGCAACTTGCCTTTTGCGGAACTCGCTTAATTTTTTTCACGTCGCTTCTTAAAAAATAAACCTACCTGAATAGCATTTAAGTTGGGTTTAGCAACTTTAATATGGTTTTCAGCCGCATGTAGTTCGCGCTCCACCTGTTCGACATTTTTTCCTTCCAACTCTTCGACAGTAAACGTCTTTAATTCTTCGACAGTTTCATTTGGAATGGTTTGCAGGGACAGTTGAGATAACTAGAATAGCAATTATTTTATTTGAATACAAACGAATATTACCCCAGTCATTCTAGCCAAAAAATTGGTGTTTGTCGGGAATCTATCAGAAAAATCTGAAAATTTGCATACGTATCTATACGCTCTGGACGCTCTTTCACGTAAAACTTGTATTTTTGACCAAACCCTTCAAATTTTGCTAAAGTTAACGTCTCCTAAAAATTTGAAGTTGATCTATTTTATATTTATTATTAGTATAAAAAGGCAGAGGCAATAAGGCCTATTATGCCCAAGTATTATTACAAATATAAATAGATAATATGAAAGATTAAATTGAAACATTTAATATAAAATAAAAGTTTGATGTCTACCATTATAACGATTTTTAAAAGAATTTACTGATGAGGCGGAGATAGTTGATTCAGTTAGAGAGTTCCAGGAGCTAAAGACACGAGTAGGTAGAAAATATTGCCTGATAGTGGTAAAAAAAGTTCACGTGAAAAATTTAATGTATGATCACGTCTGGTATTGTTCAAATTACGAGTAAAAAGTTCATTAAATACCATTTTTACGTGAAAGAGCGTCCAAAAATCTATAGGTATGCAAATTTTCAGATTTTTCTGACAAAAGTTGCTAAAATTTTGGAATAAATCATATATCTTTATTTTTTTTTATTTTACGGCCATTCTTTTGCAACCGTAACCAAGTTAAATGAAACAAAAAAAAGATACCATATTGAGGAGTGTTTATGTGCAGCTCTTTATGCCGCGTTTTGATAAACTGCGCATGCGCACGCGGATGCGCTGACCGGTTTTCAATATGTTATTTTAAATAAAAAACATTTTTTTACAAAAAAAAACACCAAACAGACGCCAAACCAACGTTAACGTAAACCAAGGGGCCCCTCATTAAAAAAAAAGACCAAACAAGAAAAAACCAAAACAAACTCCTGCACAGAGAGGTGCAATTAGGCACTTGTCCATATCGTATTAGGATAAAAACAAAACTCTTTAAGTTCCCATAATATTTTTTAGATTTTTTCTGTCTTATAGGTTTCTAGTTTTTTTGTTTTATTTTATATGTTTTTTAATATGGGCAAAACTTTAGAAAACGAGCGGATGGGATTTGGATTCAGTAGATTAATAACACGAAGACATGCAGGAATCCGAATTGGAAAGACGTTTCTGGCGCGATTTTTGTTAATCTGACGCCTAACAGGGGAACGCCGTGTTTTTTTTGTGTAAATTTAAAAATAAATTATTAAAAAATTCTTGTTGCATTATAAGTTGTTTCATTACGGATTATGAATTAAAAAAAAATATCTTGACATCAGATTTATTAATTAAAATACAGGCTTCCACAATTGTGTCACGTCAGATATGTTTGTTTCTCCAAATAATGAAATAAAGTTTAGACTAACCAAGTACATCATGCGTCAACATCGTGTCTATACAATTTGTATAAATTTTTTTAACTCATACAATTAACAGAGTTTTAAACAAACGTGAGCAAGTGTCGAATGGTGGATGTTTTTTTGTCCCGTCAGATACACTCATTAAAGTTGCTGTAGCAAGAAAACTATCATTGTCTTTACAGTGATACTTGACATGAGGAAAGTAGTTTCTATTGCAAGTAATATATATTAAAAAACATTTAAATATAGTTTTAGATTGAGAGATATTTGTGTGTCAAGTGTCAAAACGTAACGTCAGTTACAAGAAGAATGGCTGTTTAGCAAATATTAAGCTGACATAATGTGCTAACTACAGATACTTTACCTTAACTTCCCATTGATGTATGGTAGCTTTGTAATCTGACAATTTTTTTTCCACAGTTTTAACTTTTTGGTCTACATCAACTTTGTCAGATTTGATTTTATTCTCTTTCTTAACCAAAGATGCAACTTTTTTTTTGATAGCTAAAACAGGATGATTTTATAAATTTTGAAATAGGAAGATTTTTTTACCAGTTTTGGTAGGTAAACCAAGCTAACTATAAATATTTATTATTAAATATATTAATATTAATAAAATACACTGCCCATTTTTCACATCCGCGCGTGATATATTTTTTTATTATCAGATTCCCTTTCAGCAACCTTAAAAACCCCAATATACCAATTTTCACGAAAACTACCCCCACCCCCAGGGGGTGGATTTAGAAACAAAATATTCTTTCAGTATTAGCGATCTCAAAAATCACAATATAACAATTTTCAGGAAAACTGCCCCCGCCCCTTAGGGGTGGAGTTAGATTTTTTTGTTAGATTCACTTTTAGCGACCTCAAAAACCCCTATATACAAATTTTGACAACATTTAAAAATATTTACCCCATCACCCACGTTGAGATCGAGCAGAAACCCCTGTATAACAATTTTATTTTTTTTTTTGTAAAATTTCCCACCCATCGTTTACCAAAAACAATCCCGGTAATATTCCTGTACGCCAAATTTCAAGTCTCTAGCTTAAAGCTTTCTTAAACTATCGTGCTTACAAGATATCCCGGACAGTACTATCGACCGATATTTTTTTTTCCTTGAAATTGATTTAGGTCGACATAAAACGCAAAAATACGAAAAAAAAAAAGATGAGAAAAGATTTTGGCATGAATACAAGGCTTTCACAAAATTTTGAACATTTTCAAAATGGGAAAGCAAGAGCCCTGTTAATAATCAGCCGCAACAAATACATTATTTAATTAAATAATTAAAATAAGACTACGTTTAAACAAAGCGCTAACTACCGGTATTTATAACTTCTCTATCATTCTCCCTTTCTCTACAACAACTTGACAGAAAGAGATAGACTGCTGTCGGAATTTATAAATACCGGTAGTTAGCGCTACGTGTAAACGTAGTCGAAGTTATTAACGAAAAACTAAAATGCCAAAATGTTTCCAATATGGCGGAGACCGTAGTACGGAACCATAGATATTGTTACCCACATTATAGAGAAGGTACCGGACAGGTCCTTCTCTACTGTACGGGGTGATCCAGAATTCCCGCCCTCGTCATTTTTCTCGGAAATGGTAAGGGATATTAAAAAAATTCAAGAACCATGTTTTATAGTCTCACTTGTACTACAAGTTAAATACGCTTTCATCATAATACTCGTTGGCCCTGTGGCGACCTCTATATTTTTTTCCCCATGGTAAATGATTTTTTATTTATGAAATTAAAAGATCTTTAAATTAGAATAGTTCATATCTTTTTTTTCTGCGCTCATTTGTTTTCTAGTTATAGGCTGTCAAAATTTGCTTAATTAACTGTGCATAACTGTTTAACCATTACAGATATTAAAAAAAAATCAAATGAGTTACTTTTACCTTTATAAATACTAATTAATTTTAAAAGGCATCCAATTTAAAAAAGGTCCTAAGTGCCATCACAACTCTGATTATCCGTTATTTAAAAACTGGATTACTATATTTGTGGTTTGTTAAATGCAGGTTGGTTCTTGATTTTTTTTTAATATCCCTTACCATTTCCGAAAAAAATGACGAGGGCGGGAATTCTGGATCACCCTGTACCAGCCCATTTTAATTAATTTCGATTTATACTGAATATCAGGCTAATTTTGACTATACCAACTTATCGCATACACGAGAAATAAAAATATGTGTGCTGCTGCAACAATTACCTTCATATGCTGTTTCAATCTCCTCGCACTGTTGAGTAATTTCATCGACGCATTGAAGCAATTTAGCCGCATCTTCTTCTATTTGTGTCCTTTCTTCCTTCATAGCCCTTAGTTGATTCTCATAATTTGTAATATCCTGTTCCATTGTGGCTATTTTTTCCGCAGACTTCTTTGAATTTCTAGAAAAAGTAACGTTAAAGTTAAAATACACTGCCCAGTAAAAGAGCTTACCCATTTTTCACCTCCGCGCGTAAAATGGATTTTTAATTATCAGATTCACTTTCCGCAACCTTAAAAACCCCAATATACTAATTTTCACAAAAACTACCCCCCACTCCTCAGGGGGTGAAATTAGAAAAATGTTATTATAAGATTCAGTTTTAGCGACCTCAAAAAACCCAATATACAATGTAATGTCGAGCCACAAAAAAAATTGTTTTTAACCTTGTCCGTAGTTTAAAGCCATACAGTGTTTCATATTTGCAGTCAAAGAAAAAGTATAGTCTACAACACGTATGGAATAGTCATTCCATACTAGTTATAGAATATACTATTTTATATTTTGGTGTTGTATTGTTGTAGAGGAATGTATTGCTAGTGTATATCAGAGTAAAATACAAAATTGAACATTACCTTTCAGCCGTTTTCACAGCCACTCTTAGCCTTGTAATCTCAGCCTTACATTTATCAATTCCATTGGTAGCTTCCCTAATTCCCTTATCGACTACGCTCATCTTCCCGGAAGTTTTCTCTTTAATTTCTTTCGTCAGCTTGTCGACCTGCACTTGCAAGACGTTTGCCGTTTCTTTGGCTTTATCAAACTGGGCCTTCTTTTTCTCGACAGTCTCGGTAAGTTTTTTTACTTGCACAGGATCCGCTTTGGTGTCGCGGGCTTTAACTTCTTGCTCTTTCAGTTGTTTTGCGAGTTGAGGTTGCTGTTGTTGAAGTGCCTAAAATAATAAATTAATTCATAATAATTTATTGTTTCAAAGACCAGTATGTATTATCTATAAAGATGTATTATAAAAATATTACCAGTAGGTACTGGGACAATTTATCTAGCCCCCACTATTACCTATTCAGACCAGCCTACCTGATGACGTGTCTTTCGGTCGCCGCCTCAATAACCGCTACCAGTTTTCATGAACCGCTACAGGTTTAAAAAAAAAACGCTTCCAGTTTTTATAAAAACTGCTATAATTGTTGAAAATGTTTTCAAAAAAAAAGTTCATACCCCAATTTACCTTACCCCAATCCAAGTTTTACCAAAAACAATCCCAGACTGTAACTTTGGAAAAAGAACCTATGGTCCAAATTTGAAGTCTAGCTCAAAGCGTTTTCGAGTTAACGTGATCGCAAATGTCCTGAAGAAAAAAAAATAAATTTTCTTTGACGGAAATCATGTTGTTTCATATAAAACGCCGAGAAACGTAAAAAAGCAATATATATTTTTTTTTCAAAAAATTAACCAAAGCAAGATTTTCTTCTATTATTTTTAAAACTAGCGCCCATATAACCTTTTTGTTTTTAAACGAGTTTTTTTTAATGTTGTGTTTTATAAATCTTTTCTTATATGATTGACTTGTTTACCTGTAGCTCCATTGAGAATTTTTCATTATCTATCTTCATCCTTCTTAATTCTGGCTGTAAAGCATTGATTTGTCCTTCCAGGGCGGCTTGTCTGTTTCTTAACTCTCTTACATGGGATTCGAGGCCATTTAGTTCTTCTTCCATATTTTCTAATTCTCTGGGGTCTACGTTCGATACTGCAACCGATTGACCCATTCTGCCCCGACTTACGGTTTTACCACCACCACTCATTGTACCTAGCAACAAATATTAACCCGGTAAAGCATCGTGTATACATATGGACACAACCTAATTCTGTTAATAAAAGTATGTTTGTTGTAAACATTAAACATGTTGCTTTAGTCACAAAAAGTCACTTAAATATAACATTGTTTTAGCATCTAAAGCTTCGGCGAAATTTATTAGCGCAAAGCGAAAGCAATTTTTAATTTTTCACCTAACAGCTGCTTAGAGTTTGTTGCAACATGTGTTGATGCTTTGATGTTGCTAAAAACTTTAGTACGTAATAAGGTGAATATTTCAAGGTAAAAAAAACTGCAAATGTGAATAACTTAATAACATTGCGTATGATGTACATATTTATTTCAGATATATTATGACCTCATGTATTACCTCATGCTGCCAAACGGTCACAACTACAAATATCACTTTTTTATGTAAAAATTAATCATAGTACTTGATTTAGGTGATCATAATTAGTCATATACCATAACTTGGTAATTTTAGTCCTTATAAAAGTCCTACTGAACCTTACAGGGTTAACATTATAAAAGTAATATTAAAAATAAAGTTTGAATTTTTAAAGAAAATTCTCTTGATAAAAAAAATACTGCTTCAAATAAAGAAAAAATAGTTTTTATCCAATACATACAGATAATAAGTTAATATTTTAAATAAAAAACTCAATAACCCACACCCACACGTGGCTTTTACTTTATAGAATGGATAATTATTTATGTTACCCACTCAACTGTGACTTGTCAAATTATTTTCTTGTAAATGTCATTAAAATTTTTAATAAAAATATGAATTTCTAAGCTATTTATTGGATAAAACTTGTATGTTACTCGTGAGTAAACTAATATTGCCCTCTCTAAAATTAACCCACTCCAGCCCCAGTGGGTTAATTTTCTCATGGGCAATATCCTAGTTTCCTCTCTAACATAAATAACTATTATGCTATTTGGTCTAGAGAAATTTGATCTGGGTCTTAAGAAGTAGATCTAGTGACCCTACTTTGGACCGATTTTACCAAAATTCCACCCGATAACTTTTGATAAGGAACCTATGTTCCAAAAGTCTTTAGCTCAAAGCGTTATTGAGTTGGTGACCAATTTCCAGGAAATAGACAGATAGACCAACAGACACATTTCTTTGACGGAAATTAACTATTTTGCATATAAAACCTCGAGAAACGTAAAAAAAACTATAAAAATGTTACAAAATGTGTTTTTCCTAACGCAAAAAAATAGAATAGAATAGAATATGGTTTATTGCTTTAAAGAAAAATAATAATAATACAATGAAATTAAAATAATAACAACTAAGCAAACGGTACACATTCGACTGAGTCGATCTTCCATGTGTCCTACATAATTTACTTAAACTAGACCTAGATACATATACTAAAATAGAGAAATAAATGTAATTTCGCTTTGCATTTTATGCCCAAATAACCCCCCGCGGAAATAACCAACTTACAGCTACAGGCGACAACGGTAACACTCCCAAGGTAAACAACGTAAAAAAAAAGAAAACGACTCAACTACTGAGAACGGAGAAGCTCTTTAAATATTTGATTTTTAAACTTGGGTACTGAAAGTTGTTTATTGTTTTCATCAATATTGTTCCAAAGTTTTATGGCAAAGAAAGTAAAAGATTTTTGAAATGAGGCTGTCTTATATAACGGAAATTCATAATTATTTTTATGCCTTGTATTATATGAGTGCAAATTACGTGTAAATTTATTTAATAAATATAATGGCTCTTTATTTTTAAAAAGTTTTAGTAAAAAAGAAGAAAAATGTAAAATCCTTCTATTTGACATATTTAGTATTTTATTTTGGTTTAAAAAAGGCGTTATGTGATTTCGGTAATTTATGGAATATGAAAAGCGCATACATGAGTTTTGAACTTTTTGAATCAAATTTGATGTTTTTTAGTGATGGAAGAATGATATAGGACGTCACCAAAATCAAATAAAGAAAGCACTAACGAATTACACAACCGATATTTTGTATTATTGTCTATAACATTTTTAAATGGGTAAAGTTTTTTTAGCTTCATATAGCCAATTCTCATTTTTGACCTAATATGCGCCTCAAAATTTAAAGAATCGTCCATTAAAATACCAAGATTTCTTTCAGATTTGGAAATAGGTATGATTTCGCCATTAAACTCAACGTTAAAGTTTACTTCATTTAATATTTGTTTAGATCTTTTTGATCCTATAAGAAGAATGTGTGTTTTTGAAGTATTTAATTTGAGGTCATGATCCTCTGCATATTTATGTATTTTTTTAAATCATTGCAAACATATTGTTTAAACAAAAAGTTAGTGGCAGGATCAAAAGAATAATAAAGCTGGGAGTCATCAGCAAATTGATGAAGTTCACATGATTCGAGACACTCAGACATATCAGCAACATATAAACTAAAAAGCAGGGGACCTAAAATAGATCCTTGGGGCACACCATTAGATATTGTTTTTTGTTCAGAGATGACAGTTAAAAACCTTACTTGAGGTAATAATATTAATGCTTTAAAATGTTAAACTCTATCTACTAGAAAAATTTAATTGAAATTTAAAAAAGTCGTCGCCTAAAAATAAATAATAGAAGTTTTATTTTCGGGTTTAGATAGTGTTGAAGGAATTACAAATTTTTATCTCTTCTTACAAAAACCATCTTCAGGGATAAACCGAAACAGTTTCCCTGATGATGACTAGGTGAAGAAATGTCGAGTTAAATTCCTTTAATACGGTCTAAACCTGAAAATTAAATTGACAAAGTAAAAAAAAATAATATTCGATATTATTTAAAATCTTGGGTACAAACGATTTGTTCAACTCACCCGTAGTTTCAATCAAATCTCCGCCCAAGGTGACAACTCTGAACCTTTGTGCGCCATATGCAATTCTTGAAGCCTGCTCCAAGTCTTTTGCTACAAGAGTATCTCTTATGGCGTAGTAGAAAGCTGTCCTAACACGGTCATCTTGAATTTGAATTAGATCAAATAGGCGAGGTACGTCTTCGGGCCTAAAAAAATATAAATTATGTTGATATGCATTTCATGTTTTATTTTCTTTATTTAACTTATGGTTTGCGACGGGCTTTAATTTAAAGTTTGGAGAGTCACATATTTAACATATAATATGTTACATATTTAGGAGCTATAGTGAGGGGTTCAAATAAAGTTTTATAGGTATTTTTAATTTTTATAGTCAAAATAAGTCTTAAAACTTAAAAATAGTTTTTTAAATTTTATTGCAAAAATCAATGTTTTTACCAAAGTACGTTATTTACAATTCTTACCAACTTTTTAAAATGTCAGGGAAAATGAATTTTGATAATGGAACTGAAAAGAATTCCCTCAAAGATAAGTTATGTAGTGCTGAACATTTAAAAGAATCGAAAACAGTGGAAGAAAATTTCCGATCAACTTATTTTTTTAGGATAAAACCAAATTAAAAAAAAATCCCCCCATAAACTCGCATTTAGATAGAACTATGAACTTGGTTAATAAGTACAGTGATTTAGATTTTTTTAGTTTATCCTTTAATTCGTTTAAAACTTTTATCACTATTATAATACATTATTATAACTACAGTGCCGCGCATTAAATTCCGGACACCTAAAAAATTGACATTTTTTAAATTCAAATATTTCGAAAACTAATTAATGGATTTGACTGATTCTTTCTTTGTTTTGAAGCTTAAACATTCTATACTTTTGTTTGTTTTAAGAATGATTAAATTATTTTTTTTTCGTATTAACAGCAACAAATAATGTACAACTATGTTTTTTACCCCATCTTCTAGGACTTGCATGGTACACCACTGCAACTGTTTATCAAATTATTAAAGTCTTTCTTATTGCCGCAGTTTTAATGAATATTTTCTTTTTTATTTTTTTACATTTTTACTTCTGGTTTAGGAGATATCAGGATTTTCCTGAAATTTTTCATTTTTTCAGTTAACTTAAAAAGTACTACATGAATTTGAATGATGCTGTGCTTAAATTTGAAGCTTAACCGAGTTACGTTTTTCTTCTAATCAAGTTTATCAAAAACATAAATTGGGTTTGAAAAACTTGAGTAGAAGAAAAAATAGGGTCACTCCGTCCGGCGGCGGTTAAGCCTCCGTCAGACGGCAATAAGAAGTTGCCCCGGAATGAAGAAACTGTAGAAGAAGAAGTAAAAGACATGAGCGTAGAAGAAGTAAAAGACATGAGCGTAGAAGAAGTAAAAGACATGAGCTTCAAATAAAAAACTCTGCTGATTTAGTACTTTTTGAGTTGACTGAAAAAATGACAACTTTCAGGAAAATCCTGATATCTCCTAAACCAGAAGTAAAAAAATAAAAAAGAAAATATTCATTAAAACTGCGACAATAAGAAAGACTTTAATAATTTGATAAAGAGTTGCAGTGGCGTACCATGCAAGTCCTAGAAGATGGGGTAAAAAACATAGTTGAACATTATTTGTTGCTGTTAATACGAAAAAAAAATTAATCATTCTTAAAACAAACAAAAGTAGAGAATGCTTAAGCTTCAAAACAAAAAAAGAATCAGTCAAATCCATTAATTAGTTTTCGAAATATTTAAATTTAAAAAATGTCAATTTTTTAGGTGTCCGGAATTCAATGCGCGGCAGTGTATTTCATATTAAATTTTAATTTTAGTATTAAGTTTTTACATGTAATTATATCATGTATTGCTATTATGTGTTGGGGATTTCCCGTTAATAAATAAATAAATAAACAAAAAAGTTATTAATTTAAAAATCGAAAAAATAAAAGGAAACGTGCTATCAACGTATTTTTTTCAGGAAAAATTACATTTATCAAAAAAATCATATATCAAATTAAAAAATGTATATATCTGTGACTTGGTTCTAAAAGGGCCAATGTCACTGTTAAACTGCTAAAACGGCGAATGTTTGACTTAGTGTATTCTTTCAAAATGTTTGACATTGGCCCTTTTAGAACCAAACCACAGATATATTTAAAAACAAGAAAGTTATATGGGGCGCCACTTAAAAATTAAGTTTAACTTAAAACATTACCAGAAAAGAGCTACTTACAACTGCAAGTATACTATAAAATGGGAAACATTATATATCTTCACGGCTTGTTTTACTAATAATAGTTATTCCACATCCAATTAAAATTGGGGATATTTTTATTATCGTGAATACAAAAAAGAAAAAACAAAGAACGAACATTTTGAAAATTTTAGAACTTAAGTGTACGCATTTTAACACAAATTTTTTATAATTTTTTGTCAACTTACGTTCTTATTCTAGATGTGGCCTGATATCTCAAGTGTTCCTGTTTTTCCAACGCAATAAATGTCGCTCTGCCAATATCGTGTTTTTTCAAAAATTCTATACACCATTGCGCAGTAGAGACCGTGTCAACTACAATGTTGTCTAAAGGGCCACACGCTGTTGAAATCGCGACATCGTATTTTGAGTCAATTGCTCCCAAATCGCCCTGTAATATAGTAATTTTAACTAATAAAAAGAAAATTTTTAGGAAAAATAATTTTAAAAAAATTTGCACGCACGCACACCTCTAGTTCACTAGAGACTAGACTAGTCAGACCCCAGTTGGAAGTTGAAATATTTTTCCGTGACCATGTGATACTATGACGGATAATTTTTGATTTTGTCCAATTTTGTCCAGTTTTGTCCAATTTTGTCCAGTTTTGTCCAATTTTGTCCGGTTTTGTCCACCGGCTTGGACAATTTTTCACAACCCTGATATACAAACATATACTATTCAAACCTGTTGTAAAAATATTTACTGTGCGGTTTTTAATTTATTATCTTGCTTGAAAAAACAGACCGTCATTATGGTCAAAAAAAAAATGGTTATCAGAATAAGTATTTAATTTTTTGTGCAAAAGGCGCTCGATTTCATAAATTATGAAAAGTAACCCTTGTTTTTTTATAAATAAATAATGAGGCAATATTAAAGTTTCTTCAGTTTTTGAATTGGGAATAAATCTTCATAAACGGAATTAGTCAATTTGGCAACAGTACTATTTGTTAATATCTAGCCAGTGGCGTACTGATTTTGGAATAACCCTGTATAAAAAAATAATATACACTTACCAATCGTCCAAAAAGTCCATCGCAGTTTCCTTCCCTTTTCTGTTGTATCAACGAATCTAACACCCTTCCTCTAGATCTCGTAGCGTTCATGGAGCTTCGTTTTTCTTCTAAAAACATCCTTTTCTTCCTGATATCGTTAATAACCGTAGCCTCTTCGTATTTCACCTTGTTCAGATCTTCGATTGCTTCCTTTAGTGATTTTTCTGTAGCAGGGATTTTCTTTTTAAAAACAGACACAGCTTCAGATCGTTCTTTGATAGTTTCGGCGTTCGATTCATAAAGATTTTGAAGATTCTCCAACTTGTTTCTTTCGCTTTCTTCGTTGCTCACGTATATTTTGAGTTCGGACTCGGCTAGTTTAAACTAAAAAAAATAGGTTTTATAAAAAAATTACGATCGAGTTGTGTTATAGACCTACACTTTTGTGCAAACTACTATTGATTTTTTACAAACGGCATAGTTTTGTATTTCATTACACGGAAAGAAATTAGTGGGCTCTGCGCTATACATTATAAGATATTTGGTAACAGTGGCAAATTATAGTGATTTAAGCTATAGATTATAAGGGACACAATAACTAATAATGTTAAAAATAAATTGGAAACGATTATATATATTACAGACACGATTATATTTATTACAGGCACTATTATAAATTTACAGAAATTTTATTATATTATAAAAATTATTAGCACGGACAATAATTAAATCTATTTAAGCTATAAATGCCATACTATTTGTTATATTTTATTATTCACTAAACAATTAAAGTATTTCATATAAATTTTTACACTGACTGCCATAATTGTAAGAGAAAGCCTTGTATTTATATAATAAGCGATTATAATTTGCTTGGTATGTGTGTTATAGCGCTCCTAGCTATAATTTTTTTTTCCGTGTATATTATAATTTTAACTTACATCTGATTGAGTTTCATCTACAGCTTTTTTGAGCACAACTAAATCTGTTTGAAGCTCTTCTTTCTTTTCCTGTAAAGCTTTGGTTTCACTTTTTAAGCTGGCTAACAACTTAATTTTTTCTTCTTCTAGTTTAGTTTTCTTTTCTGTAAGTTTTTGCTCTTTTACTTCGCATTCTTCTATGCCCTAAAAAATTATTATAAAATTCATGACGTCACGCATGGTGTGGGAGGGGAAGAATGGAGTAGTGATAAAAAGTGACAATGAGACAATAAATAAGACAATAAGATTAAACCATATGGTAAAAACATTAAACCATCAGTTGTTATCACGGTTGTTTGTAAAAAAAATTAAACACTGTTGAATTACAAGTAAGTAAGTATTATGTTATAATAATTCAAATTCAAATTTATTTTCATTTTTAGAACCATACAGTTATAAAACATGTCAAATAATAAGGGGTGGGAGAGCACGCTGAATGAAAAAATAAAGCAAAAAAAGCTTAAAACAACATTCAGAGATATGTTAAAAAAATAGTCGTTGGACTTTTGTAAAATGAGCTTGATTTCAAAAAAAAGTATACAGCGTGTATTTGCAACTGCAACTGATCATAGCGTTTAGTAGTGATTGGGCAGTTTTCGATAAGTTGCTGTTTTTACGGAACGCACCAATTTCTGTGTCAGTAGGCACCACCGTACTTCCCCAGATAACTTGGAACAGTTTATTTGTTTGTTTATTTGTTTGTTTAACCTCGTACTATTCTACTTAATTAAGCATAATTTAAGTCCAGGACTTGTGTGGGCTAGTAGTAGAGGGAACCACCGGCTTATACTGACTTTCGAACCAGTTTCTAGGGAGTGTCCGTTTCACTTATCGCCTTCGCCAAATTTCAATTATTAATTAACTGAAAAAGGCAAATCGGCGCCAGTGAGAATCGAACTCACGATAGTAGACTTGCTATACATACGCGCTAGCCACTACGCTATGCTTCCCATATCACAGTCCAATAGAAAAGTCAAGAAATGTTATTCTTTCTGTTTGAAACATTTTAATTAGAATAAGTAGTAAAATAAAGTCACAGTCTACAAATATTATTGTGTTGTGATTTCTAAAATTTAATAAGTGAATGAAAGAGCACAACCATACCTAAGCAAAAAAGTAAAAATAAAAATGATTATGACCCAGTCACGCAGTGTCAACAAAATCTGACAACGTTGCATGTAGCAAGGTTAAAGCACGATTGTAAAACTTAAAAGTGCGTCATTTTTGGGCGGGATTTAGGGGTTTCTAAAATGTTTTGTTTATTTTTTTTTCTGTCCTGATTGATTTTCGGGGTCACAAAGATGATCTGTTTTTTTTTTCGGACCTTATATAAATATGTGTTAATGGGTTAAAAAAAAGCATGTGAATGGTGTCATTATAGTGAAATGGCAACAAATCCTCCCTCATTTGTATTTAGTTACCTTCGCCACTCCAAATTGTGCCCTAAAGGCGACCACGGCATAATTTATGAATGACGCAATTTATTTATTTTGAACAACAGTGAAAACTGACTTGAAATACGTTTTAAAATAATTTTGATATTTTTAAAAAACTTTCGAAAAAGTATCCCATATTTTTTACGAAAAAGAGGCTATAATAATAATAATAATATTTATGCTTCAAAAGAAAGTAGTACAATATATATAACAATGCAATAAATATGCTGATAGCACAAAAAATGTTTAGAACATTTGCGCGTGCAAAACATATAATAGAGGTACATAAAAATACATAACTATAAAAATATATAAAAATATCAAAAAATCTAAAAATATTAAAACGCAATTTAGTTAAATAGCTCGTACACGTTGTTTTATCCCCTTCCGCTCCAACCGGTTTTTCAAGGTATGGGGACCTATATTACATTATAATTTTTATGGAAAATACCGGAAAATACATTTGATAAAGATACACAAAATTTTTCGCAATAAATTTAATGACTATTATATCAACGCAGGGATGTGCGGGCTCCTAGATGAAAGTACTAAGTTTAATGCCACTTAAACACAATGCGACCTTATCCTGTATATGAATATCCATCTGTGGATATTGTGGTAAACTTTGCTAGTCCTAAAACTATCCCTAGTGAATACAATGAAGCGGAAGGGGTTAAAAATATGCGCTAGTTGTTTTAAGTAGTGTATTTACCTTTTTACTCTCTTCAGGTTGTTTTTCCATCTTTTCGAGTTTTTTCTTCTCTTCAATCACCAATTCCTTAGTCTTTTTTCTCGTTTTATTCATTTCAGACATTGTTTCTTGTAACTTAATGTCTTTGTTGCTGGCTTTATCAAAAGCTTCTTTTAGTCCATCTTTTCGTTTTTGAAAGCTCTCATATTGACTAAAAGATGTAAAAAGGAATATTATGACTATAATCTCAAGATATCATATTGGGTGATTAATTTTTTTTTTCCGTGCAAGTATTCATTTAATTTAATATTATTATTTTGAGTCATGTCGCCTCTAGTCCAGTCAAAAAATAAATGTAAATTGCAATAAATTATTATTATTATTATTATTATTATTATTATTATTATTATTATTATTAGTACAAAAAGGCAGAGGCATTGATGCCTATTATGCCCAAGTATTATTACAAATATAAATAGATAATATGAAATATAAAAATTGAAACATTTAATATAAAATAAAAGTTTGACCATCATAATGATTTTTAAAAAAATTTACTGATGAGGCGGAGATAGTTGATTCAGTTAGAGAGTTCCAGGAGCTAAAGACACGATTAGGTAGAAAATATTGCCTGATGGTGGTAAAAAAAGTTCACGTGAAAGTTTTAATGTATGGCCACGTCTGGTATTGTCCAAATTACGAGTAAAAAGTTCATTTAAATCCACTGATAAGTCACAATTTAAGATACGGTAAGTGTAGATAAGGTCCCCACGGATTCTTCTTTCGGAAAGACGGGGTAAACCAAGCCGTAAGATTCTTTGATCATAATCGAGGTGCCTTAATGAAGAAACCATTCTTGTGGCGCGATGCTGCACATTTTCAATTAATTTGATGTCTTTAATTCCACACTACAACTGCATACTCCAGACACAGGCTGATATTTTAAAGGGTAGTAGTCGATGGTAACAGAACATTTCTGTTCCGCTATCTTGAATTTTAGGGGTGAGTTTCTTAATATGGTAAAAATATGCAAATATACTATGCGCAGTAGTGTTTGGTCGGACAGATTTATGGAAGGGTTTATTAATACATAGGAATACGCAAAAGTGTTCTGGCAAATATATACAAATGCGCAGTAGTGTTTGGTGAAATTCTGGGCATAGTATATTTGTATATGATTGCCAGTACACTTTTGCGCATTCGTATGTAGCATAAACAGTTCTGCGCATAAATATGAACCAGAATACTTTGACGCATTAGATTTCTTTTTCCAGAATTAGTTAGAGAACGTTCAAGTATTATGTAACGCAAATTTTGATCATTTTGGGGCCACCGCGGGGGTGGAGTTATTATTTTTTTTATTAAAAACCCCTTTATACCAATTTTTATGAAAATATTGTAATAAAAAATATTTACCTTAGCACCCTCCCCTAGGGATGCGTGTGATTATGAGCTTATAAGAGTCGCAAAATAGAAAAAATTCAATATAGCGGACACCCCTTACGCAAATTACCTGGTGAACACTAACAGGAGTGTTCTGTTACCACTATGCTTCAAAATATCAGCCCATGTACATTCATTGCAATTTAAAATAGGAATTTCTCGTTATTTGACGGGACTACTCAATAAATATCTAGATAAATACCAAATCACAATATATCATTTTAATATTTTACTGTTTAACCTTTTCAGGATGGAAAACGACCGGAGTTGCATAAATATTTCTCTCCCGTCAGACGGAAAACGACTCGAGTTGCAACAAGTTTGATATTCCTCTGATTTCAACAACCGCCACGTTTCCTTGATACGCTGCGAAAAAATTCCATTCAGCACTAATTCTTCTTCATTAAAAACCACTGATTGGACAAAGTAAATCTGCTGCCAGTCTTTTCCCGTCCCGAGCGACATAGAGTTTTGTTTAGAATATGCATAAACATTTGATGAAAACGAGTTCTTAATAGTATATTAAAGTACCAGTTTCATAACATACGTTTTTAGCGCACGAGTACAAGTTTAGAAAACGAGCCGCTTGCGGCGAGTTTTCTAAAGTACTAGTGCGCTAAAAACGTGTTATGAAACGAGTGCTTTATACAATTTTTTCTATTTTGCTCTAAAATTTTAAAAAACTTACATTTAAATTGATGACTGAGTTGGGGATTTTTGTTTTGGATTGGCATTACAGTTTACACCATGTTTAAAATTCTAAGAACAAATGATATTTTGATATATTTTAGTCATATCTTCTCTTTTTTACTGTAATTAACCAAGCCTCAATTTTAACATGGTAAAAATAACCTAAACACAAAATTTTGTAGAAAATTCAACTTTAAAGCGACATTGACATTTGCACGGAAAACGTCAAGAGATAGGCCAGGTCTGTTGCCAACCCAAAAGAACAAAAAGTACAGACCTCTTATGGGCCTATAAGAACACGTAAAATGCGTGTGATTATGAGCTTATAAGAGTCGCAAAATAGAAAAATGATTTTAAATAGAAAATTAAACAGTTATTTACCCTCCTTCTTTCTTCATTTGATTTTCTTTTTCGGCTCTCTCGGCATGTAATTCGCTTAACTGGTCAATGAGCGCTTTTTGAGTTTCTTTAACTTCGTTGTGATCTACTTCCAATGTTTTTATGTTTGATTCCACATTAAATCTAGAAATTAACGGTTTATAAATATGTTTTGCTTAAAACTATCAATTAATAACGTACTTATTTTTTTGATATATAAAATTTTTGCAGGATGCAATTGTGTTTTCAGTTTTTAAAAATCCCACGGCTTCCTCCATTGGAGCTTTGAGCTCTTCCAGCTCCTTTTCAACAAGTTTTAATCTGTTGATTTTTTCCGTTCTCTGTTCATTTAAAATTTCTACTCTTTCATGTAGTTGTACAAGAGGTTTCTGAAAAGAATAAAAATATAAATTTATCTATTTTTTAACACGTTCAATACGGAAAGAGGCCTAAAAGATGCCGAGATAAGGCTACGTAAACTGCAGCTGTTATAGGCCCCGTTTATACTGGCATTCAACGCAGAACCGAAACCGAAGTTTCAAAAAATAAATTAATTAAATAATAATTTTCATATGACCTTCTTAGTAGTAAAAGTACACGGGCATCATTGAAATTTCGGTTTTCAACATTTTAGTATTTAATTTTTCGTCCTCGTACCGTGAAATTTCACCTTCAAATTTTTCTCGAAAACGGTTAGTCCTACAGTGTTACCTTTTTTTTATGTATTTTGACATGAGGAATCATATACCAAAATAAAATTACAAAAAAGTTACACAGAAAAAAGTTTGGGACAAAAAACTGATGAGGCCTCCCCGTTTCGCACACCCCTAGTTATAATAAGTACATGAAAATAACATACGAAGAGATTGTGATGTTGAGATTAGTTCACGTGCAAAACCTCGTTGCTATATCTCAAAGAGTTCTCGAGTTATTAAATAAAAAAACAAATTTTTTAGTCACTTTCAAAGGGGTGTAGCTCCCTTACAACGCATTTTTAGATATATGTTTATAGGAACTTTTTATAATATTTTGTGATGTAGAATCACCCCTTAAAATTTCGGACCATATTTTAAATATACCGTGTATATTTATTTGTTTTTATTTAATTTTTGTGCTGGTTTTGAAATTTTCTTCTTACTTAAATACCAAAAAAGTTCAGATTACTAGAAATTACTTGAAGATTACGTAGGACTACCTGGGATTACGTAACATTACGTTGATTACGGAAAGATTACGTTATTTTTGACGATTACGTAATCAAGTACACGATTACGTAATCAATTATTATTAGGCAATATATTACAAAACTCATGGGGAGTCCCCTCGGGAGTCCCAAATAAGCTTATTACGTAATCTATTATCACTGCTTTGTACAGTGATTACGCGTAGTTGTCTACTTCTCTGGAAAATCTTACCCTGGTAGAAAAGTACACAAATCTAACTTAACATAACATTAGATTAGTGACATTTTTATGTTTAGTCTCAAACGTTATACAAAAACGTTATAAAATATATAAATCTAACCTTAAAAACGAATGTTTGACAAAAACGTTATAAAATACATAAATCTAACGTTAGTTTCCCAACTAAATTCTAACCTTTTTCTAACTTTAAATATTTTTTAAATTTCCATTATTAATAAGTAAGCTATAGTAGAAAATACTCTGTTCAGACAGCTATGTGCCTAGGTTTGATAATTATTTATTATTTCTATAATAAGTTTTAAAAAATATCCCCCAAAAGTCAAAATTATAGTAAGTCTGGCAACGCTGTATTAGAATTGAAAAAATATTTTAAGATTCTGAATGTATAAATAAATATTAACTAACTAAATATAAAGTATTTCTGAGAGGTAACCGTATTTATGGAAGTATAACAGCATATTACACGAAAAATATTTAGGGCCGCCTAAAAAGATGGCCATTTTATAAATAAATGTAACGAAATTATGTTTAAAAATATTATGATTGCTAAAATATATTAAGATTTATTTATATGAATAAATTTGTCTCCAGCTGCTATTTTATGACGCAGGTAGAAATTTCCTAGTTGGTCACGCACCCTTCGAAAGTTAGAAATTAAACGTACTTATAACGTATTTCTAACATAAAAATCTAACGTTAGATTAACGTTTGTGACTAACGTTTGATTCTAGCGTTAAAAAGCGGGACATTTGCACATATTTTATAACGTACTTTTATACAGTTTTCTAACGTTAGAAAAACGTTATTCTAACGTTAAATTTCTACTAGAGAAATTTTGGCGTGGTGGGAACCCTGATGACACTGCAGATGAATGTGCATTACCTTGTATCTGGATGTTCCAATAATATCTTCCAAGTATTCCAACATTCCTGATTCATGTTCATTTTCTGCTTTACATTTCATCATAGATATTTGTTCCACTTCACCCTGTAGAATCAAAAACCTATTGTGATCCAAATCGATACCATGCTTTTTTAGCAGCATTCCGACTTCTTTAAATTGTACCCTTCTTCCATTCAGTGTGTAAAAAGAAGAATTGTCTTTATTTGCCGTTCGAGATACAACAAATTCACTGCCTGGGACAATATCATAATTATCACCTTCCTGAAAATAGACTTTTTTTAAATTACACAGCCACACAAAAAAAATTGTATCCAGAGAGTTGACCAAGGCATTTTTATATTTTTGGGGTCGCTGAAACCGAATCTGACCTCAGAATTTTCTCTCACCCAGTATATATATTTTTTAAATATGCTACTTCAATAAAAGAGCCGGATTATCAAAATGCCGAACGAAAATATTTTAAATAAAAAACAACATAAATAAGAAACATAAATATTGTTTCTTATAAGCAAGGGGTTGCCGATTACACTAGGCAACAATTCACAACTTTTTTTTTTACCTGATCTAAAAGTAAATTAACTGCTAACTGCAAAACCGCATAAGGTTTAAAAAACAAAAATTTACAGGAGAAGAAAAATTAATTAGTTTACCTATTATCGGATTTATAAAGATTTCTGTATGATTATTTTATACAAGACAGTTTAATATAATATTTATCTATTTTAAGATAGTTACTCTATTTTAATCAAACATAAATTAAAAAACTATCCAATTACGTGGTCTTTAAAGAACCCCGCACAAAACCCCGTGTTTTTGGCCTTCGGCTAAATTTGCTGGAAATTATATATTTTATTAACCTTCATGTCCTTAGTAATTGACCAAAATTTCAGCTTAATTGTATGTACAGTTTTTGAGATATCGAGCTTTAAAATTGGTGATTTAGAATTCAGGAAAATTTTACACCTGTTAAAGTTTTGTGCTTTTTTAATGTAAGTTTGTTATTTATGATTAAACTTAATGGTGCAAATCAAAGGTGGTTAGATGCTTTATTTAAATGTCTTATAACATTGGCCACAGAGTGTTTCCCTTTTCCGTGGCAACAGCCCAAAACAGGTGATATAATAAATATTAAAAATGCTAATTATTAATTTTGGTTTAATATTAAAAAACAGAAAATGTAACGGCTGGAATTTCATAATTTTTATACATTTTATAGTTTTGGAGTTACTGAGTAAAAATAATTGAAAGTGAAGGTTATTAGAGTACTCAAAGTCCTTCTGTTTGGGCATGATGGGGGTAAACCACATCAAAATAAATTAACCCGATTCGATCAGCTAAAAGTTTTAAATTCTCGGTAAATCTTACAAATAAATGGAATTTTAGAAAAGTTATTGCTAAGGTAAACCAAATAAAGAGCCTACATTGGTATAGTGGAGCAAAGGACATGAAACGTTGAACTGTTATAAAATTACTTATTTCTGTGTTTAAGATAATGGTAATGAAGGGAGTTAAACCAAGTTAACCAGTTTCTCAAAAGTAATTTAAGCGTGGTAGGGTCATGAGCGGAATTAGGAGAGGCCATGGGGGCCATGGCCCCCAGGGAGATATATTAGTATAGAAATACCTTCAAAATTATATTTTTGGTGAATGCGCTATTTTTTTCCTTAAAATTAAATAAATCCGTCACTGGGTAGAAAAAGAGGTACCTATATATATGCTAATTACCTAAATGTTTAAAAGGCAATAAAAATAGGAATCTAAAAGTTAATAAAAAACTAGTTAATTGCTTCACCTTTGTGTGCTCTTAATAAAATTAGTTTTAATATAATTTGGTAATAAGGAATATCGGATCTTTAGATTCAATGGTTCATTGGTTTGAGAAATATATTTTGCAATTATAGGTATTCTATATCTTCCTATAGGAAGTCTTACACCCTGGGTTTTATCTTTTGCCTAATTATCCAGTTTCTATCCAGGTAGTTCTTGATTGACATAGTTCAATATGAAACAAAAACGTGTAAAAATATATTTACTTGGTATTTCAGGAAAAGTCTATGTTTATTTTTGATAAGTTATACTTATCAGCATGAGAGAAATTATTTTTAGCTTTGAGCAAGTGTATACGAATTATAATTATTTGACGATTTTCTTTTATTAATAATTAATTTTAACTGATTATTTTTTTTTACTATATATAGTTATATTTTATTATATAAAGTAGTAATTTAATAATAATATCTTAATCTTTATAAAACCATGGAAATAAATATTCTACCTATAATAAGAACTTATTTAGATGTACATACATTATTCACTGTCAGAGTATATAAAAATGGCATTTTGACAAAATATATTATGCTGTGTATTCACCATAATCCTAGGCAAATGGCAATAAGTATTCTAATAAAACCTTTACGTTTTATACCTTTTTTCCGATACGCCAATGTAGGACCTCTTTGGTTGGTTTACCTAGTTTACTTTAGCAATACCTTCTCTAAAATTTATTTGTAAGATTTACCGAGAATTTAAAACTTTTAGCTGATTAAATCGAGTTAAACTATTTTTATGTGGTTACCCTAATCATGCCCAAACAGAAGGACTTTGAGTACTCTAATAAGCTTCGCTTTCAGTTATTTTTATTCAGTAACTCAAAAACTATAAAATATATAAAAATTATGAAATTATAGATTTTCTATTTTTCAATATTAAACCAAAATTAATAATTAGCATTTTTAATATTTATTATATCGCCTGTTTTAGGCTGTTGCCATGGAAAAGGGAAACACTCTATGGCCAATGTTATAACACATTTAAATAAAGCATCTAAACACCTTCAGTTTGCACCATTGATTTTAATTATACGTAAAAAACTGACATTAAAAAAGCACAAAATTTTAACAGGTGTAAAATTTTCCTGAATTTTAAATTACCAATTTTAAAGCTCGATATCTCGAAAACTGTACATACAATTAGGCTGAAATTTTGGTTAATAACTAAGGACATGAAGGTTAAAAAAATATATAATTTTCAGCAAATTTAGCCGAAGGCCAAAAACACGGGGTTTTGTGCGGGGTTCTTTATTTTTTACAATCTTTTTTGTTTTTAATGATAATAATATATTTAGTCAATTGTTATAATAAGAGTTAAACTATAGTACTAACTATAGTATATTAAAGTAGTAGTAGTAGTTTAGCGCACGAGTACAAGTTTAGAAAACGAGCCGCTTGCGGCGAGTTTTCTAAAGTACTAGTGCTCTAAAAACGTGTTATGAAACGAGTGCTTTATACAATTTTTTCTATTTTGCTCTAAAATTTAAAAAACTTACATTTAAATTGATGACTGATTTAGGGATTTTTGTTTTGGATTGGCATTACAGTTTACACTATGTTTAAAATTCTAAGAACAAATGATATTTTGATATATTTTACAGTCATCTCTTCTTTTTTCACTGCAATTAACCAGTCCACAATTTTAACACGGTAAAAAAAAACCCAAAAACAAAATTTTGTAAAAAATTAAACTTTAAATCGACATTGACATTTGCACGCAAAACGTCAAGGCTTTTGTATGTTGCCAACCCCACAGAAAAAAAAGTAGAGAGCTCTTATGGGCCTATAAGAACACGCAAAATGCGTGTGATTATGAGCTTATAAGAGTCGCAAAATAGAAAAAATATTAAACCACTCTTTACATAAATAATTTATTTTATATAGGTAACATATATTAGCTAACTGAATAACCTAGGCTAGGCCCATAAAAATTGTGGCAAACTTGCTCTAGCTATCAAATATTTCTAAGTGTAATAAAGAATTTTAGCTACTAATTTTTAGAAAGGAGACTACCGAGATTGATCTGTTGAAGATAAATTACAATTTTAAAACCACTGATGGTTTTAGATGGATCATCATATGAGATTTCAAGGGACACAAAGCAATTTTCCGGGAAACGCTTAGTTCTGACATGAATGTGATGTAAGTCCAATATAGTGTATAAATATGTTTAAAATAAGCAGATTGCTTCATGTCCCTTAAAAGCTCACATGATGACCATCATCTAAAACCATCAGTGGTTTTAACATTCTGGTTAAGGGTAGCAGAAAATTTTCTAAAATTTCTTCTGACATTTGCTACGTTAAACCCGCCCCCAGACTCTCCACCCCAGGAGATAAAAAAAATATCTACATTTTTTATAAGGCATATGTATGTAGTAGTTTACATATATAAATTTTTGGCTGTATCTGTATTATTTATATAAAATTTTTAATGAAACATATCGTCCACTAAAGGCTCTAGTTGTCTAACTCCAAATTTTTCAAAAATGAGATTTTTATCATATTTGCTTCATTATCTGATTACCAACATACTTCAAAAAAAAAAAAGTTGCATTAAACCAATATCAGCCTCAAAAAATGCAAAAATGTAAATATTTTAAGTCGCTAAGTGTCTAACTCCATCATATGATTGTGAGAAAACAATTAAATGAGAACTGTCACTAATGTGAAACTATTTCTCGACAACAGGGGATCCCGTTTCAAATATTTGTTAATTTACTGTTTGATGATAATTATAATTATTGCCATTAATAATGTATATATATTATGCCTACCTAGTAGTAATATTATATATTAAATATAAAAATATATATTTTTTGTAATAATATTACGCGATATAATACGATAGGTATCCTCTTTTATCTTCCCTTGGAGTTAGACCATTAGTGAATTTAGATTCTGTGGTTAAAATTTAATTTTCAAATAATTTATATAAAATAGATAACAATGAAAAGTTTTAAATACATTAACACATTTCAAACATTTTTACCTGTGAACAAGCTATTTTTAAAGTTCTAAATTGCTATAATTAAGTTTTAAATCGTTTTTTACGTCTCCTGAAAAATATGACGTTTTGGAGTTAGACCGTTAGAGCCTTTAGATGACGATATCAGAAAAACCTGAAAAAAGTGCAACATTTGGATTTGTGGGCCTGTAAAAAGTTTATTAGAGTAGATATTTAAAATCAGCAATGGCATAAAAAAAATTTATTTAGCAATATTTCCATAAAAATTTTTTTTTGAAATCCCGCGATTTTTTTTTAGGCTCAATTTCATACAAAAAAACCCATTGTGCGCTATATCTAAAGATTTAAAGGGGTCCACGATTTTTTTAGATATCAGATTTTGTTTCAGCGTCAAAAAATGCATAGGAATACCGTAGTCTTCTTTAGAACTCCAGACTTTTTTTTATTTTGTGGGGCTGTGTAATTATTGTTTTAAATTTTGTAGATTTGAAAATGCATGTGCACATTTCTAAACCAAAATAAATGAAACCTTTGCTGATTTAGGTTAAACCTAAATCCATTTTGAATTGTAAATAGTAATTAAGCCTGTTTATATATATATTAGAAATTTTTACCTTAAAATTTCTGAATTAGCATAACACTTCATGATTTACCAATTGACTCTACTATGGACAATTATTATAATTTATAATAGATATACTTTAAAGTGAGTTACCCTCACAGATTATGAGGCACACTGTGTGCTGCACACTTAGAACATTTATGAATTTATACATACCTTGTCTATTATCAAAGCAAAATATACTGATACTGTGCAGGACTGGACATTTCTATATGACTCTGAGTTATGTAATAGAACAGAAACTTTCTTTGATCGGATTTTAGTAGCTCGATATCCAAATACAAACAACATAGAGTCTATAACATTACTTTTTCCACTGCCATTGGGTCCCACAATGGCATTAAAACACTAAAACAAGCATACTTTATACACAAGCTCATGCCTTATATCCGTAAAAAATCATGTAATTCACATGATATTATACAATGGAGAATTCTCCCATTAGATTAGACAGGGACAAAAGTTCTACCCAAAAAGGATAGAAGACATACATACACTCCCACTTCCACCCAACCAAACAAATGCTGTATTTGTTCTTTGTTGAACAAATACAATATTTACTTGGCCGGGCGAAAAGTGCATTATTAAAGAAATTACTGGCGCCATCTAAATTTTAGTAGAATTATCTTATTCTACAGATTCACATTAGCTACGTGCCTCTCACTGCTACACTTTCCGGCCAACCAAATAAATACTGTATTTGTTGTATGAAAAACAAATACAGTATTTATTTGGTTGGCTGGAAAGTGTAGCACAAATGAGATAGAGATAGGGTAGACGTCTTTTGTTTCATAATTCTAGTTGTAGAGATCTCCATTGGCATGGCATTGTTTACCTTGTGAAATGGTCCCAAAACTTGCTCATCAGCATAGCTTTTAAAAAAGTTATTAGTTATTTTAGTAATCATAAGCCTAGGGCCAGTTGGATCAAAGGAAAGAGTGGGTTTTGTAGGTGGAGGTATATAAATTCCATCGACTCTTGTACCCTCTTCATCAGATAGGTTGAAGTCGTCGTCATTTTCGTCTACAGGCCCTGCCTGCTGAGGCACCGGATCTTCTGAAATCTTCCTTTTTTTCTGAACCATGTTATATTACACTAAAAATACTTAAATATTTACAGGATAAAGAAATACTTTTAATAAAAACATGAATATAAACCACAGAACACAAATAAAAACAACACTTTTTAAACTGACGGTTGACT
>OY294045.1:75739184-75770171 GCA_958510825.1 Brachypterus glaber | reverse complement strand
GGAAAAGCGTCGATAGAATATAAAGATCTATTGCACTTCTATAACTTTAGCTTAAATAAATACATTTAATTAACACGTTTTCTGCGTTAGCAACTTTTTGGTTCCCAGCTCAGACTGCGTTTTGAGGCATATATGTCGAACGAACTTTGCACAGACTGTTTAAATCTCTAATGGTACTCCAAAAACAAGTTCTAACGTCTTTTTAAGGACTTTTTGCTTTTTAATTTTTTTTAAACAAAATATTTTATCAAATAAAATAACAATAAACAAATTTTAAATTTTATTAAAATTATTTAATAACAATTATAAACACAAAAAAACGTATTAGACGTGTATGTTTTTTTTACAACAATGCTGTTTTTCGTTATTATTAGTTACATTACATTATGGTCAATAAAACATTCAATTTAATGTAAATAAAGTCATCGCCTATAAATCCGGCGTAAGGTACGACGTGCTCTTCCAAAATTTCTTCGACATACCTTTCCGCTGTAAGACTTCGCCTTTGCCGTCCACGTTCTTCCCTTATAATAAAAACGGGTTCAGTTTTAGCTTCCAATGACATACCTCCCCATATCATGCACGATCCACCACCATAACTAACTTTTTCTGCAATGCAGGCCTGTGCATAACGTTCTCCAGGACGTCGGTAGACACGCTGTCTTGCATCATTCCCAAATAGACATATCCTGGTTTTATCAGAAAACATAACCTTTGCCCATTGGTTTCTGTCCCAGTTTAAATGTCTTCTTGCAAACTGCAGCCTGGCACGACGATGGTTAGCAGTGAGTTTAGGTCCAGTTGCGGCCTTATAAGAGCAAAGGTTTCTTTCAAAAAGCCTTCGACCAATAGTGGACCTACTTACTGCTACACCTCTTGTTTCTTGAAGCCGTGATCTCAAATTAACTGAATTTAGACGATTCCGCAGGGAATTAAGCTCGATAAATCGGTCATCCCGAGCGGACGTGCACCTATGTCTGCCAGCTCCTTGGCGTCGACTAAAGGAACCGATCTCCTCAAAACGTTGGAATACTCTTCTTACCGCTGCTCTCGTAATATTTAACTGTTGAGCAACATAACGCTGACTGTGCCCTTCTTGTAGCAGAGCTACAGCTTGGGCAGCTACTTCCGGACTTGTTTCCATTTAAATAATACAATTAAATAAAATTTTAACGAGTTAAAAAAGTATTGTCACATAAGTGACAAGTCTTGTCAATCATAAAAAAGTTAGTTACAGGGGTGGCACTAGCCCACCACTTAAAAAGTCCTTATTTACCAAAAAACATAATTTCTCCTAAATGAGAAGACTTATGATAAAAAATAAAAGACGGAATCAGTCACAATAAGTGTGGCTATTAGAATAAGTTTTAAAACTTATGGAAAGATTTGAGTTTGTGTTTAAATTGCAACAAAAAAGATCGAGTAAAAAAAACATGACTATTTAAGCAATGTAAACTCAGTTTAAACATGTTTCCAACAGAAACCTAAATTAAATAAATAAAAGTTTACGATTTAAGCTTCAAATTAAAAAAAAAATCAATTAAATCCATTGCGTAGTTTTTTTGTTACTTGCAAAAATGTAAATTTTTAGAAAAAACCTTATATCTCCTAAACGAGAAAAGGAAAATTAAAAAATTTAAAAAGAGATTACTTCCATTTAATTAGGCTATAAAATCAATTAATTAAATTGTAAAAAAATATGCAGTGGCGAACCATGCGCATATCGAAAGGTGCAGTAAAAAAACATAGCTGTGCACTTTTCATTGATGCCGGTATAAAAAAAGATGTTTGATAATTTTTATTCCAGTAAGTAAGAGCTAAAAGTTCAAGCTTCAAAATAAAAAAAAGATCGAATAAATCCATTAAATAGTTTTGGAGATATTTGCATTCAAAAATGTGTATTTTTTTAGGTGGGCCGATATTTTTGAGCAGAAGTGTATATTAACAAAAAAACAAAATGGTGGTCATCTTTTTAAAAAGTTTTCGGGGGCGCCAGTAATTAATTTAATACTAGTATACAAATATTTTGACAATTCGAAATATTAGTAAAAATCTAAGCCAAAAGAAAGCTCAAACAATTATCTACAAAAAATTTGATAATATGCATTTTTGAGCCACTAACTGGAACTCTTGGACATACAGACACGAGAATAAAAAAAATTAAAAAAGCTTGGAACACTCAATGCGCGAGTCTACTAGTACAGTTGGACCCACAAAAAACGCAAGTTTTAAATATGCTAAAATGTCAATTTTACTAATTATTTTATAGTGTAAGATTTTAAGAAATAGGTTAGGTTAATTTGACAATTAATTGTCAGTTTTTTCAAAGGTTATTACAGAAAATACATGCGAATAATGTCGAATATTAAAAAATAATAATAATAAATAATAAACTGAAAAAACATTTGGAATATTTAATCAAATCAAAAATTAAAACACAATATTTAGTAAATCTTATGAAAAAATAAAAATTTGAACTCTACTAACCAAACATATAATTTATGAAAATTATGATTTTCGTAAAAAAAAAAGTTTTTCCGGAGGTTTTTTTTCGCTTTTTTAATCTTGGAACTATCGATGCGGCGACGGGCGATGGTTTTTAACCCAGAAAAGTTTGTATTGTTTATAGCATGCACCGCTTCTTGTAAATGGTATTCTCTTAAATAATTAAGTAAATTTTCCTCCCCCATATATTTTTTCAACAATCTTAACTATTATTCTTTTTTCTATGATTTTAACACAACTCTCCGAAACACTAAATAACCTTGCCACAATTAAAGGTCTCTATAGAGATCAATTCCGTACATTCTGCTTCCATTATACTAATAGTTTGAGATTTCTTAACATTTCTAATTACTTTATAATTATTGTAAGTAATTTTGACAAATATTGTCAACATGACAACGGCTTTGTTTGTACTGTAATTATTGAATTTACGCAACTAAATTTTCAGTTTTGTTTTTTTTCGGATCCAACTGTACTGGTCCAGTTTTTAAATCAGAGGTCAATAAACGTTGCATATCAACAAAACGAGCTCTGTTGAATGCACGCACACATTTATCATTTTTTTTATTGATAATTTCACCTTTTATGTAAATTCCATTCCAGTTATTGCTAAATTCTTATCAGTTTGGAAAACAAATTGCATTATTTTTAATTTAAACTATGGCGATTTACATTGTGTTTGATTTAACAAATCAAACATTGCAATTTAACAATACAGTTGTCATAGTATGATTCATGTGGATTTTAAAAAAGTTTAAACTATATGGAGGGGCCCGTCAATACATGCACGGTATTATATCCACTACTGTAATGATCTGAATCTGTGATATATCGCATTTATACCCTAGTAGAAATGTATCGTTAGAATAACGTTTTTCTAACGTTAGAAAACTGTATAAAAGTACTTTATAAAATATGTGCAAATATCCCGCTTTTTAACGTTAGAATCAAACGTTAATCTAACGTTAGATTTTTAAGTTAGAAATACGTTATAAGTACGTTTAATTTCTAACTTTCGGAGGGGGCGTGGCCAACAACAATGGCAGCTGGAGACAAATTTATTCATATAAATAAATCTTAATATATTTTAGCAATCATAATATTTTTAAACATAATTTCGTTACATTTATTTATAAAATAGCCATCTTTTTAGGTGGCCCTAAATATTTTTCGTGTAATATGCTGTTATACTTCGATAAATACGTTTACGTCTCAGAAAAACTTTATATTTATTATTATTATACATTCAGAATCTTAAAATATTTTTTTAATTCTAATACAGCGTTGCCAGACTATAATTTTGACTTTTGGGGGATATTTTTTTAAACTTTTTATAGAAATAAAAAAATAATTATCAAACCTAGGCACATAGCTGTCTGAAATGAGTATTTTCTACTATAGCTTACGTATTAATAATGGAAATTTAAAACATATTTAAAGTTAGAATAAGGTTAGCAATCGGTTAAAATTTAGTTGGGAAACTAACGTTAGATTTATGTATTTTATAACGTTTTTGTCAAACTTTAGTTTTTAAGGTTAAATTTATATATTTTATCACGTTTCTGTATAACGTTTGAGACTAAACATAAAAATGTCACTAATCTAATGTTATGTTAGATTTGTGTACTTTTCTACCAGGGTAATTATAATAATAATTGTTATTGTCACAAAAAAATATTTCTAAATTTATTTCAACATTTCGAAACAAACTTTTGAAAATAAAATAATGATTTACTATTTTAAATACTAGTCCGGAAAATAAGTAACTAAATTGTCCAGTATTTCCTGATTTTCTGGACGGACGCATAAAAATTATAATTTAATAATTATTATTACTTTATGCAGAAATTAATCAACACGATATCCGCTACCACAGGTTTAAAAAATAAAACTGGGCAACATAACTGGAATCTTATTCTATTCTCATATATCGTATCTTTACGTCTGAAAAGAATTCGTTTCAGACGTGAAATGGATCAAGTCCATAAGGACTTGACCACTTCTGCTCTGAACCCCTCAATTATACCAATTAGTTTATAAGTTACGTTGTATTAAAATAATAAATTGTAGTTTATATGGTTATGAAGTTATCAACCATTATGTACTTTTTTTTATAAAATGTGCAAGGAAAATCGGTTGTTCGAAGATACGTGGTTAACCCCTTCCGCTCCATTGTATCCATGTATGGATATTTTTGGGTATAGAAATATTTACCACAATATCCACAGTTGGATATTCATATACCAGATTTTCCATATAAATTTAAATCTGGCATAGGTTCCTATAACTTGAGGAACCGGTTGGAGCAGAAGGGGTTAAAAAATCATCAAACGAAAAAGACTATACATGTATGCATAAAGCAACTTGAGTGACAATAAACCATAAATAAAATTTAAAAATATGGTGTAAATAAATTTTGACGTGCTGTAGCCGAAAAAGGTATTCATATTCTCCCATCAGGTTAATTTTTTACCCTATTATAGTCTTAATGCTTTAAAGGCCGGCCCTTTAACATTAGACCTTTTTATCATTCAAATCAGCTGATTAGGTTTCAGTGCCAACTTTCTTTTTATTTTGAGAATTTTCGGTTTTTCACATTTTTTTATATATTTTTTTTATTTGTCATCCTGATGGTGTAATGTAAATAGCAAACCATACATAGAGGAGCCATATTTGAGAAAAAAAACCTTAAAGAGAGGTTGGCAACTGTGTTTTTCGTCCTTGAATCCTTTAACTAAGTACTTTATCCATAAATGTATTGCCTATTAACTAAATTTTTGTATATTATTTCAGGAAACGAAACAGACGGCAGTCTACAGAGAACGTCGAAAGTAAGTGCCGAAGAATGGCCCTTGATTCAACCCTCGCAAGTGCAAGTGGAGATTCCGCCGGTACACACGGCCGAATCGATGCTGACTCCCATGGAGCACATCAAACGTAAAGACACCGAGGTCAAACAGGCCCTCGAAGCGAAGGAACTCCTGGTGGCCGACTTGCTTAACATCCCTCGAGAACATTTCCTGCATATCGCCGATATGGCCAGTGCCGATACCACTAGTTCGAGGGAACCTACTGAAAGGGTCCTAGCCGCTATTTACCAAGTAAGTGCTGCTGAATATAATCAAATTTATATCAACTAAACGGTAATTTTTGGTTTTTAAGTTTTCATCCTGCATTGTCATTGAGTTTTGCAAAATATTGACAATTTTATCTTGAAGTCCATCCAAGAGTTATTGTTATCACAGCCTTAGTACAGTTGCTTGGTTATCCTCTTTCTTGGGGTGTTTCGCGGTGACCGCTTCTTGTACTATGTGCTGTGGTCTAGGGCAGTATAAGCAGAAACAACTTTTAATCCACTCCACCCTCCCCCACTTGTCCACAAGTGGGGTAGCGGTGGTATTAATTCCATATAAAACTAGGCAGCATCCAAGACATCTCGCATCAGTGAGCAGAGACTCACTCCCCCCTAAATTATGACAGATGCAACTCGCATCAGTGAGCATAGACTCACTGCCCCAACTACCAATTCAGATTAAGTATTTTTTTAGATAAATGAGCCATAGGCTGCGCCTGTCTCTTAAAGACCCAAACAAACTATTGATGATGATGATCTTAGTTGGTTTCCCACATCTTCCATTTTGTATGATCTTTTCACTGCATATATCCGAAAAACAGACGCAGCCCAAATTGCCCTGATCGCCGACGACACTGGCGCGCTGGCGTCTTAGCAAAAGCTGAAAACCACCAGCGTATCCATTAGTTATTAACGCAGTCCAGCGTCAAATATATACCCTAACCCAATGGTTTTTCAAATATAAAATCAAAGTAAACGCAAGCAAAACGAAAGGTGTCTTAATCTCCACCCCAACCCATTCGGATAAATTACATTAACTGGAAAAGCCATGCTGAATATCTCCAGCTATACCCCTAATAAGCAGGAAAAGCCCCCTATCTATCTAAATAGGATTTATTACTACTGTATTACTTCTGTAACTCATTGAGAGATTAAAATTTTTTAAGGGACCTTGATAACCATTTCTTATACAGGGTGATTTATTAGCCCGTTTACAAACTTTAACAACGAAAAGTAGATCTAATTTCATGAAGAAATGTTCATATAAACATAGGACCTTTGTTGTTTTAAATGATAGTTACTAAGTTTTGTTTTGCTAAATCATGGCTACTACGCTTTTTTAACTTAAAAATTTTAAAAACGCTATAACTTCTAAACGAAGAAAGATAGGACCTATGTTAATATGAACGTTTCTTAATAAAATTAAATCTACTTCTCGTTGCCAATGTTTGGAAATGGGCTAATAAATCACTCTGAATATTTTTTTCTTATTCTAGGTAAATCAACTGCAGCGCCTCGTTAACGACTCGCTGAACGTATCTGAAACCGCAACTGTGATAGCCAAGGGTGGCAAGAATCCGTCCTGTGCCAGTCAACAGGACCAGTCGACAGACAACCAAGAAAAACTACCGTCAGTGCCTGCAAACGCCGTCCGTGATATCGTAAACCCACTCAGTTCACACATGAATAATCTATTGGTAAGTGTTTTGCTATTTTTTTGTCACACCTCTGTTCTTCTTTGTCTTCACAATGTGAATGGTTTTGTAATAATTACACAGGACAACAACAAAAAAACTAAAGTTATTTTTTTATAAAGCAGACTATAATTTTTTCTACGTATTGTTGGGCGTTGAAAATGAATATGCTTGACCCTTAGAATCTTGAGATATAGCGCACAATGTTTTTTTTTGTATGCATTCAGGGCCAAAAAAAATACGAAAGATTTCAGAAATTTTTTTTATTGAAACATTGCTAAATAAAAATTACATTAAGGGAATTATGGTCTCCAAATTTTTTAAAGGGTCATGTTACCTTTAAAAGCGATTTTTGGACATATATAAAACTTTTTTCTTAGCTTTCAATTTAGAATTACCCTGCATTATTGAAATTTAGGTTTTTAACATTTTAGTGTTTAATTTTTGGTTCTATAAACGTGTAATTTTGCCTTTAATTGTATATTTCTCGAAAACGGTTAATCCTATGGTTTTGCAACAAGAATACCTTTTTAATGTGTTTTTACCTTAGTAATGCTATTCTAAAAATAAACCCTCAAAAAAGTTAAGCAAAAAAAAGTTTTTAAATTAACTACATGCAAATACCATTGGCTGATAGGTCTTATAAAGCATAGATGACACGCTAAATCTCGATGCTATAACACAAAGGGTTCCTAAGTTATGAATAAAAAATCGAAATTTTTGGTACCCCTTTGAAAGTGCATAGCTCCCTTACGAGTCGTTATTGGGCATATATTTATGGGAACTTTTTTTCCTATTTTGACCTCTAGAACACATCCTTTAAATATTTCCCTTTCGTCACGGAACACCCTGTATATGTACTGTAACAGTACAGTATTAGCACAAGAGTGCCTTTTTTATGTATTTTGACCTGAGGAATCATGTGCCAATAATAAAATTACAAAAAAGTTACACAGAAAAAAAAACTAATAAGCCCACCCCGTTTTGCACACCCCTGGTTAAAATAAGTATATGAAAATAACATACAAAGATGGGTCTTATTAAGATTAGTACACATACAAAACCTCGTCGCTTTATATCAAAGGGTACCAGACTTATTAATTAAAAACTTTGTGTTTACTACAATTATAATGGGTCGTAACTTTTAAACTATCAATAATTGGATAACAACAATATAGTTATTTTGATTGAAAATGACATCCTCCACCACCCCCTTTTGTTTAATCGTGGACTTACAGGACACCCTGTATATTTTGATTGCTTGAAAATAGCATCAAACTTGCCTGTAGGCATGCGCAGTGAATCATTCTTGCACCAAACTTGTGTACAAACTGCTCCGTAAAAAGTCGTCTTAATAAGGTTTCTGTATGTTTACCTATCTTTTTTGGCTGAATGAGTTTTTTTCGTTTTCTAAGAAGAGAAGGTAAAAAGTTGTTTTTTAATACAGATATATATATTTTTTTCAGTCGGACGTTAAACAAATGGAAGATGTAATATCGACACTAAAAAAAGAGTTAGCTAAAATGAGAGAACTGCTTCATGAACAAAATGGCCTTCATGGTACAGTTGAAGACAGCGAAACTGTTGCTGTACAACAGGACAGCTATGACTTAGAAAAAACGGAGGTAAGTAAGTTTTTGACTTAGATTTAACAGATCAATTTTAAACTTTAATTTTATTCCGGGAGATCTACCTAGATTTAGGCCCGTAAGTTTTTAGCATTCTGACAGAAATTTTCATATTTGTAATGAACTTTTGTTAAATTTTATATTCCTAAAATCTGTTACATTTTTTATATTAGTTTTTTGCGTTTTTTTTTTTGTTTGTTTTGGTAATGCGGCTTATATTATGTTCGTTTTGATTGCCCTTGGGGGTAAGCGAGAATGCCATCTATGACGTACGGTTCCTTTTGAATTAAACTAGTCATATTAA
The DNA here is from genome assembly GCA_958510825.1 of Brachypterus glaber. Lineage (NCBI taxonomy): Eukaryota > Metazoa > Arthropoda > Insecta > Coleoptera > Kateretidae > Brachypterus > Brachypterus glaber. The sequence continues at coordinate 75,761,186 of OY294045.1, read as the reverse complement.
AGAGTATAAATATGACAAAAAAAAATCTTATAATTTTAATTTTGTATTTTTTTACAGAAAAGTCAAAAAAACGATGAACATGAAAGTCAGGAGCAGAAAGACTAAATAAAAACTAAAGGAATTGAAATTAAGGCAATACTTACATTGTAAAAAAAATATTTTGTCACAAAAATGACTATTTTATGAATGTGTAGGTAATTAATATTTAATACATACATAAATACGAGTATATACCTAAAACAAAAGCCTAAAACGTATCTATTACTATGTATGTAGCAGTAGTAGTTTATATAATTACACGACATTTATATATATTTGGTAATTATTTTTTTATAATGAGCCTAAGAGATTTTTGTGATTTTTTATATGCAAATTCTTTGCGTGAGTATATTACAGACTAGGACAAAAAAAATTAAATATTGAATCCGATATCTTTCTATATAGCGGTAATATAAAACAAAAAAAAACTTTTTTTATGTAAAACGTAAATAAAATAACATGAAGAAAAATTAATTGTATAAAAATATTAATATGCAGGCTAATATTTAATTTTTGATAGGTTTTCTGTCATAAAATTTTACCCGAGATTTTATCTTTAGCTGTTAACATTGCTACCTTATTTTAATTTTATTGATTCGCTGTCAAATTGATAATCATTGAAAGGTATCAATCAGATAAATGGCCGAATTTCGGCCGTAATCTATTAATTGAATTTACAAAACCACAACATTTATAAGTTTTTATTATGTCCGTGCAATAAAAATGCTTGTGTAGATGTTATTCATTAATATAATCGCTAATTAAATGTGGAGCCATGAAACATAATAAAAATTATATCAGAATATAAAGGACAATCTCGAACCAGAAGAAACAATTTGAATAGCTATTTTATGCAACTAGTACGAGATTAAGTGCAGAATTAGTTTTTTTTGGCGTGGCATTAGCTTAATAGTTATTTACATTAGCAGATGCGACTTTACTTTTAGGTGCGAGGTGTTTTTGAACGGCCGAGGCGTAGCCCAAGCTATTTAAAAACTGCGAGCACCTGAAAGGGCTTTCGTAGCGTGTAATGTATTAAACTTTTCATTCTCCCCTCGGCAATTTAATAACCCTAAGAAGACATTTGTAAAAAACGATAAACGATAAAGTTAAAGCCGCCGCTAGAGTGACTCTAGAATTAACCATATTTTATGACATTTGTCAAACACCTTGATAATTTTCGAATATTTGTAAATGAGATCAAAATGATTTCAATTGAAAAATCCTCAAATATTGCCTGCAGAAGTTTGTTTTATTTACTTAAATAAGGCATAATTTACGAAGAACAATAAAAAATTATTAAGAAAATGCATTTCTATAATAACTAAAGATGTGTTATTGGCGTTTTTTACTTTTTTGTCCAGGGCTCGAAAGTTATATCCAGCAACATACCATCTAGCATGTTTGACCTTCGCTTTCAATTTTCTTATCAAGATAGAAAAGTAATATTTCGTAAAGGGGAGAATGTTCGCTGGCCGTAAATACAATTTAGTGTGAAACTATATCTTGGCTGGGCTTACGTTGCGTTAAAAAACTTTGATTCATATGCGCTAAAGTCTTTATTTACGTATTAGTTCTACAAAGAGCTATTATGACAATTATATAAGTTATTTTGGAGATTAGACAAGATGTCGCATCATTTTGGATTAGATTGTGTCAATTTTGACACGTGATTATAAAGAAAATCGCACGTATTCATTGTCTAATTAGGCATCAGTGTTTTTTATTAAATTTTTAATATGTTAAACATAATACGTATTATAAAATTATATATCTGGAAAAAGTTTAAGTCGATATAAGGAACAATTTATGAAAATATCAAAAAATTTAAGGATATTAAATTAACACTGAATCCCTGCGATGTTCTTTTAATAATATTTATTGGAATGGGCTTGTCCAAAACCATAATCATGATTGTGTGTATTTATCTGTAAATAAAAAAATAATTTTAGGTTAAGTCCATATTATATTATTTGTTATTTTTACTACTTGTATTATTATTACTTGTTTATATCTCTTTATATTATAAAACACTTATTTTTACAACAAACTTTTTAAATAAAAGCATTAAATTCGCTTAACTTTTACATATTTTGTTCTCTAAATTAAGAGGTGAATAAGTTAAGGGTATATTTAATGGTAAATAACATTAACTTTTATCTTAAAAATTAACTTAATGTTTTTATAGATTTAGTGTAATTGCTTACTATTAAAACATACCTATAAAAAAAAGAAAAGAAAAATAAAAAAAAAACAAAACTAGTACAATTTTCATTAATCATGTGGCTTTATTTTAAATTTAGGTAATATTAATTCGGGTAATTTTTGTGTTTACATTCCTAATATACTTTAAACATCAATAGACTACACAGAACTACTTAGAACTGCAGTTTTCAAAAAAATTTATTTTAAAATACATTTCAGTTTGCTCCAATAATAAAATCAAAATCTGATTTACAGCTAATTTTTCATATACTGGAATTAATTATTTAAATCTATGAAATAATATAAACTTATTATCTATTTTTAGCATTTTTTTAATTTGTAAATATTTTATAGAAGTAAGTTTTTTATATATTAACTAAAAACGGAATTTAATTATTTCATAAAATAACGGTTTTTGGTCACATTTACCACTTATTTAATAGTTGTCATTTATGTTTTGTGGCCATAACTATTGTGAAAAGTTTTTTGTATTTTAAAGTCTTTTATAATAAAAATGAGATATTTTATATTTATGAACTTTCCTCTACCTGATGATAGTATTGTATTTATTTTTGCAATTTGGTGTATTTTAATGGTTTAAAATAATTTCTAAATGATTTTAACATTCAAGAAAATATCTCAAATTACAATTAAAACATAATAATCATAAATGTTACTATATTTGGGTTGCATGAGACTATATGGTTCAATAAAGTTGATTTCTATATTGTATGCAGAGGGTGGAGTGAAAGTAAAACAAATATATTTTTTCATTCCACCAAAAAGCCACATGGTATTTGGTTGCAGAGCTAATTTACATAAAATTAATTTTTCCAAAATGCAGCACATTGTGGAATTAAAATGAATAAATTTGATAACTTTGAAAATAATACTTTTTAGAAAAAAACCTGGGGTCAATTTTTATTTTAAGCATCTTTTGATTTTACTGAAACAAGTGACGTCATAACTTTCTGATGTCAAGGAACGCCGTCTTTATAGAGGTTTAAATAGGACCAGATGTCAAGTGATTCCTCATTTAAGGTTTTTTGATTTTGGTTTCAGCAGTGTTTTGTTTTTAAAATTTTGATTAGCCTTTTTCGAGTTATTTGACATTTGTTTATTTCAAATTGACGACTGTTATGAGCTGCAGCACTATATGAACTTTTCGTATTATTTTTTCACGGTTTATTACTATTGATAATCTTTTCGTTGATTTTCGTATTTTTGAAAAAAATATATCGAAAATGCTTTTGTTTAATACCATTGGCGACTTAATTAGCTATGACAGTACCGATCCTTGAGGTAAATCTTTAAAATTTTAGCTGTTTTCAGTACTGAACTTTTAACTATTATGTACAATGTCATTGTATTTAAAATATGTATAAAATTTATTAATTTATCAAAAAAATATATACTTACTTACCTATCTGTAAAAATTACAGAAAATAATAAAATTAATAACTGAAATAATAAAATTTATAACAGAATTAAAAAAACAACTGATAAAATAACGAAAAACGATAAGGTACTTAATTTAATAGTAGTTGAATCTTTGGGCTGGCTGAACCTTCATTTCTATATATTTTAGTTTTGGTGTGTATAATTCTTTAATTCTTTGGCTATTTTTATTATATTAGCACTAAAATGTTAAAATTGATTTTTATTGCTAGCCTAAATAAATTATGTTGACACATTTGACACTTGAAAAAATGATGTTTCAAACAAGTTGACTACTATACATGGTTTCAGATATTCGTGACTTAGTCAAGTAATCATTTGACTTTTGTGACAAGTTCGACTTAAATGATACAAATTTTGGGTGTACAAGCTAATTATGTCTCCAATAGTAATCAAAAATTGTAAAATTAAGAACGGAATTAAAAAAAAAATCGAAATATCTTCTCAAGTGCAGGATCAAAGTTTTCAATTTGAAAGAAAGAAATAAATGCCGAATAACTCGAAAAAAGCTTATCCGATTTTTAAAAACAGAACACTGTTGACACCAGAATCAAAGAATTTTTTAAATAAGGTATGATTTGACACATGGTCATATTTAAACTTTTATAAAGACGCCGACCTTAACGACAGAAGGTAATGACCACTTATGTGACTAAAAAATTTCCCGCTGAAAATAAAAATCGACATATCCGAGGATTTTTTTTTTAAATTTTTTCATTCATAGTATTTATTTTGAAAATTTCACATGTGAATCACATTGCACCTTGATTTTAGTACCATTTATTTGTGAATTGAGATATTTGTATTCTATTTTTACTCAATCAAATTTTATTTAGAATAATGATTGAGGACCTTATGTTGTTATTTGTTATAATGATTTTTTTAAAGATTAAAAGTGCCTTTTGAGCACCAGTTGTTCATAATAATAAAATAAGCTTTTTGTATGACCGCTTTACAAATGTGCATTTTTTTCGTTAAAACTTGGCATTTACTACATAGAATTTTAATTTATATAATTTTTAATGTTATTAGAAGCGAATTATATAATGAATGACACAACATACAAATTGTTAAATGTATACACAAAGTACTATTATAAATAATAAAGTATTTAAAATTTTATTTAATTTGCTTTTAATCCTATAATCCTCCCTATTAAAAATTGCGGACTCAAACAGATTGAAAATAAAATCTAACTGTTTGAATTTGTTTGAATCCGTTTTTGGAATCGCATTTGCGAATTAAAACGTGGATTAAAAATATTTTATTTTTAATCTGTTTGAATCCGAATCAATCCGCAAAAAAAAAAGGGTCAAATAGGTTCAAACAGTTAGATATGTGAAATTGGAAGGTCTTAGCATATGTTCAGACCTTTATGCTATATGTAGGTATAGCATAAAAAGTTGCCGAGTCCGTGGTCTAAAGAAGCCCGCGGCCGCGGCAAAGCATCCTGTCCATTGAAAATCTTATAATGTGTATACAATTTCCTTTCGGTAATTTACTTTACATACATCAAGATAAGCTTATATCGACTTTTTTGATGCAAACGTCGATAAGAAGCATTTTAAAATTTTAATACGCATTTTCGAATTAAAACGGATTAAAAATATTTTATTTTTAATTCGTTTGAATGCAATCAATATGTAATTGAAAATTACTTTTCAATTCGCAAAACGGATTTAAACAGGTTCAAACGAAGTAAATCAGATACGCATTTGCAAATAGTTGCTACTTAAAAATGATATTCTACATATGCGAATAGAAACGAATTAAAACATGTTACGCATTTGCAAATAGTATCTAATTAAAAATAATCCGCATATGCAAATAGAAGCGAATTAAATCGGATACGATTTTGCAAATAGTATCTAATTAAAAATGATATTCCGCATTGCGAGAAGAAACGAATTAAAATATGTTACGCATTTGCAAATAGAAACGAATTAAAACATGATATTCCGCATATGCAAATTAAAAGGAACTAAATTGAGCAAATGCAAATTAAAATAGGTTAACTAATTGAAACGGATTAATATTGATAATTTGATGCAAATAGAAATAATTCAAACGGGTTAAAAATATTTTATTTTTATCCGTTTGAATCTGATTTCTTTTATAGGGGGGGCAATGTTGGCAAACCCTCATTGAGCCTACATACTGAAAAGAAATCAGCCGCCCTAAGGCCGCATACGACAATGTTGGCAAAACTGCGTTGGTTCTACTAAGATCATTTCGATCGTAAAATCGTACATTGGTCAACCTAAGGCCGCAGTATTATGACCCAACTTACATTGGCCAACCTAAGGCCAATCATAAATTTCCAACTAGAAACTAAGAAATTTATCATTTTAGGTTGGCCAACGTACGTTGGTTCATAATACTGCGGCCTTAGGTTGGCCAATGTAGAATTTTCCGAAATTTTCCAAGGACATAGAGATACAGAGAAGTGCACCAAATTATCAGGCTGACTACCCAAAATCTGGTTTGGTTCTTATTAATTTTTTTCATGGTATTGTTGGTGAGATATAATTTGCAACGCTAGCGGCAAAAAATTGGCAAACGACCGTTGGCCAACGTACTAAAATCTGATAGTTGGCTTTTTAGCAGTAATTGGTACGGGTGCCGAAAAGCGGCAAAAAATTGGCAAAAGATTATCGATTGCCAAATTTTCGGCCGACCATTGGCCAACGTACTAAAATCTGATAGTTGGCTTTTAGCGGTAATTGGTACAGTGGCCAAAGAGCGGAAAAAAATTGGCAAACGATCATTGATTGCCAATTTTGGGCCGACCATCGGCCAACATACTAATATCTGTTAGTTGGCTTTTTAGCGGTAATTGGTACGGTGGCCGAAAAGGGGCAAAATATTGGCAAACGATCATCGATTGCCAATATTGGTTTAATATTGGCATATGATGATCTTAAATCAACATAAGGTCATCATATGGCCACTTTACCAAAGCCAGACTAATTAAATGTTACAGTGGTAATTAGTATGTGGCCATAATTCGGCCAAATGATGGCAAACGACGATCGATAGCTACTCAAGCAACAAACTAGGTAAAAAAGTAGACAAAAAGTCTAATATCAATTGATAGTTGGACTTTTTGTCTACTTTTTTACCTAGTTTGTTGCTTGGGTAACGTTGAACCAATGTCAGTTTAACATTGGCATACGATATTTCTTTAAAGTTTCCCTTTGCCTACGTCGGCCCAACGTATTGCCAACATTGGCAATCGATGATCGTTTGCCAATACTTTCCCAATGTTTGCTGGGTATTTTGAAGTTTTTAGTTCAAAGAATTCTTAAGCTCTGGAACATCTGGAAAAAACACATTTTGCTTTCCCATTTTAAAAATTTTCAAAATTTCGGGAAAACCTCGTGCACAAATTTTCAATTTTTTTTTGCGTATTTTTACATTTTATGTCGATATAAATCAATTTCAAGCAAAAAAAAAAATTGTCGGTCGATTGGTCGTTCTGTCCGGGAAATCTTGTACGCACGATAACTTAAGAACGCTTTAAGCTGAGACTTGAAATTTGGCATACAGGTTTGTTACCAAAAGTACTCGCTCGGTGTTGTTTTTGCTAAACATTGGGGTGGGGCAAGGGGGGAAAATGGGGAAAATACAAATTGCTTTCCCATTTTAATATTTTTCAAAAATTCGGAAATCTTTGAGTTTGTGCAAAATTTTTAAAAAAATTTGTTTGCGTATTTTTGCTTTTCATGGCGTTTTATGTCGATAAAAATCAATTTCAAGAAAAAAACTTGTCGGTCGATCGGTTCGTAGATCGGTCGGTCGATCGGTCTGTCCAGGAAATCTTGTGGGCACGATAACTTAAGAACGCTTTAAACTAGAGACTTGAAATTTGGCATACAGGCAGGGCCGGACAGAGTCAGCCCAGGCCCCGGGGTAACTTTATTACCGGGCCCCCCATTTAAAAAAAAAAAGTCTTCGCTTCTGAAACAAAGCTTTAGAAAATCGATGCCGGCCCTCCTCGAAGGCCCGAGCCCGGGGAATCTTCCCCCCTCCCCACTGAATCCGGCCCTACATACAGTTATGTTACCAAAACCCAGACAGCACGTGATATCTTAAAGACGTCTTTTTTAGATCTTAATTATGTCTGGACGTCTAAAGACATAAAAAGGATGTCTTATGAACTTCTTTTTAGGGATGTTTAAAAGATATCTGATTATGATGTCTATAAGATGTCTTTTAAGTATCGGTACAAGATGTCTTAACTTCGATACTCATCACTAAATAATAAATTAACCACAAGTAACTATTAAAAAAATACCATTTTTTTAAAGAAATTCTTATAAAAAACAAAAAAAAAATAAAAAAAATTCATATTTTTTACGAAAAAAATTTTAAAAAAATTAAAATTTTTTAAAAAATCAAAAAAGAAATTTTCAAAAAAAAAACTGAAAAAAATAATTTAAATTTTTTTTGAGATCTTTTTTTGACAAACTAATTAGCTCTCATTCTAATTCTTATTACGCTTTTTATATCAATACGACCGTACCTAGCAACGTAAATGGGAGGGGGTATTATGTTGTAAAGTCGCCTGTGCAAGGCGTCTTAAAAAAGATGTCTTAAAGACGTTACCTTTTGTAACATACGACGTCGTTAAGACGTCTTTAAGATTCATATACGGCGAAAACCGATGTTTTTAAGACGTCTTGAATGACGAGCTACGACATTTTTAAGATCTCTTTAAGTCATCTTTGTGCTGTCTGGGAAGTTCTTGCTCGAGATTGTTTTTGGTGAACATTGGGTTGCGGCAATGGGGAAAAATACATTGTTTTTACAAAAATTTGAAAATTTCTATATAGGGGTTTTAAGGTTGCTGAAATTGAATCTGATAATAAACATATTCTAACTCCAACCCCACAGGGATATATTTAAATATTTTCATATTTTCGTCAAAATTGGTATATACAGGTTTTTGGGGTCGACCAATATGAATCTGATATTTTTTTTCTAATATCACCCCATGAGGGGTGTGGGGACTACCGGTAGTTTTCGTGAAAACTGGTATATTGGGGTTTTTAAGGGGCTGAAAGTGAATCTGATAATAAAAAAAATCTAAATCCACCCCCTGAGGGTTGGGGGTAGTTTTAGTGAAAATTGCTGTATAGGGGTTTTTAAGGTTGCTGAAATTGAATCTGATTTTCTAACTCCACCCCCGCAGGGGTGAGGGGGTAAATATTTTTAAATATTTTCAATATTATCGTCAAAATTGGTTTATACGGGTTTTTGGGGTCGACGAATATGAATCTGATATTTTTCTTCTAATTTCACTCCCTGAGGGGTGGGGGTAGTTTTCGTGAAAACTGGTATATTGGGCTTTTTGAGGATGCTGAAAGTGAATTTGATAATAAAAAAATTCTAAATCTACCCCCTGAGGGTTGGGGGTAGTTTTTGTGAAAATTGGTATATTGGGGTTTTTGAGGTTGCTGAATATGAATGATCATAAAAAATTCTAACTCCACCCCCAAAGGGGCGGGGCTAGTTTTCGTGAAAATTCGTATATTGGGGTTTTTCAGGTTGCTGAAAGTGAATCTGATCATAAAAAAATTCTTACTCTACACCGAGGGGTAGGGGGTAGTTTTCTTGAAAATTTATATATTGTGGTTTTTGAGGTCGCTAAAACTGAATCTTATGATAAAATTTTTTCTAATTTTAACCCAAGGGGTAGACTTTTCCCCCCTTCCCCCACCCCCAGTTATATGCGATGAGATGTTGCAACATGTTGGTCTGACATTTTTTTAATACAAAATTCTTATTTATTTTGAATCAAATCTCAATTTCGTGTGCTATATATTTGTTGTTACAAAGGAATTATGTAGAGTTACTGTGATTAGGATTTTACTTTTACACCAACAGATTTGCAGAAAATTGTACTTAAGTGCTGCAACCTTGATGGGTAACTTACTGTATGAAATTTATTTATTTTAGATCATAGAAAACTTTTTGTTTGTATTACAAGCGCAAAATGACTAATTTCTGCTTGTGTGTGGAATTTGCTGGTCGAGGCATCTAGCCAAGATCAGCAATCACGCAAAAGCAGGAATCATATTTTGCACTCGTAATACAAAAAGTCCAAACTAACATGGACCAAACATTTATACTCACCGTTTCATTTATGAGTTAGCATTTTTAATGTATTTCCTTCTCTCAAATGTTCAGTGGATTGGCTGCACTTTATGACTCAATAATACTTGTTTTAGTCATAATTTATTATGTAGACCAGAGTTTTTTTCAAGTTCCCCGATTTTTTACAGTTAATTAAAATCCCAGGTTTTCCCTGTTTTCTCTGATCTGTGGGCACTCTGATCAGATTGCCTACAGAGTGCCAGCTGAGAATGCTAAAGTGCTCAGAAGTAAAAAAAAAGATCTTATAGAAAATTGCCAATGCCTATTTTATTTGAAGAATAAAATTTAATAAAAAAAATATACTGAATGTTGCTAAAATAATTAAATAAACTTAAAATAACTTAAAGCATGATATTTTTGTAATTTAAGCCTTCACTGCTTTTTGAAATTCCATTTGTAATTTTTGCAATGAATCTCTGTGTCCATCTTGTTTCTTCTCTAAACCTGTAATTTGATCATCAATCCTCTTGATTTCTTTACTAATATAATCCATTCTTTTTGAGACATTTTGTTTTGCTTCGACTAGATCAGTTTTGATTAATACTGGACCTACAGATTTGTATACCTTTCCATCAGCTGGTAGAAGATCTAATTCTGCTTTAACTACTTCATTTTCGTTTATTTGTCCGTCTAATTGCTGTCTCGTGTTTATTGCCTTTTGTAGATCTGAAAAGTGAGGTTATAAAAATTGTAGTACAAACATTTACTAAATGTTAATTTACCTTTCTGACTTGTTTTGAGTGCGTCCAACTCAGATTGCATTTTTAACTTTATTTCTTCAACCATTTTGTTTAATTAAATTAATTTTAGTAACAGAAGTTTTTAGATCCAAAAAAGGATTTTTTATATTTGACAGATGACATATAAAAAATACGCTATAAGAGAAAGTCAAATACGTGACCGTGAAAAGTATTCAGGACCCGAACCTGTGTTTTGGCTTCTAGGTACGACTAAGCGATGGCGCCAGCTGTATATGAACTTGATTGTTTAGTGGGAGTGGGGTGAGGGATGGTATATCTGTCAAAACAATTGAAATTTTACTCGTGAAATTTTACTCGTGATTTGCAATTTATTGTGCTTTTATACCGAACTTTTATTGTGATGTCTAATACAAAATGTGTATTGTACCGTTTTGCAAGGATCAGTTAAGTAAACGTCACCGTTTTCCTAGTGATGCAAACTTATTTAATGTGTGGGTCAAAAACATTAATAGTGCCAAGTTAAATAAAATGACTAAAGGCAGGGACTGACCCTGTCTTGAAAAGCTTCTTATTATTTTGACTGAGCTATTTAGGGCAGGGACAGCCCCTACACAAAAAAAACTTATTGATTTGACTGAGCTGTTTAGGGCTGGGACAAATGCCCTAAAAAGCTTCTTACCATTTTTACTGATATGTTTAGGGCAGGGATGGCCCCTATCGAAAAGAGCTTATCAGTTTGACTGAGCTAGCCTTAAACAGCTGTTTAGGGCTGGGATAGCCCCTGGCCAGAGAACCTTATCGGTTTAACTGATTCATATTGTTTATCTGTTAAATGTAGGAATACTAATTATAAAAACTTTGCAAATGTGCTCTGCCCTTAGGCAGTATATTGTGTATGACACTCAATTATATATGAAGGCAAATGTTTACTCCTCATATATATTTATTTATAATAAAAAGTTAACTGTTAAAAGTACGACATAATTGTTTTAATTTCCTATTTACGTTTAAAATAAAATATTTAATGTTATAAATGTTTTACATATATGTACAATTTTTTTTTCTTTTTTTGCTGCAAAACAATAAGTTATTTATTTTTTTTTTTTCATAAAGTTTATTTTTGTTATTTACAGTCATACTGTTACTATTACTATTTATATTGAATACTGGCTGAAGGACCTCGGTCAATGGCCTTTTGTATAACTTTTGTTGTCAATAAACTACTTTAAATTAAAAAAATAAAATATTTAAAAATCAAAGCCAAGTGTTTTTTTTTTTTAATTATATAGGTTTATTTAGCAAAAGATAAAATTTCATATTTTTAAAGTTTAACAAATTTTACATTTAATTAAAATTTCGATTCATATATTGTTATTTTTAATTAATGTGCGGGTTAGATAACCCACTTGTTAGACTTTAAAAATTTGTTTTATCTTTTGGTGAATAAACTTAAAGTTTTAAATCTTTATTACCGACTTCCGTAGGTTATCTGTATTATCGGCTGTCGTTGACCGTGAATTTAGTGAATTTTAAAAAACAACCGCTAATGGCGGTACAATAGTTTTCTATCTCTATCATTTGACTTTCTCTTATAGTGTATTTCTTATATGACAGATGATATATGACAGTCAGTAGTGCCAATAGTTATTTATGAAACACCTATATTACTAGACACACATTTTTCCTTTAAAAAAACTTTAAATCTGCCTATTTGTTTTAAGACTATTTATTTAATATAAAATTTTAATCATTAGATTTTTGTTTTTGGGTCTAAATTTTTTTTTGGATCTAAAATTTACTTAAAATCAATCAAATACATTTTGCCGCCAATGCATAAGTATACATAGTAACTTTTTCTAAATGTTGGTAACTAATCAGAGAAAAAGTCAACCGTCAGTTTAAAAAGTGTTGTTTTTATTTGTGTTCTGTGGTTTATATTCATGTTTTTATTAAAAGTATTTCTTTATCCTGTAAATATTTAAGTATTTTTAGTGTAATATAACATGGTTCAGAAAAAAAGGAAGATTTCAGAAGATCCGGTGCCTCAGCAGGCAGGGCCTGTAGACGAAAATGACGACGACTTCAACCTATCTGATGAAGAGGGTACAAGAGTCGATGGAATTTATATACCTCCACCTACAAAACCCACTCTTTCCTTTGATCCAACTGGCCCTAGGCTTATGATTACTAAAATAACTAATAACTTTTTTAAAAGCTATGCTGATGAGCAAGTTTTGGGACCATTTCACAAGGTAAACAATGCCATGCCAATTGTATAATATCATGTGAATTACATGATTTTTTACGGATATAAGGCATGAGCTTGTGTATAAAGTATGCTTGTTTTAGTGTTTTAATGCCATTGTGGGACCCAATGGCAGTGGAAAAAGTAATGTTATAGACTCTATGTTGTTTGTATTTGGATATCGAGCTACTAAAATCCGATCAAAGAAAGTTTCTGTTCTATTACATAACTCAGAGTCATATAGAAATGTCCAGTCCTGCACAGTATCAGTATATTTTGCTTTGATAATAGACAAGGTATGTATAAATTCATAAATGTTCTAAGTGTGCAGCACACAGTGTGCCTCATAATCTGTGAGGGTAACTCACTTTAAAGTATATCTATTATAAATTATAATAATTGTCCATAGTAGAGTCAATTGGTAAATCATGAAGTGTTATGCTAATTCAGAAATTTTAAGGTAAAAATTTCTAATATATATATAAACAGGCTTAATTACTATTTACAATTCAAAATGGATTTAGGTTTAACCTAAATCAGCAAAGGTTTCATTTATTTTGGTTTAGAAATGTGCACATGCATTTTCAAATCTACAAAATTTAAAACAATAATTACACAGCCCCACAAAATAAAAAAAAGTCTGGAGTTCTAAAGAAGACTACGGTATTCCTATGCATTTTTTGACGCTGAAACAAAATCTGATATCTAAAAAAATCGTGGACCCCTTTAAATCTTTAGATATAGCGCACAATGGGTTTTTTTGTATGAAATTGAGCCTAAAAAAAAATCGCGGGATTTCAAAAAAAAATTTTTATGGAAATATTGCTAAATAAATTTTTTTTATGCCATTGCTGATTTTAAATATCTACTCTAATAAACTTTTTACAGGCCCACAAATCCAAATGTTGCACTTTTTTCAGGTTTTTCTGATATCGTCATCTAAAGGCTCTAACGGTCTAACTCCAAAACGTCATATTTTTCAGGAGACGTAAAAAACGATTTAAAACTTAATTATAGCAATTTAGAACTTTAAAAATAGCTTGTTCACAGGTAAAAATGTTTGAAATGTGTTAATGTATTTAAAACTTTTCATTGTTATCTATTTTATATAAATTATTTGAAAATTAAATTTTAACCACAGAATCTAAATTCACTAATGGTCTAACTCCAAGGGAAGATAAAAGAGGATACCTATCGTATTATATCGCGTAATATTATTACAAAAAATATATATTTTTATATTTAATATATAATATTACTACTAGGTAGGCATAATATATATACATTATTAATGGCAATAATTATAATTATCATCAAACAGTAAATTAACAAATATTTGAAACGGGATCCCCTGTTGTCGAGAAATAGTTTCACATTAGTGACAGTTCTCATTTAATTGTTTTCTCACAATCATATGATGGAGTTAGACACTTAGCGACTTAAAATATTTACATTTTTGCATTTTTTGAGGCTGATATTGGTTTAATGCAACTTTTTTTTTTTTGAAGTATGTTGGTAATCAGATAATGAAGCAAATATGATAAAAATCTCATTTTTGAAAAATTTGGAGTTAGACAACTAGAGCCTTTAGTGGACGATATGTTTCATTAAAAATTTTATATAAATAATACAGATACAGCCAAAAATTTATATATGTAAACTACTACATACATATGCCTTATAAAAAATGTAGATATTTTTTTTATCTCCTGGGGTGGAGAGTCTGGGGGCGGGTTTAACGTAGCAAATGTCAGAAGAAATTTTAGAAAATTTTCTGCTACCCTTAACCAGAATGTTAAAACCACTGATGGTTTTAGATGATGGTCATCATGTGAGCTTTTAAGGGACATGAAGCAATCTGCTTATTTTAAACATATTTATACACTATATTGGACTTACATCACATTCATGTCAGAACTAAGCGTTTCCCGGAAAATTGCTTTGTGTCCCTTGAAATCTCATATGATGATCCATCTAAAACCATCAGTGGTTTTAAAATTGTAATTTATCTTCAACAGATCAATCTCGGTAGTCTCCTTTCTAAAAATTAGTAGCTAAAATTCTTTATTACACTTAGAAATATTTGATAGCTAGAGCAAGTTTGCCACAATTTTTATGGGCCTAGCCTAGGTTATTCAGTTAGCTAATATATGTTACCTATATAAAATAAATTATTTATGTAAAGAGTGGTTTAATATTTTTTCTATTTTGCGACTCTTATAAGCTCATAATCACACGCATTTTGCGTGTTCTTATAGGCCCATAAGAGCTCTCTACTTTTTTTTCTGTGGGGTTGGCAACATACAAAAGCCTTGACGTTTTGCGTGCAAATGTCAATGTCGATTTAAAGTTTAATTTTTTACAAAATTTTGTTTTTGGGTTTTTTTTTACCGTGTTAAAATTGTGGACTGGTTAATTGCAGTGAAAAAAGAAGAGATGACTGTAAAATATATCAAAATATCATTTGTTCTTAGAATTTTAAACATAGTGTAAACTGTAATGCCAATCCAAAACAAAAATCCCTAAATCAGTCATCAATTTAAATGTAAGTTTTTTAAATTTTAGAGCAAAATAGAAAAAATTGTATAAAGCACTCGTTTCATAACACGTTTTTAGAGCACTAGTACTTTAGAAAACTCGCCGCAAGCGGCTCGTTTTCTAAACTTGTACTCGTGCGCTAAACTACTACTACTACTTTAATATACTATAGTTAGTACTATAGTTTAACTCTTATTATAACAATTGACTAAATATATTATTATCATTAAAAACAAAAAAGATTGTAAAAAATAAAGAACCCCGCACAAAACCCCGTGTTTTTGGCCTTCGGCTAAATTTGCTGAAAATTATATATTTTTTTAACCTTCATGTCCTTAGTTATTAACCAAAATTTCAGCCTAATTGTATGTACAGTTTTCGAGATATCGAGCTTTAAAATTGGTAATTTAAAATTCAGGAAAATTTTACACCTGTTAAAATTTTGTGCTTTTTTAATGTCAGTTTTTTACGTATAATTAAAATCAATGGTGCAAACTGAAGGTGTTTAGATGCTTTATTTAAATGTGTTATAACATTGGCCATAGAGTGTTTCCCTTTTCCATGGCAACAGCCTAAAACAGGCGATATAATAAATATTAAAAATGCTAATTATTAATTTTGGTTTAATATTGAAAAATAGAAAATCTATAATTTCATAATTTTTATATATTTTATAGTTTTTGAGTTACTGAATAAAAATAACTGAAAGCGAAGCTTATTAGAGTACTCAAAGTCCTTCTGTTTGGGCATGATTAGGGTAACCACATAAAAATAGTTTAACTCGATTTAATCAGCTAAAAGTTTTAAATTCTCGGTAAATCTTACAAATAAATTTTAGAGAAGGTATTGCTAAAGTAAACTAGGTAAACCAACCAAAGAGGTCCTACATTGGCGTATCGGAAAAAAGGTATAAAACGTAAAGGTTTTATTAGAATACTTATTGCCATTTGCCTAGGATTATGGTGAATACACAGCATAATATATTTTGTCAAAATGCCATTTTTATATACTCTGACAGTGAATAATGTATGTACATCTAAATAAGTTCTTATTATAGGTAGAATATTTATTTCCATGGTTTTATAAAGATTAAGATATTATTATTAAATTACTACTTTATATAATAAAATATAACTATATATAGTAAAAAAAAATAATCAGTTAAAATTAATTATTAATAAAAGAAAATCGTCAAATAATTATAATTCGTATACACTTGCTCAAAGCTAAAAATAATTTCTCTCATGCTGATAAGTATAACTTATCAAAAATAAACATAGACTTTTCCTGAAATACCAAGTAAATATATTTTTACACGTTTTTGTTTCATATTGAACTATGTCAATCAAGAACTACCTGGATAGAAACTGGATAATTAGGCAAAAGATAAAACCCAGGGTGTAAGACTTCCTATAGGAAGATATAGAATACCTATAATTGCAAAATATATTTCTCAAACCAATGAACCATTGAATCTAAAGATCCGATATTCCTTATTACCAAATTATATTAAAACTAATTTTATTAAGAGCACACAAAGGTGAAGCAATTAACTAGTTTTTTATTAACTTTTAGATTCCTATTTTTATTGCCTTTTAAACATTTAGGTAATTAGCATATATATAGGTACCTCTTTTTCTACCCAGTGACGGATTTATTTAATTTTAAGGAAAAAAATAGCGCATTCACCAAAAATATAATTTTGAAGGTATTTCTATACTAATATATCTCCCTGGGGGCCATGGCCCCCATGGCCTCTCCTAATTCCGCTCATGACCCTACCACGCTTAAATTACTTTTGAGAAACTGGTTAACTTGGTTTAACTCCCTTCATTACCATTATCTTAAACACAGAAATAAGTAATTTTATAACAGTTCAACGTTTCATGTCCTTTGCTCCACTATACCAATGTAGGCTCTTTATTTGGTTTACCTACTTTACTTTAGCAATAACTTTTCTAAAATTCCATTTATTTGTAAGATTTACCGAGAATTTAAAACTTTTAGCTGATCGAATCGGGTTAATTTATTTTGATGTGGTTTACCCCCATCATGCCCAAACAGAAGGACTTTGAGTACTCTAATAACCTTCACTTTCAATTATTTTTACTCAGTAACTCCAAAACTATAAAATGTATAAAAATTATGAAATTCCAGCCGTTACATTTTCTGTTTTTTAATATTAAACCAAAATTAATAATTAGCATTTTTAATATTTATTATATCACCTGTTTTGGGCTGTTGCCACGGAAAAGGGAAACACTCTGTGGCCAATGTTATAAGACATTTAAATAAAGCATCTAACCACCTTTGATTTGCACCATTAAGTTTAATCATAAATAACAAACTTACATTAAAAAAGCACAAAACTTTAACAGGTGTAAAATTTTCCTGAATTCTAAATCACCAATTTTAAAGCTCGATATCTCAAAAACTGTACATACAATTAAGCTGAAATTTTGGTCAATTACTAAGGACATGAAGGTTAATAAAATATATAATTTCCAGCAAATTTAGCCGAAGGCCAAAAACACGGGGTTTTGTGCGGGGTTCTTTAAAGACCACGTAATTGGATAGTTTTTTAATTTATGTTTGATTAAAATAGAGTAACTATCTTAAAATAGATAAATATTATATTAAACTGTCTTGTATAAAATAATCATACAGAAATCTTTATAAATCCGATAATAGGTAAACTAATTAATTTTTCTTCTCCTGTAAATTTTTGTTTTTTAAACCTTATGCGGTTTTGCAGTTAGCAGTTAATTTACTTTTAGATCAGGTAAAAAAAAAAGTTGTGAATTGTTGCCTAGTGTAATCGGCAACCCCTTGCTTATAAGAAACAATATTTATGTTTCTTATTTATGTTGTTTTTTATTTAAAATATTTTCGTTCGGCATTTTGATAATCCGGCTCTTTTATTGAAGTAGCATATTTAAAAAATATATATACTGGGTGAGAGAAAATTCTGAGGTCAGATTCGGTTTCAGCGACCCCAAAAATATAAAAATGCCTTGGTCAACTCTCTGGATACAATTTTTTTTGTGTGGCTGTGTAATTTAAAAAAAGTCTATTTTCAGGAAGGTGATAATTATGATATTGTCCCAGGCAGTGAATTTGTTGTATCTCGAACGGCAAATAAAGACAATTCTTCTTTTTACACACTGAATGGAAGAAGGGTACAATTTAAAGAAGTCGGAATGCTGCTAAAAAAGCATGGTATCGATTTGGATCACAATAGGTTTTTGATTCTACAGGGTGAAGTGGAACAAATATCTATGATGAAATGTAAAGCAGAAAATGAACATGAATCAGGAATGTTGGAATACTTGGAAGATATTATTGGAACATCCAGATACAAGGTAATGCACATTCATCTGCAGTGTCATCAGGGTTCCCACCACGCCAAAATTTCTCTAGTAGAAATTTAACGTTAGAATAACGTTTTTCTAACGTTAGAAAACTGTATAAAAGTACGTTATAAAATATGTGCAAATGTCCCGCTTTTTAACGCTAGAATCAAACGTTAGTCACAAACGTTAATCTAACGTTAGATTTTTATGTTAGAAATACGTTATAAGTACGTTTAATTTCTAACTTTCGAAGGGTGCGTGACCAACTAGGAAATTTCTACCTGCGTCATAAAATAGCAGCTGGAGACAAATTTATTCATATAAATAAATCTTAATATATTTTAGCAATCATAATATTTTTAAACATAATTTCGTTACATTTATTTATAAAATGGCCATCTTTTTAGGCGGCCCTAAATATTTTTCGTGTAATATGCTGTTATACTTCCATAAATACGGTTACCTCTCAGAAATACTTTATATTTAGTTAGTTAATATTTATTTATACATTCAGAATCTTAAAATATTTTTTCAATTCTAATACAGCGTTGCCAGACTTACTATAATTTTGACTTTTGGGGGATATTTTTTAAAACTTATTATAGAAATAATAAATAATTATCAAACCTAGGCACATAGCTGTCTGAACAGAGTATTTTCTACTATAGCTTACTTATTAATAATGGAAATTTAAAAAATATTTAAAGTTAGAAAAAGGTTAGAATTTAGTTGGGAAACTAACGTTAGATTTATGTATTTTATAACGTTTTTGTCAAACATTCGTTTTTAAGGTTAGATTTATATATTTTATAACGTTTTTGTATAACGTTTGAGACTAAACATAAAAATGTCACTAATCTAATGTTATGTTAAGTTAGATTTGTGTACTTTTCTACCAGGGTAAGATTTTCCAGAGAAGTAGACAACTACGCGTAATCACTGTACAAAGCAGTGATAATAGATTACGTAATAAGCTTATTTGGGACTCCCGAGGGGACTCCCCATGAGTTTTGTAATATATTGCCTAATAATAATTGATTACGTAATCGTGTACTTGATTACGTAATCGTCAAAAATAACGTAATCTTTCCGTAATCAACGTAATGTTACGTAATCCCAGGTAGTCCTACGTAATCTTCAAGTAATTTCTAGTAATCTGAACTTTTTTGGTATTTAAGTAAGAAGAAAATTTCAAAACCAGCACAAAAATTAAATAAAAACAAATAAATATACACGGTATATTTAAAATATGGTCCGAAATTTTAAGGGGTGATTCTACATCACAAAATATTATAAAAAGTTCCTATAAACATATATCTAAAAATGCGTTGTAAGGGAGCTACACCCCTTTGAAAGTGACTAAAAAATTTGTTTTTTTATTTAATAACTCGAGAACTCTTTGAGATATAGCAACGAGGTTTTGCACGTGAACTAATCTCAACATCACAATCTCTTCGTATGTTATTTTCATGTACTTATTATAACTAGGGGTGTGCGAAACGGGGAGGCCTCATCAGTTTTTTGTCCCAAACTTTTTTCTGTGTAACTTTTTTGTAATTTTATTTTGGTATATGATTCCTCATGTCAAAATACATAAAAAAAAGGTAACACTGTAGGACTAACCGTTTTCGAGAAAAATTTGAAGGTGAAATTTCACGGTACGAGGACGAAAAATTAAATACTAAAATGTTGAAAACCGAAATTTCAATGATGCCCGTGTACTTTTACTACTAAGAAGGTCATATGAAAATTATTATTTAATTAATTTATTTTTTGAAACTTCGGTTTCGGTTCTGCGTTGAATGCCAGTATAAACGGGGCCTATAACAGCTGCAGTTTACGTAGCCTTATCTCGGCATCTTTTAGGCCTCTTTCCGTATTGAACGTGTTAAAAAATAGATAAATTTATATTTTTATTCTTTTCAGAAACCTCTTGTACAACTACATGAAAGAGTAGAAATTTTAAATGAACAGAGAACGGAAAAAATCAACAGATTAAAACTTGTTGAAAAGGAGCTGGAAGAGCTCAAAGCTCCAATGGAGGAAGCCGTGGGATTTTTAAAAACTGAAAACACAATTGCATCCTGCAAAAATTTTATATATCAAAAAAATAAGTACGTTATTAATTGATAGTTTTAAGCAAAACATATTTATAAACCGTTAATTTCTAGATTTAATGTGGAATCAAACATAAAAACATTGGAAGTAGATCACAACGAAGTTAAAGAAACTCAAAAAGCGCTCATTGACCAGTTAAGCGAATTACATGCCGAGAGAGCCGAAAAAGAAAATCAAATGAAGAAAGAAGGAGGGTAAATAACTGTTTAATTTTCTATTTAAAATCATTTTTCTATTTTGCGACTCTTATAAGCTCATAATCACACGCATTTTACGTGTTCTTATAGGCCCATAAGAGGTCTGTACTTTTTGTTCTTTTGGGTTGGCAACAGACCTGGCCTATCTCTTGACGTTTTCCGTGCAAATGTCAATGTCGCTTTAAAGTTGAATTTTCTACAAAATTTTGTGTTTAGGTTATTTTTACCATGTTAAAATTGAGGCTTGGTTAATTACAGTAAAAAAGAGAAGATATGACTAAAATATATCAAAATATCATTTGTTCTTAGAATTTTAAACATGGTGTAAACTGTAATGCCAATCCAAAACAAAAATCCCCAACTCAGTCATCAATTTAAATGTAAGTTTTTTAAAATTTTAGAGCAAAATAGAAAAAATTGTATAAAGCACTCGTTTCATAACACGTTTTTAGCGCACTAGTACTTTAGAAAACTCGCCGCAAGCGGCTCGTTTTCTAAACTTGTACTCGTGCGCTAAAAACGTATGTTATGAAACTGGTACTTTAATATACTATTAAGAACTCGTTTTCATCAAATGTTTATGCATATTCTAAACAAAACTCTATGTCGCTCGGGACGGGAAAAGACTGGCAGCAGATTTACTTTGTCCAATCAGTGGTTTTTAATGAAGAAGAATTAGTGCTGAATGGAATTTTTTCGCAGCGTATCAAGGAAACGTGGCGGTTGTTGAAATCAGAGGAATATCAAACTTGTTGCAACTCGAGTCGTTTTCCGTCTGACGGGAGAGAAATATTTATGCAACTCCGGTCGTTTTCCATCCTGAAAAGGTTAAACAGTAAAATATTAAAATGATATATTGTGATTTGGTATTTATCTAGATATTTATTGAGTAGTCCCGTCAAATAACGAGAAATTCCTATTTTAAATTGCAATGAATGTACATGGGCTGATATTTTGAAGCATAGTGGTAACAGAACACTCCTGTTAGT
>OY294045.1:75681886-75738984 GCA_958510825.1 Brachypterus glaber | reverse complement strand
CTCCGTAATATCTCTACTCCATAATATCTCTACTCTATAACATCTCTACTCCGTAACAACTCTACTCCGTCTTAACTCAAAAAAATATTTGTCATGCTAAGTATCTGTCAAATATGAATTTAGTTTATTAATTACTTATTAGTGTATGTTAGGAGTACGCGGACAATGTGACTTTTAAAATAATTTATTTGTGATTGTTCTAGATTTGAATTTAAAGATGAACGTTTAAAAATAAAATAATCTAGAAGATACTTCTTTGTTCTGCGAACCACTCATTTATTATTAAGTGGCTAATAAAGTGCATATATTGTGGAGTAGAATTATTGGGTAGTAGAGATGTTACGGAGTAGGATATGAAATACTTTACATGCCCTGGGGCCATATGTGTATGGGGTATGAATTTAACCCCGCGGGATCCCGTAAATTAACTATTCATTTAAAAAATGTTGAAATGGTCTTAAAAGCGCTGCTTGATACAAGAGTTTAAATCCTTGTAAAAATGTCTGAATATGTAACGGTCCGAAGGCAAGAAAGTCCAAAAGTTCTACTAAAAATTGGTAGAGATCTAGTTTCGACATTCCTGATAAACGTGCTAAAAGTCCCCAACAATTAAAGGTGATCTTGCGCCGCAATCTTTTAAAGTACGCAGTATTTTGCTTTCCTATTTTGAAAATTTTAAAAATTTTGGAAAGCCTTGTATTCGTGCAAAAATTTAAAAAAAATGCGTATTTTTGCATTTTGTGACGTTTTATGTCGACATAAATCAATTTCAGGCAAAAAAAAATATCGGTCGGTTCATCGTTCTGTCCGGGAAATTTTATCCACGATAACTTAAGAACGCTTTAAGCTATAGACTTGAAATTTGGACACAGTTATGTTACCAAAAGTTCTCGCTCGGCATTGTTTTTGGTAAACATTGGGGTGGGGTAAGGGGGCAAATAGGGTATATACAATAATTTTTCACAAAAAATTGAAAATGGATAATAAAAAACTTCTAACTCCACCCCCATGGGTGAGGGGTAAATATTTTTAAATATTTTCAATATTTTCGTCATAATTGGTATATTGGGGTTTTTGGGGACGACGAAACTAAATTTGATAATAAAATTTTTCCAATTGTGAAAATTAATATGTAGCTAAAAGTTAATCAGATAATTCTAACTCCACCCCCTAAAAGGTGGGGGGTAGTTTTAGTGAAAATTTGTATATTGGGCTTTTTGAGGTTGCTGAAAGTGAAATAGATTTTCAATTTCTTCTATGGTACGTAAAATTTAGTTAATACAACTTTCATTAATACTTTGGTGAAGACCAGTTTAAAGTGCCACCCATCTTTTTAGAACTACACCCCATTTCAGTTTGTTTGATCGCAAAATTTACCTAGACAGCAAACTTCCCCGTCTCTTCTCGGTGGCTCCCAGCACTTGCGACACTGCCGACGCCGATAAACTGCCTCTGCGCTCTTCCGTTTTGCAAATTTGGGCACTATCGCCCATGGTGGTGATTATAGCGAGAGTCTTTCTTCGACTCTTGACTTTCGATTCCACCGGGGGGAACCACATTGCAACTAGGCGGCACGGTTTAAATGAACGGGAATCGCGATGGTACATAAAAAAATCGAGGTGATGCAGACGCGCTGCTATGTCTGTTCACCGAAAAACACAGTAGAACTTTACTACCAATAAAACAATGCGTTTTCTAAACCTTAACTCCAAGAGTAGTGAACAGGGCCGGCATAAGACAAAAATGTTGACCCGGCAAAACCCTGATTTGGCGCCCCCTTTACACTTAGCCGTCCCCTGGTAAAAAATTTACGACTAAACAAAGCTTATCGCTTATCGGAATTGAAAATGTCTTATGGGAAATTTCCCAACAATAATCGTGACAAAATCGTGAAAAAATCCCAACAAAAAACGTAACAACATCGTGAGAATTTGTGAGGAAAATCCCAACAAAAATCGTCAGAAATCGTGAGGGAAATCCCAACAAAAATCGTCATAATTGTTATAAAATCGTGAGAAATCGTGAGGAAAATTCAAAAAATAAAAATCGTGAGTAAAATCCCAACAAAAATCGTGACAAAAATCCCAAAAAAAAACGTGACAAAATCGTGAGAAATCGTGAGGAAAATCCCAACAAAAATCTTGATAATTGTAACAAAATCGTGAGATAAATCCCAACAAAAAACGTAACAACATGTGAGAAATCGTGAGGAAAGTCCCAACAAAAATCGTGATAATTGTGATAAAATGGTCAGAAATCGTGAGGAAAATCCCGACAAAAATCTAACGACCACCAACCAGCTTGGCGCACAGTTGAGCCATAAAATCAACCTCGTCACTCCAAAAACCGGCCCGAAAAAGTGCCAATTCGGAGACTCTCCTTGAATGCGAGCGGACGGCCACCTGGTCCTTCCGTTGGTACTGGTAAGGTTGGCAATGTCGGTATTAATAAATCTGGCCTTTTGTCACGGCTAAATCCCGATTATTACTATAACCCTGTTGTTCAAGAGGGTTAGATTTATAACTTCCGATTAATAAATACTCGTAAATACCGCAGAAAAGACTGTTTACACGGGAGTAAAATACGGTAGTAATAAGTACAGTAGTTAGGTTTTATGTTAACAAAATCATTGTCTCATACTTTACACCCCCGAAAAAGGATTTATTTTATAAAATACAAAATATACAAAATCTCGAGTGTCTCACAAATAATAGTTTTGTACACGCTTTCTCCACCACCAGTTTATCAAATTTCCCAGTGGAGCATTTAAGGTTAGAAATCCAAAATTGAAGTATTTACTCGAAGGCTTTCTTCAGGTTTATTGTTGGCATTGGTAGGAAATTAGTTTTTTTTTTATGAATTTCTGGATAAAATAATAATAAAAAAATAATACAGATTATTTTTTTTTATTCAAAACATTGTTGAATAAAGCTTATGCCACCTCTCTCAAATGGAGCTCTTTACAACTAGAATTATGAAACAAAAGACGTCTACCCTATCTCTATCTCATTTGTGCTACACTTTCCAGCCAACCAAATAAATACTGTATTTGTTTTTCATACAACAAATACAGTATTTATTTGGTTGGCCGGAAAGTGTAGCACTGAGCGGCACGAACGAACATAGCTAATGTGAATCTGTAGAATAAGATAATTCTACTAAAATTTAGATGGCGCCAGTAATTTCTTTAATAAAAATAATATAAGTTACACTTTTCGCCCGGCCAAGTAAATATTGTATTTGTTCAACAAAGAACAAATACAGAATTTGTTTGGTTGGGTGGAAGTGGGAGTGTATGTATGTCTTCTATCCTTTTTGGGTAGAACTTTTGTCCCTGTCTAATCTAAGGGGAGAAATCGCCATTGAAATCAAATGATACAAATATCAAATTCAATAAAATCCAATAAACAAAGTTGATTGGTTCTGATATTCTTCCACTTGGCATTTTAAGCTAGCCCCTGAATTTTAAGCAGGGGTTGCTGCCGTGACATCTCATTTTATTACTACCTGACAATAACAATTTGACGGTGAGGTATAACGTGATAAGGTATATTATTTCAGGTTATGTATAATAATAGTCATTTACTGGTAATCGCCTTTGAAAATACTAATATAGATTACTACTGACATGACTGCATGCACCTGATTTATTATTAGAAGTAGAAAAAGAAATGTGAAAAAAAACGTATATTTACTTTATTATGGCGAGAGATAGTACTTGGGAATTTTGAGGAATGTTTTTTTTTCCTTTAGTACTGCGTTTATCATTATGAAGCAGCCGCGGTGAGTCGAACAGTCGTGTATGATACGTTCATTATTGGCAAGGTCTAGCTCACGGCGTACTCGCTCTAATAATTACTAGTTTTACCTTAAAACTTACGCTAATATAGTAACATATTCAATTAAACGGCTTAGGACTGTCGCGCGCTCTTGAGCTTAGTATACTAGGGCTAACCAAACATGAGCTAATTAGCTTGAATACCAGGCGTTTCACGTAAGAACGTTCAAGCGTTTGTCGGCTTATTAAAAAACTATATTCTGTTTTTTGAAGTAAAATAGTAAATTAAAAATCGCGCAGGAAATATCTTTAGAACAGGTTTGAATAGTATATGTTTGTGTATAGAATATAGTTATGTTTTATAAAATAAACTACGCAGTATATTCTCTTTATCATTTTTATCAATGATATATGCTTTGATACCAACTTAGATACTTTGATCACCTTGTTTGCAGATGACACTTCAGAAATTATTTCTGCCAATAGTATACCTGATCTTAGTATAAAGCTTAATAGCTGTGTTAAGAGAATGTGAAATTGGTGTGAGAAGAATGGACTTATCCTTAATTCGGATAAAACAAATCTGGTTCTTTTTCACCCAATTAGAGTTCAACAAGATTTCAGTATTTTGGCAAGATCAGCAAGTACTATAGTGCAGAATGACGTCTGCCAATTTCTGGGTGTGTCTGTAGACTCAACTCTAAATTGGGGTTCTCACACTGATGGACTATTGAAAAAACTTGCCACCAAGGGTTTCTGTATACTCCAGTTGCGAAATTCTGTAAGTATGCCAACTCTTTTAAGTTACTATTATGGTTGTATTAATTCCTTACTTTCATATGGTCTACTGTGCTGGGGAAATAGTACAAGTTTAGAAAAAAATGTTATTATGCAAAAACGAATAATTCGTTTTATGTTTAAATTGCCATGAATGAATCTTGCAAGCCCGTTTTTACTGAAAATTGCATAATGACACTTTATAGTATGTATATTTTTTAGCTCTAATAATTACTAGTTTTACCTTAAAACTTAAGCTAATATAGTAACATATTCGATTAAACGGCTTAGGACTGTCGCGCGCTCTTGAGCTTGGTATACTAGGGCTAACCAAACATGAGCTAATTAGCTTGAATACCAGGCGTTTCACGTAAGAACGTTCAAGCGTTTGTCGGCTTATTAAAAAACTATATTCTGTTTTTTCAAGCAAGATAGTAAATTAAAAATCGCACAGTAAATAATTTTACAACAGGTTTGAATAGTATATGTTTGTGTATAGAATATAGTTGTTTTATAAAATAAACTACGCAGTATATTCGCACATCCAATATTCGAATCTGTTTTTAAAATATTCACTGCGCAATTTTTAATTTACTATCTTGTTGAAAAAACAGACCATAATAATATCCATGTTAATTTTTACCATTTAAAATGCAAAAAAAAATAAAAAGTTATAGCAGGTGGGCCACCTAAGAATCAACCGACATTAATAAAGCTATGAAATTGATATTTATATAATAATTTAAGCGATCTCATTTAATGCTAATTTTTATATTGTACAATATAAACATATGTCTCTTATTTTTTTTATTTTAGTTTATAATACACTTGAGAGCAAAAAATCGATCCACCTAAAAAATTGTCATTTTTTAAATTCAAATATTTCAAAAAATACTTAATGGATTTGACTGATTCTTTTCTTGTATTAATGACTAAAAAAAGTATTTTTGTATTAACAGCAACAAAAAATGTAGAACTATGTTTTTTGCCCGATCTTCTAGGACTTGCATGGTACGCCACTACAACTGTTTATCAAATTGTTAAAGTCTGTCTTATTGCCGCAGTTTTAATGAATATTTTATTTTTCATTTTATTATATTTTTACTTCTGGTTTAGGAGATATCAGGATTTTCCTGAAAGTTGTTATTTTTTCAGTTAACTCAAAAAGTAATAAATCAGTATTGTTGTTTTTCATTTGAAGCTCAAGTCTTTTACTTCTTCTTATAAAGTTTTTTCAACCTGGGGAAAATTTATATTGCCGTCTGGCGGTGGCTCAGCGGTGATTTCGCAGAACCGCCGCCGGATGGAGTGACCCTATTTTTTCTTTAGTTTATCAAACACATTTCATGTTTTTGATAAACTTGATTAGAAGAAAAACGTAACTTGGTTAAGCTTCAAATGTAAAGCACATCAGGGAAATCCTAGTATGTCCTAAACCAGAAGTAAAAATATTAAAAAATAAAAAAGAAAATATTCATTAAAACTGGCAATAAGAGAGACTTTAATGATAAACAGTTGCAGTGGCGTAGAAGATGGAGCAAAAAAACAAAATTGTTTGTTGCGGTTAATACAAAAACACTTTTTTTAATCATTCTAAATAAAAACAAAAGTAGAGAATGTTTAGGCCTTTAAACAAAAGAAGAATCAGTCAAATCCATTAAGTAGTTTTCGAAATATTAGAATTTAAAAAATGGCAGTCTGCGCGGGTATAAATGGTGCATAAACCGGACTTGAGCAAATGAAATTCACCCGCTCAAATCCGGTTTGTGCAACATTTATATCCAGGCAGACCCGTCATTTTCAATAGGGACTAGATGAAGCTATTAGGGTGTCCCATCCAGCGGCAGTCTTGCTGCTGCCGCGGCATGCTGTTTACAGGTACAGACAACTTCTACGTTCATGTTCTAAACAAAAATAAGTGGAACACGTCATTTCCTTTGCCATGGTATGTACCCACAATTGTTACTGTAGGGACAAAATCATAGCAGTAATGCTATATTTTTTTCATAAATTGTTGTTTCTAAAACATTTATTTTTTATTTTTTTTATATTACTATGCTGTCATGCTAAACTAAAAAGCAGTAACTCTATTTGTCAATAGCAGCATATTAAAAATATTACATCAGAGTTGAATGAATGAAAGTAGCTATGCGACAAAGGAAGTTACTGCTTTCTAGTTAAGGACAGCAGTATAGAGGAAAGTATTTAATGTTGGCAGCGATATTTTTAATTAAATTATGGATAACCCTGTACTTAACCAAACGCTAATGCGATGTAGTCAATACCAAATTAGATTTCATTGAAAACTACATCAATAATAAAGAAAACAGTTACGATATATTTATACAACTGGTCACGTTAAAACTTTAATCAAGACCAAATTGCACGAGAAAATTATGATTTAAATATAAACTATTTCTAAATAGTTTTAAAATGTAATATTTATACCTGAACAAACAAAAATCTATGTATAATTCTGATTGGACATACTCCCATATCGGAGTTATCCATTTTTTTAAATTTATTTTAAAAATATAACCTATTTAGATATTAAAAATATTATTTTTGCTCGGATACCGCTTTTAACTCTGACGTCATCTGCAGTTGACCGTTACTAAGCAAACACGACGAAAATGTCTTTATAACATAAAATATTTTTCCTAAACCCTAAATCAGGGGTAGTTTAATCGTGTATTTTTTACTAAAACGCCTCCGGCCGACCTTCCTATTACACTGAAGGCAGTATTATTATATATTTAATATGAAAATATCATTATACATCTTTCATAAAAAAATCGTCCCCCTAACCTCACAATTAGAGGTTTTTTACTCTTGTAATTTTTTACCAAAATTGCTCTGACCAGCGGTCCTAATATTCTGACTGGAGGATTATTCCATATACAAATTGTTATATATCTTCCGTAAAAAGTTCATCTCGCTAAACCCTAAATTAGGGGTAGTTTGCTTGTGAATGTTTGACTTTAAAATTTATTAATAATACTTTAATTAGACTAATAGGAGGGCCGGTCCGGCCCCTATTTTTTGGGGTAGCGGGGCGATTTTTTATGGAAGACGGATAATAGTATTCACATATTAAATATATAATAATCCTCCAGTCGGATTCATAGGACAGTAGTTTAAAGATTTTAGTAAAAATACACGAGTAAACTACCCCTGATTTAGGGGTTGAGAAAAAAATTGACAAAAGATAGATATAAAATAATTTCCGTTAGGAATACTAGGACAGCTAGTCTGAGCATTTTAGTGAAAAATTACACGAGTAAACTACCCCTAAATTAGGGGAGGGGAGGCTGAAATTTTTATAAAACAATATGTTATCGTAATAATTTCTTAGATATGTAATACGAATCCGGTCGGAGTAGCGGACACGTATATCGACGCATTTAAAACTGGTCAGTAAATTAGATTTCCCCCATACTTGCGCTTTTAAGAGAAAAATGAAAAGCCGTCCACTCTAGACTATTGATCGATACAGTCGGAATACTATGAACTTAAATTAGGCCAGTTTTGAAAAAAATCGAAGGGGGCATATTTAAAAAAAATAAACGATTTTTATATTTTGCTAAAAATGTTAGGTTATGTTTTTCGGATATGCCAAAAATCAAAGCATGTCGTGAGATAGAGCGCAGAAAGGAGATTTTAAAGCATATTTGATTTTAAAAAATTAAATGTATGTCTGTAGGCGGTACTCGGCCAAACTGAACCCTATATATGTTAAATGAATAGATGGATTTTAAAAATATGATGTCATGGTACTAGTGCTACAACTATTCCAAGTTTGGTCCAAATCCGTGATATGAGTGCAGAATCTTGGCACGCTAGGCGCGAAATGCCTCATATATAATAACGACTTCTTTGATCAAATATGCATGTAATGGTTATTCGAGGGTGTTAAAATATCAGTGCATCATATATGATGCACTTAAAGTGTTCACTAAAATTTTCTCGAAAACGTTTGGCCCTATGTTATTTCATTAGGAGTACCTTTTTTAAATAATCATATTTTATCAGGACAATGTCAAAAAAACTACACAGAAAAAATTTGGGGCAAAAAAGTGATTACTCCCCTCATTTCCCCGTCCCTGGTCAAAATTACATAATATTGCGTTTATCAGTGTTGTGTTGAATTGAGTGTTGAGCATGTGCAAAATTATGTTGCGGTGGTTCTACAAGTTCCAGAAATATTAAATAAAACTCTATTTTTGACGGACCTTTAGGCCTATTATATAATATATAATAGGGATCTTTATTATATATACATAGGCTAATTCGTCTAAACGTAACTCACCCACACGTCCCCCCAAATGGAAATAAATTTAAAAAAATAGCAAGATTGAATGACTATTAATTTTATTAGCAAAGGGTCTGTAAACTTCAAAACCTCTAAGAACGAAATCATAATGAGCACTAGTTCTTAAATAGTGGTAAAAGTTCTTCGGCAGACTGCAGTAACAGTAACAAACTGCAATTTTTTTTGCACAATCCTATTAGTGTTTTAGTTGCTGATTTTGATTTTGCTTAGACCAAAACTCTATCTCTTTACGTTTTTAAGAAATACCCTGCCGAAAATTTGAAAAAATTAAAAAATGTCATTTTAGGTGAACAATGAATCAATTATTAGCACCTACAAAGGTTTTTTATAGCTTGAATTCAAGTTACATACGCTCTATCATATCGTAAAGTATATGGATTTCACTTCCGGTGTCCAACTAAAGACTAATTTTCAAGACATCTGCAATGACGATTCAGTGATGCTGTTTAAGACTATTTTGGGCAGTATATGTCATATTTAGCAACATTGACAAACACATGGGCTTGACAAATATAATAAATTTGACGTTAAATTTATAAAAACTGCTTAAGAATAGTATATTCTATAACTAGTATGGAATAGGGTAGGCCAGTATGATGGTCCCGCGAGCGCGGAATGACTATTCCATACGTGTTGTAAACTATACTTTTTCTTCGACTGCAAATATGGAACACTGTATGGCTTTAAACTGCGGACAAGGTTAAAAACAATGTTTTTTGTGAGTCGACTTTGTAAATGCAACAAAACACATATTTTAAAATAAAGTAATTAATGTTATTTAATAACTTTATCAAATCAGTACTTAAAAAAGATTTTTATTTAATTTTAGCACATATTTACAAAATATAATACAAAAATTGAAGGTCATGTCAGATTGTTTTGACAGATATCAGGTTTAAATATTTAACAATAGATGGAGCAGTTTTAATTATTTTGAACTAATTTGATAAAAAAACTGGTCAAATATTAAGAAAAACTAATAAACTTTATGTAATTTTAACGCAAAACTCTAAATTGCATTAAATTATTCAATATTTCATGGTAAAATATATATATTTTTGCTAATATTTCTTTACTTTTATAAACAAGAAATGGCACTACATGTGCTCATTCTAAGACTTGATACGGAATATCATACCATATCTAGAGCTAGAATGGATTCATTCTGTGTTTGAAAAGTGTGTGTATTTGCTTACATTCGTAAAAAAAGATAATTTCGCCTTCCTTTAAACATCATTGCAAAGGCATCAACAGCTATTCCTCAAGTGAACTTTTAAAATGATTTCCAGAAATTTTTTGTAATTATTTTATAGAGCATAAATGTAGCTTTAATTTAAACTAGAAAAAACTTTTGTAGCCGTTATAATAATATAAATATGAGCCTCTACAAATGACAAATTTTAATTTTTATAAAACTTTGGAACGGCTTTTCTCAAAAGTGGAAACATAATATGTTTCTATATTATAGAGATTTGATCCAAACAAAATCGAAATCAGCAACAAAAACAGTAATAGAATTGTGCAAAAGAAATTGCAGTTTATTACTGTTATTTAGCATGCAGTCTGCGGAAGAACTTTTACCACTATTTAAGAACTATTGCTCATTAGGATTTCGTTCTCCTAGGTTTTGAAGTTTACAGATCCTTTGCTAACATAATTAATAGTCATCTAATCGTGCTACTTTTTTTTTTATTCCTATGTTCATCTGGGAGGACGTGTGCACCCCTTAAATTGAGTACGTCTATTCATAAAACACTCTGTAAACTAAATACAAAATATCGTCGGCTTACAAGTAAAGAGCACTAAGTCCAAAAACATGGTTTTGAGATATTGACAAATTTAACTTTCATTGTTCTTTTTTAATTTTTGTAATAACTGTTTTTGGAAAAAAACTACCACAAATTGCAATGACATGTTTGGACATAATAATGTCCCATTTGCAGTTAAATAAAGAAAAATTGAAGTAGTTTAATTCATTTAAATCTAAAAAAATTCATGGACTTAGTGCCTTTTACTTGTAGGCCCACGACGTCGGCTTACAAGTAAAGAGCAAATAATATAAAAAACAACTATTTAAAATTAAAACCCTTCTATTAATTAAACGTAATGTATAACTATAAACTTTAAACTTGTATCGCGTATTGTGACAAAACAGCAAAATATTAAAAAAAATGGTATTTACTTTTTTTGTAGAAAATTAAGCAGTCTTTATTTTATTTTTAATAATATTTTTATTACATAATTAGAAATAGCTGAGATATAGAAAAATAACTAAAAAGGTGCAGATTTTTATAAAAAAAAATCTAAATTAAAAAAAACTAACCCATAGATTTTTTTTTAATTTTGCTCTTGAATCGTTGGTTATTATATAAATAATAAGAATATAAAGAAAAACTAAAGTTTGCCGCAAGTTCGGAAAACACCCCTCAGAAATGCACCGAGACTTTGAACTTAGTGTGAAGGCTTTAAATTTAGTTTTGAAATATTATCTGATAATAAAAAAAGTCAAAATTAAATATAATTAAATTATTACCTACACATCGAAAGGACACGTAAAAAGTCATTTTACAGGTAAAGTTCTGTTTCTCTGTTCTGTCTCTATTCCATCAGCTTTAACATAGCAAAATTTGAATGCGTTTGTCAGCACAATAAATAACGCGATATTGTATCATATAAATGATTCAAGCAATCATTTTTTTATAAATTAACTCTTTTTAGAAAGTCGCTTAGTGCAGAAACATTTAAAATAATCTACAAGTAAAACGCACTAAGTGCACTAAGTGACTTTATTTATTTATTTATTTATTAACGGATATCCTTTTTTACAAACATTTACGTACAATAGAATAAAACATGTTATATGGAAACTAGAATATTTAACTGGACACTTATAATTAATATAATAATTTTTAACGTATAATTAATATAATACTCTTTTAATGTTATTTTTAAATTTATTTAAACTTAAATAAAAAATATCACAGTCATTGATTGTGTTTATTAAATTGGTCATTCTACATAAAGGAGAGTGCATTCCATAGTTTGTTCGGTGAAATGGAACAAAAAATAAATTATTAAACCTTAAGTTTGTTAATGGAACACAGATAGAAAATTGTGAAAGAATTGGTGGACATTTTATTATGAAGTGAAAAACTTTGTAAATAAACATAATATCGTAGTATGAACGACGTTTCTCCAATAAAGGTAAGGTAAAATAAGTTAACAACTCGTTAATGTTGCTATTTGCATAGTCAATGTTATTTTTGAAACACAGTAATCTAATAAATTTTTTTTGAATATTTTCTAAACGTAATATATGGGTTGTATAACTTGGCGACCAAATCAATGACCCGTATTCTAGGCCTGACCGAACAAGACTAGTGTATAAAACAATTAGACATCGTGTATCAGTAAACGTAGTAGTATATCGTTTAATAAACCCTAAATTTTTATTTGCCTTAGTAGCTATCTTGTCAATATGATCAGTAAAATTTAATTTGGTATCAAGGTGAACACCTAAATCTTTAAAAACTTCAACTCTATCGATTGGGACATTATCTATACAATATACACCGTAAGTGGGCATTAATTTCCTAGTGAAGGTCATTGATTTACATTTTGAAATGTTTAAACATAACCCATTTGACTTACACCAGTTATTAAACAGAGTAAGATCGTTTTGAAGATGAATCTTATCAGCAAGACATTTAATAACCTTGAAAAGTTTGCAATCATCGGCAAATAAAAGGAATAAGACAGTTAAGATTTTTTTGACATCATTTATAAACAACAAGAACAGTATTGGACCCAAATGGGTACCCTGGCCAACACCTGAGAGAACATCGAACACGTCTGAGATAAAGCCATTTAAATATACAAACTGTTTACGTCCATTTAACATAGAGCTTAAACATGATAAGAGTGGACCATTAATATGGTAAAATTTTTCTAGTTTCAATAGAAGCAGCGGTACTGGTACTCTATCAAAGGCCTTCTGCAAGTCGGTGAAAATACATTCAACAACGTGTCCCTCCTCTAGGGATGTTGTTATTAAATTAGTAAATAAAAATAAGTTGGTTTCAGTAGACTTACCCGATATGAATCCATGTTGTTCGTCAATAATTGTATGTTTGACATGCTGCATTACTTGATTTGAAACAATAAAATCGAACATTTTAGCAAAATTCGAATTAATACATATTGGGCGGTAATTACTGATATTCGACTTACTGTTTGATTTGTAAATTGGAATGACTTTCGAGGTTTTCCATGCTATAGGATAATCACCATTGTTCAAACATTTTCTGAAAATAATTAACAATGGCTCAACCAAAGAAAGGCATTTCTTAATAAAGGTCCCAGGTATACCATCGGGTCCACTAGTGTTGTTGTTGTTTAATCTAGAGATGGCTACATGTATGTCATTTTCGAATAAATCAAAGAAAGAAAAATTATTTAATGTGGAATCATAGCTAGAATCTAAGGTATTCAAATTTGAGTCTTGATAAGTACTTTTGAAAAAAGAAGCGAAAGCATTACATATATTTTGACCGCCTGAATAGGGATTTCCTTGAAAGTTTATAATGTTTGGTACTTCTGTATCAGTTTTAACGGATTTTATATATCCCCAAAATTTTTTTGAATCATCAATAATGCCTTCTTGTATATCTGTTATGTACAAGTCGTGATCTAATTTTAATTTTTCTTCGCATGCCTTTCTTAAGTCAAGACTTAGTGCCTATTGCCAGATAAAATTTTAATCAAAATCAAAGTGGTGCGTTTTGTATAGTGGGTAACTCCCTTGGCAGTCCACCTAGAAGTTAGTTCAGTTTAACTATACATAGATCATCAAAAATTAATTACAGTGCCATTAAAATCCCATTTTTGCAAAAAAGTGACTTAGTGCCTTTTACTTGTAAGCCGACGATATATAACCCTATAGATTTGCTTTAAAATTAAAAACTTAACTCCTGATTAAACAATAAACTATTTTTAGCAAGCATTTTAATTGAAAGGTAGACTGAAAGATATGAAACTTATGCTTTTTCAGTTTGGCCACCGCAAACAAACAGGAACCGTAATTAAGCAGTTTTGCTAATAAAAATATAGCAAGAACATAAATTAGTGATTTAGTGCTTATTCTTTTTGATGTGAAATAAAATTACAGAAAAATATTTATGTTAAAATAATTAAAAAAATATATATTAATTTGTTTTTTTTTAATGCACTTCTGTTTTGAATATTATATATCGAAACGCAGTATTTATTAAATTTATATTATAATCTACTAGTCGTGAACTCGTAAAATTTACGGGAATATAATCTACGTGTATAAATTAAGGACACTAAAATATTTAATAAAATACAAGGCTTAGTTATAAATGTAATTTATACTTATTCCATTATGCTTTATTCACAAATCTGTATCTTGAGCCCCGTGGGGGATGTCACTAATAGAATAGAATAGAATTTAATTGTCTTAAACATTTTTACAAGAAAATGGATGACTTTTCAAGAAAATATAACAAAAAACAAATATTTTAAATATTTTAAAAATATACATTCAAAGATCATTATACACAAAAAGAGTAGCCTACTGTACAAGACCACCGTTTTCTAAGATATAATCTTTAAGATTATAGAAAGTTTTAATTAACTAATTTTTTAATTTGGATTTAAAAGAATTTAAAGAGACTATACTTTTTAATTCTAGTGGTAAGAGATTAAACAGAAAGCAACCAGCATGTTTCGGGGATTTTGTATAAAATACTGTCCTGTGCCGATCAAGTTCAAAATTGAATTTGGAACGAGTATCATAAAGATGAGTATTAAAATGTGTAATAAATTTATTTTTATTTTTTGGTGTGTATGAAAGTTAATAATTTATATAAATAAATTGATGTAAATGTAAGGATTCTGTTTGATTTAAACGTACCCCTTATCAGCGCCAAATAATCCGCGCTGACCAAAATTGCACTGTTATGCGCGAAAAAAAATTAAGCTGAACTTTGCACGAGTTCAGAAAACAAGCCGCTTGCGGCGAGTTTTTTAAAGTACTACTGAGCTAAAAACGTGTTATGAAACAAGTGCTTTAATATACTATTTGAATTTTCGATGCAAAAAAACGTTGCAAACTTCAGCTTTATGAAAAAAACATGACATTTACAACGCCAAACAGATGTTTAAACCGCCATATATAATCCGCGTCAAACAAATAACACCGGCAATAGTCGTGTTTTCATTTACCGCGCCTAAAATCCACTACACATGTCATTCCTAAAGGATTAACGAGATTAAGTAGCTCTACAGAAAAATTTGATCATGGATCATGGTAGCAGAAGGTCTACACATTACAGAAATAAATTTCGATCAAATAACCTAATTAAAATAATTTTGAATTGTTTTTAAAATAATATTTTAAATTAACATTTTAACATTAACATTTTAACATTACATAACCCTTACCCTTCAGGATGTCACAATGGTGAGGGACTGTCCATATATTACGTAACGCAATTTTTCAAAAAAATTGATCCCCCCCTCCCCCCTGTGTAACAAAAGCGTAACAATATAAAAAATTTTGTTTCGCAAAAATTTAACTGTATTCTCACTATTGATTCGTTTTTCTCGACAGAACATTCATGAACCTAAAATATAGACAAGATTCTACGGTAGGGGGTTGAGGACGCGCACAAGCCATTTTAAAGACTTATAAACTTATTTATAATAAATTGCAAATGTATGTCATTATACCCAGTAAGTGTCACCCAAATCAGAATGTTCATAAAAAATTAAACTTTCGCGCGGCCCTCGTAATCAACACCACACATCCGGGCACCAGTGATAACCTAAATTAAAACCACCACATAATATCTTTATAAATGTGGTTGTTTTAATTTTAAATATTATTTTATGTCCAAGATTGCTATAAAATTAATGTCGAGTAAAGAAAATAAATTATATTCAAAATGTTTATCAAGTTACTTGCTGCTATTTTAGCAGTGCTGACAAGTTTTGCTAAATGTGAAAATGGTTTAGTATTTGAAGCCACTGAAACACGAGTAAAGAACGACTTAGCTCACAATTGGGCGACAACAGTATGCAATGGTAACTATATCAGCAAATGTATGTCAGAAACAAATGTTACACATATGGAAATATGTAATTACAAACAGAAATGTTTTTAAAAAATGGTTCATTTGATGTTATTGATTTAAATCTAAGCAGGAGCAAAATTACACCAATTGAAGCAGGTACATTTGATAATAGTCATATTCTGAAAATACTGTTGATTGAAAATAACTTAACGAGAATTGAAAAGGGCGTATTTAGCAAAATGTCAAGGAATTAAATCTGGACTTCAACCAAATTACATCAATTGAAGCAGGTTCATTTGATAATAGTAATATAACGAAAATACTGATGTTTCTAAACAACATAAAGAGAATTGAAAAGGGCCTGTTTAGCAACATGTCAGTGCAGGAATTAAATCTGAGCTCAAACCAAATTACATCAATTAAAGCAGTTTCATTCGAAAATAGTCATATTCTGAAAATACTGTTGTTTGAAAATAACATAATGAGAATTGAAAGGGGCGTGTTTCGCAACATGTAAATCTGGGAATTACATCTAGGAGCGAATCAAATAACATCAATTGAAGCAGGTTCATTCAAAAATAGTCATATACCGAAAATATGGTTGTATGGCAATCATCTACAGAGAATTGAAAAGGGCATGTTCAGCAACATGTCAAGTCAGGAATTACATCTAGCATCGAGCCAAATTACATCAATTGAAGCAGGTTCATTCAAAAATAGTCATATTCTGAAAATACTGTTGTTTGAAAATAACATAACGAGAATTGAAAAGCGCGTGTTTCGCAACATGTCAATCTGGGAATTACATCTAGGAGCGAATCAAATAACATCAATTGAAGCAGGTTCATTTGATAATAGTAACGAAAATACTGTTGTATTACAATCACATAAAGAGAATTGAAAAGGGCGTGTTTAGCAACATGTCAGTGCAGGAATTAGATCTGAGCTCAAACCAAATTGAATTTATACATGAAGATACATTCAGTAATATTTCAAAATTAGAGAAGATATGGTTAAACAGTAACAAAAGGTAACTTGCTTGAAAAAAATATATTTTAAAGTATTTTTGAATATGACTTTATTTTATATTTTATTTTATATACCAAATTTCAGCTCTCTACGTTTATTCTAAGTGGGGGTTTACTTTTTTTTTAAAAAATCGGTTCAGTAGTCCTCGAGAAAAATTTTTTTTTTTTTAGGGCGATTCCAGCGTTTCGGGTGTTTCACTTTTACACATTAAAACGAATTTTATGAATACTTATTGCGCTAATAGATTGGTACATGTATGCTACAATTGAACTAATATACCAGTTAAACAAACGGTTAAACCCCGAAATAAAATTTAAAAAAAGTTAAGAAAGATATTGGCAAAATTTGCACCTTCCTTAATTTTTTTAAAATTTTATTTCAGGTTTAAACAGCTTCTTTAACTGGTGTATTAGTATAATTGTAGCATACACGTACCAATCTATTAGCGCAATAAGTATGCATAAAATTCGTTTTAATGTGTAAAAGTGAAACACCCGAAACGCTGGAATGGCCCTTTAGTCACTAGTTAATTCTTACATAAGCTATGTGCCAATTTTTAAATAACATGCCAAAATATTCTTTTTGTGGTAAGTGTATTTTATAGATAAAAAATAATTAAATTAAGTAATATTATGATTTGTTCTAAAAGAGGCTATGCACCAGTTTTTAAATATTTAAGGTATATTGCACTGACAGTACAAATCAGGCGGTAAATGCCTTTTATCCAATACATACAGATAATAAGTCAATTACCAGCTTTATTTTAAATAGATAAACTCAATAATAACCCCCGCGTGGCTTTTACTTTATTGAGTGGTTAATTATTTATTTTACCCACTCAACTGTCACTTGTCAAATTATTTTCTTTTAAATGTCATTCAAATTTTTAATAAAAATATGAATTCCTAAGCCATTTATTGGATAAAACCTTGTATGGCACTCATGGGTAAACCGATATTGCCCTCTCGAAAATTAACCTGCTGACGCCAGGTTAATTTTCTCATGGGCAATATCTTACTTTACCCATAAATAACTATAATCGAATGAAGTTTAATTTTAATTTTAGGGGTGGAAATAAATAAAACTCACCTGGTATACATATATAAATACCCAGATTGTAGCAATATAAATGCAACAAAAAATATAATCGTTCATAGCCACAAATCGTTCAAAAATGTAAAAATCTACCATATTATATTACTGGGCTGTAAATATTTATATGCGTTTTATGTATTTAAAAAGCAATTAGCTAGCCAAATAAACAGTTAAATAAACAAAATAAATATAAAAAACAAAATGGGTTACTTACACAATACGTTTGTTCTCGTCCTCCGTTATTAAATCATACATTTGACTATTCGTACTGGAAGTGTTGACTAGGAAGAGAGCATTTTTACCTGAAAAGAAAAAGAAAACTTTGAATAATTCAATTAAAAAAAACTTTGTTCAAAAATGAAAAAAAAAATACTTTTTATCCAAAAACTTTTTAGTTACATCAAAAAGCGGCACAACCTCAATTTTTTTCACATCAATGTAAATTGTACTGAGAGGTCAAACGGCTGTATGTCAAACTAATTTGACTAAAATTCTTGCTTATGTCAAATATTTTTTTTATATATAAAGGGTAATTTTTTTTAGTTATTCAGAAAATGTCGAAAAACTGGGAAGTCATGTCAAAGTAGAATTTTTATTTTAAATATTTTTCAAAATTAATGGTATAGGAGCAGATTTGGATATAAAATTTGGTTTGGGTGATTTGGAGGGATGTAAGAAGGGTGCAGGATTGAAGGAAGAAGGGAAAAATTATGGTGTCAAAATTTATGTGTGAATGTGAAAATTTTTGGAGATTTTTTTACAATAGAAAAAGTAGCTCTAAATAGTGAAGAGTATCTATTCAAAATTCGTTGTAGTCACATCAGTCCAATATCGTGTAAAATACCTAAAATTAGGTCCGAGAACGACTATAAACTAAATAAATAAATAAAATAATAAAATAAATATTCTCGATATATATTACGCACCGAGTACGCGAACTTAGTGCAAGTTCATTGAAATAGGTTTGTGTCGAGGTGCGTATACTATATTTCCTACGACCTAACACCTAAACATTCAAAAAACGCATAAATAGTCTTAAAATTAATTTGTCAATTTGAGGTTATGTGTTTGACGTTTAGGTACTTATTTTCTGACAACAGATATGTAAAATCAGCTGACTGTCACTTTCCAACCGTTTTCATAGGCAACGGGTAGAAAATAGGCACTAAAACTAACTAGGTCGTAGGAAAAATAAGTGATATTACTATTAAAAGCAAGAAAATAATTAAAAAGAAGTGATTTAATAAAGAAAACACTAAATAAGCAGAAGAACTTTAAAATAAAAAAATAGTAATTCAGTCAAATAATACATGTAAATTGCAATAAATGCACACGGGCTGAGGCACGGGTAGTAGTGGATGGTAACAGAAAACTCCTGCTGATTTTTCAACGGGTGATTTGCGTAAGGGGTATCCGCTGTCTAGAATTTTAGGGGTGATTGCGGTTATCTTGGTAAATTTTGCATCTTACGTTAAGAATGCAAATAACCAATTTTGTTAAGGAGCAAATTTCCAACAATTTTTGTTAATTTTTTTTTTTATTATAATAATAACAATCGAGTTTATGATCAAACTTGTAGCTCTTGAAGTTATCTATAAGTTTGATATATTATGAATTTTCATAGATGTTCCCTAGTGAGGGGAGAGAAGTAGGCTCAACTAATCTAGTGTCCTTATCTGTAACCGTACCAAAATACTTATGAAAATTCCTAATGTATGAAACTAATAGAGAATTTCAAGAGCTACAAGTTTGCTTATAACCACTTTTATCCTCTGATGAATATGGCTAAAAAATCGAAAAAATCAATTTTACCTCCAACATGGCTATTTTTGATTATAATTCGATTGTTATTATTAT
Organism: Brachypterus glaber; assembly: GCA_958510825.1. Taxonomy (NCBI): domain Eukaryota; kingdom Metazoa; phylum Arthropoda; class Insecta; order Coleoptera; family Kateretidae; genus Brachypterus; species Brachypterus glaber. Next base: position 75,719,018 of record OY294045.1, on the reverse strand, counting down.
AATAAAAAAATGTTTTAACAAAAATTGTTGGAAATTTTCTCCTTAATAAAATTGGTTATCTGCCTTTTTAACGTAAGATGCAAAATTTACCGAGATAACGGCAATCACCCCTAAAATTAAAGACAGCGGACACCCCTTACGCAAATCACCCGTTGAAAAATCAGCAGTAGTGTTCTGTTACCATCCACTACTACCCGTGCATCAGCCCGTGTGCATTTATTGCAATTTACATTTGTTATTTGACTGAACTACTATTTTTTTATTTTAAAGTTCTGTTTATTTAACCTTATTTAGTGTTCTGTTGTCATTCACTACTAATCGTGTGCATATTTGCAATTTCAACATAGGAATTCCTCGGTATTTGACTGGACTATAGATACTATTTTATTATAATTTAATGAATTAAAAATAAAAAAATAATAAAAACGGATTAAAATAATTAAATTAAATTACATTTAAAACGAGAGCAAGATTTTGATCTCAAGAGCTCTAAAAATTAATCATGCAAAAACATTTTTTTTCGCTGTTGCCTGTTAATAATATTTCTTCAGAGTACTGACCACTAAGTTAAGCAGTCGAGGCATCGAGTTTGGCACAGGTCGTTGGACACAGTATTATACCATTATTAATTTAGATGTTAGGGAACGTTCAAGTATTACGTAACGCAAATTGTACCAAAATTCATACGCTTCATACCCCGGGTCTCGCGTTATTATAGATTATAGAGATTTCATATTTTGGCTACCCTCCTAATAGGGGGTGTGTTAAGGGGGTAGCCAAAATATAAAATATCTACAGCATTGAATAACGCGAGAACCGAGGTATGAAGTGTATGAATTTTGGTACATTTTGCGTTACGTGATACTTACGTTCCCTTATGTGATACTTACGTTCCCTTACATCCAAACGTCAACTAAATCTAACCAAACTTTATAAACCATATTTAATTAGTATCATTTTTTTCAAATGACATTTATGTTTGAGATGGTGCCGCTTTTCGATATAACTGTACTTCTAAAAATCGAACCCGACGGAGTTACGATCTCCTAAAAATGCACCATAGTAGCGATGATTTGACCTATATGTTTATAAACTTTTTTTATTAGTTTTTTATATAAAATAACCCTGCATTATTGAAATTAAAAAATACAACAAAATTGCACAGAAAAAGTGTTGAGCAAAAAACTGATACTGCTCCCGTTTTAATTTAGTTTTGCTTTCCCATTTTGAAAATTTTCAAAGCCATGTATTCGTGCAAAAATTTTAATTTTTTTTTCTATTTTTGCGTTTTATGACGTTTCATGTCGATATAAATCAATTTCAAGCAAAAAAAAAAAAAATGTGGGTCGATCGATCGGTCTGTCCGGGAAATCTTGTGGGCACTATAACTTAAGAACGATTTAAGCTTAAGACTTGAAATTTGGCATACAGGTATATTACCAAAAGTTCTCGCTCTGGATTGTTTTTGCTGAACATTGGGGTGCGGCAAGGGGGGAAAATGGGGGAAAAATACATTTTTTTTACAAAAAATTGATAATTGCTATATAGGAGTTTTTAAGGCTGCTGAAATTTAATCTGATAATAATTTTTTTTAAATTCCACCCCAGTAGGGGTAAATATTTTTAAATATTTTCAATATTTTCGTCAAAATTGGTATATAGGGGTTTTTGGGGTTGACGAATATGAGTCTGAATAAAAAAATATCTTACTCAACCCCCCGGGGCAGTTTTCTTGAAAATTTATATATGGGGGTTTTTGAGGTCGCTAAAACTGAATCTTATAATTTTTTCTAATTTCACCCCCTTAGGGGTGGGGTAGTTGTATTGGAATTTTTAAAATGGGAAAGCTATTTTACTGGGCAGTGTATGATGAGAAAATTGTGATCTGACGAAGATCCAGTGTCCACTTTCATGGACACCTTTTTTTTTCAAAAACAACTTTATTTTTGTAAAAATAATTTAGCGTTTTTGATAGCCTTAGAATCACTGGTTAAGTTTTCAAGAAATACTGTCTAGCCGTTTTTCTTCGGATCTCAGGAGGTTAATAAAAAAAAAACAAATTTTCTAGTCCCTTTTAAAAAGAACTACTAACGGCGCATTTTTAGACATGTTAATAAGAACTTTTTTCACATTTTCTGATGTAGAATCACCCCTTAAAATTAATGACGCTATTTCAAATAAACCGTGTATTTTTGATTTTTTTTTGTTCAATAAATACTTACAAACAGCATTATTTCTAACTATAAGCGTGCTCATTTTTATAACAGGAGATAGAGGTTGAGGTTGCGCAGGAGACCCGGATTGGAAAAACTTCAATAAATATCTTTCCCCTTCCCTGTGCAAAATCACCACCATTTCTTCCAACAGAAGAATGTGAACTGGTACTATTGCTTTATTGGGCCTCCTCAACTGCATACTTCCTTCAATGATTAACCTGAAAAAAAAACATGTTAACATTATCGGCACAAGCAAAATTATATGTTTTAACCCCTTCACAGTGATTGACCTCTATAGATGCAATTAATGTGTATGACCGATAGCAGTAACTAAAATTATCAGTTTACCATTAGTTTATTTTCCATGATTTTGTAACACCACGGGGTCGCTTGGGGTCGCTGATTACGAATCTGATGTCAGTTTTCCAAAAATAAAAATGGCGTGTCCAATATGGCTGATTAGATTTTTTATAGTTGCTCGGATTTGCTTGAAACTTGGTACTCGGGGGTTTTGGTGGTCGCTGATTACGAATCTGGTGCCAGTTTTTCAAAATTCAAAATGGTGTTTTGAATTTTGGAAAACTGGCACCAGATTCATAATCAGCGACCCCAAAAACCCCTGAGTACCAAGTTTCAAGCAAATCCCAACAACTTTAAAAATCTAATCCGCCATAATGGATCCGCCATTTTGAATTTTGGAAAACTGGCACTAGATTCATAATCAACGGCCCCAAAAACCGCCGAGTAACAAGTTTCAAGCAAATCCGAGCGACGTTAAAAAATCTAATCTAATCTAGGATAAAGCTGTATCTATAGCATTCCAGAGAATAAATACTAGATGTAGTCAGAAGAGCTTGCAAAAGAATATGGTAATATATCTTTATCCACGGCCGTGATTAATGGGCCTATTAATCACGGGTCTGTAAAAATAAATCGTTTAAAATTTAAAACGACCGTGGATAAAGTATAGAACTCTACTCGCGTATAATAGCTATCATTCGGGTAATTAGGTCACTCGCCTTTCGGCTCGTGTCCCAAAATTCACCCTCATTGATTAATAGCAATTATTATACGCTCATTGAATAATATACTATTATCTAGCGCTGGTCCTTAATTACAGTTCAATTTTTTTCGCATTTATAACACACAATATTTTTCCTCATCTTTTCTCCTCGCTTCAGCTGATCAGATCCCGGGTGCCAGTTAGTAAAATTTTAACAGTAGGTCGTTTTTTTTTCTAAAAATTGGCCTATTTTTGTCAAAAATAGGCCGTTTTACAAAACTTAATACCCAGTTCAAATTGCTCACTGGGTATATACAAGCCGTAGGCAATTGCTCACTAGGTAAACACGGGCTGTAGGCAATCGCTCACGGTATACACGGGTAATTGCTAGCTGGGTATACTGGGCGGGCGCGACTTTTTTGTAAATATGGACCCTTTGTTGCCGAAAATGGACCTATTTTTTCCTACAAATGGGCAGTTTGGTTAAAGTGGATCCCCAGTGAAAACTGCTTGAAAACGCTATGCAACCCTGTAAAGAATTCTTACCTGTATCTAGTTAAATCTATCGTTCGGAACTCTTGCGCTATGGGCAACTCCGATCGTTCGAAATTCGAAGTGTCTAGATGCCTCTGAATATCCTCAAGTCTCGCCTTATTCGACGCCAGTTTCGCGGCCTCGTTGACGACGTTTAAAATTTCCTTTGACTTTTGGTGCGCCTTCTCGAGTTTGATCAGTTCCTCCTGCTGTGAACTATCTGACGAGCCCTTCATACTCTGGATTAGTCGATCTAATAGAAGAGGGTAGTTTGTTAGTCTTTTCATTTCGGTTGGGATGATTCCTTGTAACGGAAATCGCCTGAAAAATAAATTAAAATTTTAAAAATTAGAGATGAATAGGGTCGTATATTATAAAAATGAGGGCTGAATAGGGACTACGAATCTGCAGTACTGGGAGCATGAGATATTGCTTTTCCTGCGTTAGCAACCGCGTGAAAATTAAGAGGAAAATTACGTTGTCGAAAATTACGTCGAAGTAAAAAATGAGCGAGTTCGACCCAACAGGCACTAAAGGAGACATTGTCAAAATCAAGAAAAATATAAATTGTTCTTAAAATGGTGCATAGAGAAAAAAATGGAAACAATGATTATGCTTTGCTGGTGTAATACAGTGAAAAGGTAAAATTACAGGCTTCTTCTACAGCTTGGGCAAATTCTTCCATGCTTTAAAAAACAATGTTGTTTAAAAGATAACATGGAAATAAGCAGGTATTACATATTATATAACTAACTACATAATTTGTGTTATTTAAGTTATTGTTAAATTAATAATGGTAATGTTAAATAAAAGATTATTCAATCTGAAATTTTAACTTTAAATGTATTTAGTTATGGTAATATCAAGTTGTCATTTTATTAATCCCTAGGGACTTTTGACTACTTTTAACCCTTAAACGGGCACTCGCTTATTAAAAATAAAACCTCAATTTTAGTATGTTTTTTTTTTACTTAGAACAACATACCACATACAAAATAATATTATAATTTTTTTTCGTACACTTCGCCATTGCTAGAACTAAGTAAAATGCCGTGATCACTAAGAGCATAAACAAAAAGGGCGCGCTAGAATCACACGGTATATACGTATGCATATATTCCAGTATACAACACAAGCAAGTCCTAAACTATAAGAATTTTCATATTTTAAGTATGTATCTTCGTTTAAGGGTTAATCCCTAGGGATTAAAAATGACATTTTAGTCTGTGTCAAGAAGGACTAAAGTGTATACTGTAGTCCCGAAAGTGAAAAGAATTAATAGTCAACCAGGGGGCGGACTTAAATATTTTACAGCCATATTTCATTTTAACGTTAAATGTTTACATTTTTTTATTTTAAAGTATAGTGAAAATTGTAAGTCAAACCATTCCTGAAGCAAAAAATATCAAAAAAAAAGCCCTTGAAAAGGGCCCTAGCATCTTTTTGAAGCAATTAAGCCTGAAAAAAAAATACAATCTGTCCCCGGATTGGTAAAACGACTCTTGTAAAAGGTAAAAAATTCTCGATTTAAATTTTCATTTTTTGGTGTTCAACACTACTTGATTAAAGATTAATTTCTAGCATAATTTTAATTTTGAAAAATCAAGTATGCCTTGAAAATTTTCATAAAACTTATTTTTTTGTAAAATGCCTTTTATGTGGCAAATACAACAAACAGTTATTAGTCGTTTCACCAATCCGGGGACACACTGTAGGTAATATTTACCTGCATTGGTGTTTCTTTTCGCATTCGGTTAGGATCGAATCGAACTTGGAATCCCTTTTTCGTTTCTCCTTGATAAACTCGAGCGCCAACTGTTGTCTCTCGCAAAATGTGGCCGCGGCATTTTGCAGAGCTTCGCCCTGAGGTCCCGTGAAAATTTTTAGTAACATATCTCCCAATTCTTTCACTATGGGTCCTTCTTTTCTAAGCCGCTTCATCTCATTGCTGATCTCTAAGTGTATGTCGTACAAATCTTTAATATTCGGAAATATCAAGCTGAGTTCTTCTGGTTTTAACGTTTGGCTCTGGACTAGTTTTTTATAGAATATTTTTAGAAGTACCTTCAGGTTTCGTACGTGGGACCCTTCGGTAATGAAAAGTTCTGAAAACAAAATAAAGATATGTTGTTAATAATGATTAGGTTTAGGCCTTTTTTTAATAATTGTCGTCTTGATACGAGGGAGCTTGCGATTCTATCGTTGCGGTTGTCAGCTTTTTAGATGCGTCTGTGTCGGGGACATTATACAAAACCTCACATATTATATAACTGTTAGTATTACTTATAAAAATCAGAGCCATATCTTTTATATTTACATAAAATTTTCATCAAAATATATCGAAAAAATGCGATAAAATTCTATTTTTTTTTTTTTTTTGAATTTAGAAACTTTTTTTTTCCAACCCGTTTTTTTACTAAGAGTCCCATTAATAGAGAACCAATCCACGACAAAAAAAAAACTAATTGGACCTTAATTATTTTTTTCACTACAACTATGGGGAAAAAACACTGTGCTCAAAAAACGAGCTGATCGATAAAAATAAAGCAAGGTTCCGAAAACAGCGCATCAAATAGATGGCATAGAGCTAAGTAATTTAACTTCCATCCCAGGCTACTGCCTTCTTTGTTTTTTTATTTATTTATTTATTTTGCGTTTTAAATAACTTGCGTTTATTAAGTGTTTGGGAAAATGCAATATACCATCCACTGTGAAAAGTATATAATGGAATGCGCAGCATTACATATCTTAACGGATTGTTCCATTCTATAATGGAAGTTTTCTCTTGACATTTTAAACGGCGGAAAATGAAAAAGTTCAAGCTGCAATGCAGTGGCATTTGCCTAATAATATGAAATTTTAATTAAATTTTACAATCTTATTGATTAAATACATTTTTTAAATTTAACAATTATTCATAAATACACGGTGTCCCACGGTAGACAAATCAGTCAAATTGTGGCGTTATTATCAAAGCTATTAAAATCTATTTTTTACCAGTCAATATAGACCTAGTTACCTTCAATTTACGCCAGAAAAAAGTGTTGTACTTTTTTCTGTTTTTAAGCTAGAGCAACAAACAGAATTTTTTTTAGCATAATAACATTTTTTAACGCCAAAATTTATAAAAATAATATCATTTCTTTATCATATGATAGTTTTTTTTACTAAAAACAATAGTTTTCTATTTAAATTTTTAATTTTAGAAAACGGTAAAAAATGGTAAGTGCATTATGGAATGACCCCGCTAATGTAAAAGAGAGGATGCTATGAAAATAAATGTTTGCGTTCACGATAAAAATAAATGTCAAATCTAATGTTATAAATTAGATTTTTACTTAGACTTAGTAAGGACCTTGTGGACTAGGGTATTTTATACTACAGAGTGTATTACTTAATTACTAATAAATTTTGATTTTTTGCGCTCAATCAAATTTTTTAATTGGTATGATTGGATTAATCTTAGATTAATCTTAGCAGTGTTTTTTACAAAGTCAAGTCTATATCATAATGAAAGTATTGGTAAAGCAAGTTATTATAAAACCTATTGGACAACTTATGATAAAACATGTTTTATAATTATGAGATTTTAAAAAACATAATTAATTAGCTTGTAAGGAACCCCCTTCCCTCGCAGTTGCATGAAGTTGCAGCTGGTTCATATTAGCAGGGCCGGATTCAGGGGGGTGCAGGGGGTACAGATTACCCGGGGCCCGGGCTCGAAGGGGGCCCGGCGACAGAAGTTTTTAATAAACAGTTTATTTATTTATATTCCCCCAGATCGATAAGGCGTCAAAATGAGCAAATAAGTAGATCTCGTTTCAAATGGGCAATAGAAAAAATTTCGCCGCGGCAGCGCTTAAGCCTTTTTGGATTTTTGTAAAAAATAATAGTGCACTGTTACTAGAGTTTTAAAATTTGTAAAAAAAATCGCCCGCGGCGCTAGGTCTAATTTACCTACGTATTTTTTTTAGTTCAAGCTTGCAAAAGCTTAAAATTTGTAAAAAAATTTCGCCTGCGGCGCTAAGACTTTATTATTTTTTACATACTTAAGCTTGCTGAACTATGAAAATAAAACAGTCAGAAATTAACATAATTTGGAAAAATTTTCGACTGCGGCGCATAGTTAATGAATGGGGGCGCCGCTTCGGCCCTCAGTGCCTTAGCTGCAGGCCTGCATGGGACAATTATGTTTTGAAAAAATGGGGGCCCGAGTAAAAAGTTGCACCGGGGCCCGGGCTGGCTCTGTCCGGCTCTGCATATTAGGGTCACTTCATCTAGTCCTACTTCGTGCTTTTGTTCTTAGTCGTTTGTTTTGTTTTTTTGAACCAAACCAGACCAAAATTAGACCAAATACAGAAGAACAAAGGAAAAAAACTGTCATATTATGGGCAATTTAGTCAATTAATTTATTGTTATGTAATTAATTACGTACATTTTGGTTGGAATTAAAAGTTAAATGATACTAAGAATTATTCTCATAAGTTAAAATATCAAATTGATCTTCCACGATTCAAATGGATTCAAATCAAGCAGCAAGTTAATAAATTTAAATAATTTACTATCATCGGGGAACTTTTCTACTATTCTTCTCGTTGTTTCTCTTAAATTTCGAGCACATTCTCCATAAGTTAAAATAATTTCTTTCTTTACTTCTAAAGTTATCATTTTGGCATTCAAAACTTGGTTTTATAAAAATCTTGCTTTGTTAATTTTTTGATTATAATGTAAAATCAAATTTGACATTTATTGTCATCATATACGACTTATTTAAAAAATTTAATTTCAAGGCATCCTACTCTTTTGCCATAGCGGGGTCATTCCATTATGCAATTGCCCTTTTTTAAGGTTTTATAAAATTAAGAATTTAAATCGAAAATTATTGTTTTTAGTGAAAAAAACTATCATATGATAAAGAAAAATTGTTACTTTTTTAATTTTGGCATTTGAAAGTATTGTTATACTTTTAAAAGTGCATGTGTGGAGCTCTAGCTCAAAACCAAAAAAGAGTAGAAAACTTTTGTTTTGGGTCAATTGAAGATAATTAGGTCCATATTGATTGGTAAAAGTTTCATGTTGATATCTTTGTTAATAACGCCACAGTTTGACTGATTTGTCTACCGTGGGACACCGTGTATAATTAGATGTAATTTATGAAAAACTCGACAAAGATTCTATCCGAGTATAAAATTAGTCCAAACGAAACGCGACCTGACTGAGTCAAACCAACTCCAGATTCGGATTTAACGACCCCAAAAACGTATAGAAATGTTTGTCTCGACACCAGAAACAGACATTTTTTTCTTGTAGGTACCTGTGCACAGGCACACCAAAAAAAAAGGTCTGTTTCAACTTTTATCACTTTTTTGAGGTTAGCAACGAAATGCGACCTGACCGACTCAAACCAAGCCAAGATTCGGATTCAGCGACCCCAAAAACGTGTAGAAATGTTTTTCTCGACCCCAGAAACCAACCTTTATTTTTTTTTGTGTGCCGGTATGATTTATCTGTCATTCTTGTCATGATAAAAAATACGAATACAAAATTACACAAATAAACAGTAAAAAATTATGTATCAAAAACATTAAGAGTGATTCATACCTGACTTCATACCACCACGATCTTTACAAAGCGTAGTATTTTTATAAAAGAATTATTCTGTTTTATTATAAATTTGGAAACGCTTTGTCAAGATTGTGGTATAGTCAGTAAGCAAAAAGTCAGTCAAAAAAGTAAAAACAAAACCTATTTTTTACTGTTTACATGATGGTGCGTTAAAGACTTTATTCGCTCAATGGAGAGCCCCTACCAAAAGCCAAAAACTTATTTGGGGCACTCCATGACTCTGTACGTATCTACACCAAAATAAATAAATAAAATAAATAATTTATTGCATTATATCGCTGCAGTAAAGTATTATTTTTTCCGCCCACAGGCTCGCATAACTATAAACAATGTTATAAGCCTACGTACAAGACACATGACGGCACATTAAGCCAATCATGGCATCCTATGTTATGTTATGGTTAGTTACGCGAGCCACTGGACGTCGCTTTAGTGTCTATTCACAGGTTCGCATAAGAACATAATACATAACAATTTGATGCCGTGATTGGGTTGATGTGCCAACATGTATCTTGTAAGCCAATCACGGCATCGCATCCCTTTGTTTTATGTTCTTATGCAAACTTCCGAATAGGCCTTTAGATAACTGAAAACTTACCATTGGTAACATCTTGTCGTTTCTTTTCATGGGGTGTCAAATTTTGAAGTTGTTCGGCAGGTACGCGTTCTTGCCAGTTGGATGGTTCGTCACCACCAGTATCCGAGTCGGATTTTCCATGATCCGGTTGTCCTTGAACAGCGTCAACGCTGTTACTTGGACTTTCTGACAGCCTGCCACTAAAAAATATGGTACATTAGACCAGGCTGATGTCTTTTTTTAGTGAAATTTGGTGAAAAGTGTCATTTTGGCTCGTAGAAAAAGCTTTAAAAAATTGGATCATATTCTTATCTTAATTCCCAAGCCGTGTGTATGAATTTGTCACGCAATGTAATAAATAACGAATGTCACTAGCTTTTGTAGATTATTTAGTTGCTCTTCCACTTGTTTTGCCATAAAACAAAAATAAAAAATGACTCGTGCGTAATTGCAAAATTTCATAAAAATCGCGCGGCAGTTAAAGTGTTAATCGGGTCATATCTCTTATAATTTTTAAACGAGTTGAAAAAACAAAATATAGTTTTTACTCGTATTTTGGCGATTTATATCAAGACATACTTAACACGTTCGAGACGACGTGCGCCACTGGTGATACACGGACGTCTTGCCTGAGGGCCGACGTGCGTCACCGTTGGTACACGGATGGTATACGATTTTAATAAAATACAAACAATTGTAAAGGAAATATCACAGAAATACATGTCGGCTATAGTCGAGTTTTACCGAAAACACCGTCGGCGCGAACGTGTTAATTTCTTCCTAACCTCAAAAAATAAAAGTTTAGTTTTTTTAGCAAAAGTTGAAAATTGAGTTTGTAAAAAAATACTTATTTTTATTGCTCAATTTGAAGGTCAAAGCATCCCCATTAGATAGTCTAATAGCCTAGAGTCAGGGATGACGGGATAGGGGGCGCTACCCCCAACCACTCTCGAGTTGAGAAAATCCACTCTCCAGTTGGGAAAATTAAAGAGCTGATCACCTTATTTTTGGTCATTAATATTTTTCCGTCGTGTCAAAAGCTGTAAATTGTTAGGTCTTGGGTAAAGAGTTGGGAAAATCTCGATCTTTAGTTGGATTTTTTTCTGCTCCCCCCAAAATTTAGCGGCATCACTGGCTATAGTAAGATAATAATATTTAAACTTTTTATAACATTTAAACGAAGCAACTGCATTTTGTTCATAGCTGGGCTTGATTTTATAAAATATTGTATTTTGGGAACCCCAACATAAAATTTCACTAAAATCCGAAAAATAATCGTCCCGGTTTGTTTTGCATCTAGTATACAAACTTCAGTGTTCGAGACTGAAGTTTTTTTGCCAAGACAAATCGAGAAAAAAAAAACAGTCAATAGCGGTCATATAAAATTCTACTACCTAAGGCTAGTAGCTCCAAGTAGTAGTTAAAAATTGTTTTTTAATTAATTTGTTTCGTCTTATTTTTTTTAATTTCAATTAAAGAAATCCAAGAATTTATTCATTATTGACCGTTGTTAACCATTTTTTATTGACAACGAATAATAATGAATAAATTCCTTCATTTTACTGGTTTTCAAGCATTGACAACGGTTCTTTTAATACATTGCGATTCAAAAGCCATCCCTCACTTTTGAACGAGTTGAGATATCGACTTTAAATTCAGAGAATATAAATAAGAAATCTTTTGGTCAGGGGGGGCATAATATGCATATTATGAGGTTTTTAAATGGAAAGGAGATCGTGTGAACGTCCTCAATAAACAATACTTAAAAAAGTTAATAATAGGCGCATACTTTTTAAAATCCCAAGGGAGGGGTCAAAATTTTGAAAAGTAGAAAAAATTTACATAAAAGTTGTAGATTTTTATTAAATGAAAAAGACTTAAAATATATTTAAAAATTGTGAAGATTTTATAATATTTAAAATTATAGACAATATTCCAAGGAACACCCAAATGGGTCAATAATAAATTAGTTTTCTTTATTGGTTGTCAATGTAAACAAGCCCTGTAGCCTTAGAGTTTTAATGCATGACACTAAAGATGACATTTTAAACTACTTACTTGTAAGATATACTCGAATTTGAGGAGCTGCTTGAATCTGGATTCGAAAATCCAGGTTGTGTTAGTTGTTCTACATCCACGTCGCCGCTGTAAAGAAAAGAACAAATCAAATTAAATTACGGGCAAAGAAAGAAATAAATGAAAATTGACATTGCCTAATGGACGGTAGACAAAACGAGCAGTGTTTATACCAGGTGAGTTTCAGTCAATGGACTTTTTGTTTTTAACCCGATCAAAGCAATTTTTTGTAGCTTATATTTTTTGACAAAGGCTACAAACCAAATATATTTTTTGCCGGAAACTAAACAAATTCTATTTTTTTAATTGACAACCCCTGTGTATGTTTGCATGTTTGCAATTTTGGTTTAATTTCAAGGTGGAACCAATCAGCGTACTGCATTTCTTACGATTTTACGTTTACGTTTTTACGTAGTATTTGTAAATAGGCCCTTACGGCGGTTCAACGGTGGTTTCCCAGAACCGCCGTTTTTTATATCTTATACACCTCAAGGCTCTATGAAGCGGAAGTTTGCAACGTTTTTTTGCAACGAAAATTCAAATAGTATATTAAAGTACTAGTTTCATAACATACGTTTTCAGCGCACGAGTACAAGTTTAGATGACAAGCCACTTGAGGCAAGTTTTCTAAAGTATTAGTGCGCTAAAAACGTGTTATGAAATAAGTGCTTTAATATACTTATGATTTTCGATGCAAAAAAACGTTGCAAACTTCAGCTTCATAAGGCTCTATAATATATAATATTATATTATCTAGACCTTTAATACACCTACTATACCCTATTTAATTTCATTAGTAGTAACTAAAAAAGTTACTAGGTTTAGTTTAGCTTTGTAAGTAGATCTTCTGGTGGAAAACAGCATTTTGCGTAAATTTGAAGTATCGTATAAATATGTCTAGAAAAAATAGGTTTTATTTTTATGTCATATTATTCAGATAGAATATAAACTTTTGCATTTTTTTCATAAATATTAATAAAAATATGATAAAATGTATGTTCTGAGGCTTTTCCCAAATGTAAAAATTTTACAACAGTATTTCAAAGCATGGTTGAAAATTACTTAGAAGTCTCTATATGCTCTTAAATATCCACCACAATTTATAATCACTTATTTATCTCTTATTTATTATACACTTATTTATTTTATCACTTATGTCACTTTGTTTGCTCATATAAAATTTATGCAGGCATTTAAAAAAAATGCGAAATTTTATTTCTGACAGTGACAAGAGAAAAATCATTTTGAAAAACTTCAAAATTGAGACCATGATTGCAACCTTAGTCTAAACAACTAATATTAGCACCAATCATAAATATCAAAAGTACTCAATAGTTACTAATAATAAAATGAAATAGAGTATAGTAGATAATAAAAATCAGCTGATTTCTGTCACTTTTATTCTTCCTGTTTTTTATGCAATTTTTACTCATTAAATCCAAGAAAATAGCTTTTTAAAAGTTTTAATAAATTTTTAGTCATTAAATATAGTTATTACTAATTGACAAAATCAGTAATTAGCTAAATAATATGATAAAAATGCTAAAAAACCTATTTTTTAAACGTTATTGAACTTCATTGATCAAGGCTACTTGATTTTTATGAAAATTTCAAAATATTGAATTCCTGTTAATATTTTACCTTATTATTTGAATAAAAATAGTTAAATAGTGCTAGTAATAAAAACAATAATATATAAACCATGGCAGAGAAGACTATTATAGCCTCGCTATGCATTTCGGGATACAATACACTCGACTATCAAAAATGTCTTCTTTACCTTGGTATATAATTTACTATGATACCTGACAGAATTTATAATAGCATTCTCCAATTCATTTTGTTGTGTCATTTTATGTTAAACCACCCCTAAGAAAAGCGACGGGATTCCAGGAACTCCCGAGAACGATCAAACACCACTTTCACTTTCTCAAAATGACGTTCCGACTAAAAAATTCGCGATACTTGTTCGCTTGGCCGGCCGCTCTAAATTTAAACGACGTCTCACTTTTATTTAGTAAACAAATGTGAAGCGCGGTTTGTTGTTATTTTTTCGCGAAGTCCGCCTCCAAAAAGACTCGTCCGACTATGAGATCATTCAGATTCGCTTGCAACCTTGAGAGAGGAAAGGGCCGTCGCGATCTATAGGTGCCACCGTTAGGGCATGCGTCCTTTCCGCCCCCGAGTCGGTTATCGTTCGCCACCCCCACCTGGATCACCCGGGATGATGGGCCCGCCAACGTTGCATCTCCCCAATATCTAACAATGGGGTAGTTCGCAAACTAAACAAGCTGAAACGCGTACCCTTTCTAGACTGGTGGCAATATACAGTGCGGTCTAAAAATCACCGGGGGTGTTGAGAGATTATATATACAGGGCTATTCTTTTAAATGGTACACTTCCCGTAACTTTGGAACGGGATGAGATATAAACTTCAAATTTGATATGTGTATATCACACAACAAAAACTACCATTTGCAATGTTTTAATTGCTTTCCCATTTTGAAAATTTTCAAAATTTCGGAAAGCATTGTATTCGTGCAAAAATTTTCAAATTTTTTTTTTGCGCATTTTTGCGTTTTATGACGTTTTATGTCGATATAAATCAATTTCAAGCATAAAAAAAAATTGTCGGTCGGTCGATCGGTCTGTCCGGGAAAGCTTGTGGGCACGATAACTTAAGAACGATTTAAGCTAGAGACTTGAAATTTGACATACGGGTATATTACCAAAAGTTCTAGCTCGGGATTGTTTTTGGTAAATATTGGGGTGCGGCAAGGGGGGCAAATGGGAAAAAATATTTTTTTTTTTAGAAAAATTTTAAAATAGCTATAGAGGTTTTTAAGGTTGCTAAAACTAAATCTGATAATAATTTTTTTCTAACTCCACCCTTGAGAGGGTGAGGGGGTAGTTTTCGTGAAAACTGGTATATTGGGGTTTTCGAGGTTGCTAAAAGTGAATCGGATAATAAAAAATTCTAAATCCACCCCCTGAAGGGTGGAGGGTAGTTTTAGTGAAAATTTGTATATTGGGGTTTTTGAGGTGCTGAAAGTGAATCTGATAATAAAAAATACATTTAACGTGCGGAAGTGACAAATGGGGAAGCGATTTTACTGGGCAGTGTATGTTTAGCTTTTAAAATGTGGACACGGGGGCAAATAAGGATTTTTTTAAAGTTCAACAAATTCTCTATTTGCCATATCTTTTTTTTTAGACTCCATAATATGGAGCATGGATTTTAGGGAATAAGGAAATTAAGAGCATGGATGTTAGCCAATTATACCGTTCCTTAGGTTATAAATATGATATTTGTCAGTATTTTGGGAAAATATTAATTTTCAATTTACAAGTAATTGGCAAAAATTTGATACTCGCTAATTTGAAATATATTTTAACCAATAAAAAGCTCATTTCCAGGAACAATTAATTGTTTTATTGAACTTGCCAATATAATTTAAAAATAACATTTAAGGATCACTTTTTATGAGTAAAACAAGCCTTAAGGATATGTAATGCTTCACATTCCACAGTGTATACTCTTTGTAGTTAAGGTATGGAGAAAGTAAGGAGTGTTTTAACAGCACAGACGTCCAGCCCCTGTCCGGAATTACCGTTTTTAAGGGCGACCAAATAGTCAAATCCGAGGAGCGATTCACTTCGGAAGTAGCTGTACATTTTTGTTAAAGTACTTCCGAAGTACTGGAAGTTGATTGATTGATTGATAAAGAGAAACAAGATGAGGATTCGTACCTCAAACACTGCGGCCCCCTGCGGGCCTATTGTGTTGTTCTTGGGTCTCTTGCTAGTCATACAGCTTCGTTTCCTTTATCAGGCTTACTAGGCTGTTTACTAGATTTGCATTGGAAAGCATAGCTTCTGGGTTACCATTTCCCGGTTGCCGGTATCTCCAGCGATGTAGAGCCACGCAGTCAAAGAGAACATGAGAGGCTGTTTCCGCCTCCTAATTACACAGTCTGAAAATTGGCTGATCCCTATATACACGG
This sequence comes from Brachypterus glaber, assembly GCA_958510825.1. Taxonomy (NCBI): domain Eukaryota; kingdom Metazoa; phylum Arthropoda; class Insecta; order Coleoptera; family Kateretidae; genus Brachypterus; species Brachypterus glaber. The sequence continues at coordinate 75,702,984 of OY294045.1, read as the reverse complement.
ATGGTATGCATGTGTTTCCTCAGGTGGCAGTGGCCAGTTATTAGCCTTATCACCTAAGGTGGTCCCTGCCAAGATGTAGAAGGTTCTTGGTTAGTGGACCAGCAGTTATTTCACCGCCAAGTATTAACTTACTTTGCCTAAGTCCCGGTGCCTGACCCCACTGTAAATTTTGCTGGGATGTTATCCAGTTGGATATCCAGCTTTTTACCGTGGTTTTGGTTATGCCAATAGCCGGCTCAGGTCCAATGAACGGAGTTTCCGATCCTTCTCTTGCGAGTTGATATGCTCTCTATTGCCATCAATGCCTTTGTGCCCCGGCACCCACCCTAAAGTTACTTTATTGTGGTTGGCTAAGGTTATCAGGTTATTTCGACAGCCACAAACCTGTTTAGAATTGGTTTTAAAGTTAGATATGACATTGATTGCCCATTTGACTATCAGATGTACTTGGAAATACTTGTAAGTACCTGAGGTATCTTGGAAGTAGTTGTACGTATTTTTGTCACAAAAATTTAGAGGTAGCATTAAAACGAACTATAAATCCCTTCCAGCTGTATGGCTGCCAAGAGTATAATAACAATTTTTAATTACGTTCGAAATAAATTAACTTTAAACAAAAAACTAAATAAGAAATAACTCGGTAACTCGTAAAAATTGAAAAACAACGCAGTATAACTGTTTATGGGTTTAGATAGGGTGTCTCACAATTTCGGCTTTTTCACAGTTACTTATTTTAAGTAACTGTAAAAAAGAAAATTGAATAAAAGTAGATATATTTCTGGTAAGATAAATATGTGGTTTTTGTATTAAAAACTTCAGCGAACTCAAAAACCCTTATGTACAAATTTTCACAAAAATATAAACAATTGAAAATAATTTTTATGAAAAATTATTGTAATTTTTTCTATTTGCCCCATTGCCCCCCAAACCAAAAACAATCCGGAGCGGGAACTTTTGGTAACATACCTGTACACCAAGTCTCTAGCTTAAAGCGTTCTTAATTTATTGTGCTTACAATATTTTCCGGACAGACCGACGGACAACTTTTTTTTCACAAAAAATTGACTATTAAATCTCTTTTTACTTCGATTGTAAATTTTAATTTTAAGAGATAAATGTTTTATGACATTGTTATGTGACAGACTCGAAGCCGAAACATCTTGTATGGGACCTAAGACAACAAGAAAATTGATAACAACAGCCTTAAATACATGGGCTGGGAGGAATAATATTGCTCGTTTTCGTGTAAAACAAATTAAGTGACTAATAAATAAAAGAGTGTATTTGAGGAGCTCATTTCGAAATGCAACAGGTCAATATCTTAACTTCAGAATTAATGAATTACGGTTGTGAACTCATGCCAATTATTCAAAGGCCCAGGACCAGTTTCGTTTTTAAAGAGAAGTAGGACTTGCTCACTTTTAAAAATAACATTTTGTGGGCTTGTTGCGTTTTCTAAAAAGATATGAAAATATCGCCGTTTTACATGAAACTTGTTGCAGTATGAAACGTAAAGTATTAGACGGAGTAAAGAGTTTAATCGGATCACGGCCGTAACTAGGGGGGCTAGCCCCCCCCTGGCCTTGATTTGAGCCCCCTGGCGTTTTCACTGAGCGCTGAGCGCCCCTGCAACTTTTTAAAAAGTCAGGTACCTTTGGTCGCCAAGTTTGGTAGAAACCGTCAGGGACAAAGCTTTTTTCTTGAAGGTAATTTTTGGGGCGCCATATTTTTTTATGGGCACCAAGTTTGGTAGAAATCGTCAGGGGCAAAGCTTTTTTATGAAGGTATTTTTTTTGGGTGACAATTTATTTTGTAGGGCGCCAAGTTTTGGTTGAAACCGTGAGGGACAAACTTTTTTTTTTCTGGTTACGGCCCTGGACTTGATGTATCAATAGTCATCACTATCTCAATAGGGGAATTTTTGGACTGTTTTGAAAATGAGCTACTCATTTACAAGCGGTGGAAAAGGAAAAATCCCAAAACCAAAATAATTTTCCTTGTAGTTTGCACGCTAATTAGTTGAAACTATTTACGAGCAATAATTAATTAACGAAAAACGAACGTCAATATTTGTAGGCCTGCCACAGAATTAAACCCGAAGGATATGTAAATTTAGAATGGATTAATGGACAGAATAAATGAATCGGTTATTATCGTGTTAATAGTTTTAAATACTAGTGTTTATTTACATTTTAGAGCGGAAATACATTAATTTATTATAGGCCAGTCAAAGAAATAAAAAATCGTGAAAATTGATAAATCTTTCTCATTGACGAGTAGTTCCTCTATTTACACATGGTTTCCAGTAAATTACCCCACTTTTCCAGATTTCCAGAAATATTAAAGAAATTTCCAGAAAAATATAAGAACCAAGATTTGTTTTATTAATTATTACCAAGTTCTAACTCAAATATATCTCTTACCGTTCAGGGCGTCACAATTAATTCTGACTTTACTTCTTTACTTTTTCTTTAGGGCAATATTAATCCAAAATACTTTTATAGACTTTCTATGTATGCAAACAAATATGCAAATTTAATTCAGTATAATACAGCTCTCCTGAAACTCTAAGGAAACAAAAACTCGAGCAAAAACTAAAAAAAATTGTTTTATTATTTATTTTTTTGTTCTTCTTTTTAGGCATAGAAAATATAAAAAAGCACAATTAAATCGAAAAAATATCATTAGTTTAGTCTCGGGAGGGTAAGAGATAAATTAAACAATACATCTTTACAAATTACGAGTGTCCTATTTTAAGAGATAAACCTTTTGATATGTGTATATATATATATATATATATATATATATATATATATATATATATATATATATATATATATATTTTAACCCTCTATTTAATTTTGTTAATTCTAGTTAAAATTAAATTTAAAATTTGTTTTGTTACTTAAATTCTAGAAATAACTACCAAACTCAGTAATGTAAATCACAAAGTACAAAATTTTTAATAATTTAAAATAAAAAATGCCTTCTTACAGTAGTTATTTAAACTAAAATTAGGAGCATTAATTTCGTCTAGTTGCCATTTTGCTTTTTTAGTTAAATAGTAAAGCACGTGCGAGTTAAGCTTTTATTTAATATGAAGCTGAAGTTTGCAACGTTTTTTTGCAACGAAAATTTAAATACTATATTAAAGCACTTATTCCATAACACGTTTTAGCGCACTAGTACTTTAGAAAACTAGCCGCAAGCGGCTTGTTTTCTATACTTGTACTCGTGCGCTAAAAACTTATGTTATGAAACTAGTACTATACTATTATACTATTTGAATTTTCGTTGCAAACTTCAGCTCCATTATTTAATGATGTTTCATTAAAAATTAAAATATGATTACAAAAATTGGTATAATTGTTTATAAATGCCTGTAAAATGCAGTAGTGAAATTAAATTTAAAATTTACCTTACTTAAAAATATATAAATTGGTTTAAAATATACGTTAACTGTAATTTATATCGCCAATATTGGCTCATATGACACCGATTTTAATGTATGTCAACTATAGTTTACATTTCCCAGTATACGTAATTTATAATATATTAACTATAGTTTACATTGCCTATTGTATCAGGGGTGATGTGAGGGATTTTTTGGGGAAGGGCAGGACCAAGGTCCTTGCCTCTGAAAAAAGCTTTACTACTGATTAATAATTTTGATGACTAAAAAAAGAGTAAAGTGTTGCTAAAGTAAAATTTAGATTTATTCATAATTTGGTTCAGAAAAATAATTTATTGTTGTTTATTTTAGATGAAAAAGATTTTTTTTTAGCTCCAGATCGGAGAAAATTGTAATAATTTCATGTATTGTAACTTAATGGATTATTTATGTTAAACTACTGTGACTTTTTGTTGTTTGGCAATGTTAAAACGTGCTAATTTTTTGCAAAAAGTGAAAATATTGGAAAATATTTTCAAATATTGGTAAAATGTACCCTATTTAAGTAAAAAATGCATTTAAAATAATTTTGACTTCTTTCCCCAAAATTTGCCAAATAGAGGATTAATTCCAGAAAAAAATCCTGACTTTTCCCTAAAATTCCCCCCCCCCCCCCCCGGGAAATTGCCTAGTACTGCCCTAAAGATACGATATACAGGGTGATCAATAACTGCCATGCCAAAATTTAAGAGGTGATTCTGCAACCAAAAATATTTAAAAAAGTTCCTTTAAAGGTAGTTCCGCAAATAAGCCCTTGTAATAAAAATAAGGTTTTTAATTAATAATTCTGGTACCCTTTAAGCTAGAGCGACGAGCTTTTTCATGTATACTAGTATTAAGTAAGGGCGATAAGTTTATATTATTTTTTTTTTATTTTTCCAGAGGCGTCCCTAGACGGAAAAATGTATTAAGCTTAACACATTTTTGCCACAAACTTTTTTATGTGTACTATTTTTGGATTTTTTGTAAAAAATATGGATTCCTTGAGTAAAAATACATAAAAAATGTCATATATTGTGACATTTTGTGCCAACAAAAACGTTACTTTTTAAAAGGCTATTACTCCTTTAATATTAAATTTAGGTGTTTTGGTGAAGAATACTTTTTTGCTCAGCTTTAAATAAAGAATCACCCTGCATCATTAAAATTTTATTGATGTTTTTTTTTGTTCCCCATTCAATATGTCATCTTCGAAGGGCCGTAGGTCGCTTAGGGCTCATTTCCGGACCAACCTTTATAGAAACTTTTTTTTATATTTTTGGATGTAGAATCACTTCTTGGCATGGCAGTTACTGATCACCCTGTATAAAAACGATCCATAAAATAACTTTCTGATTAATAATAAACTATTTATTGTAAATATGTGTCAAGGGACGAATGACACTAAAATTAATTTCATAATAGTTATTAAGGAATCTTTAATTACAATTGGTAATAAACTTACAGCAATTAATTTTATTATTATACTTAACAGTATTACAACTCGAAGTTATAATACTTTTTGAAGAATTTCCATAATATCACAGCTCATATCTATGACAAAAATATTATTTTTATTTGATTGTATCTTTTTTTTTCTGTAATAAATTTGTTCAAAAAGTTTGACTTTTCGCACGTCGGAATGTAAAATAGTTGACGTTGATTGGTGAATTGATCACGGTGGGCCTTAAAAATTTAAATCAACGATCAAGCACCCCATTTTTTAAGGGTGGATTTTGTAGTCTGGAGCTTACTGAGTAAAACATGGCCAACATTAAAATAATCCTTAGAGCAGTTTTTGAGAAAATTGATTTTCAGTTGTTTTTATATTTTTTTCAGTGTATGCTAAATTTTTATTGGGGATACGAAATAATGTATTTTTCTAAGCTAATTTACTTCATTTATATTTTTTCTATTTTCATTTGTTTTCATGATAACTTAAAGTAGTAAAATCGTCGTCTTTTAGTCAAGCCGGCCGTGATAATAGAAATATTTTATAAATTTAAAATAATTTAACATATTCTTGTTATATTCGAGGGGTCCCGCAATAATGAAGGAGACGACGCACTTGGCCAGGAAGTCTGGGAAGTCTCAGGAAGTCCGGGAAGTTTTTGAGAAGTCTCAGGAAGTCTAGGAAGTCACTAGGAAATCTCAGAAAGTCCGGGAAGTCTTTGAGAAGTCGCAGGAAGTCTCAGGAAGTCTGGGAAGTCTTTAGTCGTTATTTAAATAAAAATACTTGGAAAACACGGTGTAATTTACCCCCTCCACACGCGCCGTGTAAGTGGCGTGGTTTTCGGCATATCGGCAGCACACTTCATTTTGTCTATTTCGCGAGAAAGTGATCGTTTGGACTTTATACTTTATACTAAACTATAAATATAAATAATTAAACTTTTAAATAAATAGGAGATATAGTTTTTTTACACAAAAAAATAAATGTCTGCCCAAGTTTCTACCATAACTTACGCAAAATTTGGCCAGAGGTAACCTCTTCCTACCTCGTAATGCAGTTTCTTATAATTTCTCAATAAATTCTACATGGTGTAACGCTGTATTCGACCCCACCTAAACCCTTTATGTACTTTGTGAACGAATTCATTGGGTTTGTTTTTTTGTCGAAAATCTCAGTTCTAAACTGGTTCGGAACTGGTGCAGTTGCAACTGGGCAGTTCTCAATGGCACGTTCCGAACCAATTCAGAACTGCTATTTTCGGAAAACAATATAAACCTAAATAAATCGATTGTTTCATGTTTTTACTTAGTCACAGAATGATTATCATACCTCGGGCAAAAGCGGGCATAAATTCAGCACTGCAGTGCATTGATAAGAAGCAGCTGCAAGACGGCTGACCGCACTCCACTAGAACGCAACGCTAGTAAATCTATGATAAAAGTTAAAAAAGATGACAAAAGATGAATAATAATAGCTTGCAATTGCCCGGGTACTGTAAATCATTATCCGTGATAATAATTATGATAATTATAATTATTATTATTAAATTGGGTCCTTATAAAATAATCTGATCCGAAAACTAACTTTAACAATAAATCCCTGAATAAAAAATTCGCGGGCTAAATTTAAAAATCACGCATGCGTAGAATTGCAAAAAGTTGTTAGAAGTCTTTAGGAAGTCACTATAAATCTTTGGGAAGTCGGAGGAAGTCTCAGGAAGTCTCAGGAAATCTCAGGAAGTCGTAAGAAGTCTTAGGAAATCTCAGGAAGTCGTAAGAAGTCTTAGGAAATCTTTGAGAAGTCCGGGAAGTTTTTGAAAATTATAGGAAGTCTTAGGAAATCTTTCGAAATATTGCAAAAGACTTCCGATTTTAAAGGAGACGACGCACCCAAAACCTATTGCGGGACCCCTCGGTTATATTATAAAGATGTTTTATTTTAAAGTAGCCGTAAAATGGAAGTGTCAAAAACACAATATTTATAGCAGTTAAAATAAAATAAGTTGGCTTTGGTGCTTAAAGGTTCTAAGAAGGGGCGATTTTTAATTATGTATTTACAGAGGCTATTTTATGTTATTATTATTTTTTTTAATATATCAATAGGTTATAACGGCAGGCTTGATTAAAAGAAGACATGTTGCCTACTTTGGATAGAATATCTTGAAAACAAATGAAATATAAAAAAATATGTATTTAGTAAATTTGTTAAGAAAAATTAATTCTTTCGATTTCCTCAATAAAAATATAAAAATAATTGAAAATCGATTTTCTCAAAACTGCTCTACGATTATTTTAATTTTGACCTTATTTTACTTAGAAGGCTCTGTACTACAAAATTCATCAATAAAAAAATTGTGTGCTTGATTTTTTATTTAAATTTTTAAAAGCCCACCGTGTGATATTGAAACTTATAGCTCACTCATTTTTTTGTCAAATATGCAAATTTATTTAATAAGATAATAAAATCAAGTTAACAATATGATGAGTATGATACACGGAAGAAAACTGTTTTTAGGGCGATTACGGAGATTTCCAAAGGAGCTCGGATGGTCCTGTTTGTCCTTAAAGCATCAGCTATTTTGATTTAAATAAACTGAAAATCGTATGGTTCCACATGTACAAACTTTCTGCCAAAAAGGTCCGGATAAACCGGTTCTACTTAGCACTAATCTTTTTCAATAAACTACCAGATTTTATTAAAAATTAAAATAGGTTTAAAGTATTTAAAAGACTTCTTTTTACCTTAGTATTTAGCTTTATATGTACCGAGATTTATTTAGTTCTAGTTATAGTTTATATTTTCCGCCCTTAGGGAACGTTCAAGTATTACGTAACGCAAATTGTACCAAAATTCATACACTTCATACCCCGGTTCTCGCGTTTTTATAGATTATAGAGATTTCATATTTTAGCTACCCCCCCTAATAGGGGGTGTGTTAGGGGGGGTAGCCAAAACATGAAATCTCTACAGCCTTGAATAACGCGAGAACCGAGGTATGAAGTGTATGAATTTTGGTACATTTTGCGTTACGTAATACTTGAACGTTCCCTTACGTGATTTTTTCCGGGAAAAACTAGTAATTACATATTTGTAATTTACTACAAAATTAATAATTATGGTACAAAATTTAAGCAAAACCGTTCAGAAATAAACTACTCTTATTTGGTAATAGTAGGTATACAAAAATTAGCGCCCCCCCTAAATAAAGAAGTTTAAACTTTGGTTTTGATTTGTTTAACGGTATGGCCTGTGGGCCTCTGGAAGGACCGACGGATGTCAAAAAATCGTTTTTTAGGAATGTATAGTCCTTATGGCCTAGCCAAAGGCTCGCATAACTAGCATAATATATAACATATGACGCCGTGATTGGCTTGATGTGCCGTCATGTATCTTGTGCGCAGGCTTATAACGTTATGTTGGGCTCGCATAAGAGCCTGTGGATAGGCCCTTAAAATTGATAAATATATCAAAATCTGGAAAACTTTTTTTTTCGACATAACAATACTTTCTTCTCTCCGAGGTCGCTCGAAAGTTAAAAGGATTTGAAAAATACCGATTCCCGATTATTATTTCGTGCTTAAAATAGCGATGTGTCATCCTGAAAATGCGAACCAATCAAAACATTTAGTTTAATCCGAGGTTTAATTAAATTAAGATTATAGAAAAGTTTATTATACTAGAATTATTTTAGATCTATTAAATAAACAGCCTCCATTGATAAAACTGATCTTGAAAAATATGCAAAACAAATCTATGGCGCATTGTAATTAGAAACATTGGAATATCGACACATAAATCGTTTAATTCTAAAGGCAGAAAACGTATACAGTCCATGGCTAAAGTCCGCCCCCCCTTTTTCATTTTTCCAAAGTAACGCGAATTTCCAGTTGTAGTCCAGTCTTCAGGTCAATAAAAGAGGCTTTCCCTGGAAATAATTCAGGGAGTTTTGATTTTCGGTTTATTGGGTAGGCCGTAAATAAAAAAACAAATTTGCGACGTTGAACTCGATTTGGAACTGTCATTTTTTCTACGTGTTTTTCACCAAAAATGGATTTTTAAAATATCTCTTAAACACTATACGTTTTTAGATTTATGTTTTTTTCGAAAAACCAAAATTGTTCTTTATCACCGGTTTGGCATGCCCCTGAAAACATTTTGGGCGAAAATTAAAAAAATCTAGCTGGCACTTTCTTTTTAATTTACGTAAAATTAATTTTTTTTTAATAGTTCACACATTTGTGCCCCATTATTTCGAGTAAACCGATTTTCGATTGAATCACCATTGTATTAAGCATAAAAAAACGTTCCTAATCCGATCATAAAGAAAAATCTAAAACCATACAGTGTAACGTTTAAGGCAGTGCCGTGAATTAGCTATAAGTCGTACAAAAAAATGTTTGTACATTTGTATGTTTATAAGTTATAACCTTTGTAGGAAATGTTTTTATTTTGCGACACGTGAAATATGGTTAATATTGGGGCTAGGCAAGGCAAAGGTGGTACAAACTAATATTTTTGGCGATTAATTGAAAGGAATTTTGAATTTTCTACTAAAAAATTTAGTGTATGCACATATCTACAATATATATGCCACTTTCCATACAACTGAGTAATAAGATTATTCTCAGTTAACTGTCAGTTTTAGACTCCCCGATTGGTTAGATTTGAAAGTTAACTGAGAATAAGAGCTGAGAAAGTAGCTATTGTACACTATAAGCTGTACCTAAGTAAAATTGTAAAAAGCTTTTTTGTAAGAACTTATTTTTATAAATGTACATTAAATAAAAAAATGTGAAAAGGGTATCTTTTTTAGACGGGTGGAAAAACGAGGAAGTTAATAAAACAAGATATTCAATGACTTCACTTTTCCTGTAGTTGTGAACCATTTCTTTTTGGTTTTTCTTTGGAGCTTTATCGGATTGTTTTTCTGGCCGCATCATTATCAGAAATTTATTAAAAGAAAAATTAAAGGAAATTAATTTTATGATGGAAATTTTACTAGTGTCAAAATTTGACATCTAATTAAAAATATCTCGGAAACTAATAATCCTACGATAAAAATGATCACATATGTTTTTGTATGGAATTAAACATTATTTTCATTTACGCAAAAATTACTTTAAATAAGAAGTGAGATATCGCTAAAAATGATAGTTTTTCTCCATTTTCCCCCTTTGGCCTACGCTAATGTTAACCATATTTGATGTGGCGCAAATAGAAACCGTCCTAAATCGTTTGGCGAAAGATTTTTTTAAATTGGACATTCCGTTAAAAAGTTATAAGGTTTACATACAGACCGACCGAAAATGCAAAAAAAAAAATTATTGGTTGATTTTAACAACGGTGTTTCCACCTGTAAAACATTTAATGATATATTGCCACCCGTCTGGAAAGGGTATCCGGTTTAGATTTTTTTTGCGGAGGTAAAAAATCAAGGAAATGCATTAGTAGTTTTTGTAATTTATCACGAACGGACTAAAATAGATTTGCCCAGGTTTGGAACTAGATCATTCGCTTATCCTTGAATATGTGGGCTAAGCACTAGGGCGGGCTGTTTTACACTTTTTTAGAATTTTTAACTGGCGGTAGTTATTAAAAGTTGCCAAATGGTTCCAATAGTACCCTAAAAAAATTGACCAATGGCAATCGGTCAACCACAAGGCACAGTGGGCCCAGGACATGTTTCTAGCTGGACAAAATGATGTTTTTAATAAATTATGATCAATTTAATTACTTATATATCATTTTAAAGTGGTATTAAATTTTATAATATTGGCGAAACTTTTTTTTTAAGGGGTGATATTATGTTTTTTTTTTTTAATTCTTTAAATTAATATTTTATTGTGTTAACTTCTTACTACTACTTACTATTGAAATCGTAATGCATTTACATAATAATTAACTTAGACAAAACATATTTTAATTTAAATTCAAAGATTTCATGAAAATGTCATTCTATCACTTACTGTTTTATAATTTTGCATTTATTTTTCCCAGTATTTCCCTGTTTTATCCTACACAGGCGTGAAGTGAATAAAATCCTCTATTTAAAATCCTTAAAATATTGACCCCCCAGTAACAAATGTACATTTAAAAAAATTCTTTAAAATTCATAAGAAATTTTAAAATCAAAAATAATCCAATATTTGCACTTAATTATTACAAAAAATCAACATCCTAAAGTAAATTATACAAAAGAAGTATAAAGTACGTACCGTTTAATTCTTCATCCATTATAAAACATTAACTGTATTGCCCTTAATTTAATTTAAATTAATATTTTATTATAAGTATAAGTACATATAAAAGAACAATGTTAAAAATAGGCCGTTTTCGGCCCATTCGTGCAAAGTATGAAACATATCAATTCCTATAGATTTGGACAAGCTGAATACGATTCCGGCCTTTAAAATTATAGAAACGGTGTGGATCCATTTTGTAAAAAGTTAAAATTGGGACGACTCTGAGCTAAGGATGGCAGGTGTAAAAAAATATATTTTTTATAGATATGGGCACGCTGAACACGATTCCTTTTTCAAAAGTAACAGAAACGGTGTGGAATACTGTTTTTTTCTTCGTTTTTCTTTTATTTCTAACAAAATGTATTTTTTTAATAACGAATATTTAAATAATTAACTCATTACTGCCTTGCGTGTTCATATGATCACAGCTAGCAACATTGCACAAGATCAGACTTTTTTAGGTCGTGTTATTATAATACCCAGTTGCCTGTTTTGTTTTAGTAGAAACGTGTTTCGGAATTATTCAGTTATTATAACAAGGCTTAATTATCATAACAATAGTCTTAAAATGAAGATATTTTTGTGAATTTAACAACACTATTAAAAAAGAAAAAAATCGGATATGAAAAATAACTTTGTCCTTAATGGGTTAAGTAATAAAATAAAAAAATAGTGCTTTATGGTACACTGGATTTTCTACAAATAAAATAAAATATTTCATATATTTTTTTGTCTAATAATTTTGTCAGGCTAGAAACGGGTCCGGGGCCTCCTGTGCACCGGGACCATCTTTAAATCGTATGGTAAAGACTATTTTAGTCTTTTGGGCTTCTGTCAAAAGCTTTGAATTTAGAATATTGTATCCGATGAAAAAAGATTTTTCACTGTAAAAAAAAATACCTACTCTACTGGGCCCATGGGCCGTATCTGAAAAATGGGACTATTTGCATTCTTTGCTATTTTCTTATTTGTAATAAAAAAAATATATTTATAACAATTTCAACAGATTGTTGTCATCTAAGGGCCAATCCACAGTCTCTTATTCGAGCCTAACATAACGTTATAATCCACCGCACAAGATACATAACGGCATATCAAGTCACGGCATTGTATGTTATGTATTATACTAGTTATGCGAGCCTCTGGCTAAACCTTAATCTTCTTTTTGCATCAGATACAATATATCAAAAATTTAAAGTTTTTGACAGAAGGCCAAAATACTGATTTCAATAACATTTTTTGGTTGCTATTGCGACCATTTGGCAAACTTTTAATAACTATTATTGAAAATTAAAAAAAGTGTAAAACGGTCCACCCTACTAAGCATGCGAACATTAATTCCTCGATTTTTCACATTAATTGCGGTGTCAAATCAAGCCATATGAAGGCCAAAGTAATATTTTACACTGTGCATTTTATAAAAACAACGATTAGTTGTGATAAAATATTTCGATTTTGCTTTAATTGTCTACTCGAAACAAAACTGACCTTTTTAAATATATAACTGTAATTCTTAACTAAATATCAAGGTTACTTTTTTACCAAAAATACACATTTTTACACCGTATTCTGTAAATTGGATGAAGCTGAAGTTTGCAACGTTTTTTTGCAAAAAGTCCAAAATGATCAAAATTTGGGTTACATAATACTTGAACGTTCCCTTTTCTCCCAAAAGCGAATTTTTTGGATTTGACCGCTGGTCTCCAAACCGATTATTACAAAAATCCAACATTAATTTTCTTGCGAATTTTTTTTAACCTAAAGGTCTCGGGGATAAACTCGGGGACAAATGTGAAGAAATATTAATCTTATGAAAAAATGCATCTGATATTTTTTAAACGTTATTTTATTAACAGAAAGATGGATCAGATTCTGTTACTTTCAACTGTATTAATTAATTAATTTAAATAAATTAAATAATAAAATGCATAAAATTACTGTCAATGACTCACCTTGTAGTATTATGCGAGGGGTCACTTATATTCCTACGCTGCTTTCTCTGAAATAAAAACAAAAAATTATGAAATGTATAAGGATAATATGATTCTGTATTGTAGGTAACTTTGTTGACTCATATATGACATTGTAATAATAAAATAATTAATAATAAAATTTACAGGTGGGTAAAGTATTTGAAAAATGACTGCATAATTACATTATCGGTTTCCGTTATTATTAGTAATTGAATCTTACATTTTTCAACATCAAATCATTATTCCGAGTCTGAGAATTAAACAGCGTGCGTGAAAAGTACGAAACACGTTGAATGATAGGTAAATTGAGTGGCCAAGAACCTACGAAGCAAAATATTTGAAGGGGATAGGGGAATCTCAACACCAGTGCAGTAGTAGGTATAGGAGTTGTTTCGGTGATCGTGGCGTCTGCAGTCTGCAAAACAAACCATTTCGCATCTAATTTTAACACGGCCAATGAGGGGCACTGGCGCTGAGATTCCCCTATCCCTTTAAATCTTTTGCTTCAATCATTCTTGGGCACTCAACTTAACTACCATCCATACTTTTCTCGCTGACTGTATATAAAATATACAGGTTATTCTTTTAAATGGTACAGTGCCTCTAACTTTTGAACGGCGTAAGATATGGACTTAGAATTTGGACAGATATACAACATAAAATAAAGTATCCTTGAACATGAATTGTATATATTTTTTTAATTTACAATAACACTACGGGACAAAATATTAAAATGGAATCAGGGGCCGTGTGATACATATTTCGAAACGTATTCAAATTGTATGTTTAAGAGTTTATATTTCGATTTGCAGTTAAATTGGAATATTATATTTAGTTTTTACATTTTGAAAAGTCAACAATATATTGCATTCGAATATCTCCTTAATATCTCCGAAACCAACCAAAATACCAAAATTTTGACCTGAGGAATCATATTCCAAACATAAAATTAAAAAAAAGTTACACAGAAAAATGTTTGGGATAAAAAACTAATAAGGCTCCCCGTTTCGCACACCCCTGGTTAAAGCAAGTGCATGAAAATAACATACGAAGACGGGCTTTATTAAGATTAGTTCACGTGCAAAACCTCGTTGCTGTACCTCAAAGGGTTCCTGAGTTATTAAATAAAAAGAGAATTTTGTAGCCACTTTCAAAGGGGCTTAGCTCCTTTACGACGCAGTTTTAGACATGGTTACAGGAACTTTTTGTTTTCTGATGTAGAATCACCTCTTTCGGACCCTATTCTAAATACACCATGTATGGTCGAATAGAGTATTTTATAAGCTTAAATATGATGTATCACACGAGCCCCTTTTAACTTAAAAGAATTCCCCCCATGCCAATATTTTAAGAGCTGAAAATATTAAATATAATAAAGTTCTCCGCATGAAAGAAAGTCTCCGATTCTCCGCATGAAAGAAAGTCTCCGACGTAAGGGGGAGGAATCATTCGCGCTCTCTTCTTTCTGTCAAGAGCGTTATAAGGCGTGCGTGCCTACATCGGGCCTCCCACTTGCACACACATTCCAAACATATTTCCCGTAGCCACAGATCCGTGCGTCATTGCATATTGAATGAAGTAATTAGGCCCTGAAGAAGAGCGACCGTTTAGGTGCTCGAACCGTTGGCGATTTTACGTTAAAAAAGCATTTATTTTGGTCCTATAACCTATAATTACAACCACTTCAAATAATTTGATTAAGGACATATAAAAAATGGAAAGTTATATACTTAATATTTTTATAATATTAATTAATTAATTTAATATTTTAATATTATGTAAAAAAAATATTTCAAGTTATTTTATTTACGTGTTTTAAATCAAAAGTCGATATCTCAACTAGTATAAAAGTTAAGGGGAGTGACTTTTGGATCGCGCTGTATAACCCTTCATTTTAACTTGAAATCCAACAATAAATACACCATTAGATAGAAAATTGTAAAACCTTTTATATTATATATCAAACGACCCATTTCCAACTTTGCCCCCCCCCCAGTATTATATTAAAATATAAAAATGTACCTGCTCCAAATTTTAATTCGATATCTTACGCAGTTTAAAAGTTAGAGGCATGATACCATTTAAAAGAATAACGTAATATTTGAACGTTCCCATATCATTATCTTGCGAAGCGGGTTCACTCTGAATTTACTGTTAATGGTTTTGTGACCGACGAAGTCACCTCTAATATCATCCACTATTAGTTAGCGCTGTGTCTTTAGTTAAACTTTTTATTCAAGTTCCTACAGTGTGCAATTTTAATTAAAATACCCAAAGTCCTTTCACACTATACTCACACAAAGTTATATAAAACTATACTCACACTTTGCTTTTCAGATTGTTCCTTTACACTTTCCGACCTATTTACATTCGTTGTTCTTCTTTTATTTGCGGTAGAAGGTTTTCTTTCAGAACTGAAATAAGTAAAAAACAACACATATTAAAATAAAATATAAAACGATTTTATTATTGACAACAAATATTGGAGATGTGATTTTGTTGATTGAAATCTATTGAACATCATTTAAAACGCTACTCAAAACGCTACTTGCATATAACAAGCTGTAAAGCACTTGCAAGTAGCGTAAACTTAATTATTGGGATATTTATAATTAAGTGGCGCCCCCTATAACTTTTTTGTTTTACAATGTTTTTTTCAAATTTGGTATGATAACTTAATAAAGGTGATTTTTCCCGAAAAAAAAAAACGATAACACGAATTCTTTTATTTTTACAATTTTTAAAAAGTTTAACCCCATATAACTGTTTTGTTTTTGGGGGGACTTTTTTTCAAATTAGCTAAGATTGATCCTTTTAATATTATATGTATAAATATTATTATGACATTCAATACCGATAAAGTAGCATGTGCGACGAAATTGAGAAAAAATCCCTATCTCGTATATTTAATATTCTACCTCATGTTTTAAAACATACAAGCAGACATTATTTTTGGAAACACAAAAATCTGACAACAAATTAAGCGAAACTACCTTCTTAGAAAAAGACTTTCCATATTCTAAAAATATATTCACAATGATCCCAACTACATATTCACAAATTAAAAAATCTCTTGTAAATCACTATCGAATATGTATCGAATAAACTATATACTTTTATAAAACATTTATTCAGAGTGTATTATCGAGCTAATAGATAAGATAATCGATAGCCGCAAATCTATACTTCAAATTCAGAAAAAAATACATGCACAGATAAAGAAGGTTTCCTATTTTCCACCCCGAGGGTGGATGTTTTAACGTCAGAATCAGTTTCAGGGACATCGCAAACCCCAGTATACCGAATTTCACGAAAATATTGTAAATACACTGCCCAGTAAAAGAGCCTTCCTATTTTACACCTCCGCGCGTAAAATGGATTTTTTATTATTAGATTTACTTTTAGCAACCTTAAAGATAAACCAATTTTCACGAAAACTACCTCCCCGCCTCTTAGGGGGTGGAGTTAGAACATTTTTGTTATCAGATTCTCTTTCAGCAACCTTAAAAACCCCAATATACCAATTTTCACAAAAACTACCCCCCACCCCTCAGGGGGTAAAATTAGAAAAAAATTATTATAAGATTTTAGCGACCTCAAAAACCCGAATAAATAGGTTTTCAAGAAAACTAACCCCTGCCCCTCAGAGTGTGGAGTAAGATTTTTTTTTCCGATTTTTTTATTATCAGATACACTTTCAGAAACCTGAAAAACCCCAATATACAAATGTTCACGAAAACTACCCCCGCCCCTTTGGGGGTGGAGTTAGAATTTTTTTTATAATCAGATTGACTTTCAGAAACCTCGGATTTAAAATTGTTTTATTATCAGATTCACTTATAGCCAACCTCAAAAACCCCAATGAAAACCAGTTTTCACGAAAACCACCCCTCAGGGGCTGAAATTAGAAAAAAATATTATAAGATTCATATTCGTCGGTCCCAAAAACCCCTATTTACCAATTTTGACGAAAATATTGAAAATAATTAAAAATATTTACCCCCTTATCCCTACGGGGGTGGAGTTTTTTTCCATTTGCCCCCCTTGCCGCACCCCAATGTTCACCAAAAACAATCCAGAGAACTTTTGGTAACATACCCGTATGCCAAATTTCAAGTCTCTAGCTTAAAGCGTTCTTGGACAGACCGATCGAACAACCGACCGAAAATTTTTTTTTGGTTGAAATTGATTTATATCTACAATTTGAAAATTTTTGCACGAATACAAGGCTTTCCGAAATTTTGAAAATATTTAAAACGGGAAAGCAATAATTCAAAATTATTTCCTCAGCGCCTAGGGGGTGGAGCTAGAAAAATTTTATAATCAGATTCAGTTTCAGCGGCCTCAAAAACCCCAGTATACAACTTTTTACAAAAATACTCTAAACATTTAACATTTAAAAATACTGTAAATTCAGTAAAGATAACGGTGAAAGAATAATACATTACCTTTCTGGACTGTCTTCCCCTTTGGAATTTTGCAACTCGTTTGATAGGTCACCACCTCCCGTTGCTTCTTGGTGAAGCCTTTCTTCCCGAACTGCATCGGGTCGTCTGTCCGAACCACTTCTAGACACAGGTTGACCCGATCGATTTGAATCACCTAAAACAATAAAGAAAAACATAAGAATACAAATTCCAACAAAATTCACCATAATTAAATTATAAACAAAGATGAATTTCCGTATAAATTTTCCTTTGTGTGAGGAGCCTTTTATAACTATGCCTGGGGGTCTATTCAGGTTTGGAGCAGATTTTTCCGGCTGATATTTCTATGAATATGGGCGGAGCTACACGGTCTAGACCAATCAATTCATCAGAAGAACTACTATGAAGTAAGCTTTCACGGGTGAATAAAACTCACCGAAATAAGAATAGCCACCCTGGTCAAATCGGGGTATACATTTACCGGGGCTATAATTTTATTAAAAAAAAATTAATAAAAATAAATAAACAATATTTGACTAACCGGTTTGTCCGGACGACGCAGGATCATAAAAAAAATAAATAAAAAGGAAATATAGTCTGTTTTATTTAAAAAATAGTTTTTTTAAATGATAATTCTTGTGGGTCCCTTTAAATGAATACTTCAATCCATGAATCAGTTTTATAACTAACTAATAAATAAATAAACTAATCCGACCACTAAGGTTATTTTATAATCTTCAAAGTGCCATATTGGATTTTGGGCTAAACGCGCAAAATAATAAGATTTGGCATACTTATAGATACAAAAAATATTTACTTTGTCAAAATTTCAGCTCTTAAAATTTCCCGGAACATACTTTTTTAAACGTTTTTAATTTCGAACTCTTACATAGGTAAATGCGGGATATGACATTACAATAAAGAGTTTGAGAAAAAATAACCCTCATTGGTGAATTAAAAATAGCGCTAATAATAATAAGTGATATGCTGATGCCAAATTTGCTGTTGGCTTTTTAAGTTTAATTTGCTAAATTAAATGATATTTCAAAGAAGTAAAACCGTATCTCACTAAAATAGAAATAGATATACCTATGTATTTTTAGGAATTTAATTTAAAGCTTGTCGTATAATAGCTCTTAAAAAGTTCCATTTTACTTTATATGAATAAAATAGTTGACCGCAAGAATCTAGAATGGAAAATTTATGAAATGAAATACAAATAATTAAAATTTAATACCTATAAATTTTAAAGAAAATAAAACAATAATATTGTTGTAATAATATTATTATTATATCGTTAATATTTTAAACTATATAAGCACGCTTTAAAATTTTTAAAGGCTTCAATTCTACTGCATACAATGCAAAATCTTGTAACTTAATAATATAAATGATAATATAACCATTCTCATTTCGTAACGTACGGTAAATAAAACATTTGAAGAACGTAATGAATGCTTTATATTCCACAGTATAATCAGTTGAAGTACAACGTTTATCCACGGCCGTGATTAATAGGCCTATTAATCACGGGCCTGTAAAAATAAACCGCTTAAAACCCAAAACGGCCGTGGATAAAGTATAGTATTCTACTCGCGTATAATATCTATTAATCATTCGCCTATCGGCTCGTGTCCCAAAATTCACCCTCACTGATTAATATCAATTATTATACGCTCGTTGAATAATATACTATTATCCACGGCCCTGATTAATGGGCCTATTAATCACGGGTCTGTAAAAATAAATCGTTTAAAATTTAAAACAACCGTGGATAAAGCTTTTAATCATTCGGGTGATTAGGTCACTCGCCTTTCGGCTCGTGTCCCAAAATTCACCCTCACTGAATAATAGCAATTATTATACGCTCATTGAATAATATACTATGTTTCAACTGTTCAAGAAAGAAGGCATTCTATCACATTTTTGGCCTGTGAAAGCGTCACATTCAATCACTCGTTATAAAATGCGTCGTAAGGGAGCTAAGCCCCTTTAAAAGTGGCTAAAAAAAATCGGTTTTTATTTAATAACTCAGGAACCCTTGGAGATATAGAAACGAGGGTTTGCACATGAACTAATCCTAATAAGGCTCATCTTCGTATGTTATGTTCATGTGCGAAACGGGGGGGCCATGTCCCAACATTTTTTCTGTATAACTTTTTTGTAATTTTATTTTTTGGTATATGATTCCTCAGGTCAAAATACATAAAAAAAGGTACTCTTGTTGTAATACTGTAGGATTAACCGTTTTCGAGAAAATTTAGTTTGAAGGTGCAATTTCACGTTTTAAGGATTAAAAATTAAATGCTAAAATGTTGAAAAACTAAATGTCGGGTGATTACATCAAAAACTGAGAAAAAAGTTTCCATACATGTAGGTAAAATGGTGCATTTTTAGGAGACCATAGCTTCCTTAGAATTGATTTTTGGAAGTACCTGTATATAAGTTTTTTTCTTAGTTTTTGATATACATTTACCCTACATCATTTAAATTTTGGTTTTCAACATTTTAGTATTTAATTTTTCGTCCTCTAACCGTGAAATTTCACCTTCAAATGAATTTTCTCTCGAAAATGGCTAATCCTCCAGTATTATAACAAGAGTACTTACCTCTTTTATGTATTATGACCTGTGGAATCATATTTCAAAAATAAAATAAAAAAGTAATACAGAAAAAGTTTGGAACAAAAAACTGATAAGGCCCAGCCGTTTCGCACACCCCTGGTTAAAATAAGTACATGAAAATAACATACGAAGATGGGCCTTATTAAGATTAGTCCACGTGCAAAACCTCGTTTCTATATCTCAACGGGTTCCTGAGTTATTAAATAAAAATGAATTTTTTAAGGGGTTAAACTCTCTTACGACGCATTTTTAGACATTTTTAAAGGAACTTTTTGTCATATTTTATGATGTAGAATCACCCTTTCAACTTCAAGTCATATTTTTATCCAAGTTTGAAGTTAAAATTATATTTTTTTACTAGGTTAATCAGTGGTTAAGTTATTAAATTTTATAGTTTTATATTCATAATTATCACATTAAAATAATATTATAACCAGACAAAAAATTTAAAATTAGTATACATTAGGTAACAGACTATTACTTATTATAACTATAAAACATAATTTTATTTTAATATAAGAAAATATCGAGGACAAATTATTTATTATAATTTATAAATTTTTAAAATAAATATTGACTATAAGATAATAATTTTAGCAATGACGCGCCATGACATATTAAAATGTAAATAAACTAAAATATATGGTAATATTTTATAGTTAATGTAATTTTTTAATATAATTACATTAACCAATATTTAACACTAAGGGAACGTTCAAGTATTACGTAACGCGCTGGGGGGGTTCTCGAAAACGATACGCCGCGTTACAGAGGGGGGGGGGGGGGGGTGAGTGTCAGTAATTTTAAACTCATAAAATGTTTATTGGATCACGTTTTTAACAATTAATAAGGCCTAAAATACGGATTCGTTGCAAATTTTATTGCACACGGCGTTCACTAAATCCCCTAAGCAAAAAAAAAAAATAGACATGGAAAACCATAGGCAAGA
>OY294045.1:75549316-75681686 GCA_958510825.1 Brachypterus glaber | reverse complement strand
ACTCTACTGAGTAAACATTTCTTAGTACAGTTTTTTCACGTAGATAGCAAGCCTCTGTCAAGAAACTGAAGGGTGATCCAAGGCACACTAGGTACAACAGTCTCCCCTATGTATATTGGGCTATTTTATAAAAAAGCATTCGACCAAGATTAGTTTTTTGAGTGTTGCATATACTTACATGTATATACTTTACACTGTAAAGTCATCTTGTATGATACATTGCGCACAAGATGACTTTGTCATCTTGATTGCGCATTTAAGGGTTAATCAATTGTTGCTTTAGTAATTACTGTTTCCACGCACTGTATAATCAAAACATACAAATTATAAAATTATAATTACTATACATTACCTCCTCCGTCAACAGAGTCAGCTTTAGCAACATCCGTTTCCTTAGTTTTCTTGAAATTTAACCACGATTGCGGTCTATTATTATTAATAGTCGTCTGCGAACCGAACAGCTTTTCCCTTTGCAGAATGTTATCGTTAATTCCGCCAAGCGCGATAAACTCAAATTCATCCAACACTTCGGTGCAATTCGAATTCGAACTGGTCCTTGCTAAAGCATGGTCCAAAAGTCTACTCCTGCGATTTCTTAGCAGGTTTAGGTTGATAGCACTGCTTGATTTTGCTTTACCGAAAAACCCAAACGGTTTAGGCGACGCAGGCACTGAGACGGTTCCATCTAAAACATCTGGAGGGCTATTCTGTGTTCTTTTTCGTTCCAAGTTGGAAGTTTGTCTCATCAAACGGAAATCGAAATGCGTCAGAGACTTCCGAAATCCAGGAGGCGATATAACCGCTTCCTCGTCCTCTGGAATTCTTCCCGAAATCTCTGCACTTTTTTTGGGTTTAAGTTTTTTGCTTTTTTTCTCATCCGTACTAGCTGGCAACTTACAGGTATCGTCAGATTTTGATTTGTAAATTTTTGATTTGACACGTTTCAAATAAGAACTTGATGTTGTGTCACTTGCTGATTCCTTTTTAGGAACTGTTTTATTATTATTGTCTTTCTTATTGTTCATTCTTGAACTATTGGATCTAGAAACACTAGTTGGGGTTACTGCGTCGGTCTTTTTATTATTAGTACCACTAATTTTACTTTTAGTGTTATTATTTTTAGTTATTGTCGTTTTTGTTTGCTTTTTTTCACTGTCATTTTGATTAACTATTGATTTAGCACTATCTTTTTTATCCAGTTCTATCACATTTTTTTGATTGTTTTTCAGGTTTTCGCTACTGGCGGAAAACTTCATGCCGCTAGATTTAAAAAGATCACTAAACCTTCTCGAAGATTTTTTTGCGTGATCAACAACAAAAAATCCACTAAGTGCTCTCGTTAATACTGGGCGTTCCTCGACAATTTCTTCATTGCCGAAAACTATGTTATTTTGTATGACAAAACTATCGCTATATCGTTTAAGGCTGTTATTTAATTTAGTATCGGGGTCCAGGTTGTTTGTGTTTCTTAAAACTACATCTGTATTTTCAAGGTCCTTCTCTATCAATTTATTAACTATGATGTCACTTTCGTAATTTACACTCATATCTTCAACTACAATTTCAGTCATTGGCGTCGTCATGCTTTCTTTCTCCTTATTATTGGCATGGTTTTTACGATTTTTGGCCCGATTTTTCCCAGTTTTCTTGTTTCCTTTGCTCTGTTCAATCTTCTCTTTCTCAATTTTTTCCTTTTCAACTTTTTCTTTTTCAATCTTTTCTTTTTCTATTTTAGAAACTGCGTCTGAGGTATTTTTTTCTTTTTCTTGAGTGCCTTCCTGTGTCGAATTAACTATTCCTGATTTTGAATTTTTTCGTTTCCTGTTAGTTATCTTATTTTTAAATGATGTCATGTTACGCGTATCCGCCTGCTTCGACCACATTGTTAAAGATTTATCGTCACTTATATATTTTAAATTAGTCTATTGACAACATTCTTATTTACTTTATCTAGAATTAAACAAATTGTTTGATCGTATATTTGTTGTTTTGTACTTGCAAGATAAGGCAACTTGCTAAAATTGGGGTTCAAACTGTTATATGGGTAGGTCCATAATACCAGTATTAAAAAATAAACTTTTTCGCTATACATATTAAAACACTTTTAAAATATATCTTATCTCTCTAAAATTTAACGTACGTAAGTATGCAAAAATAGATTATAAATAATGTTTAAACAAATAAAGGTTACATTTATTATAATAGAACAGTAAAAAAATATTCGTGTAAGTAATATTTTTCAATAATAATTGTTATGCTAATTAGTTCTTGGTACATTGCCATGTCACTAATGAATTATTAAATTCTAATTATTGTTCTTGTAACATACATTACACAGATCTTAAAGTAAAGGTTATTAAAGGCCGTTTTGATTCTTAGTTATAGTTTTGATATGCTGATCTCGAAAATCACTTTCATTTGGTTCCATGGATCTAGAACCTCAGGATGTTTTACAAAACCAAATAAATTCTAAAACCATTTCTTTTTAGAAAAAAACTCTATTTTTTGAGCTTACTCGGAGGAATTCCAAGGAATTCCTATATGAATTTCTCGGGTCTGTACAATGTCTCCAGAAAAGTTAAATCCTCGAGCTCACTTCTATCTAAAAAATCAAAAAATTGACCAATATTTTATTTTATTTTTTTTTATTATTATTTTATGAAGTATTTTTTTGTTTTCTTTTTCCTCCTGACGAACCGTGATCATTTTTTTATAAAATTAGATAAATCGTTATAGTGGCATAATTCGAATGAATTTGTTATACTTTTAGTGAATTTGTTATAATTTTGGATACTGTATTGTTATTCTGATAAATTATATTCCGATTACGTTAAAAATTAGGTCATGACTAAATATGTTAAGTGAAGTGATAAAGTAAATTTAGAATAATAACACGAAAATCTAATACAACATTCAATAAATAATTTTAAAAGGTTAATTATTATGAATTAATTTACGAAGCAGGTAAAATGCAAAAATATGACGAAGATTATTAATTTAAAAATATTCATAAAATAAAAATGGCCTTGCTATTTTAATTTTTTTGAAAATTACACTTTACTTTTGCGAGTAGGTACAGTTTAAAAAAAAAATTGTTTTTACGCTCCTACTTCAGTCCGTTCTCCAGTTATGACCACCATAACTTTTGCGGCATTTTTTGCATATAACACATCGAGAAACGAAAAAAGCAATACAAATTTTCCAATTTTTTTACTAAAACAAGTCACAAATTATACCCCCGAATACAATAAAATTAAAAACTGTTTATAGGTAGTAAAATCTATTATCATGTTTTCATTAACACCGAGATTAACACCATAGCCCTTTATTACTCTGGGGCCCTCAGGTCTTTATTGAGAGCCCATATACTTTAAACAATTAAACAATTTTGTACTTATGTTTATAAATTATGCAACAAAAATACTTTGGTTACAGTTTTTTATTTGAAAATAATTAATTAAACTTAAACAAGACTCAAAACCAACATAATTCGCTGCACTTTCAAAGCATAAAATATCGTGTTTTATGTATTGTGTATTGTGTATATATTTTTTGTTTTAGCTTATTAAGCTTTTGGCATTTACCATCTAGCCCATGATATTTTACTAGTGAAAGTGGCCAACTTTATTTTTTCTATTTACCTTTTAACAAAATATATGATGCTGGGTCTGTAAGACCCATACATCACCAGTTAAAGGTTAATGGAGCTCTCTACAACTAGAATTATGAAACAAAAGACGTCTACCCTATCTCTATCTCATTTGTGCTACACTTTCCAGCCAACCAAATAAATACTGTATTTGTTTTTCATACAACAAATACAGTATTTATTTGGTTGGCCGGAAAGTGTAGCAATGAGCGACATGAACGAACATAGCTAATGTGAATCTGTAGAATAAGATAATTCTACTAAAATTTAGATGGCGCCAGTAATTTCTTTAATAAAAATAAATAGTTACACTTTTCGCCCGGCCAAGTAAATATTGTATTTGTTCAACAAAGAATAAATGGTTGGGTGGAAGTGGGAGTGTATGTATGTCTTCTATCCTTTTTGGGTAGAACTTTTGTCCCTGTCTAATCTAACGGGAGAAATCGTCATTGTCTATATACACAATATGGACTTGCAAACTCAAGATAAGCCGATTTAGATTTATGGTTCCAATTAAATATTAACGAGGACCACGGTACTAAAGTTCAGTAGACTGCATTTAAATCCCAGTCCCATTTACATAAAATTCATAAATGCGTACATTTGGACTTTTGATGTTGATCATCAATCAATCTTAATATTTTAAGTACCTGCTCTGGGCTTTTTTATCTTTACTTTGGAGCGAATAGTAAAAACTTATGTATTGTAAAAAAGATCTGGTAAAAAATATTATAGACTATTTTTTTCAAAAAAATAATTCTGTGGCTTGGTTCTAAAAGGGGCAATTTGTCAATAGTAGCGTTTTCAAAATATTACATCAGAGTTGACGTAAAAACATTGCTATTGACAAACTGACATTGGCCCTTTTAGATCCAAGCCACAGAATCAGTTATTTAAAAACTTTTTTCATAAAACGTATACATATTATAATATTAACTATTGGAAAATTAGTGTTTTATTGCCATTATAGAGCGCGTCCGTCTGTCCGTCCGTCCGGTGTCACATATTTTGTAAGCACGATTACTTAAGAACGAATTATACGATTGACTCGAAATTTTCAGAAAAAAGTTAAAGAAAAAAGAATAAATACTTTTTCAAAATAATCCCCCCAAAACCAAAGAATAAAGCTGAAGGAAAAGTCCTATTGACCTAATTTTTACAGCTGATTTTTTCCATTCAAAAATAATAAAGTTATAGGGGCGCAACTTGACTAAAAATAATGGTTTCTACAAACAATAAAAAATTAAAGACGACAATAGCGCAGTTGATACTACTGTTTTCTGCCTCCAAGAGATCTCGAGTTTGTATACCACCCCAACTACTCCTTTTTTTTTTTTGTTTTTTTTTTTTAACTTTTTTTTTATTTTGCGTTTTAAATAAGTATATAGAAAAATGCAATATATCATCCACTGTGAAGAGTATATTTATATAATATATAATATTTATTTATATAATATTATAGGCATTTTTATTGCTGTAACAGCAATGTTTTCAAAATTATTTATTTTAGATAATTTGATTTGGCAAACATTTTGTTTATGTATAAGCTTAAATAAAAAAGAGGGCTATAAAATAATTAGTTAAAATAATTTTAATTAAAATACCCACATATTTTTTAAATAGCATATTATCAAATGACACATTATTGAATATATGTACAGCAGATTGCGAATTCATCAAGGGCGTATGTGAGGATTCCTCATTGAGGAAGGGTAATAAATTTAAGTACTCTTTATACGTAAACAATTATTTGAAAAACGGTTGGATTCCAAAATGACAGATCTACCATTTTTACCCGCGAAAGACAGGTTATGTTTTTAATGTATGTATGTTTGTTGCTCTCTAGAGCCTAAACAATGTATTTGAGTTTAAGAAACGAGACGTCAAACGACTCGTCGCGAGTTTACGGGCTATATGTATAATAATTGCCTATGTTTCGTCTTTAATATAACTTCATCAGGCTTGTAAATGGGTAATCTGATTTTTTTTAATAAGGCGCTAAAATTCGTTTAATATTAACAGGTACTTTAAAAAAAATATATCGAAATCAAGTATGCCTAGGTAACTAATAGATTTTTTTCATGAAGAGATTCGGATAGGATACGAATTCCGTATTATAAAAAAAAACAGTTAAGTATTGCCGTTTTTATGTTTTAAAAGCAATTTGGTAAATGAAGGTCCACCTATAACAGGCAACCCTGTATAAAACAACAAAAGTACGATCGTAACAAGTGAATGACACCACTGCACTTATTCAACAAAGACTTTTCAACTACCTATTTGAAGGTATCCCTCAAAAATTATACACCTGCTTTACAACAGATATCCTACAACAGTTGAAAATGTCCACAAAACCACTGCACTTGTTTGTTTTTAACGGCGAATTCAACCAGAGGCCACCGCGATTATAGTTATCCACACATAACCTCAATCAAACGCCCATTAATATAAATGAATAACTTTCATCTCGTCAGTAAATGTACCGTGCACTCTGCGAGTCGGAATTCCTCACGGTGAGTCATGCGGTCTCGGTTCGCGGGTCCGCGCAAAAACGCCACGTTGGGCCCCGAAACCGGTAAAATAAATATATTGTTAATAAAATAAAGCACGGATATTTCGATAGTGTGTTGGTTGTTGAGTTTGTACACACAACAAGGCACAAGTTGCCTTGGGAGCCGCCGGCGCAGGCAGCTACGACGTACGATGGCCCATGTCAAATCAAAGCGCTGTTGTCGAAGTTACAGTAAATTCCCTTGTTTGGGTATAAGAAGAAGATAGTAAATAACTTATTTAAAATAAGTAGTTCGTTTAACTTGAGCAGCAGGGGCCAGAATTTGACAAAAATTGTTACCAGCGACAGCAAAACTGCTTACCATTCGTTGAAAAATACGTCAAATTAAACCGATTTTAGGTGTCAGAAACAAATATCAATCAAAAACAAGATGACTTTATAGTTATGTGAAGTCACCTTGATCAAAACTAATAATCGGAAAGTGTTGATGAGCTTTAATGCTGAGCAATGAGCTTTAATGCCAGAAATCGCTGTCAAATAAATGTCAATCAAGTTCAAGGAAAATCAAGATATACCCTTTTTGGCGCCTTCTTGTAAAATTTTTAGGAACGCCTACATCACAACAGGGCATGAAGCAAGTATATAATTATCCTTAAGACTTCCGTCACTTGAAAATCACAGCACTAGTAAAGCCTAATGTCACCTAAATTTTATTCTTTTCACCCTTGTGTCGGCCTTTTTTAGGGTCTCTAAATTATTGATAATGGGTGAAGTTTAATGCCACATCAATTAGGGACACTATCCTTTAAGTAGGTAATTGTGGAACAACCAGTTATCTTCCTAGAAAGTCCTAGAAACCAAAAATTTAATTTTTAGTCATTGTATAATTTCCGTAAAATTCCTAATTTGAGCCTTTGAGGCAGTGCACTGCAGTGGAGTAAATAAAGAGGCATCAATTCAATACACATGGACTCAAGACCGATCCATCTTTAATGCTGTACAAAAGATAAGAGTTTAAATTAGTCTTGATTTGACATTGTTAGATTCCCTTAATAGTCGGTAATTTTTAGTCTCCTTAATTTTTTTGATAAAATAGGACTCTTAGGTACGAATTCAAGGAAAATAGTTGCATTATTCAAAGGAACAAACCACATAATAATTATGTGTTCTTTCTAGGGATTTTTTAAGGATCGCGTGACTTGACAACGCCGCAAAAGGAATAAGCGCATCCAAGGGTTTGCCGGCAGACGGTTTGTTTCCATTTTCTTTCCATCTGTTTTGTTCATTTGCCTTCGTTTTTAGCCTTCGTCGAGGTTCGCTTTTCTACGATACGCGGTACAAAAAAAAGCAAGAAACAAAGTCTTCGTATTGCACGTCTGCGAGGAAATTCCTCTATAATTCATATTGTGTAAATGTTTACTAGTGGTTACAGGAACAGTGTAGGGGGCACACTGATAAATTGCAAAAATTAATTCTTGAGCTGGGAAAATCCACTCTTGACTGGGGAACATTCACTCTTGACTTGGGAAAATCCACTCTTGAGTTGGGAAAATACACTTATGAGTTGGGAAAACCACTTCCGAGTTGGGAAAATTATGAAGCTGATGACCATTAACTTTTCGGCGATATGTATGGAGTTGTATGTAAAAGTTAGAAAAAATATAAAATTGATACCTGTTTTTGCTGCCTGTTTTGAAAATTTTCTAAATTTAATAAAGCAATTTCGAGCAAAAAAAAGTTATCGGTCGGTCGGTCTGTCCGGGAAATCTGGTGGGCACGATAATTTTAGAACGTTTTAAGCTGGAAACTTGAAATTTGTCATACAGGTGTGTTACCAAAAGTTCTCGAGCGGGATTGTTTTTGGTGAACATTGGAGAGGCAAATGGAAAAAACCAAATATTTTTTTACAAAAATTTGAAAATGTATATCAGTAGCAAAGAGGTAGACTGTCGTATCTCCATTGGTAAAAAATGGAGATACGACAGTTTACCTTTTTGTCACTGATACAGGGCCAGACATAAGGAGGGCATTGGGGGGGGGGTGTGTCCCCCCAAAGTTTTTCCAGTCGGCAAATCTTTGAGAGTCATTGGGCAAATTTTTGGCGAGGACTTTTTTTACCGTCAGGGACAAAGCTATTTTTCGTGAGGGTATTTTTTTGTAGGGGCGCCTAGTTTTGGTTGCCGCCCTGACGAAACTTTTTCTATTCGGCAAATATTTGATTCATTCGATAAATTTGTTTTGGAGGACCTTTTTTTTTGGTGTTATTCGGCATTTTTGCCAGTCACCCCCCCCAAAAGTGGGTTTTTGAGTTTGCTTAAATCGAATCTAATAATAAAAATTTTCTAACTTCACCCCGCTTGGATGAGGGTGTATATATTTTAAATTATTTTAATATTTTTAACAAAATTAGTATAGGGGTTTTTGGGGTCGCGGAAACTGAATCTAATAATATTTTTAAAACTCCACCCCCGGGATGGGGATGATTATTTTTAAATTTAGAATATTTTCGTGAAAAGTTGTATACCGTGCAATCCAAAAGTCCCGCCCCCTCTTAACTTTTGACCGAGTTGAGATATCGACTTACAGCTTCCTAATAAAGTGATGAAAGTGGCAACTGGTGGTTAAGTATATTCTCCGCTTGGGGATACTTTAACTATATGAAAGAAGATTGGATGGCCAACCTAACTGAGTAAGTTAACAAATAAAAGTTATAATTAACCGCTCGTATAACTGAAAAATATTCCACTTCGTATCTTTAATAGAAAAATAATAATGTGAAAGATCCACTTTATATCAAGGAATACAATGGTCCCCGAAAAAGTTCTTGAACTATTTTTCGTGTGGCTGTGCTATTCTTGTTTATTAGCAGTGCTAATTTAGCAAGCAGGTACCAAATCTAAAATTAAAGCAGGTACTTAGATTTTTAATGTCGACAGGCATAAGTAAAAAGGTACCAAAACACTACACCAAAATATGAAACTGGAACTGTTCTGCCGTTCTCAGACAAGATGTCGTATTCTATTTTTTTTTTTTTTTTGATCTTTGTTTAACAATGACCCTAGAAATAATAGAATCGAAAATCCGTTTTTTTTGTAGATACGACATATTGTCTTGGCATCTATAAAATAACGGAGTTTCAGTTCTATTATTTTTTTTTGATAGATACGACATCTTGTCTTAGGACGGTAGTGTTTCTGTGTATTTAAAATTTAAATATTTTTGAAACAAAATCTAATTTTTGTGTAATAAACAGATCTCGGAATAAATAAGTAATTAGTCGTATATACCAGTACTGGACTTAAAATAATTGAAATTTTAGTATATTCTGTTTAATTAAATTATTATTGCAACAAGTATGCTGTAAATTTTAATAAAACCATTTGTATACTTTTACTATTAAAAATTTATCTAATTATATGAACAATGATTTGTCTTTTATTTTTAAAATGTAATATTAAATATAAGGGGCTGTTTAAATATTACGTAATTATGTTTATAGTTAACAAAAATTTTAAATTAAATTTTACAAGACTAATAGGTACAATACGAGTTACGTAACTTAAATTTTAATTATCTGGGATTGTTGTAGTGAAATTTAATCACTGTGATAGTACGTAATTTTTTATACTTATCGGCTCGCGATGTTCGACAGACTTTTTTCACACTAATTCTTCATTCTTTTTGTCACTGTTTTTATAATTTTTCGTGGATATTAAATAAATTCCTTATACAGTTGCCTTAGTTTTATTATTACATCGTGTAATTGTATGCGAATATATTGAATAAGAAAACAGCCTATTTCTGTGATTTTTAACTTCCAAAAAAGGAGGAGGTTATCAATTCGACTTGTCACTTTTTAACTATACGTGTTTTATAAAACTGCTGTAGTTGAAGTTGTCAAAATAAATTTTGTTACACACTTTTTTTTATTTTCTCATGAAACTGAAGTTAAATTAGAAATATATTTAACAATACTAAAATTTTAAAAAAAATGCCAGTACCAGCCGTTTCCGTGGAACGCAAACATCCATCGAAAAATTATGTCCAAACATGGATGGTGGGTTTTCCCGAAATAGAATTTGATGGTACAATTTCATTTTGTAATTTTTGCAAAAATAATTATCAGCATCTGAACACAAAATTACACACGCTGGTAGGGGATGCACAAAAAAGATTCAATGGTGATCAATCTGATACAATTCATGGTGGAACATACCATGGTTACAACCACAAAATTATAATAAAGATAAAACAATTTCTACTCTATTTCCATATTGATGCGCGTCCGAACCTGGATTTTATCCGATTTTATCATTTGTCCTATTTCTTTTGAGGTCTGGTAATAAAAGAGGGACTCTACACTGCACAGATAAAAATGATTTCCCATTTTTTCATATTTCCCCGGCCCGCAAAGGGTAGTTAAATTTTCACGGTTCGCCGTTACTCACTTTTAGTTCGAGTTTGGAAAAAACTCTTTTCTTTTCTTTTATAATTTGTTTGGACTTTTAATGTAAATTATTTAAAGTGACTATGAATTAAATACACTGCCCAGTAAAAGAGCTTTCCCATTTTTCACCTCCGCGCATAAAATGGATTTTTTATTATCAGATTCACTTTTAGCAAACTTTTAAATATACCATTTTTGACGAAAACTACCCTCCGCCTCTTAGGGGGTGAAGTTAGAACTTTTTTATTATGAGATTCTCTTTCAGCAACCTTAAAAACCCCAATTTACAAATTTTCACAAAAACTACCCCCACCCCTCAAGGGGTGAAATTAGAAAAAAATTATTATAAGATTCAGTTTTAGCGACTTCAAAAAGCCCAATATATACATTTACAAGAAAACTACCCCCTGACCCTCAAGGGGTGGAGTAAGAAGTTTTTTATTATCAGATTCACTTTCAGCAACTTCAAAAACCCCAATATACCAATTTTCATGAAAACTACCTCCCTTCCCTCAGGGGTGAAACTAGAAAAAAATTATTATCAGATTCAAATTCGTCAACCACAAAAACCCCTTTAACTATACCAATTTTAAAGAAAATATTGAAAATATTAAAAAATATTTATCCCCCCACCCCCCACCCCCTCGGGGATGGATATAGAAAAATTTTATTATCAGATTAAATTTCAGCAACCTCAAAAACCTCTATATAGCAATTTTCAAATTTTTCTAAAAAAAATGTATTTTTCCCCATTTACCCCCCTTGCCGCATCCCAATATTCACCAAAAACAACGCCGAGCGAGAACTTTTGGTAACATACCTGTATGCCAAATTTCATTTTACAACTACCGACGGAATCTTTTTGGATTTTATTCAATTTTTGAAGAGGTGAAATCTATTTGAACTCGTTAAAAACATGTACTCTGCAGAGCAAGATGGCTGGAGTATAACATTTATTTATAACTCCAGCCATCTAGCTGCAGAGATCTTAAAGCTCTAAAATTATTTCCGTATGCGTGCGACGAAATAAGTGAGATGTAAGGTCAAGCGTGTACCATGTACGTTATTTTATTGGTTAGAATCACGCGCATGCGGAAACAAGGTTTTTATTGCAAGTAAATTGAGTCATTTCGTTTATCACCGTT
The DNA here is from genome assembly GCA_958510825.1 of Brachypterus glaber. Taxonomy (NCBI): domain Eukaryota; kingdom Metazoa; phylum Arthropoda; class Insecta; order Coleoptera; family Kateretidae; genus Brachypterus; species Brachypterus glaber. The sequence continues at coordinate 75,669,933 of OY294045.1, read as the reverse complement.
AATTTCATTAGTTAAATCTCTTAATAAAATGTTCGTAAAACCATTTCGTAAAACCATAACTTACTACGGTTAAATCGTGGATTGAAGATTATCCAGAACTAGAGTTCGACGGCAATACTTTACATTGCACATTTTGTAAAAAAGACTTAACCTTGGAAAGAAAAACTAATATTTTAAGACATTTGAATACAAAAACCCATAAAGGAGATGAGGAGCAAGGTCAATTTAATACTTAAAGTAAGTAAAAAAATACAAAATTAATTTGAATCAAAAAGTTATAAACGTCACGTGACCTTTTATTGTAAAAAACGATTGGCCAGACACTTTTTTTTTAAACTTGGTAAATGTAATACGCAGCCACAATACTATAAAATTAAATTTGGATTATTAAAGAGCCCAACTAAATCGTAATTTTCGGATCTGTTATGTTTTTTTTTAATTTTCTTTTACTTAAATAAAAACGTTAGGGACTTTAATAATATTTATCTACTTTTCTTTGTAAATGTAGTAGTTTAATAGCTTATAAAACATTTTTATAAAATTATTATTAATTTATTGTAGCCGGCTATAGATTTTGACGTCGCGACTCGGTAAAATCCGATCTTTATTGATATGTCTCATTTCATTGGTGAATAAACACAACGAAAGCGTACACAAGTGTTTCGGATATTTGTAGAATAGCTACTTTTGTTTTATCTAAAATATATATGTTATTTTTTAAATTTTCTCTTACTTAAATAAAACGTTACGGGATTTTCATAATATTTATATAATTTTCTTTGGTAATGTAGTAGTTTGGCAACATATTAAACATTTTTATAAAATTAATATGAATTTGTTAACTTATTGTAACCGGCTATGCATTTTGACGTCACGATTCGCTAAAATCCGATGTCTACATATCAATTTTAAGGGTCATCCGATTTACACATGTTATGGGTCTACCATGACACTCTATCATGATTAAATGATCTCCCTTGAGAATAGAAGCCAATGACAATATTGTGATACACTTGAATTATTTTACAAATCCTTTCACAAGGGGAGAAACCGATATTATATCTGGTTTTATCTATTTTTTTAATGTACCAGATTTCCTGTAAAGGCGAATTACATAGTTGCTCCAGTGGCGTCAATTCGGCGGGTTGAAGTCCAACTAACAATTTAAGTTCTAAAAGGTTGCCGAAACCTAAAAAGAGCTTCCTTATAAAACTTTTAGTAACCGGTCACGGTGACGGTAACCTTTACAACACCCTTATATGACCTTTATAACACTAATTTTGAGAATTTAAACACCTAAGAACTGCGTTACTTTTATATCACCTGTATAGTAATTTAGGTATTTATGCTACCCTTATAACACCTTTATAGAACTGTGGGTGTTAGCAACACTAAAAAATGCTTGTTGGGAGGGGCCATGCGTCCCTACCCTCTTTAACTTTAGGTATGGTGGTGTTTTGAGTTTGGTGAAGGCGCATCTGAATCTTTCGCCCCCCACCCCCGACAAAATCTGAAATGGTGCTCCTGAGTTGCTCTTTTATAATACTTATAGGGCGATTTATTAATAAACCCCCTTGCAACTTGCTTATTTGAAGGCATACTTGTTTGAGTAAAGTTTTATCTTAGAAAACTTCCGCATTTTCCAAAAATTACCCCAACTTTTTTAAATGTATGTTAGATTGAAAGTGGCGTAGCCCGGCAATTTAAAATAAAATTATACACATTATCCATTTCTTAACAAGTTTTAATTTTTGTCCGTCTGTCCATCCGTCTGTTTGTCACCATTCTTGTGGATGAGGGTGGACCTACACTATAATAATTATTTAATAATTCAAGAATGAAATATTCGATAGATATGAAATTTAACAAGCATAATACATAACAATGCGATACCGTGATTGGTTTACAAGATATATGACGGCACATACAGCCAATCACGTCAACGCATTCTTATGTATTATGCTTGTTATGCGAGCGTGTGGATGTGCGCTAACTCCGAATAATAAAGGTGTAGGGGCGCTACGTTTTCATGCAGTATAAAATTAACTTTGCGCTTGAGCGGTTCTAAAAAATCATATTTTGGGAAATATATTAAGAGAAAACGCATCATACTCTCCAATGTAAAGAAAATGCATTACATAACTTTTCTTGTTTTAATAAAATATTATTTCCTTTGACCATACAATACAGTGCGGTCTAAAAGTCACCCCCCCCCCCCTTTAACTTTTTAACGAGTTGTGATATCGACTTCAAATTTAGAACTCTTAAATAAGACAACTTAAACTATCTTTTAGCATATATTTGATATTTTTAGCTCTTAAAATGTGGGCAGGGGGTCATGGGGGGACATTTTTTTTAAATGGAAAGGGGGGTCGTGTGATACATCATTTTAAAGCTTATAAAATTCTCTATTTAAACTAACATTTTTAAATTTTTTAAAAATGTTTTTTAAGGTTTTGATTTTTCAATTTTTTGTGCTAAAACATTCGATTTTTTAAGTTTTTTTTTATAAATTTTTATTTATGTCAACTAAACTTAGTTTAAAAGTATAATTAACATTTTTTTATGATGAAATTAGGCATTTTTAAAAAATTATTTGTTTTTTTTTAGAGGAATTTTGACATTAATACCCATTTTCAACCCCATTTAAAACCCAAAATATATATTTTTTTAAATTTAAAAATATGGAGTTAAATGGAGAATTTTATAAGCTTTAAAATGATGTATTCTACGACCCCCTTTCCATTTAAAAAAATTTGCCCTCATGCCCACATTTTAAAAGCTGAAAGTATTAAATATATGCTAAAAGATAGTTTAAGTTGTCTTATTTAAAAGTTCCAAATTTGAAGTCGATATCTCAACTGGTTCAAAAGTTAAGAGGGGGGGGGGTGACTTTTGGACCGCTCTGTATAAATTTAGGAATAGCATCATAATTTTGAATGTCAATGTGAATTATTTTGACTTGAGCTCCTTTTCGTGTATTTGGTGAAGTCCAATCAATGCACGTGCGATCGTGTTACACTCTGCATTTTTAGTTGTAGAAGAGTTTGTTTCGAAAATTCTCAAATTTTATCTGAGACCAATTATTACTATTTCTGACATCTTAAATGATTCTTCTTGTGATAGATCTAAGTTGTAAACTTAGGCTTAGGTCACAGTTCACAAATACATTATAAAAACGTGAAACATTTAGTAGATCTACTAAATGTTTCTCCTCTATAGAGGAGGCCTACAAATATGGATCTAAAAACAGAACTGTGCGCTTTCTGTAATATTTTTGTTTTTTGAAAAGAGAAACAATTTTCAAAAAAAAAACTAAGTCTTTCTCCATGGTCATGGACCATGAACAAGTGACTCACTGAGTATTAACAGCGTCGACATTACATTCTGCTTGGTGAATGATAGTTTAAATTGTCTATTTACTTGAAACAAGAGTTTTTTTTTAAATACTAATTTTTGCATGCCCTCGGCTCCTTCGATCCGACCCGTGATTATAACTTAATAGCCTTAATAACTATACTAAGTCAGCATTTTTATACGATTCAATTCTGTTTTAACATTGTAATATGTTACATTGAGATTTTTTTTAAAAAAGGTCTTCCACGCCGATTTTGGTTAGGTTTGTGTAAAGCTCCATTAGAAAGAATCATGGAGGAGTTCCCTGCATTAGGCTTTCCATATATTTAAGAATAAAGGAATAGCCAGAGGCTCGCATAACTAGCATACGATGCCGTGATTGGCTTGATGTGCCGTCATTTATGTTATGTTAGGCTCCGGGACCGTAACTAGGGGGGGGCAGGGGGCTAACCCCCCTCTGAACTTGATTTGAGCGGGCTAAGCCCCCCTGGCCTTAGTTTGAGCCCCCTGGCATTTTTGCTGAGCCCCTGGCATTTTTTAAGTCACCCACCTTTTTTTGCTGGCCGCCCGCCAAGTTTGGTGGAAACCGTCAGGGACAAAGCTTTTTTTCTTAATGTAATTTTTGGGGGCGCCTTTTTTTTTGAAGGGGCGCCAAGTTTGGTAGAAACCGTCAGGGACAAAGCTTCTTTTCTTGAAGGTAATTTTTGGGGCGCCATTCTTTCTCTGTATGTAGGGGTGCCAAGTTTTGGTTGAAAGGGACAACAAAGCTTTTTTTTTGAGGGTGCCACCCTGAGGGCTGAGCCCCCTAGAATTTTTTATACCCTCTACGAACAGTGTACTATTAAAAATTAAGCAACACTAATTTTCACTTGTTTCGGAATTGGCAAACCCCACGAAGAGCAAGGCCACAGTAGACAGACAAAAGTCGGAATCGATATTGGCGACGAGCGAAGGTGAAGCACATACGGACAATTTATGGAAATCTTGACTAAAATTTTTCTTTAGTTATTTATTCAGTGAAATTTCTCGCTCTAATTTATATGATTAATGATCGGGAGAAACGAGTTGACGATCTCAAACTGATAGGCGTACTCATATTTAACAATTTGCTTATTTTCATCCGTTAAAAAAACTTAAAGGTACCATCACGGCCATTAAATTTCGTTATAGCAAAGATTCTTGCGGATACCAAACAATTAAAATTAAAGTTTCGTAAATCGTGTCGTATGAGTCTTTTAAATAATAGGGTTAGAAATACTGTCATTTTTTAAACTAAGATTAGGCATACTGTTATTCTGAAACAATGAACAACTATTTAGTTTCTATAACAATTCTACAGAAATTTATATATGACAATTTGATTATTTATATCAATTTTTCTTGATTTTTCAGATGTTGTAAGATTTTAAAGTTGGTTTTAATATGTGCAATTTTTTGTTGTACCTTTAAAATCAAATTATAGCAAACACTGCCCTAAAGAATAAAGATGTAAGCACGGGTATATCAGCACGAGTGCTTGCATTTAAATTAATTTGAACTCGGTTTGGTGGCACACGCGCATTGTGTTTGAGTTAAAACCTCTACCAAGTGTAGAGAGGTTTCAAGTCGGTTTTGCCGATCGTTAGATTTAAGTAAGGTCAGTGGCGAACAGGCCTTAAGAGTAGGTCCGCAAAAGCTGCCTTTCCCTCTTATATTTAACATAAACCTTCATGTGGGGTTGCACTTTAATCTTAAAATAACCATATATAAAAATTTATGCAGATTAATAAAGAAGCTCTCAGAGAAACAATCGGCAGAGGCGGCACTGTATAAGTGACCCTGCACAAAGAAACCCACTTAGTGTGTCAGATTTACGTATTTCTCTTTTTTTTTCGGATTATAATGTTTTTTACATAAGAATCCGAAAAAATATAAAAAATCTCATTTAAATTATTATTATTCTGACATTTTTTTGTTTTTTTTTTTTTTGTAATCATTTTGTTATTTAAAATCATAAGAGATTGATGTAAGAAATGTGTTCATTGATTATGGCCTAATTTTAGCTAAAACGGTCTTATGGTCGGTAGGAAATGGGTATTAGAGGTCGAGTGAGAGTGAGGGTGCTTAAGCGAAACTGCAGCCATGGCGAGAGTACTGAATTGCATAACACTCCTGGAGCCAGGTTTACACGCGTTATTTTAATAACAAGGGTATCTGGGGCCAATCACTTGTTTTTAAAGCCCTTCTGTTCACTTGACTCACATAATAATTACACAGGCCCACAAAAAAAGAAAACTTGTCTGTGCTGGGGTTGAGACCCACCTATTCTTATGTTTTTTGGGCTGCTGAATACGAATCTGTCATAAAAAAGGCACTTCATGGGCTCATTTTTCTGCTACAATGAAATTGCAGATGATTTTTACAATTTTAAAAAGTTTTTTCAGTGTAGCAAAAAAAATGGGCCCATGAGTTGCCTTTTTTATGGCAGATTCGTGTTCAGCATCCAAAAATACATAAGAATAGGTGGGTCTCAACCCCAGCACCGAAGACTTTTTTTTTACATTGGCTATTAAATGGCGGATTCAATTTTTTTCAAAATTACAGGCTGTTCCGTTAAAAAAAAACATATTTATGCCATTTCCAGCGAAACCGGAAGTGAGACAAAAAAATTAAATCCACCATTTTATAGCCAATGTAAAATTATATAAATCAACAAAGTTTCGTTTTTATCGAATGAAGATTAAATTTTATTTTAGGGGTGGTCATAAATCTGCAGCTGAGCTTTAAAAGGGACAATCTCCATTTTTTAATAGCAGCGTTTTCAAAATATTACATCATAGTTGACGTAAAAACGTTGCTACTAACAAATGGAGATTGACCCTTTTAATACTCAGGTCCAGAAAAAATCTCACTCGGTATAGATATGTATATAATAGTTATTTATGGTACTAGTGGGTAAAGTAAGATATTGCCCATAAGAAAATTAACCTGCGAGGCGTCAGACAAGCAGGTTAATTTTCGAGAGGGCAATATCGGTTTACCCATGAGTGCCATACAAGGTTTTATCCAACAAATAGCTTAGGAATTCATATTTTTATTAAAAATTTTAATGACATTTACAAGAAAATAATTTGACAAGTTACAGTTGAGTGGGTAAAATACATAATTATCCACTCAATAAAGTAAAAGCCACGCGGGGGTTATTATTGAGTTTATCTATTTAAAATAAAGCTGGTAATTGTCTTATTATCTGTATGTATTGGATAAAAAATATTTGTCCTCATGCTGATGCCAAAGGTTTTTTCACCCTCATGAATATACTTAGAGAGCTGAAATTTCATACACATGCTTAACTCGGATGACAATACAATTTTATTTAAAATTTACCCCCCCCCTCAATTTGCAAGTGCTTGGCGATAATTTTAAGTTCATTATTATTCTAAGAATATTTACAATTTTCATATTCCCAGAATATTTACAATTTTGGCGAAGGCGCTACTACGAATATATTTATATTTAAAAATGATTCCGTGAAATTATTTTAGTGAAATATGCTTAAAATAAAATTATATAAAAAACGAGTTTTTAAAACTAAAACCCTTCTATTAATTACATGTAATAACTAAAAAGTATAAAACAAGATATTCATACAAATTTTCAAAAACTAGATTTTTAAAACCCTTCTTTTAAAAATCTAGATTTTGAAAATTTGTATGAATATCTTGTTTTCTACTTTTTACTTAAACATAACATGTAATTAAGTAATTAATAGAAGGGTTTTAATTTTAAAAACTTATTTTTTATGTAATCTTTTTTTTAACCCTTATTGGGGTGAAACTGAGATTTTATACAAAAAATCTTTTTCTATTTTGTGACTATTATAAGCTCATAATCACACGAATTTTGCGTGTTCTTATAGGGCCATAAGAGGTTTGTAATTTATTTTTCCTGTCTTATTACGTATCTAGTTATCCATGAAAAATTGCTATCCAATCAAATCGCTAAAAAAAACAACTGAACAAAAGAAACTTGCGTGCGGTTTCATTTTCAAACTAAATTTATGTTAAAATGTGTCTGTTATGAAAATAATAATACTTCCAAAACTGTTCTATGAATATTATAAATATTGAAATAGATTTTCCAATTAAAATTTTGTGTTTTTAAGTTATTTTAGTGGATGAATACAGATTAATCAGTTAACATATATTTTGAGGTTATGTTATAGAAGAAATTTTTATTTTGTATTTAATGATTATAATAACTGTATCCGGTCAAAAGAACAGTTATTCAAGACCAAAAGTGACCTAAATCTTTATAAATATTACAGTAAAGGTAAAGCATCTTCTTTTAAAAAGCTTAAAAATAAAAAGTTTTAGTTAGTGGACGAAAAAAGCCACGAAGTTCAACTTTTCACCCGTAAAACATGAACAAAAAAGGCCGCTTTTAGAATCAATCAAATAAAAATAAAGTTTATTGCCTTATAGACGGCAAACTATTAAAATCTATAAAGAAATATGACCTCAAACTGCATAAAGGCTGAAAACGGCTTTAAAAAATCACTAAACTTTGCTACTCAAATTAAAAATATTTGTCATCTGTTCGAAAAATGGTGGTTTGGTCCACTAAGAATTTGAAAGATTATTAACTTATTGTTTAAAAACCCTAAAAAAAGGAAATCTAGTGTTTGCACTCATTGCCTCAAATAAATTGAATTTTAAATTATGACTTACGTTTTTTAATGTATCTATTACTATCGGACCTGATCATTAAAAAAGTATAACTGGAAACTTGGAATCCAAGCTGCATAATATATATGTACCGTGCGATTATAAAGTGCCGAACACTTTTTAATGCAAAACTGGCATTAGCGATGAGTAAAATGCAAGAAAGCTGTGTGCGTTTTACTGGCCACCGAGCTGTTGTACGTAGCAATCACATGGGCTTGTCGCGCACAACTCTAACAGAGGCTTGGCTTCAAACGAAGAGTATTTTATTTTCAAACTGTTCGGCACTTTATAATCGCACTGTATATATAATTTACTTGTGAGCTGACAAGTAAAAAACTGTTTGGTTTAAATTTTGATCACCGATACACGAAAATAACGTTTAATGTTCTGCTTGAAGCCCCCTAATGGACACTAACAAAAACTTTAATTAGAATCTTATCATAAGTATAATATGCGCATAATCTGTAACCACTATTTTCCTGGATAAAATCCCTCGGTAAATGAATACCAAAAGTGCGGCATTTGCTGATTAGATATGTATTTTTCTGATACTGAATTTTTAATGTAGGTAATTTCGTATTAAGCAGGCCACTCACTGAGGAGCATGTTAGGCAACATGCTTCTCAACAAAACCCACCGAGCTCACACATCAGGAAACATGTTGGGCAACTTCAGTTGACAAAACGCAATCTAAACAAATGGGTTAATATGAAAGTGCTGTCAAAGCAAGAAAAAGTGGTTTTGCAATAGGCTTAACAATAACCACAGGAAATAAGAGAACGAAAAGAAGAGTATGGGTAAAAGAATGGCTTTTCGGTCTCGCCCTAGGAGCCTGCAACATAGCAGCATGTTGACCAACCAACACACACATTTGGAAACATGTTGACGACAACTCCGTTGGCCAATATGTTGCCCAACATGCTTCCTTGTGAGTGGCCTGCTTTAGCTAGAGCACCATACACTGTATGGCATACATGTATGCCAAACAGCCTGGTCCAGAATACACGTACCAAATTTTAAAAATTAGTATCCCAGAATTAAGATAAAAATATTTAAAACATTTTTTTTATATGTTTTGTTACGTTATAGTCTATGTTGATGGTTATGAAAAATAGAAAGGCGAAATTCTCTTGGAGTGAGTGTGCAAGGTGATCATTTAAAAACAAACCACCCCAAATACCTCGCAAACTAATTTAAAAAATAGTTATAGATGATGAAGGGCTGATATATGATATATATATATATATATATATAACAACTTATCGTTAAAAAAAATTGTTTAAATTTTTTTTGTTTTTATGAACCTAGGCCCACTGTAGGCAGCCTACAGGGAAAGTATTTTTTTGTTGGCAGCAATATTTTATTTAGCGTTTTTAACTTGAGTTATTTGGGAAAATGCAATATACCATTCATTGTGTATTATTATAGAATACGTAACATTACATATATTCTTTATTTTTTTTATGCCAGTTCTGATGAAATAACTTTTAATTGTGGTGTTTTAAAAATCCTAACGCGTTAATACGACGGATTGATTCAACTTTTTAATAACTCATAGAAAGTAATACTAAAAAACGATCGCTGACTCAACAATTTTGATAATTTTAAGTAATGAAGAATTTTACTAAATACAATTCTTCTATATTACCTTTTTTCTCCGTTAGTGTATTTCTTTTCCTTGACATGAAAGGGGCTGTCATCACTGAAGAACACAAAAGTCCAACATCCACAACATTTTTGCGAGACATAAAAATTGCCTTCAATTTACGATCACATTTCCGAAAAAGTCCGGTTCGGAACTTCTTTTGTACACGACTCATATATATTTTTTAAAAAATACACAAAGAACAAATCTATAAAAAAACAATCAGAGAATAAATTTATCAAGCCCAAAAAAAAGAATTAGGTTTAATTACTATTATTTTTGGGCGTTAAAAACTAATTTCTTGGTTTCAGGACTCCTACTGAAATTTTTCAGATTTTTTTTTATGATTTTATGACAATTTTAGGCATTTTATGACAAATGTTATGACAACATATTTGGACAAAAAAGCGGAAATCTTCCATTTTAAATCCTTATTCTACAGCACTCTATCTCTAGCCAGGCCCGGACCGAGCCAGTCGAAGCCCCGGGGAAACTTTTATTATATTATTTTAATTTTAAAACAGTGTTGCAATTCAAAGTTTTATAAAAATGCAAGAAAGCTCTAGCACCTCGGGCGATTTTTTTTATTTAATGTTAAGTTTTACAAACTTGAAAAGTGACGACAAGAAAAATGGTCGTCAGCCCTTCATCATCTAATTTAGCGCCGCAAGCGACATTTTTTACAAATTCTGTTAATTGACGTTAATTTAATACTGTAAAAAAAAGTTAAAAGCCTCGTTAAAAGCCCAAGTGCAAAAAAATTTTACGAATTTGAAGGTCTATGGTCCACTTAGAAAGGACTCCCATATTTGCTTATCAAATAAAGTATAAACTAAAATAAACTGTCGACGTCCGAACTCCTCGAACCCGGGTCCCGGGGAAGCTTCCCTCTAAATTTGGCCCCGCCTCTAACATCCCTTTCTTTAGATAGAATCCTTTTAAAAATAGGTTATTTGCCCATTTGGCCCATCCCGATTTTTACCAAAAAGAATTCCAACCGAGAACTTCACGAAGGAAAGGTATGTACCAAATTTACCTCAAAGCATTTTTGAGTTATCGTGCCCACAAGAATTACCGGACAGACCCGGAGGGGTGGTGGTTTTGAACCAGAAACGGTTTCAGCGACCTCGGAAACCCCTATATGCCAATTTTTACGAAAATACTGTAATCGTTTTAAAATTGTTACTCCTGCCCTGCAAAGATAAAGTTAAAACAAATACAACTTAAAAATTTAAAAATGATTGACTTTTACCTCCAGGGGATGGAGTAATAAAATATTTATTCCAAAACTGAGTTCAGCAACCTAAAAAACCCTGTGTAGCAATTTTTACTAAAAAATATTGTAAATATTTAAAAATAATTACCCCCTGCCCGCCGAGGGTGTAGAAAAAATGTATGAACAGATTCAGTTTCAGCGACCTCAAAAACCCCCATACCGAGCCCCATACACCAATTTTAAAGAAAATATTGAAAATATTTAGAAAAAAAAAAAACAAAAAAAAAACTTCTCTCCCAGGTCGCTCTAAAGTATAAAGTATGCGTATTTTTATGACAGTTGTTTTATTTTATGGCGATTTTAGGACAAATTGGGTCATTTTATGATTTTATGACAAGTGGGAGGCCTGTGGTTTGTTCTTTTGTTAAATCAAAAATCAATGCTTTAGTTGCTAGAGCACGTTAAAAATCTCGAGAATCGGGGTGCACCGGTCTCATAGCCGAGTGGTTTCGGTCATATTTTGGGCGGTACTTTAAATACGTAACGCTACATTTGCAGTTGCAATCAATGATATTTTTTTCGTATTAAACATTTATTTAAAATTTGTAGTTATATTCAACCCTTAAAATGGTAAAATATTTGACACTGGAGGCGTTCTTGAATCAAAGAAACCTTTGCTTTCCATAGGTTTGTTTTGTTTCCCGAAAATACCAGTTCTGAACTGGTTCAGAACCGGCGCAGTTGCAACTGCACAGTGCTCAATCGCAACTGCGCACTTTCCGAACCAGTTCAGAACTGGTATTTTCGGGAAACAAAACAAACCTAATAAAAATTTCAGAGTTTACAAATGTTTTTTACGCAAAAAGAGGTTTAATTACTAATTTCGCTGTATTTAAAGAACTGACTAATTCTATGTTCCTATAAAATTCTAACGTTCTTAAGGGCTAAAAGTTAAATCCCGGTTATGAAAAGTAAAAATTTACTAATTTTAGTATAACTTTTAGTATAACGTTGCGTTGCTCAAGGATATACTGTATAAGAATTACCTAGTCATTAAAAATTAATTAAAACCCGGAAGATCATTTTTGAACATTTTTAAGATTTTCCCTGATTTTTTTTTGTCTGTAAAAACAATGTTATAGATGGTACCTAAATACGAGGGTGGTGCAAAATGGAATTAGGTACAATAATGCCCAGGCCAGTCATGGTCGATGTAGAAATCCTTTAGTTTGACCTAAACTGGCATCTCTAACCTTGTTTTATTTTTTAACAAGTCTAGCAAATCGTGTTTCTTATAAAAGGCAATAGCGGCTGCACGACGGAACTAAAGGCATTATTAATATATTAAATTCATCTGGGTTCCTACATACCATGATAGTGTCAAATTTGGCTGACGCGTCATGATGCTACGCATGACATGAATGTTAAAGGCAAGCGGCAAAAGGCAAGTTAAAAACAACAAAACAATAAATATTAATTTAAGCAGGCTAACCTCAAATATGACAAATATAATTGTACTTTGCACGACTGTAAAAGGTGTAGGCAGCGCCTAGGTGCATTCAACTTTTTATAAATGTTTGTGGAAATTAGACAATTTATTAAATTAAACTGTGGATGGGGGGGGGGATACTGATCCACTTGGAGAAACAGAATTGACAAGAAAGTGGTATATCACAGAAAAGTTCACCCAGGCTCATTTTCTCAGTAAACCCCTAACTAAATTTATAAAAAACAACAGTAATTTTTTGCTTCACCCTCGTATCAAAAATGTCATTCAAAAAAGGTACTTTACGTTTTGCACCATTTTTTAAACCAGTGGTCAATTCATTTGGTTTGGATACATTAACGTTTAGGTAGCTAATAATGATGTTATTAAAGGTTTATTTTCCGTCTACACGGAGACTGGCACCAGAAGTTTTCCAGATCTGCATACCCAGAGATGCACTCTTGAAACTGACAAATAAGCATCTCACTAATCTGAAGATCTACAATTTATGGACCACGCACGTGGATTTATGAGTTATGGGTTACTACGAGCTCCATGCACAGATATATCGCGTGACTAATTTTATAACCTCCAAATACTTGCCGAAAAAAATCGCCACTCGCGGTTTTGGGACGCAAACCTAACTAATTTTCAACATGTGTTTTATTAATTTCTCATTATAATATTTATGAAATGATACTGTGTGATAACAAGCTTTATATCTTTTTATTTGTGTGGGACGAAAAGTTTAGTCCTTCAAATAAATTTTGAATTATAATAAATAATAATTAAAATAATGCTCGGTTTATAGAACTGCGTTTAAATTATATATAAAGACAACATTTCCCAACGTTTCACTATTTATTGGATTGACATCTTCAGGGGATAAATATAATAGGTATACAACAACAAAAATATTACTTAAAATACAAAGAAATTAAATTAATGAATCAGATCACAAGCTATAATTTTCATCAGAAAATTTTACAAAAACTTACGTTAAATTATACTCAAAACAGAATTGAATAATGTATCCAAAACCAACCCTTAATAACCCACTCTCTCATGAAACCACCTGCAACTTTGTTTTAAGTACGGACACTCCCTAGAAACTTGTTCGAAAGTCAGTATAAGCCGGTGGTTCCCTCTATTACTAGCCCACACAAGTCCTGGACTAAGGGGATGCTTAATTTGGTAGAATAGTACGAGGTTAAACAAACATGTAATTATTAATAAATAATAATTGTTATTTCGAGGCCCTTAAAATGTAACTTACATTACTTACAGTAAGATACCACTTATAATAAATTCAGAATAAAATATATCTTTTTAAATAAAAAAGATATAGCTTAGTGGGACATCCGGTATACGTAAACGTACGTATGATAAACATTTAACAAGCCGTGAAAATATGTAATGCTGCGCATTCCATTATACAGGGTGTCTCAACGAAACGGACTCGGTCGATATATAGTAAAGTATCCACTTTAGAGAAAAACTTTAAAGGGAAAAGTTGTATGGTTTCAAAAAAGGCACATTCTAAAAATATTTTGAAATATACAGGATGGTCCTCCTAGGGTGAGTAACATCTGACTTAATTTTCTTAAACGGAATGGTATATTTTTTATTATGTCATCTTACTTGTCATAAAAATACCTTTATTTTAATATCATATTATATGGTCTATTGTTTATAGTTTTTGAGATATATATATTTTTTTTTTGAGAAAAAATGCATTTTTAGTGATGAGATAAAACCTGCTTCAATTTCTTTACTTGCTGTTAAAAATTAAAAAAAAAAAAACGAAAAAAATTCAAAAAAAAATAAAAAATTTTACAATATTTATTTTCTTTATGCGAAAAACGAAAAATTGTTGAATTTTTTATTTTTAATGAGTTTTATTTTTTAAAAAAGTTTAACCCCCCATAACTTTGTTGTTTTTGGGGGGATTACTTTAAAAGACTATAGGGATAGTCGATCGGATAATTCGTTCTGGAGTTATCGTGTACACAAAAATCGTGACATCGGACTGACGGATGGACGGACATTTTCAAAGTTTCTTATTTTTTTATGAAACACATCCAAGAATTTTCTGTCTAGGACGTTTTTTTGGCGATTTTGGGAAATTCGAAACTACCGTATAATATTATTCTAGCGCAGGCGCTGTGAATAATATAATAAGCGGACATTTTAACTAAAAATAGACTTTTGTGTTTACTGGGATGTGTTTTTTATCAGTTGAAAATATTTTATTTTTAACTATAAAATATTTGGATTCGAGCATGTCGTTAGAAAAATTGTAAATTTATAATATATCAGAAGCGATGTGGTAATTACAAGTAATAGCCAAGGCACTCAGACCCATGATCCATTGTGCATGCCGCAGTCATCTAGGACGACACGTCATTTGATTAGGATGATACTCCAAGGGGGCAGGCATCTAAAAAGGCGATGATCTGCCCCAATAAAAGATCGACTAAATCGCTAGGTTGCACTGATGGTGAACCTAAAAATGCAGCCTTTTCTGTAAAAAGGCAGGACGTTGTCCCAAAATGTGGGATACAGTTTCTTTATCAAAATCGCAGGATCTATAGCGTTTAATCTGGACAAGTTTCATTTTATAAAAGTACTATGACCAGTTAGAAAACTAATTATAGTTTTCTCTTGTTTAATTGGATAAGTAATTTTGTCTAAGAAAATGAGAGCTCTTTGATAAGTAGTTTTGCTGGAACCTGCTGGGCGGACCAGTGTTGGATAAAACTTCGATTTCGCCAGGTTTTTATATCCCTTTTAATGGCGCAACCCAATTTATATTGATGTTAATAATAATTATAAAAAATAAAGAAATATTTTTCATTAAATAAAAAATAAAAAATTTGTAAATCTGCTTTTTGGTTATAAAACAGATAACAGAAAACTATTGGAGGGGGGGCTCGCTGCTCTTTCTTAGGCCCGTCCCTGCTAAAACATTTCCGCAATATTAATTCAACATAATTCTTTTAAGCATCAAAATTTAAATAATCGGATTCCACGATCAGGGACTCGCCCAGGCTTAACTCCACATTGCCTAAGCAGCTGCCTACTGTTATTTTTTAAGACTATTATTATTTAATTTTTTGCTTTTTATTTTTCCGTGCCCTTTTCTAGAAAAACAAATCGACCCACTCTAGTTAATAAAAACAAGCCGTAAAGTCATGTAATGCTTCCAATTTCATAGTACACTATTCACAGCAGATATTATCTATATTGATTTTCTCTCGATATACTTACCAAAAGATGAGTTTTTTGAACTCGTGAGATAACTTTATTTTTTATACTCCATTAAAAAGCGGCGCCAACTTTTTTTGTTTATGGATTTTTTTCAAAATTGGTAACAATATTACTGTTTATCAAACAAATTTGGAGTATATCGAATTTTAACTTTTTAATTTTGTAATGGATTTTTTTAAATTGGTAGGATTGGTCCTTATAATATAATATTAGAGTCAATCTATAGCGGCTAAAGCTGCATCTTGATAGACTCTACAGGGTGATCAGTAACTGGCATGCCAAAATTTAAGGAGTGATTCTACATCTAAAAATATCAAAAAAAGTTCCTATAAAGGTTGGTCCGGAAATGAGTCCTAAGGGAGCTACGCCCCTTTAAAATTGCAATAAAAATAAGTTTTTTAATTAATAACTCTTCAAGCTAAAGCGACGAGCTTTTGCACGTATATTGGTATCAATAAGGGAAATAAGTTTATGTTAATTTATTTTTTTAATTTATCCAGATGCATGCCTAGATCGACAAAATGTCTGCCCAAAATTTTTTTATGGGTATTTTTTTGGTATTTTTTGTAAAAAATATAGATTCCTTAAGTAAAAATACATAAAAAATGTAATATAGTGTAACACTGTAGGACCAACCGTAAAAAAATCATTTAAGAGGAAGTAACATCTTGTGCCAGCAAAAAAGTTACTTTTTAAAAGGCTATTACTCCTTTGATATTAAATTTAGGTGTTTTGGTGAAGAATACTTTTTTGCTTAGTTTTAAATTAAGAATCATCCTGCAGCATAAAAATTTTATTGGTGCTTTTTTTGTTCAGTTTTAAATTAAGAATCATCCTGCAGCATAAAAATTTTATTGGTGCTTTTTTTGTTCCCCATTCAATATGTCGATCTTCGAAGGACCGTAAAACCCTTAGGACTGATTTGCGAACCAACCTTTATAGAAACTTTTTTTCATATTTTTGGATATAGAATCACCTAGTTACTGATCACCCTGTATAACAAAGTGTTTTTTTCTGAAAAAATTATGTAATTACGACTTTTTAGTGGCGCACCCAGGGAGGCTGACGGGCTGTAGCTTCTCCAAATCCCTCCAATTTTATTCTTTTTTAATTATTTTTATCAATTTTGCTTAAAAAGATGGATAAAATTAAAAATTTTATTTTTGTATGGCTTTATAAAACAAATGTGTATCCAAGAATAGTGAAGCGTTTTTTGACGATTTTGGAAAAATTTTAACTACAGTATTTAACTCTTCTAGCGCTTGCTAGCTGTGAAGAGTATAATAATGCTGTATGGATTTAAATTTAATCAATTTGATTGGGTAAGAGGTCGCAGCCTCGAAGAAATCTATTTTTATTTATATCTGCAAGCTTTGCGCTAAATCACTTATATTGAATCTTCAAACATAAATAAAAATTGAATCAGTGAACTCTGGTGCTTTAATTATACAGGGTGATCAGTAACTGCCATGCCAAAATTTAAGACGTGATTCTACATCCAAAAACACGAAAAAAAGTTTCTATAAAGGTTGTACGGCCCTTCAAAGATGACATATTGAATGGGGAACAAAAAAAACATGAATAAAATTTTAATGCTGCAAGGTGATTCTTCATTTAAAAGTGAGCAAAAAAGTATTCTTCACCAAAACAACTAAATTTAATATTACAGGAGTAATAGCCTTTTAAAAAGTAACGATTTTGGTGGCACAAAATGTTACTTCCTCTTAATTGAATTTTTTTTGAAAACGTTTGCTCCTACAGTGTTACACTATATGATATTTTTTATGTATTTTTACTCAAGGAATCCATATTTTTTACAAAAAATCCAAAAAAACTACACATAATAAAGTTTGGGGCAAAAATGTGTTAAGCCTAATACATTTTCCGTCCAGGGACGCCTCTGAATAAATTCAAAAAAACAAGTTAATATAAACTTATTTCCCTTATTAATACTAGTATACATGCCAAAGCTCGTTACTTTTGAAATTTTAGTTATTTTGGTACTATATTAAGAACTCGCTGTTTATGTGAAACCGATTTTCTTTTGCTTTAAAAAAAAAATCATCGTTGCATTTGAAAATTTTGCAGAAAATGGTGCTATTTAAAAAAAAACAAAATAAAATCGGTTTCACATAAACAGCGAGTACAAATATGAAACACTGTATGGCTTTAAACTGCGGACAAGGTTAAAAACAATATTTTTTGTGACTCGACATTGTAAATGCAACAAAACACATATTTTTAAATAAATTAATTAAATTATTGTTATTTAATAATTTTATCAAATCAGTAGAAATCAGTACTTAAAAAAAGATTTTTATTTAATTTTAGCACATATTTACAAATTATAATGCAAAAATTAAAGGTTATGTCAGATTGTTGTGACATATATTAGGTTTAAATATTTAACAATAGATGGAGCAGTTTTAATTTTTTGAACCAAATTGATAAAAAACTGGTCAAATATTAAAAAAAACTAATAAACTTTATGTAATTTTAAAGCAAAACTTTAAATTGCATTAAATTATTCAATATTTCATGGTAAAATATATTTTTTTTGCTAATTTTGATACAGTTTTCTTTATTTTTATAAACAAGAGATGGCACTACACGTGATCATTCTAACACTTGATACGGAATATTCATACCGTACCTATCTAGAGCTAGAATGGATTCATTATGTTTGAAAAGTGTGTGTATTTGCTTACATTCTAAATCAGTCGTAGAAAATAGTATATTCTATAACTAGTATGGAATAGACAATATTCCGCGCGAGCGGAAAGTTTGTCATACGAGCCAGCAGGCGAGTATGACGGTCCCGCGAGCGCGGAATGACTATTCCATACGTGTTGTAGACTATACTTTTTCTTTGACTGCAAATATGAAACACTGTATGGCTTTAAACTGCGGACAAGGTTAAAAACAAGTTTTTTTGTGACTTGACATTGTAAATGCAACAAAATACATATTTTTAAATAAAGCAATTAATGTTATCTAATAATTTTATCAAATCAGTACTTAAAAAAGATTTTTATTTAATTTTAGCACATATTTACAAATTTTAATGCAAAAATTGACAGTTATGTGAGATTGTTGTGACAGATACCAGGTTTAAATATTTAACAATAGATGGAGCAGTTTTAATTTTTTGAACTAAATTGATAAAAAACTGGTCATTAATTAAAAAAAACTAATAAACTTTATGTAATTTTAACGCAAAACTTTAAATTGCATTAAATTATTCAATATTTCATGGTAAAATATACATATTTTTGCTAATTTTGCTACAGTTTTCTTTACTTTTATAAACAAGAGATGGCACTACATGTGCTCATTCTAACACTTGATACGGAATATTCATACCATATCTAGAGCTAGAATGGATTCATTCTGTGTTTGAAAAGTGGGTGTATTTGCTTACATTCTAAAGCAGTCGTAGAAAAAGTTTATTCTCTCTCGATCTTATTTAACAGGGTTCCCACCAAAAACTGATATTCAAATTCCAGGTATTTTTCAGGTTTTCCAGGTAAAAATTATTAAAATCCTAGGTATAGTAAAATAGTTTTAGTATATAATAATAACAAAAAGTTAAAAAAAATATTTTTTTGACTCGGCTGCGCCTCGTAAGAAAAAAGCACTCTCGTGCACTAAAAACTAGGTTCGCGTACTTGGTGCGTAATATACTATTTTATCATAGCTCTAAGACCATTTTTCGCCAAGTTACAGGCTTTCAAAATCACCTAAAAATTTAGGATGTTTTTTTTATATCCTTTAATTTTGGTCTATTTAATTTTTCTTAGAAAAATTATATTTTTGTGTTAAATTCAAGGTGCTATTACAAAATTCCAGATAAAAAAAAACGTGGTGTTTAAGAAAAAATGTTAAATTCCAGGTATTCCAGGTGGGAATCTAAATTCCATGCATTTTCCAGGTTTTCAAGGTTTTCCAGGATTGGTGGGAACCCTGTTTTAAGATTTAAAATGTCAAATTTCCAATATTGTTGTTATAAATGACTCGTCATCTTTAATGCAAATATAGTCTCGTGATACATCATTGGAAATAAAATTTAAGGATAAATCTAAAAAAACCTTATAGAATAACTCTTATTTAATAACCCACGGACCAAAAGGTATTAAGTTTTTAATTGGATCAATTATTGAAATAAAAGTACCTGGTTTGCAATAAAACTGACTGCAAATGATTAATAACCCTATAAATATGTTACGGTTAATGTGATTTATGAATATTATACTATCCTGCATACATAGAAAAACAATAGTATGTTTATAGTCAATATTATTAAATGGACAGTAAACGAAACATAAATAATCAATGAACAGAATTAGAATTTATAAATTAAGCTTTCAATTTATATGTGTAAATGATTTTCTTAATTGCTTTCTTTGATATCTAAAGCAAATAAACATAATATAATGTATTTGCTTAGAGTTTTTGATTTATTGCATGTATTCTGGAGGTAACTAATCGGATATATGAATATGGAAAATATTGTTGACACGAAAGAATATTTTCCTACGATCTCCTATGAAAATGACATTTACCACACTCTTTTGTTCTTTAGAAAACGCCTTATATCACACTAGTTTGATATTTCATATCACCCTAGTTTGATATTACATCGGCACTTAGTGCTACTAAGAGTGCCGATGTATTGAAATCTTCGCCGAAAAGTCAAAATCTTTGACCACGTTTTTTTCAAATTTATCGACGTTTTAGACACAACATTACAAACTTGTTCATCGTAACCATAGTAACAATGTTTAATAAGTGGTTTCTTTTTAAAACCTTTAGTTTAGCTCTGATATGTATTAAAAATTGGTGCAATCTTTACCTTCTTGATCTCAACTGACTAAAGTTTTAGGATAATTAAAAAAAAAACATTTTTTACTGTTAATTACAAGACGGTCTTGTATTTAAACAAATAACAGATTATATAAGTCATATATACATGCTTAAATTTAAATAAAATATATACACGGTGTATTTGAAATAGGGTCTGAAGTATTTAATTTTTTGTCCACGAACCGTGAAATTTCACCTTTAAATTAAATTTTCTCGAAAACGGTTAGTCCTACAGTGTTACAACAAGAGTACCTTTTTTATGTATTTTGACTTGAGAAATCATATACCAAAAACAAAATCACAAAAAAGTTACACAGAAAAAAATTTGGGACAAAAAACTGATAAGGTCCCCCCGTTTCGCCCCTGGTTAAAACAAGTACATGAAAACAACATATGAAGATGGGCCTTATTAAGATTAGTTCACGTGCAAAACCTCGTTGCTATATCTCAAAGGGTTCCTGAGTTATTAAATAAAAACCGATTTTTTTAGCCACTTTCAACGGGGCGTAGCTCCCTTAGGACGCATTCTTCGACATATGTTTATAGGAACTTTTTGTCATATTTTGTGATGTAGAATCACCCTATTTTAAATACACCGTGTATATACATTTTTAACCCATTGATGTTTGCTTAGGTTTTTAGTCCTTACTCTTACTCAAATTCATTTGGTTTGGACTTTTTGGCATCTTTTTCTTGTAGTAAGTTAAAAAAATATTCATACTTTATAAAATTCCTGGAATGTTTCCCTTCTTTGTCTCAACCACATATTTAATATGTTACTGGGGCATAATAGTTTGTGAAATGTTTACCTTTTTGGTGTCAACAGATGCATTTTAAACCAAAGAAGAAATTGGCTATCTCAGTCAATTTTGTCCAAAAAGTGCAATCTTTCCCTTCTTGATCTCACCGATTCATTGATTTAGACTCGGGAATACTTTCAGATACTAAAAAATCAAACGGTCGGCAGTCATTTGTTTTCTTATTTTGTGTGCAAATACACAGAAAAAAATATTGTCTTATATCAAGAATGTGTGATTTGGATTTAACGAAGAGAATATTTATATTATAATATAAATCCAAATAATTATCTTCGTTATATCCAAAGCAGAATATATTCTCCTTTAAAGCAAAATTGTGCTTTAAATACGAAAGGATAATAAAATATGGTATGCTTGAAAGGAGAATATATTCTCAAATATGAAAGGATGGTATGCATAAAAGAATACTTATATTCTCTTCGTTATATACCATATTCTTGATTTAAGACAATATTGTTCTGGGTGTATCTCTCGAGTTGGAAATGTTTCATTTTCTTATTAGGTTAGAAATATACTATTTTTATCATAATCAAGTCCTATTCTCTCTTGTAGTTTATTGTTTATGGATGTGTCTTAAAATTATTAATTCGTATGTGTTTTGTACCGAGTGCACCAAGTTATAATAAGGCAAAATGCGCAAAAATTAAACCAAAATAAATGTTGCTGTTTTTTAAAAAGTTAATTTAAGATTGATTTTATTGTGTATAATCCATATATATATATAAATCAAAATTAAATTACCTATTTTTTTGTCTTTTTTTTTTAAAAGAACAAAACTTTTCATTCAATTTATATGAAAATTTCGACATATCTACAGATCTAAATATATCATAATTTTTATTGTTTTGGCAGCCAGCGATCGTATTTTTTTAAACAGACACCTTAACATTTATATATTTCCGCTTTATAAAATTTCGAACGTTCCATTTAACTGCCCTATATAAAACGATTCTTTATTTTCTCCACTTAAATTCAAAATACTTAATGTCATTGAACATGTTTATTACGACAAAAAATACACTGCGTTCCCATTCGTCCATAGAAACAGTAACAAGCCCAATGATTTAGAAGAGGGGATAAGGCTTCAATTTTGCGCAAGTGACTAACATAGGTGGCATCCACTTTGAATACTTTTGCGCACAATTTTCTCTTTCTCTCTCTCTATTTATTTGGTCTTTTTCTTCCGAATAATTAACCAGGGTTACTCTATATAATCATGAGGTTTCCAGTGCGCAAGTTCTAATGTATCCTGACTTGCGCACTATCACTGATAAATTACTACTGTAGTAATTTCCATGGTAATAAAAAGTTATCATTAAAAACACTGAAAAAAAAACTATCTTCAAACGCCCATTATTGATCACTTAAAATTCAACAGTTCGCACGATTAATAACCATATATATGGTTCACTTTTACTACATAAAACATTAACATAAAAATACTCTAGGCACATCATAAAAGATGGCAAAACAAAAATACACGAGGCACATCATAAAAGATGGCTTAGCACGTAGATGACGCTTGATCGCCTAGTACTTCAATCAAAACACACAATTTAAATTGCCAGATTGGAATTGGATATATTACCAACTATGACAAAAGTCCCTAGCAAATACTAATTTTAGAGGTTTTACGTTTTAAAAATAATGTAAGTGCGCATGCGACAGATATAGCATTAGGAGTGTGAGTAAGAAAAAATATAATGGCTGCCATCAGAGTGAAATCAAAAATTTGTATGTGCAGTAGGCCCATGCGCTATCTCTTCCTCTAAATCACTGAATAAGCCGTGAACAGGCCCGGACTGACCACTTGGCAGAGTGACAATCGTTAAAAAAAAGTTAATTAGCGAAGACGCAACTATAGTATGTATTAAATTAAATAAATTAATTTCAATTAAATTAAATCTCGAATTTAATTTATTTAAAGTTTGATGATTTAATATATTTAAACAATAATTGATATTTGCTTGCTTTAGAATGCTTGAAGAAAAAATTGCATGTTTACTCGGAATAAAAATGCTTTTCTGACACGACCGGAGTTGTCAAAGGTCTGTTTTTTCAAGCAAGATGGTGAATTAAAAATCGCACAGTTAATATTTTTACAACAGGTTTGAATAGTATATGTTTGTGTATAGAATATAGTTATGTTTTATAAAATAAACTACGCAGTATATTCGCACATCCAATATTCGAATCTGCGATTTCAATTCATAGCGCTAGAATAGTATTATACGGTAGTTTCGAATTTTCAAAATTTCCAAAAATCGTCCTTGACTAAAAATTCTTGGATTCATGAAAAAATAAAGTTTTATATTATTTGTCCGTCTGTCCGTCCGTTTCAGGAAAAATTAAGTTCTATGAGGGGAAGATCCATATTGTTTTTGAAAGTAATCCCCCTCCCCAAAACAAAAAAGTTATGTGGGGTTAAACTTTTTAAAAAATCGAAAAAAGAAAGAAAATTCCGATTAACGTAACTTTTTCAGGAACCAGTATATTACGCACAGAGTACGTGAAAGTGCACTGAAAATATTTTGCGTCGAGATGCGTATACTATTTTTCCTACCTAACACCTAAACATCTAGAAAACGCAAAAATTGTCTAAAAGTTAATTTGTGAATTTGAGGTTATGTGTTTGACTTTTTCTCATTCTCTGACTGCAGATATGTCAAATCAGCTGATTTTTACTTCCCGACCGTTGTCATGGCAACGGGTGGAAAATGATTACTATCTACTAACTAGCTCGGAGGAAAAATTACTTTTTCCTACGACCTAGTTAGTAGTTAGTGCGTATTTCCCATCCGTTGTCTATGACAACGGTTGGGAAGTGACGATCAGCTGATTTTACATATCTGCTGTCAGAAAATCAGTAAAAGTCAATCATATAACCTCAAATTCACAAACTAGTTTTAAGATAATTTTTGCAATTTTTTGATGTTTAGGTGTTAGGTCGTAGGAAAAATAGTATACGCACTTCAACGCAGCACTCTCGTGCACTAAAAACTAGGTTCGCGTACTCGGTGCGTAATATACTATTTTCTATTTTGCGACTCTTATAAGCTCATAATCACACGCATTTTGCGTGTTTTTATAGGCCCATAAGAGGTCTCTACTTTTTTTTCTGTTGGGTTGGCAACATACAAAAGCCTATCTCTTGACGTTTTGCGTACAAATGTCAATGGCGATTTAAAGTTTAATTTTTTACAAAATTTTGTGTTTGGGTTAAAATTGTGGACTGGTTAATTGCAGTGAAAAAAGATGACTGTAAAATATATCAAAATATCACTTGTTCTTAGATATTTAAACATAGTGTAAACTGTAATGCCAACCCAAAACAAAAATCCCTAAATCAGTCATCAATTTAAATGTAAGTTTTTTAAATTTTAGAGCAAAATAAAAAAAAAATTGTATACAGCACTCGTTTCATAACACGTTTTTAGAGCAAACGGCTCGTTTTCTAAACTTGTACTCGTTTGGACGTATGTTATGAAACTAGTACTTTAATATATTACTTATTATAAGAATTAATTCTACTAATTTTGAAATTTTTTTTTTTGAAATTTGTTGTTTTTTTTTTAAAGATTTTTTTTTGAAAAAAACTTTTTTCGAGTATTTGGGAAAATGCAATATACAATGGTATTGTGAATTGCATATAATGGAATGCGTAGGATTACATATCTTCACGGTTGTTTTTTTTTATATTTCTTATATTTTGTCAAAATGCGAATTAAAACATTTCCTGTAGAATTCAAAAAATATATTAATTGATAATAATAATGTAGGCACTATTTGTAGATAAAACCATAAATATAATTTTAGTGCTAAATATCATCATTTCCGGTATACATATTAATGATGAAAGAGTATACAGGTTGACCCATTAGTGTGGAAAAGTCCAATAACTCAATTAGTTCAATAGCTATAGTTAAAGCTAAAATGTTCAAATAAAACTTATTTGATAAGATATTAGGCATATATTTTTGTAAGATTTCGAAGAATTAAGTAACTATAATAATAATAATAACCTTAAATTATTTTCATTTATACAGGGTGTTTCATTTTTGCCTGGAATGGAATGGAATGCTATATTTTTATGACACGATTAAATAGTACAACAAATTATAAAAAAAATAATGTAGTTGTGGTCTAAAATTCATAAATTTGCTTTCCCATTTTGAAAATTTTCAATATTTCGGATTTCGAATACAAGTGGTGCAAAAATTTTCAATTTTTTTTTGTGTATTTTTGCGTTTTATGACGTTTTATGTCAATAAAATTTTTTAAAAATTGATATATAGGGGTTTTTGAGGTTGCTGAAATTGAATCTGCTAATAATTTTGTCTAACTCCACCCCCGAGGGGGTGAGGGGGTAGAAATTTTTAAATATTTTCGTCAAAATTGGTATATAGGGGTTTTTGGGGTTGACGAATATGAATCTGATAATATTTTTTTTCTAATTTCACCCCCTGAGGGGTGGGGGTAGTTTTCGTGGAAACTGGTATATTGGGGTTTTTGAGGTTGCTGAAAGTCAATTTGATAATAAAAAAATTCTAAATCTACCCCCTGAGGGGCGGGGGGTAGTTTTCGTGAAAATTGGTATATTAGGGTTTTTCAGGTTGCTGAAAGTGAATCGGACAATAAAAAAATTCTTACACCCCCTAAGAGGCGGGGGGAGGTTTTCGTGACTATTGGTATATTTTTAAGGTTGCTAAAAGTAAATAATAATAAAAAATCTATTTTACGCGCGGAGGTGTAAAATGGGAAAGCTCTTTTACTGGGCAGTGTATTTGAAATTGTTTGGTTTTTTAGTAAAAGATGACGTTTTCAGGCACATACTTATATAGCTTTTTCATTGTCATCTTCGAGTCTGGGAATCCGATTTTTACACAAGAGGAAACATGCTTTTATATTGACGTAACTAAAAAATCTTATAAAGGGTGTTCATAATTTAGCTACTACCTTAAAATGTACAAATGTCGAAAGTTTTAAATGGAACACCCTGTATTTTGCTTTAGATACAATATTAAAATATATACATTTTTTGTACAATATTCCCTTTAACAATATTTAGTATTTTTTTAAACATTTACCTTCAACCCTCTACCGCATGAATTAATTTTTGTTTTGCTCTTCTTAAAAATAAAGTGTTTTCATGTTTATTTGTATGTAAATAACAGAAAAGAAAATCTTTCCTACAGAAAACATTATGCACGTGACTAAGCATCTTTAAAATTTTTGAAAGTTGTTGGAATTTAAGCAAAAATGTACTCAGGGCCGTAACTATGGGGGCAGCCTCCCACCCCACCTATCTTAAAATTCGAATAAGTTGTAAATATCATGGGTTAAAAACATAAAATGCATAGTTGTAATTATATCATGACTAAAATAAAAATTAAAAAAAAACAAATAATTAAAAGTTTTATGAGAAAATTTTCTACTTTATGGAAACATATTGTTCCAAATGGAAAAAAGCTGTTTCTGGAAATACCCATTACGGATTAAAAAAAATAAATATTGATTATGTCATAATAATGATTAATTGTATGACGCTGAAGTGTGCAACGTTTTTTTGTAATGAAAATTCAAATAGTATATTAAAGCCCTTATTCCATAACACGTTTTTAGCGCACTAGTACTTTGGAAAACTCGCCGCAGGCGGCTTGTTTTCTAAACTTGTACCCGTGCGTTAAAAACGTATGAAACTAGTACTTTAATATACTATTTGAATTTTCGTTGCAAAAAAACGTTGCACTCTTCAGCTTCATTTATTTCTTGTCTTTGCAGTTTTTTTATTATTTGATGGCAGATGGCATATTGTTCCAAAAAGAAGCTGTTTCTGGAAATACCCATTATGGATTAAAAAAA
The DNA here is from genome assembly GCA_958510825.1 of Brachypterus glaber. Lineage (NCBI taxonomy): Eukaryota > Metazoa > Arthropoda > Insecta > Coleoptera > Kateretidae > Brachypterus > Brachypterus glaber. The sequence goes on along the minus strand of OY294045.1, from coordinate 75,642,710 downwards.
AATAAATACTGATTAAGGCATAATTATGATTATTTGTTGCCTTTGCAGTTTTTTTTATTTGATGGCAGAAGAGTTGGCTCAAACAAATCTATTACTAAAACTAGCAAAAAATCAAAAGAGTGTAACTACCTGTGTTATTTGACGAACCCCAAGACGGCAATTTCATAAATTTCTTGAAACTGCTGGACCTTTTCAAACTACCCGATCTGGTCGAATAATCCTGGGACTCCATAAAAATGTATCACTCTCGAATATCACCACATCACAGGATACAAACAAGAAGTTCTTTGTCTCGAAATATTACATCCACCGATAATTCACAATTTTTTGTCATTCACGTTTGAGGCGGTGTACCAAACTAAACTTTGTTGGCAAATATTGGGTATTTTTAGACCGAATACATAAACAGTTAAAATTTTTAAATCACACACATATATACGATTTACTTTTTCTGACTGAAGTTACAGGGTTACTGAAAAACACGGATAATTCAAATTAAATAACATATCTTTCCAACAGTTTCGACGTAGAAGTTTTAAATATGACTACGTTTACACGATAAACAACTACCGGTATTTATCCAGGTATTTCTTAATATCCATTAGATCCAAAGCAATATTGCAAAAATATTACACATAATAACCAAAATAAGTAACGACAATATTGCCAACATTCAGAAAAAAATAACACCACCGAAAACTTGCTGCTTTGTATTCAAGTGTATGTGAAATATCGGCATTTTTATACATCTTTACCGTTTACACATTCTTTACAGCTAAATCCCGATTAATAACACAGCCACACAAAAAAAAGGTCCGGAATGTTTTAAGAATCCATTGTATTCTTATGCATTCTGAGGCGCTGAATCTGAATTTAATGTCAAAATAGTACCTCATTCGATTAGTTTTGGACTTATAAACCTTATTTTTGAGTATGAAAATAACGTTTTTTGAGGTTATTTCCAAAACTAATCCAATAAGGTGCTATTTTGACCTCAAATTCGGATTCAGCGCCTCAAAATACATAGTATGTCATACAATGGTCTCTTAAAAAATTCCGGACCTTTATTTCTTTTTGTGTGGCTGTGTAATCGTTTAACCCCGTTGTTCGAGAGGATTAGATTTATTACTCCCGATTCAAGGCTAGCCTTAAACAATTTTTTTTATTTTAGGTTGTTGTTGAGACATTTCCAAATAGTTTTTGACAAAAATTGAAATCGCTCATGAAGCCGTTTTTAAATAAAGTCATTCTTCTTCTTCTTCAAGTTTTTCCTGACATCCCAATACGGAGTTTTTTCTATGACACACCCTATAGCATAGGTACTACCCATGATACTCAATATAATCACGACCATTCACACTACTACTTTGTTAATGTCCAAAAAATAAATAAAATTATCATAGAAAAAACTCCATATTGGGATGTCAAGAAAAACTTGAAGAAGAAGAAGAATGACTTTATTTAAAAACGGCTTCGTGAGCGATTTCAATTTTTGTCAAAAACTGTTTGGAAATGTCCTAAAAACAACCTAAAATCAAAAAATTCGGGGTGGTTTGACTTTCCATTTAGCTTTGCTTAAGGCTAGCCGGGGATTAATAAATACATATGCGCGGAATGTGTACTCACAGAACACCAATGTGTGTACTATTTTGTGTACCTGTGCATAAACAATATACGTGTTATATGTAACACTCAGTGTAAAAAGAGGTACCTAGTATTTTTTGAAAAATTGCGTTACGTAATATATGGACAGCCCCTAACTACGGTAGTTAGGTCCCGTGTAAACATAATATATAATATGAAAAGTGGATATCGATGGCTAAGTAGGTCGTATACTAAGGTGGGTGAGCCAATTATTGTCATGTTCTTAATATATATTCTTAAACTTGTTAGTTCGTCCTCTGTGTGATAGTTGGCACTACCAGTATATCTGTTATATCGAAAAGGTGCTTGTAAATATGATGTATCTGTATCCAGTTAGCGTACAAAAAAACGCAGTTCCTGTTTTGTGCTCTTCCACTATAAAAACTTTTAAAATCATGTTGACTGTCGCAAGCTTTGTAGCATCGATTATTGCAGGGCAAGAACGTGATAAATAAACAAACATGCACTTTCTTAGCTTATATTGTGTTTCACTGAATAAAGAAGCGAAAAGCTATATTTTTAAGAATGTTGTCTAAGTAGCTGTGTTCCTAATATTACCATGCAAAGTAGATGACAATAAAAAAATGGCAAAAACAAAAAATAACCAGATAAGATTATTTAGAAGAAAGTTTTATAACACCAGGCTAAGATTACCTGAGATATCAAAGCCATTAAATTATAAAATAGTATGGAATAATTACACAGGTTTACAAAAAAAAAGTCAGGACTATTTGACCGGACCATGGCATTCCTAGGTATTTTGGCGCCCTGAATCAGATCCCGGGGTCAGTTTTGCCCCCATCACGTCAGGAAAACGAAATTTCAAGGTCATTTGGAGATCAAAATGGTGATTTTTTGGGAGCGGCCCCAGGACAACATCTCAACGTTCAGAAAGTATTCAAGACGTACACAGTTACCCGTGAAGTTAACAGGTCGCTTGAGATATTGTCCCGGGCCGCTCCCAAAAAATCACCATTTTGACCTCAAATGACCTTAAAATCTCGTTTTCCTGACGTGATGGGGCAAAACTGACCCCGGGATCTGATTCAGGGCGCCAAAATACCTAGGAATACCATGGTCCGGTCAAATAGTCCTGACTTTTTTTTTGTAAACCTGTGAACGATCACATTTTAGAACAAAATTTATCCGGGATTTTTAGGACGATTTCGGAGATACAATCGAATAAAAACATGAAAAAGGATGTTACAAAAAAGTTCAGGTCCCTATTCAACTTATTTACATGTTCACACTGTATACCAAAATATAATTCAAACATAATTTTTAAAATGGAAAAACAATTAAATTTTCCAATAAACTTTTACGATTTACATTTTATGGTGAAGTTTACGAACGATTGAAAATTTGACTATTGCCAACGTTGTTTAATGTAAATAAAGAAAATGGGATGTTTAATATTTTCAAAATTTAATTTATGAATTCGTTTCTCCATATTTCTTATAATAATAATAATAATAATAATAATAATAATAATAATAATAATAATAAAGGTCTTTATTGAAATCTACCGAGAATATCTTTTCTTTTTTCTTTTTAAGAAAAATAATAATTAAGTCCAATATGTAGATTCGTGGTATCACTAATTTTACGGGTGGAAAAACCCGTTATTAAACTAGACAAAAAAAATTGTTTGCATTTTCGGGTTTAGAATATCATGAAGCCTCGAGAAAATGTGAAAAAAGTGGACGTTAAAAAAATTTCTGTATGTCTGTCTGTATGTAAACCTTATAACTTTTTAACGAAAAGTTCGATTTGAAAAAATCTTTAACCAAAGGATTTAGGACCTTTTCTATTTCATATATGGTTAACATTCGCGTAGGGCAAGGGGGCAAAATGGATAAAAACTATAATTTTTAGCGTTATCTCACTTATTATTTATAGTAATATTAGGACTATTTTTTTTTGCATAAATGAAAATAATGTTTAATTCCCTACAAAAACACATGTCATTACTATCGCAGTCATAGGAAAAATAAAATTTTTATGTTTTTGAATAAATTTATATCTGATAGAAGCCTCGTTAAAAAAGATAATTCTATAAAGATAGAAAGAAAAAAACAAAAAGAAATGGTCAAAAAATACAGAAAAAGTAACGAATCCGTGAAAAACGAAAACAAGAAAATTGCTGAGTGACTTAAACTTTTACGATTAGTTTACAATACATAAGAAGATTTCCACCCGTCTAGAAAAGGTACCCGTTTCACAATTTTTAAGTTTGGTTTTGATTTGTCAAACGGTCTGGCCTGTAGATCTATGGACGGACCTATAGACGAAAATCGGGTTTGTAGAATGTAGAATAGACCTTGGATAAATACATTAAAATCTTTAAAACATTAAATGTTTTAACAAATTTTGTTCCAACAATACTTTCTTTTCTGGATATACCGGAACCGGTATATGCAATCATCATTTTTTCCATAACTTTGGTCCATCTAAATTACGTTTATACCAATATAATCTGATTTTTTCAAATGAACCATCGTAAAATAGAATGCATTTAAATTGAAGGAAATGGTCAAAAATTAGAGAAAAAGAATCGAATCCGTGATAAACGAAAATCAGGGGAATTGCTGATAGACTTAAACTTTTACGATTAGTTTAAAATAAATAAGAAAATTTCCACCCGTCTAGGAAAGGTACCCGTTTCACAATTTTTAGGTTTGGTTTTGATTTGTCAAGCGGCCTGGCCTGTAGATCTATGGACGGACCGACAGACGAAAATCGGGTTTGTAGAATGTATAGACCTTGGACTTTTTTAAGTATTATTTTAAACGCAATACCTTACCAGCGCATCTAGAAATAGGTACGCCTGATAAGAACATTTTAATTATATTTTCTGTTTTAGATTTTTTATCGATGTAAATAATCATTGAGGCGAAATGGCTCAAATTAATAATACTGTAAATATATATACGCCTCAAATAAATTATAGATTTTATTTAATACTTTCTTTTCTCGATATACCGGAACCGGCATATGCAATTATTTTTTCCATAACTTTGGTCCATCTAAATTACGTTTTTACCAATATAATCTGAATTTTTCAAATTAACAATCGTAAAATAGAATGCATTTAAATTGAAATTTGCATGGTATTTTATCAAGTGGAAATAGCTATTTTTACAAGTCAGATAGACACTGTTTAAATTTACATCTCGTTAAATATAATTGTGACTGCGTACAAATTAAAACAATCTATTTTTAACATACATCACCCACCGACACTTCTAATTGGTGTAAGCTCATTTTGACAAGGGCAATCGGCATTATTTCTGTTCAATGTTTCTTTTAAACAAACTTTTTCAACTACACTGATAAAAAGAAATTAAATTTGTGTAAAATTACAAGAGAGATTACGATATATGAACTGTAAAATTGTATTGTTAATGATAATTATCAGTAGTAATATCATAAGTGCATGCTGAATTGTCGATAATTTTTTTACTGTATTGAAAAAATATTTTGCTTGGCAATTTTTCGTGTTACGAAATTCCGAGACAACAGGTAGAGGAATTTTGACGAAAAATGCACGAAAACAATTCCCTTAGGCAAAATGTTTTTTTATATACAGCAAAAAAATGATGTATAATTCAACATGCACGAATATTATTTTGAAATACTATTTAACAAACAAAATAAGGAAGTATATAATTTTACCATGTTTAATGTTGTTTAAACAACAATATTACTTTACAACTATAATTAAAAATTTAAATCTCAAATTTGCCGCGCTTTTTACAACCACTATGTTCACTTGTTCGCGAATGTTGCCAAGTCTAAACTTTGCTTGAGGGATATTTTATGCTTAAGATTATTCCAATAAAATAGTTTTTATCAAATATTTTAGCATTTAAATAAAGATCATTGCTGTTTTTGTTTAAAGTTTAGTTTTCAACTGAAAAGAAATAAAATAACGGGTGTTTCCACCCGTAAAAAAACAATTTGCCATCTGTTTCTAATAAAGTTTGGCAACGCTGTACTGGTGCCAGCGCAGTCATTTGATGTTTTGGTTTCCGTCATTTAAAAGAAGTAAATTATTTACTTCTTTACTGTAAATATATTTTTAATAAATAAGTGTTTAAATTAGTTTTGAGTGGCCTGTTTTTAATACCAAGATTCAATTAAATAAATTAAAATTTATGAATATCAGTGATTTAAAGCTTTTAAGATGGAAAGTGCATAAAATATATTATTTGAAATTAATTAGGATTTACACCTAGGATGTTTTGATAATAAAATAAGCATTTATATTGCTTATCAATAAAAATAAATCAATAAAGGTAAGCTTCACAAATTAAAAACACATTTTGTAAAAATATAACATTTATTAAGATGTCAGTCAACTATAAGTTTCTTGTTTATTATATTATTATCAGATTCATTTTGACCTGATTCGTCAAGAAACTAAAAATGCAAGGTTTTGATTGGCCTATATATTGTTTGTGAAATAATCATTAAAATACACGTAATAATAAATTTAAAATGTAAAAGTTGATAAACTTTGTATATCATAATTTTGTCAAACGTAAATAAAAAGAGAAACGTTAACTCCTAATAAATAATTTACTATTAAAAAGTTTGGAAACCTTAATCAAGTTTTTTTAACAAACACTAAAATGAAACCTTATAAAGTTTTATTTTACGCCTGAGTGGACTTTTTGATTTCTTTATCTTAATGCCACCCTTTCTAGGAACAACCCTCATTATATAATCGAGTAGGTAATTGTGGTTATCGTTCTTGAAGGTATATGGACACATTTACAATGAAATCTACCTAAAGGTTAATTTATTATTTATTTCACGACCTGTTTAACCCCAAATCTGGATTAACAATGTTATCCTTTAATACGGCTCATATTGTATTTTATTCATTTGGATTAAACAGTTTTAAAAAAAAATCTGTAAAACCGAAGTGGAGGAGAATCAAGCGTTGTTAAAATAATATACTATTTATTCGATTTTATTTAAAAGCGCCACTTTTTGTACAATAAATCTGTACGAAAAGTAAAATAATCGATTGGTTGATTGAAATTGAAAGTGACATTGACATTGAAACTGACATTGAAACTGACATTGACATCTAAACTTTAACCTCAAAGTAAAAAATACAAAGTCATTAATCAAGATATTAATATTAACCAAGGGACTGGCTGTTTTAGTCCTGAGGTATATACACTATTTTTTGCAGGACCAAACATAATTTAGGTAGGTAGATAAAATTAAAATTAAAAACCACTCGTCTAAATTCGGTTGTTTTATTTTCGTAATTTAATCAAGATGCGTGAAAATTCATGGCTATCGCGATTTCAATTGTTTTTTAATATGGTTGACACAAACGTCAAAAAAATGGACGAATATGATAAATTTTAAGATGTATAAATTGTTATAACAATGTTATTTTTAAAGGCCCTCTTTGTTAAAATCAAATAAATTGGTTTGAATCGCTAATTTATTACAAAACACGACCAAACCTAATTTTTGAACCAGCAAAGCACATAGTAAGTATAATATTTTAATATTATCAAGGTTGCCGTGATGTTTATTCCCTAGGGAGAAAAACGGCAAGTTTAGTCCCGAAAATGAAAGCGTAAAATTATGTTTTAGTCTTGGTCGTGCAAAAAACTGATTATTTCCCTGATTAAATAGCATCTCGCTATTTAAGAGCGATTAAATAGCATCTCGTTATTATGCCGATAGCTCAAAATTATCAAAAATACAGCTACTTGTTCTATCTACATTTTTTTCAGGAAATAATCTTAAAATATACCCTTCCACCTGATTTAAACCACCTAAACTACAAGCAGCTGTATTTTTGGTAATTTTGCTTTTAAGCAAATTTTTTTAACTTGACTATTTCACAAACAATATATAGGCCAATCAAAACCTTGAATTTTTAGTTTCTTGACCAACCAGATCAAAATGAATCTGATAATTTTTGCACATATGCAATTATCACTTGGTTGCTATGGAAACAAGAAACTGACGGTTCCTGACATCTTAATAAATGTTATATTATTGCAAAATGTGTTTTTAATTTGTGAAGCTTTCCTTCAGTTGATTAATTTTTATTGATAAGCAATATAAATGCTTATTTTATTACCAAAACATCCTAGGTATAAACCCTAATTATTTTCTGATAATATATTATATCTTATGCACTTTCCATCTTAAAAGCTCACTGATATTTATAAATTTTAATTTATTTAATTGAATCTTGGTATTAAAAACAAGCCACTCAAAACTAATTTAAACAACAAGTGAACATCGTGGTTTTAAAAAGCGCGGCAAATTTGAAATTTAAAATTTTAATTATAGTTGTAAAGTAATATTATAATATTGTTCTTTAGTTCTTAAATTTTGTATTTAAATATGAAACAACATTAAACATGGTAAAATTATATACTTCTTTATTTTGTTTGGACTTGGTACAAAATTCCGAGACCGCAGGTCGAGGAATTTTGACGAAAAATGCAGAAGCAAAAAATTTTTTAATACAGTCAAAAAATTATCGATAATTCAACATGCACTTATGATATTACTACTGATAATTCATTATAAAAAGCTTGTTTTCTCAGCAAAATTAACAAAAACACAGCTACTTGCAGTTTAGCCGGTTAAATAATTAGGTCTCGGGATATAACCTATGAATAAAAAACAGTCTATGATACACGGATGTTAACTGTTAGAGCGATTACCCAGAGTGCCACGTGAGCTCGGACAGCGAAACGAACAGTATTTTTCGCCCTACTACTATTTTCATGTTTTCTGATCAGGATAAAGTAAAAACAAGAAGTTTTCGTAAAAGCCAAAAAATTTTGCAAATTTCAACGCTCTGTAACTCTTTTTCTGATTAAACAAAAAAAGTTATTTAGATAAATTGTAGAGAATTTAATAACGAACAAATATCTTGTTTATTCTTTGTTGAGCGACGAATAGAAAGATATGATCCAAAAGCAAAAAAATGCGTTTTTGCACATAACTATGCAAAAAAATCGCACAGATGTGCAAATTTAGATTTAAAAATTCCAAACGAACCCCTTTGGATTACAAAAAAACAGAGTGCGCATTTCATTGCAAGGTCAAACTGCCGTTTGACTGTACTATAAAAATTTATACATTTGTACACTTAATGTAAAATAGAAAAACTGTATGAATTTTCTCGTTCCTTGATTCTATTTTTTGAATTTCTTCATGATGTAGACTATATCTCAAAATTGGTTAAAATTCTCTTAAGCAATACTGCCGAGAAAATTGCATTATCGAATACGATATTTAAAATTATTATTATTTATTTACATGTTGATAAATTTGTTTACCTTGTTCAATATAGTTTATAATTTTAATTTCGTTACATGTACTTCTCCGAATTAAAAAGTAAGGTTATCTTGATAAGATATATAAAATGCTTCTATTAAAGTCAATAGATTAAACAAAAATAGCAATTTTTCCGACTATATTGAAAAAATAAATTTTACCATGCAATAAGTCTTGATTTGAAGACACCAAACCAAACACAAAAAAAGAAGAAGAACAAAAAAGAACAACACTGAATAATGCAATGTAGCCATAGCCTAGGCCTATTTTGTTTTGCACTATGCTTTTTTACTTTAGAAAAAAAACTTTATTTATAGGTAAACTTTGTTTTCTATACACAACATGAACTAAATGCAAGTTTATTAATGTTAAACTGAGATGTAAATTTAAAAAGTATGAGCTTAAAATGTAAAAATCATGCACCTCGGCAATTACCATATCACGTTTAAAAGCTAGGAACAGCTGTTCTTGTCAAAAAAACAAGTTCCGAGAAATTAAGACCGTATTTTCGTTTGCTATAAAAGCCTACCGAAGGCAGGTAAATGTTGAGTGATTTAAATGTTGAAGATTCTGGTCTAAAAAGTCGGATAATAGGTTGGGAAAATGAAGATTTTATAAAAATTATCAAGAACACTTTAAGAATATACAATGTGAAACAAAAATTATTGAATACAATTATAAAATATAATAAAGTCCCTGCATATTTATTTAAAAAAAATGGTATTATAAAATGTTTGAAAAAATCTGTAATATATTGTTCAATAAATAAATTTGCTTATCCTTAATGATCTATTTCTATTTCCTTATTCAAGAAGTTCCAGAAATATCTAAACAACCTAAAATGACAGTTAATATAGTACTATGTACTTTAATAAATTATCTGTTTAAGTTAAAACAACAGTTATAAATTTAAAAAATTGGAAGTTCAATATTCATTTAAAACCAATAACAAGGGAACCGTCTATAAATTCGTACAAAAAGTCATACGATAATTAACATGAAAATTCTTAATGCATTCTGAATGGCCAATAATTGATTTTAAGGTTGATTTACCTAATAAGTTATTAGTAATAACACAACCACAATGTTTTTCTGTCGGTTGACGTGGATCAGAAATGGTTTCGCTGAATACGAATCCGTCGTACGCTTTGGCCCATCGTCATGTATTTATTTATTTATTTTATTTATTTATTTATTTAATAGTTTATAGTCGTTTTGTGACCTTTTTTAGGGTATTTTATAACATATTAAACTATATTAATCTGAATGTATTATATATATTTTTGGAATCAGCGCGTCGAGATCTATCGACCTGACTTTTTTTTCTCTATCCAGACGATGACCGAAATTTGACGATTTTGACCATATCTCAGATTTTTTTCTTTAGATTAATATTTTGGTATATGAGCAAATTTTTTATTATTTTATTTTCAAAAAAAAAGGTTTTTCGTATTAAAAAAAAACCTGACAAGATGGGCCAAAACGGACGACGGATTCGTGTTCAGCGACCAAAAATACACCTAGATATTTGATTTTGACCATTTCTGATCCACGTCTACCGAAAAAAATTGTGGTCCAGGGTAATTAACACTAAACTAACTAAGAATTTGACCAATGAAATGTCAGATTTGTTTGTCACATTTTATTTCATTGGTTAATGGGTAACATAACCCTCAATAAAACTTATGTCAAATTAGGAGAATTAAAAAAAGTTTTATCTGAAATGAAAATTTTATGACTTTGTCGACCTCATATCCACTTTACATAGCACTCTTCAATTCCTTGAAAATTTCAACTTCTACATCGAAACCCGTCATTCTGCGGCGCATCTTTCTTACATAAATAAACACCGAACGTAACTATTACCGTATCACGCAAACACACTGTAGACACAACTAATAGACACAGACGTCTTCGACAAAAAAAACTAAACACTTTTAGAAGGCCGGAAGAGGATCTAATTTCGGAGAAGAGGGTAAAAACAGGCACACGTGCAAACGCGACTGGTGGAAGGATCGACAACAGGAATAGGGAATACAGTGTGAAGACGACCAGCCTGCGAAATCGTTTCGTTCGTACTAACCCATCTAACCTAGCGGCATTTGAGAGGCGAAATGCCGACAGATTTGCTCATCGCAGAGGGATGGCTGGATGTCGCGCCTGTGTCCTTGCCAAAAAAGCGTCCACGCGGAGATAAGGGAACGTTCAAGTACTACGTAACACAAAATTTGGTCACTTCTGAACGGTTAGCCAAAAACCGGTTATTGCCTATGGTTTTCCATCACTACTTTTTTGGTTTAGAGGATTTAGTGAACGCCGTGTGCAATAAAATTTCTAACGAATCCATATCTTAGGCCTAGATCATTGTTAAAAACGTGATCCAATAAACATTTTATAAGTTTATAATTTTTTAAGTGTAATGTTTTTACGGACACCCCCTCTGTAACGTGGCGTAAAGTTTCAATCACAGCACAGACAACTTTTTTTGGGGGGAGGGGGTTATAAGGCCCACAAAAAGAAAAAAAATTGTCTGTGCTGGGGTTGACCCACCTATTCTTATGTGTTTTGGGATTCTGAACATGAGCATCCGAAAATACATAAGAATAGGTGGGTCTCAACCCCAGCACAGACAACTTTTTTTTGTGGGCCTGTGTTATGAGTGATAATTTATCACGCTTCGCTATCTATTATAAAATTCCTACGCATTCCTATGTACCCTATATGTAGTAATTTCAAACAGTGTGTGAATTTTACAATTAAAAATAAAACAATAAGTTATTTGAGCAATAATTGTGATGCGAGCCCGGAAAAGAAGTAGTTTCGGCTCAAAGGCATTTAATTATACTATGTAAAATAAGCTCAGATCGAGGTATTCATTTACCGAGGCTCCCAATAAATAGAATTAAAAAAAAAATATTTTAAAGTAAATATGTAGTCACTTTTATCTATATTTTACTAACTGCAGTCCATGGACTTTCCTATATACGATGTTGTTTTAAACACAAAAAATAAATTTATTAAAAATTTATTAAAATATTTTTTTTTATTTTTTTTTTCATTTGAAACAATATTTCTTTTTTCTTAAAAACAAACATTAACCCACTGAAAACAAAAAAATAAAACATAAAAAAATAATTTCTTTCAAAATTTGTTTTTTTTTTTATGTTTTATCACATGCAATAAGAGCGTCGACATGACATGAGTTAATTAGGGATGCATGCAACATTTTTATTAAAAAAAATCTATCTGGCGCTTTATTTTAAATTTTTGTAAAATTTCAAATTTTAAAATAATTTACCCATTTGTGCCGCATTATCTCGAGATTCAGTAAACCGATTTTCGATTAAAAATCACTATTGCATTAAGCGTGAAATAAAATTTAAAACGACAAGTAACTTGTCCTATTTTCTTAGATCCTTAAAAAAGCCCGCATAGACTTTCCGAATTTATACGTTAAAAACTTAGAATGCACCTATCTTGAGGCATTTTGAAAAATCCGTTTTTTGTTAAAAATACGTCTAAAAGTGACAGTTCCAAATCGAGTTCAAAGTCGTAAAATTGTTTTTTTTTATTTGGGCCGCAAAAGTCCAAACCCTACTCAATAAACCAGGAGCGGTTGTATGCAGCTGTTCATACCGCGTTTTGATAAACTGCGCATGCACACGCGTATGCGCTGACCGTTATTCAATATATTATTTTAAATAAAAAACATTAAAAAAAAAACACCAAACAGACGCCAAACCAACGTTAACGTAAACCAAGGCATTTATTTTATTTATTTATAGCATTTAATACAGAGGCATGGAGAGCCCCAAATAGGCTCCTGTCATTAAAAAAAAAAACACCAAACAACAAAAAAACAAAACAAACTCCGGCACGGACAGCTGTAATTAGGCGCTTGTAATAAACACAAAATCCAAACTATCTGAATTATTTCCAGGTAAAGCCTCTTTTAATGACCTGACACTGGATTGTTATTTTAAAAAATTAATTTTTAAACAAATAATTTTTGCATGCTCCCGGTAAATGAATACTTTGATGCGACCAGTGATAAGTTATATTACCTTATACTTTATTAATTGGTTATCTACATTCTTCACGTTTTTATGTAAAAAAACCGCGTGTCCTAAAACCGCAAGTAGAAAACTGATATATTTTTGCGCATGACATGAACCGCGCTATACAACCCAGGCGCGCACAATTAATACTCCCAAATTGCTTGTTCGTTTGCGGGCATTATTTATTATACATTTATTTTAGTTATTAAAAATAAAATAAATATATTTTATATAATTACCAGTAGTCGGCGAATTTCCAGTACTCGCATAGTCGCCGCGTCGACTCTAGCGTTGAGGCAAGGTTTTAAATATTTACATTTTTATTTCTTTTTATCTTGATTTATTTAATGATTTCATTTAAACGAGTAAGGTGGGAAAAAAAATTATCGATAAATAAAAATTAAAAACTTTCGTATTCGATAAAAATCGAATGTCGGTTTTTTCTTTGAAAAACACCGAAATATATACATACAGAACGGTCCAAAAGTCACCCCCCCCCCTCTTAACTTTTGAACCAGTTTAGATATCGACTTCAAATTTGGAACTTTTAAATAAGACAACTTAAACTATCTTTTAGCATATATTTAATACTCTCAGCTCTTAAAATGTGGGCAGGGGGGCATGGGGGCACATTTTTTTTAATGGAAAGGGGGTCGTGTAATACATCATTTTAAAGCTTATAAAATTCTCCATTTAACTCCATATTTTTAAATAAAAAAAAAAATGGTTTTAAAATGGGGTTGAAAATGGGTATTAATGTCAAAATTCCTCAAAAAAAAACAAATAATTTTTAAAAAATGCCTAATTTCATCATAAAAAAATGTTAATTATACTTTTAAACTAATTTTAGTTGACATAAATAAAAATTTATAAAAAAAAACTTAAAAAATCGAATGTTTTAGCACAAAAAATTGAAAAATCAAAACCTTAAAAAACATTTTTAAAAAATTTAAAAATGTTAGTTTAAATAGAGTTTTATAAGCTTTAAAATGATGTATCACACGACCCCCCTTTTCATTTAAAAGAATGTCCCCCCATGCCCCCCTGCCCACATTTTAAGAGCTGAAAATATAAAATATATGCTAAAAGATAGTTAAGTTGTCTTATTTAAGAGTTCTAAATTTGAAGTCGACATCTCAACTCATTAAAAAGTTAAAAGGGGGGGGGGGTGACTTTTGGACCGCACTGTATGTATAGTTAATATTGTTGTGGGTAACAAATTAGTCGTCAAATGTTTCGATCTATAAAAATTTCCCTAATAATTCGGAAAAATTATTTTGTAAGCCTATGTTTCTGTGTTTATTTTCAACGTTGATGAGTCATAACTGAGTTTACGCCGACTACTGATCATTACTCACAGGAAAGTATAGCAGTACCTATTAGATTTGTTTTTTTCGCCTTGCATACAAAGGGGCGTATCTCAAATATTTTAAATTTTTTGAAAAACTGGGAAACTTGACTGAAATTTTATAATAACAATTTTAAAATGGTTTTCCTCTAAAATACAAATTTTTGAGATACGCCCCTTTGTTTGCAAGGCGACGAAGCGTGAATCTTGCAACGTGACTAAAGATTTGCGCGAAAAGCGAAGAGCGTTTTTTTTTTCATGCCAATTTTGTAGAGCGCGAATAACGTACTGCGCAAAAGTTATTTGCGCCAAAAATGCTGCGCATTTTTTCCGCGCAATTTTTTTTATGGGCGAAAATCACCGCAAATTATTAATTAACCTTGGGGTTAGTCCTACATGACCATAATAAAAATAATGCGTTACCGATTGCGTTACGAAAATATTGTACATGAAGTAACCTACAATGAACCATTGCAAAAGTGTTATTTTCGGGACGGAAATGTATTTTGTTTTGCTTTCGGTATACTGTGTATGAAGTTGACATATACCGAGGAATATACTTTCGAATATGTCCGTCGAAAAAAGTATGTTTATTTCCGTTTCATTTGGACTTCATTTGAGTTCATGGCAGTAAAACAAAGGAACTTTTTTGTTTGTATAACATTTGAAAGCTGACGCAGATCTTTCAAAAAGCTTTCACAAATTGTTTAGGGGGAGAGAAGGAGTCTAAAAGTTATAGAATTACCTTATGTAATTATTGGATATTCCCTATGATTAATTTATTATTTAAAATAAAGCATGGAGTTTTCCATTTCAATAATAAATAAAAGCACCAGTTGAATATTTGTTAAATCTTTAGATCTATTGGCATCTTTAACAAAAAAAACAACCAAACAGAAATTGTTTCTTAATTAAATTAAACAACTTTCTAAAAAAAATATTGTGTACAGAAATAATTCAATTATTTTTTATGTAGAATTTAGTCAAAATCAAGACAATGATGAAATGTATTTTTAATAAATCAGGTTTTGCAATGAGATGCAAATTTTTCTACCAAATTCCAAAATTTTATTTTTGTAAAAGGTCAAAAATGAATATGTCAACAATGCGACCTTGATTGCATCGTTCTAAATAAAAATAACCCTATGAAAAATGACCAATAGAGAACAGAAGAAATTTTCTATTGGTTTTTTTGAGGTTTGTACTCGGTTATTGAACTGGTATATACCAATACAGACCAATAGAAAACGACTTACGTAAGTCGGTTTCTATTGGTAAACTCCAATATAGACCAGTACAATAACCGAATACAAAGCGAAAAAAAACCAATAGAGACTCGAAAAACGTATTATTGGAAATTACCAATACAATCTTGTGTAAGTCGTTTTCTATTGGTTTATAATGGGCTTCCCAATAAAATAACCGATAGAGACCAATACAGACCAATAGAGAGGCATACAATGTATCTTATTGGAAATTACCAATATAATTTGTAGAAGTTGGTATATTGGTTTATATTGGATTTTACCGGTACAATAATGTACCAATACGGACCAATAAAGATAAAATGTATCTTATTGGAAATAACCAAACCATAGACGCCGGCTTTTTAAACGAAACCGCGAACAAAAAACCATTGTTTTTATATTCATTCAATTTGAATAATTCAAAAATAATGGTTTAACTTAAACTTTAGTAATTTTTATCAAAGTTGGAAAATGTTGCCTTCATAAAGTTAGGAAATTGCAATAAAAAATTGTAGCTTTTTGCCAAAAAATTTATATCTTTGTAAAATATAAATATTTCAAAATAATTTTTCCATTGTCGTAAACTTCAAACCTTTGTCTATAAATAGCTGTAGTTAAAAATTTTATAAAATAAATATTTAATATTTTTTTTTGCTGTTTAAATCACAGGCTGCAAAATGGCTGAATCAGCCCCAGAGCGAGGCAGATTCAACCCAGACAAGGGGCAGTTTCAAACATAAATAATATTAAAAGTTTTTATATTGGTATTTGCCAATAAATATAATATAAAATATAAACCAATAGAAAAAATATTTTTTTTTTATTGGTACTTACCAATAAATATAATATCAAATATAAAACAATACAAACCAATAGAAAAAAAAAGTTTTTTTTATTGGTATTTACCAATAAATATAATATCCAATACAAACCATTAGATACCAATTGGTATTAATATTATAATATAAAAAAAATATTTGAAAAAGACCAATACGTATTGGTCTGTACAGACCAATAAGTGTTTGTATTGGTATGTGCCAATAAATATAATATAGATATTTCGACAAATATGAACCAATACAAAAAAGAAGGTTTTTGTACTGGTATTTACCAATAAATATAATATCCAATATAAACCATTAGATACCAATATAAAAAAAAATATTTGAAAAAGACCAATACAGACCAATAAGTTTTTGTATTGGTATTTACCAATAAATATAATATCGATATTTCGTCAAATATAAACCAATACAAAAAAGAAGGTTTTTGTACTGGTATTTACCAATAAATATAATATCCAATATAAACCATTAGATACCAATATAAAAAAAAATATTTAAAAAAGACCAATACAGACCAATAAGTTTTTGTATTGGAATTTACCAATAAATATAATATCGATATTTGGTCAAATATAAACCAATACAAACCAATACAAAAATAAGGTTTTTGTATTGGTACTTACCAATAAATATAAAGTCCAATATAAACCATTAGATACCAATATATATTAAAAAAAATATTTAAATAAACCAATACGGACCAATAAGTTTTGTATTGGTATTTACCAATAAATATAATATCCAATTTAAACCAATACATACCAATAAAATAACATATATTTTGGAAAAGAACCAATACAGACCAATACGTTTTGTATTGGTAATAACCAGTAAAAATTTTTTCCAACACAGACCAATATAAACCAATAGAGTTTAATTTTAATACCAATAAAGACCAATAAAACCAATAGAGACCAATAAAAACCAATACAAATTTCTATTGGTTTGTATTTGATTTCTATTGGTCATTTTTCATAGGGAACCATTTATATTCATAAAAATAACGACCTAAATTTACGTTAGAAAAGCTTGTTTTATATTTTTATTTTCGTGTATTTAAGTGTATTAAATAAATTGTGATTTTGTGTATTTTTTTTTTCATGGTTTAATATTTATAGTGTTTATTTTTTGTACAACTTCTAATACTTATTTAATGTTATTTATTACATTTTTATGCTTCACTTTCTGTTAACTGATATTGTTTTAATTACACAATTATTGTACTATTCACAGTGCCTGCGCTAGAACAGTGTTATACGGTAGTTTTAAAAATTTTCGAAATCGTCCTAGACAAAAAATTCTTGGACATAAATTTGTTTCATAAAAAAATAAGCCGTAAAGATATGAGAAGCTTATTTTTAAAATGCAACAAGTCCATTTCTTAACTTTTTGGACTTTTACCTTTTTGAAAATAAAATACAATTAAATTAAATAAGCTAATTTTCAACATACAACAAGTCAATTTCCCAACTCTTTGGACTTGCTTCGTTTTAAAAATGAACTCCTAATATGTAATGCTACGCATTCTATTATATAGGGTGTCTCAACGAAGCCGACTCGGTCGATATATAGTAAAGTATCCACTTTAGAGAAAAACTTTAAAGGAAAAAGTTGTATGGTTTCAAAAAAGGCACATTCTAAAAATATTTTTAAATATACAGGATGGTCCTCCTAGGCCTAGGAGGACCCCTATAGGGTGGGTAACATCTGACTTCATTTTTTTTAAACGGAATAGTATATTTTTTATTATGTCAACTTACTTGTCATAAAAATACCTTTATTTTAATATCGTATTATATTGGTCTATTGTTTATAGTTTTTGAGATAATTTTTTTTTTTTGAGAAAAAATGCATTTTTAGTGATGGGTTGAAACGGCAGACTAACATCTCTACTCTAAATTTCTCTACTCCCTAACATCCCTACTCCATAACATCCCTACTCCACAACAACTCTACTCCGTAACATCTCTACTACCTAACATCTCTACTCCGTAACAACTCTACTCCGCACTATATGCACTCGATTAGCCACTTGTCTTAACTCAAATGAATATTTGTCAAATATGAATTTAATTTATTAATTACTTACTTATTAGTGCATATTAAGAGTACGCGATCATTGTGCACGGTGCGGTGGTGCGACAGTTTAAATCAACTTCAAATTACCCCATTTATGTTTCTATACGTCGATTCTATGATACTTTAGGATGATTTTAACTAAAAATAAAAAAAAATCTATCGAGCACATTTTTTTTATTAAACAAAAACCCCGTATGTTGGACACTTACCTTGTATATGACTTTTCACTAAATATTTACTCAAATTATTATTATTTTTTTGTTTCGTTTTGTTTAATATACGTGAACTGCAAAATAATCGTCATAAAAAAATAAAATTTATAATAAAAAACCCCTTATACTAGGTGACACAAGAAGTATTGCCTACGAATTATCTCCGTAACTATAAAAGATAACTTTTTGAAATTTACAGAACTTGTATGAACCGTAAATACCCCCATTTTAGCATGGTCATTATAAAAATATCACTTCCGGTCTAAGCGGAAGTGATACCAACTTTTTTAAATGGAACCCTTTACATTTGCTTACATATTTAGATTCGTATTTAAATTCTATTTTCATTCTCAATATTTGTGTTAAATATGGCGCCACAGGAGACATTTTACATAAAAACAACATGGCGGTCCTATGACTTCCATATTGGAATATTTCTGAAACTTTTCATTTCAAATCTTTTAATAGTAGGCTAAAAATTTACTGTTTATCTGAAACTGATTGTCTTTTGTTTTTTTTTTGAAAATGTCGTTATGTTAATTTTTTTTAATCATCAACTTTAACGCCATTTTGTGCTAATTTTTTAAATGAATCGACCTATTATTGATTTCACTAGATCAAAAACTCAGGTATACTCAAGAAAAACGTAGAAATACTCTAATAGCGTTGGCCCTTTTCGGGGAAAATGTCCATATTCCCTTGGGATTTAATAAGCTCCCAACGGAATATGGTCATTTTCTCAAACAATTTCCAACCCTATTAGGGTGTTTGTACTTTTTTCTTGTAGAGTATACCTGAGTTTTTAATTTAGCGAAATCAAAAAAAGGTCGTTTCCTTTAAAAAATTTAGCACAAAATGGCGTTTAAGTTGATGATTTGAAAAAAAAACTTCAAAATAGCGTCATATCCATAAAAACAAAAGGAAATCAGTTTCAGATCAACAGTAAATTTTTAGCCTACTATTAAAAGATTTAAAATGTTAAGTTTCAGAAATATTCCAATATGGACGTCATCGGACCGCCATGTTGTGTTTATGAAAAATGCATCCTGTGGCGCCATCTTTAATGCAAATATCGACTTGTGATATGTTAATAAAAAGATAATTTAAATACGCATCTATAAATGTAAGCATATATATAGGGTTCCATTTAAAAATCAAAAGTTGGTATCACTTCCGCTAAGACAGGAAATGATTTTTTTATAATGACCATGATAAAATGGGGGCATTTACGGTTCATACAAGCTCTGTAAATTTCAAAAAGTTATCTGTTATCTTTTATAGTTACGGAGATAATTCGTAGGCAAACTTGTATCATCCGTTATAAGAGGTTTTTTATTATTAATTTTTTTTTTATGAAAATTATTTTGCAGTTCACGTATATTGAACAAAATAAAACAAAAAAAAATAATAATAGTTTGAGTAAATATTTAGTGAATAGTCAAATACAAGGTAAGTGTCCAACATACGGGGTTTTTGCTTAATAAAAAAAAATGTGCTCGATAGATTTTTTTTATTTTTGGTTAAAATCATACTAACGTCTCATAGAATCGTCGTATAGAAACAGAAATGGGGTAATTTGAAGTTGATTTAAACCGTCGCACCACCGCACCGTGTGTGGCTTTTAGAATAATTCATTTAGGATTGTTCTAGATTTGAATTTAAAGATAAACGTTTTCTACGAAAAAAATAAAATAATCTAGAAGAAGAAGATTCTTCGTTCTTTGAACTGCTCATTTATTATTAAGTGGCTAATAAAGTCCTTATAGTGTGGAGTAGAGTTGTTACGGAGTAGAGATGTTATGGAGTAGAGATGTTACGGAGTAGAGTTGTTGTGGAGTAGGGATGTTATGGAGTAGGGATGTTAGGGAGTAGAGAAATTTAGAGTAGAGATGTTAGTCTGCCGTTGAAACCTGTTTCAATTTCTTTACTTTTTGTCAAAAATGAATAAAATTGTGCAAGCTAATCTTAAAAGGGTGTATCTAATTACTTTATAAACAAAAAAATAAAATGTTTTACACAGGGCGTTCAAAATTAAATTTTAAACTTTTGGATTTTCAAACATAAAAAACTCAATTTTTTATTCGCTTATTAAATGTAGGATAAAATTCTACATTTAATAATATAGCATTCCATTAAAAAAAAAATTTTTTAAATCGAATGCTATATTTTTTATTTACTGATTAAATGTAAATTTTTTTCTGCATTAAATTTTAATGAACAAATATAAAATATACCATTCCATTTAAAAAAATTGAGTTTTTTATGTTTGAAAATCTAAAAGTTTAAATATTAATTTTGAACGCCCTGTATAAACATTTCATTTTTTGTACATAAAGTAATTAGATACTCTTTTAAGATAAGCTTGCAAAATTTTATTAATTTTTGACAAAAAGTAAGGAAATTGAAGCAGGTTTTATCTCATCACTAAAAATGCATTTTTTCTCAAATAAAATTATATCTCAAAAACTATGGTCTGTTTCATCAAGCAAGATAGTAAATTAAAGTGAATATTTTCAAAACAGATTCCAGTATTGGTTGTGCGAATATACTGCGTAGTTTATTTTATAAAACATAACTATATTATATACACAAACATATACTATTCAAACCTGCTGTAAAAATATTTACTGTGCGATTTTTAATTTACTATCTTGCTTGATGAAACAGACTATATAAACAATAGACCAATATGATATTAGAATTAAGGCATTCTTATGACAAGTAAGATGACATAATAAAAAATATACCATTCTATTTAAAAAAATTAAGTCTAGGAGGACCATCCTGTATATTTCAAAATATTTTTAGAATGTTTATTTTTAAAACCATAAACTTTTCCCTTCAAGGTTTTTTTTTTGTTTTTGGTGGGATTACTTTCAAAATAGGGATCTTCCCCTCGTAGAACTTGATTTTTCCTGAAAATTTAAAGTCGATCGGATTATTCGTTCTTGAGTTATCGTGTTCACAAAAATCGTGACATCAGACAGACAGACAGACAGACAGATAGACAGACAGACAGACAGACAGACAGACAGACGGACGGACGGACGGACGGACGGACGGACGGACGGACGGACGGACGGACAGACAGACAGACAGACAGACAGACAGACAGACAGACAGACAGACATACAGACAGACAGACAGACAGACAGACAGACAGACAGACAGACAGACAGACAGACAGACAGACAGACAGACAGACAGACAGACAGACAGACAGACAGACGGACAGACAGACAGACAGACGGACAGACAGACAGACAGACGGACGGACATTTGCAAAAAAAAAGTTGCTTATTTTTTCATGAAACAAATTTATCCAAGAATTTTTTGTCTTAAACAATTTTTGATTTTTTTTTTCAAAATTCGAAACTACCGTATTATATTATTTTTGCGCCGATGTCACGTTTTTTGTGGACACGGTAACTCAAGAACGAATAATCTAATCGACTTGAAATTTTCAGAAAAAATCAAGTTCTTGAGGGGGAAGCTCCCTATTGTTTTTGAAAGTCGAAAAAAGCTGAAAGAAAATTCCGATTAACGTAACTTTTTAAGGAAAATTTACTTTTATTATAAGGATTAATTATATCACTTTTGAAAGTAATCCCCCCAAAAACAAAAAAGTAATAAGGGGCGTAACTTAAAAAAAAATCAAAAACTTTTCGTTTTCCGCAAAAAGAAAATAAAAAAAAACGGATTTTTTTTTGAAATGTTTTTTTTTAATTTTTCGTTTTTCAAAAAAAATAAAAGTATTTGGGAAAATGGAATATACCATTTACTGTGAATAGTTTATAATGGGATGCGTAGCATTACATATCTTCATGGCTTGTTTTATAAATAAACTAAATACTACCAGACACCGTGATATATTTTCGAAAATAATTGATTCTCTACACTGTAAAAAATAATGGGAAAACTACCATACATATTTGAAGTTTTTCCATACCTACTATGTACATATGTATAAATGTAATCAGTATAGTAAAATTTCCATACTTTAATCGAAAACTCGACTACGTTTACATGCATATGCTATAAAAGTAATGATTTTTTTCGATACAGCGTTATTAAAAAATTACGGGTATGGGTATGGGACTGGCCATGTATTTTATCGGGAAAATCTCCATATCTCCGAAACTAACTCACAGTCTAATGTCGTAAAATGACTGACTGGGGTGCAGTGATGCCGATTGGAAACAATACTTTGGATATTTTATTGTAAATTTTAAGATACATTAGTTCTGTATGAGTTTTATATGAACTAGTAGTTTAGTTTTAATAGATTTAAATATACTATATTATTAAATTGAAAGTTTTTGCCCGATTTGTATAGTTTAGTTTTGATTTTTGGGGAATAGGGCTTTGGATCTGACTAAAATTGTTATCTAATTTGACGTTTCGACGATGGATTTTCGTCGTTTTCGAACAGAGAATTAAAGCCAAAGATTAGTCATTGTCACTAACAATAAACACTCACATAAACAAAACATTATTTAAACAAATAAATAACAGTTAAAAAATAAAATCAAGACTACTACTACTACAGCCTGAAAGTCGACTAGCGACATATACATTTTACACCACAAAGCTGTATCGCGTTTCTGTTAGTAAATAAACAAACAAAAAGATGACACCTTCATAAATATTGGTCTGAAATTACTTCTTGAGGTAAATGGAGGTTTGCCTAATTTTATTTAGATATTTACCTCGTAGATTCTACGAATTTTATTCACCTTGTTTTATAGGCAGACTAACATCTCTACTCTAAATTTCTCTACTCCCTAACATCCCTACTCCATAACATCCCTACTCCACAACAACTCTACTCCGTAACATCTCTACTCCGTAACAACTCTACTCCACACTATAAGGACTTTATTAGCCACTTAATAATAAATGAGCAGTTCAAAGAACAAAGAATCTTCTTCTTCTAGATTATTTTATTTTTTTCGTAGAAAACGTTTATCTTTAAATTCAAATCTAGAACAATCATAAATGAATTATTCTAAAAGCCACAATGACCGCGTACTCTTAATATGCACTAATAAGTAAGTAATTAATAAATTAAATTCATATTTGACAGTGACTTAGCATGACAAATATTCATTTGAGTTAAGACAAGTGGCTAATCGAGTGCATATAGTGCGGAGTAGAGTTGTTACGGAGTAGAGATGTTATGGAGTAGAGATGTTACGGAGTAGAGTTGTTGTGGAGTAGGGATGTTATGGAGTAGGGATGTTAGGGAGTAGAGAAATTTAGAGTAGAGATGTTAGTCTGCCGTTTTATAAACCATTTTCCACCTTTCACCACAGCCTTTTATATCTTTTAAGTGTTTTAATCCAAATATTTCTGTTTTTCATGTCAAAAATAGAAACTATAGTTATAACGTTACTATTTTGACCATTACTAGACAGTCTAGATCTTATAAAAATTACTTAATTTTTTATTTAGTTACATTACATTACATAAAAAACATCAAAATACACAGTATTTTTCTTATGAAATGTAAAACAGTACTATTTTACTGTCTTATATCTAATTTAATAAGCAAACTCAAGTTTGCATTTATTTAGGAATAGGCAACCCATTAAACAGCTATGTATTGTATTAAATATAAAACCAAGAAAACTAAAGCTAAATGAAAATCACATTTCCCGTTTGACATACATATAAATTTGTATGCTATTTATAATTATTTTTTGCTTTGCTTTTCTTAAAAATTAATAAAAATTAGAAAGTTTTAAAATAAGAAACTTCATATTTTTCGGGATTGTAGGAAAAATAGTTTACATAACTCGTTGGAAAGTGTATGTCACTTTCCACACTAGTTATGTAATATACTATTCTAGACTCATAAAAAATATAAATAAAAACGCATAGTGTAGAGAATTGCTTCAAACATATTTGGGATTAGCACGTGAAAAACTGTAGGTAGGGTTGGGGAAAAACCAAAGAAATAAAGTTAATTATGACATCATCAGTGTCGTATTAAATACGATCATTAATTATTCGATTCACTTTATACAAATATTTACTGCGACTATTAAGGTTTAGGGCGTGTGTATCAGATAATATCTCCTTAATGGTCGGTTTTCATTAACTTTGTGATAAGTGAATTAACACTTAATATCGTTATGAAAAATTTTAATCATCAATCGTTAGTAGGTATTTAGCAAAATGTGCGTCGAAAAAAAAACTTTTATCCAATACATACAGATAATAAGACAATTACCAGCTTTATTTTAAATAGATAAACTCAATAATAACCCCCGCGTGGCTTTTACTTTATTGAGTGGATAATTATTTATTTTACCCACTCAACTGTCATTTGTCAAATTATTTTCTTGTAAATGTCATTAAAATTTTTAATAAAAATATGAATTCCTAAGCTATTTATTGGATAAAACCTTGTATGGCACTCATGGGTAAACCGATATTGCCCTCTCGAAAATTAACCTGCTTGGCTGACGCCTCGCAGGTTAATTTTCTCATGTGCAATATCTTACTTTACCCACTAGTACCATAAATAACTATTAATTAGTATATTTTTGCCAGGGTAATGACTAAGGCCCGTAAGTGGACGAGCAAATCAGTAAAAAAACAGAGTCGGATTGACAAAGTCCTAACTGGCCCAAGCAAATCAAAAACCGACTGGTTGCTGGAAAAAGGAAGAACTGTAGTCAGACAACTTGTAGGGGTCCTCACGGGCTAAGGAAGCACCTGGCAACAATGCGGATTCTAGAGAGTCCGCAATGCCCAGAGTGCGGAGAGGATGAAACATCCTCTCATTACTTAGCCGAGTGTGTCAGATACGTCAAAATCAGGTTGCAAGTCTTTGAAACTCAAAGACTCAACCAAGAAGAACTAAGAGATCTCCCCTGGGCCAATATCCTGACCTTTATTGAAAGGACGGGCAGGTTCAAGGAGGACTCAAATTAGTAAATGGCTGGGATTTCCTGGGGTGACAAAAAGGGCCAGAAATGGCCTAGTTGTCCGGCTTTGGCCAACCCAAAAATGTACTACTACTACTACACAAAAAATTAACTATAACTAAAATAATATAGCACTTACTACTTTCGTTGAGATCAAAAGACAGTGAAGACTCTTCCATTTGTCGCTTTTCTCTCTCCACTGAAAAAAACAAAATTTATAATAATAATAGTAATAATAAATATATACATTTTTATTACTTTTTAACCGACTTCCAAAAATGGAGGAGGTTTTCAATTCGACGTGTGACTTTGTTTTTTTTTAGTTTATTTTTTTATGTTTGTTCTCGCATAACTTTGGAGCGGATGAACGGAATTTGATGAAACATTTTGCAACTTAACGTTCATGAGGTGGTCCCGTTTTAATTTGACGCTCGGATAATGCCGGGCAAGCCAGATAATTAAGATAAATCTAATAATTTTAACACAATTTCACTTAAAACCGGCTTAATTTGGTTCTAATACCAACCATTTTTTTAGAAAATGATCGGATAACTCAGATAAGCCGGATAACTTGATTTTTGTATTCAAATATTACGGCATTTTATTCAAATATTACGGCATCTTTTAAATGCCGCTAAACTTGATTCTGTGGACCTGTATATTAAAATACCAAGAGAAAAAAATAAGGCGTTATTTGATTATTACTTAACGCTTAAAGTTTAACAAATATTTTCTTTAGTATTTGGTTTAGAATAAGGTTGGTTGGAGGCTTGGGCGCTAAAATAAAAATAATATTAAATTTATTTTTTAGAAATTTATCTTTAAGATGATGACGTCAGAACGCACTAATAGTGCGTTGTGACGTCAATAGCTTGCCGAGATGGAAGGACAACTATAATTTAGCTTAGATGATGTTACAAATCTACAAGTTCTGTGTCTCTAAAAAGTAAAAAATAAAAAATAAGTCGGTGCCAATTTCACAGAAAACAATTAAACAACAAAAATAATTGTTAGTATTTAATTTAGGAAGTGTTGAAATTGGCACCGGCTTAATTTTAATTTTTTACTTTTTAGAGACAGAAGTCGGTTAATTTTTTTTTGCGAAAAGTTTTTATTCTACTAGCGTACGAAAACTGGAATTTGAGTGTGGAAAGTTCAAATTTTAACGATAAAATTTATACGACTTTAATTTAGAATCAGTCTATAAATAATATATATGACTAATTCCACGTCAACTAGCCCATCAACCCGGAACTCATCTCTCCGAATTTGCTGAAATTTTGCATGTTCCCATAACTTAGTGTTTATAATTCCCCATTAATGGCGTTTTGCGAAAAAATCGTTGGTTGCCGAGATATTAGGGTGGGTTATTTTTTTCCTTTTTCAAAATCGGAAAACAACCATGTAATAAATTCGTAATAACTCAACTTCTACTAAAGATAGAGACTTTATTCGTATTGATTTAAAAAGAGAATTGAATTAT
Organism: Brachypterus glaber; assembly: GCA_958510825.1. Taxonomy (NCBI): domain Eukaryota; kingdom Metazoa; phylum Arthropoda; class Insecta; order Coleoptera; family Kateretidae; genus Brachypterus; species Brachypterus glaber. Next base: position 75,615,527 of record OY294045.1, on the reverse strand, counting down.
GGTATAGAAAAAACATTTTTTTCATTCTGAAATTTTCAAAATTGCGGACTGCCATGCCAATTCGGTAAAGTTTATATTTTGTATCCCCAAAATAGCTTATCTTTGATTTTTTATATTTTTTACTATTTACTCTAGTGGTAGAATATTTGTATAAAATATTTTGACTCAATTCAAATATTTGTGGGAGATATGACACATAATGTGCCCTATTTTTTTTTTCATTTTCAACTAGGTACAAAAAATGAGCTCTGTGAGGAATTAAATGGAGAAACCCATTGCACAATATTATTAATTGTATTACTTATTTAATGAAAACGTTTTGTAATAACAATATACAGGGTGTACCAAAAATATAGAAACACCCTATATTTTTGGGTTAATTTACTAAAAATAATTTTTTGTTTTATTCTAAAATATATTTAGGTATAAAAAGTCTATTTTGAAGTTTTGTTTTTATTTTTTGGACAATACCAAAACCGGGGAGAGTAAGGGGCGCTTAACCCTTAACACAAAATCATAATGCTCACTATTAATGTTAAATGCAACAAAATTTATTATTTACACAAAACCAAAACAATAAAAGTAATAAAAATCTAGCCTAATTTTCTTCTTTTAATGTGATTTCCAGTTGATTTATTACGGTCTCTTAGTGCCGGCTGGTTGAGGTGGAATTAGTCATATTAGTAATCACAACAAATAAACTTTTCAATTTTCCTACAAATAAATGCTTAGTTTTTTGTATAGTTTTTACTATTTTGCTGTTGTTAGTTTTGCTTTCGCGCGCAAATAGAAAAAAAAATTCCTAGCGCTTGGCAAGCGTCGCTTGCCGAAAGTATTTTTTTCGCTCTTGACTGCTTGACTGAACGAGGTTCGCGTCATTGAGTCAACTGCAGTCGCGTAAGGAAAAAAGTAACTTTCCGCATTTAAAAAATAAATCCAACAAAAACAATTTTACTATAAATAATAACCACAATTTCAAAGTAACAAAAGGAATTATTATATTTGGTTCCACAACAAAAGCAATAGTATTATGAATTGAGGGGCTATACTTAAAATAGGTAACGCACTTAGTAGGAGGCAGGGGAGGATGCAAAAATTTGCGTTACGACACAGTACGACACCTAAGTACTTAAGGTGATTTCCCAGTTTACGCCGAAAAGTGACGTTAAGAACATTTGACGCAAAACCGGTGTGAACTGAGTAACCACCTAATGGACAAACAAGAATTGGATGCTATTAATAATAATAATAATAATAATAATAATATTTATTTAGTATAACTATTACATGTTATTTAAAACTAAAACAATGTAATTAAGTACATAAAACATCAGTACTTATTAACAATAAATGTTTTTAATAAATTCTTATATCTAGTAAAATTATCACAATTTTTTATTTCTATAGGTAAACTATTAAAGCTGACTAGTCCGTTGTAAAACAATGTTTTGCTATATTTTTGAGATGTAGCCTTGTCTATGTAAATGTCATTCTCTTGTCTGGTTGGATATGTGTGGACTTCATTGCTACGTTTTAATTTTTTACATAAATAGTTAATAAATAACATCATATAGATATTTGTGCCTCAATTAGTTTCGTTCCTGCTTTTCTGGATCTCAAGATATCATTTTAACATTAACTGATTTACTACCGGTTCAAAGGTCACCCTGGTACCATGGTGTTAAAATAAACGAAATACAAAATATACAAACGACAAAATATATGGGCAAAAAAATATCCCGGCTACAGAATATCCGGAAGAAATTTGGCTTGGCTTGCTTGAGAATTAATTTTTTTGGGTTGATTTGGTTGGGATTGATTTCTATGAAAGTGTTTTGGGTTGTATGAGCTTGGTTTTTAAGGGGTTGGTTGGGTTGGGGTTTTGGTCGCCGGGTATTTTGGTTCTAGATATTATTACGACCAGTGTTGGACTGGACAGGTAAGAAAGTGAGAAAAATCTGACGGGGCCTCCATTTTTAGGGCCCCCCGTCGGGTGATGTTTAAATTTTTAGTCATCAAAAATTTGAGGGTGATGACCTTTTTTTTTAATCATCGACATTTCTGGCAGGGGAAAAAATATTTTTGGTGGAGATGATGACCTTTTTTTTACTCATCTTAATTTTTCGGAGGGAATATTTTATACTTGGGAGCCCTAGGTTACAAATCTCACTAGCCTTCGGCTGCCCAGTCTAACACTGATTACAACAAATTACTATAAACTATTAAACCAAACCTATTTTTAATTTATTTGTAAGAATGGGTTATATTAAAACATGTTTTAGTTTAGTTTATAATAGGAAAGACTAAGATTTAAAATTTTCCCAGGGAGCTTGTGTTGTAAGCAGATATGGTAATGAGTAAGTTGAATAAATAAACAGTATCCCGGCTACAAACTATTCCGAAGAAGAATCACTAGGGCGACAAAATATTTTGGAGACAAAATATCCGGGCGGTAGAATACAGAGTAAATCGAAAAAAATTGGTATTATTTTGGCTTGGATTGCTTCAGATTGAATTTGTTGGGGTTGGTTTTTGGGTATATGGGAATTGATACTCTTTTTTGGTTTCGGTTCTATTGGTTTAATTCGGCCTAAAAAATCAGGGTTCCCACCAAAAATTGACATTCAAATTCCAGGCATTTTCCAGGTTTTCCAGGTAAAAATTATTAATATTTCAGGTATGGTAAAATAGTTTAGTATATAATAGTATTATAGATTTTAAGCTTTCACGGCCATTAAGATATAAAGAACTTTCACTTTCGGGTTTAGACCGTGTTAGTGAAAGTGAAAATCCATTAACACGGTCTAAACCCGAAAGTGAAAGTTCTTTATAATAGTATTATTTTTAAACAAAAAAAAAATCCGAAAAAAAATCATTTTGGGTAATTGATTTTCATACATCGTATGCATTGCGAATATTGTGAATACTGTAAAAAAAAGTTTTGTGAAAATGATTTTTTTTAATTTTTTTTTTCTTTTCAATAATTAACATTTTTATGACAAAAATATCATAATTAACGAAAAATATGGATAATTAACGAAAAAAATTCATCTTCAAAAAAAGAACAAAAAAAAAATTGATAAGATAGGTTTCAGAACCAATTTTCTGTACGGTTGGTAGTTCCCGAGTGATTATCAAATTTAAAAGTGTAATTTTGCTTTTAACGCCGATAACTCAGCATAAAATAATCGTACAGAGCTTTTTTTAGCCCTCAAATTAAAGAAGAAGAATCAAGCTAAAAGAGCTAAAATCACAAAAAATAAAATATTGAAGACCGTGACTTTTTGAAAGGCAAGCAAAAATTTGGAAATTTGTTATACCGCTGATTTTTTTTTTTTTTGATTTCTTACAAACGGTCAATGATAAAAATATTTTAATATTTTTTAGGATCTTAAAACTAGAGACTTGAAGCTTCATTTTGGTTTGGACTTTTTTATCATTACCTACTCTACGACTATTTTTCTCCAACTTTTAAAAATCAACCAAAAATGTAGGATGTTTTATATATCCTTTAATTTTTGTGCCTAGTGTTTTAATTTTTCTTGAACAAATTATATTTTCGTATGTTAAATTCCAGGTGCTGTTACAAAATTCCAGGTAAAAAAACGGTTTTTTTTAAGAAAAACTGTCAAATTCCAGGTATTCCAGGTGGGGATCTAAATCCCATGCATTTTCCAGGTTTTCCAGGGTTGGTGGGAACCCTGTAAACCAAACAACTTTATTTTACAGTGGGATATTCTTTTTCTGGATATTTTATAGCACTTAGTTTTTAGTCGGCTCAGGATATTTTGTTGCCGGCGCGCCGTGATATTTTCTCCACCGTTTTTTAGTCAGGATGTTGTTTCGAACCTGTGTGTTTCGATATGTTATCGACGAATATTATTATTCCGGATATTCCGCCCGTAAAGTTTTTTAAGAATGAGTCATATTCATATATTTTTTAAATTCAGTTTAATTCAGGAAAAATTAAAATTAAACTGCATTATACAGGGTTAAAATAAAAAGATAAAGAATTGATTTTTTTAGAAAAGGTAATGATTTTTCAAAAAAGTACTTACTTAACCTATATAATAAGAATTCCGGAACCATTTTGCATCTAATAATTAAAAACAGGTATACAGATATATTTACACTAGTCTACACCAAATAAAACGTTATATTTAAAATCACGCCCGCACATTTGCCTAGAATCTATGATTAATCGACCTAATACTCTAGCACAGTAACTCAGCACTGAGAATGCATTTGTAAATAGAATGAACTTTATCTCTTTGAATTTTAATTGCAATTTCTTGGACACCAAAGAGGCAAAAGATTCTGATTGTTATTATACTCTTCACAGATAAGCAGGAAGAGTAGGGGAGACTGTTGTACCTTGACAATAGTGTACCTTGGATCACCCTTCAGTTTCTTGGCAGATTCTGCTATCTACGTGACAAAACTGTTCTTTTTGTTTACTCAGTAGAGTTCAAGCAAGCGGGAGAGTGGTTGTCCATGTGCTATTGTTTTCGAGTAAAACAGAAATACATTTTTTTAGCTCAAAAAGTAACAACTTTTGGCTTTACTGTTTATTTTTTACAAGTTGAGGATTGTGTTTTGTGTGTTAAATCACATTCTATCTGAATCGCTGCTTATTGGTGAGTAATTTGTTATGCCATATTTCAGTTTTAAACATAACCTAGAATGTTGTGAAAGTTACTTTGGAAAAACGCACCATCATGTACCTTGGATCAAAACAACGTCCTGTACCACTGATCAATCATTATAGGTAGACTATTCTATCTTTAAAGTTAAATGATTTAGTTAACTAATTTTAAGTAAAATTTAATTTACATACTTAATTTTTCTATTGCCTATTAATTTTAAGTTACAAATTTCATATTGTAACTTCTTGTAAACATGTATACAAATAAAAATTAGGGTATACTTTAACACAATATTGAAATCTTATTTATTTTTGTAATGAAACAATAAAATACAAATTTCTGTATAAAAATGTTGTAGGTACATAACGTTGATCCAAGGTACACTAGAATATGATCAATGGTACATTATGGTCTTGTACCATAGTTCACATTACAATAAAATATAAATATATATTTTTTTCTATAACTGTTTAATATTTAAATTCTAAAAAAATAGTGTGTAGGAGTAATGGTGTTATCAGGAGAGTCTTTCCGTTGTAATATTTTAAAAAGTGGCTTTTAGAAAAATATAAAAGTAAATTGTGATCCAAGGTACAACAGTCTCGCCTACCCAAGTATCACGCTTAGATTTTACAGCCTAAATTGACTCTACCTCGCACTTTTTAACCAGCATATAGCTTTATTTCGGTAATTTAATTTGCTGTATTTAGGTTATTTTATTTAGCTGTTGTTAACACTTAACATCTACTATAAAACCTCTTAATGCTTACATTATTGCCTAGTCACTCTATCTAGCGGCGTAAGCTAAAGCCGCCGCTAGATATAGTGACTCTATTAATAATAATAATAATTATTGACAAAATGGCTTTCCATCCAGCTGTAAATAGCGGAACTAATTTATTACAGAAACCTTGCCTTACTACAGGTACCTAGCCAACTACATTTGCTTTTGCATTTGCTTTCCTATGTGTATAAAGAAAGATAAAAATAAAAAAAATATATAATTTATGAAATTCTTTCACTATTAATAACATAATATCCTGTAAATAATATTTATTGAAATATTTCGGACCGTGTATAAAGATAAATAAAAAAAATATTTATTTTACATCAATTTATTTTAAGTAATGTTCACTATTTTTGGGGCGCGTGAAATATAAGTTTTCATCATTACTTTTCACAATATTATCTTATTTGCACTTAAATTATGTGTCAAACAACTTGTAAAAGTCCATATTTTATCACAATATACATTGTTATTTTATTTAACAAAGATATTTCGTGAACAGAAAACAGAGTAAAACTTGTGAAAATATTATATTATTAAATACCCTTACATTTAGATATTTTTATCGTCTTATGTTGGCAACACTTTGTTAAGGAAAATACAGAATATAGCTGTTATCTATCTTTAGGCCCTTTTAAAATCGATATTCCAGCTTACGTAAAACCCAGATAGCAACTATACATTGACTCTCCTAAATTGGCCAAATGCAATCGCTACAACCACTGCATATCTCGTTTATAGAAAGTTGTTACTGCCAAGCTAGCTTTAATTTGACTACGGAGACGTAGTAATAGGCACTTTATAGCTACTTGTGTTAGTTGGGTAATAGGATGTCCGATCGAAAATAGAAAATCATGAGGGGAAGAACCTTAAAGTTTAAAAAAAAAACAAAAAATAAAAGGGAAAGTTAGATAAACTACAAAAAAAAAAAAAAAAATACCAAACGTAGGGGAAAGGGGGGAATACCGTGCCCCTAAGGGAAAAGCTTGGTAAAAATTAATATAAATACAATATAGTCGATATTACTTATAACGAATCTAACATATGTTTACAATAATTATATAAGTAATATGTAAAAAAAACTGAAAAGATGTATTTGCGCGGAATTTCCCCGTATAGCGGGTACTATAAGGCTTAAAAATTATGGAGAGAACAAATTTTATATAATTATAATAAAAGTGTACTTTATAAACTAAAACTGCATGAATTAAATAGGGTGTGTAAAAAAGTATTTTTTTTTTTGCTCAAAACTGATGTATATCGACATAAAACGTCATAAAACGAAAAAATACGCGAAAAAAAATTGAAATTTTTTGCACAAATACAAGGCCTTAAGGCACGCTAATCTTAAATACAAATTAAGTTTTAGTGACTTGCCAACGGAAGTAAATCCTGCTAGTAGGAGGTCTACACATTATAAAACCATTAACAGTAGAATCTGAGGTGCTCGGTTTCGGAAGATATTGGACTTTTTTCCTTAGAAATTAGGAAAGCGGACTTAATAAAACTTTGTTTTATACTGTTTTAGCATATTCTATATAAATTTTGGTCAGAGATTTTAAATCCGTTCACATAGTCTATCAATTCTCAATTCAGAAAAAATAGTTGCAGATGTATTTGGTTGGTTATTATCTAAAAAAAATGTAGTTCAGTGTATTAAATATCTGTCATAATGTGTCAGAACAATAATTCAGTAATAATAAGTGTATGACAATTAATTTGTCATTAATCAATACACTAATATGCATATTTTTTGAGAAAATAAGATGCACACAATCTCTGATACTTTTTTCCGAAATGGAAATCAATAGACCGTTTCTGTGAATGGATTTAAATTCTCTGATCAAAATTTATATAGAATAGTCTAAAACAGTATAAAATGAAGAACTATTAAGTAGACTGTGGTCATTTCTGATGAAAAAAGTTCATTATCTTCTGAAACTGAGCACCTCAGTTTTAACTGTCAATGATTTTATAATGTGTAGACTTCCTACTAACAGGACTAACTGTTGATTTGCGTTGGCAAGTCACTAAAACTTAATTTACATTACATTACATGTTTGTTTAACCTCGTACTATTCTACTTAAGCATCCCCTAAGTATAGGACTTGTGTGGGCTAGTAGTAAAGGGAACCACAGACTTATACTGACTTTCGAAGCAGTTTTTATAGAGAGTGTCCGCTTCACTTACACCTTCGCCAAATTTCAATCATTAATTAACTGAAAAAGGCAAATCGGCGCCAGTGAGAATCGAACTCACGCTAGTTGGCTAATAGACTTGTCATGTACAGACGCGGTAGGCCACTACACCAATCCTCCCAATTTGCATTCAAGATTAGCGTGAAGGCTTTCACAAAATTTTGAACATTTTCAAAATGGGAAAGCAATAACATACAAAAGTAAATTATAATAAGTCACTATAGCCAAATATGAAGAGTATACTAAAAAATGTGCAGCATTACATATTTTCACGGATTGGTTGTACTATATCATTAAGATAACATTAATTTTGTCAATATTTTATTAAGATACGTTCACTTTTGTAAAGGGACTATCTAGGCCCGGAAGTACTATGAGGCAGGCAATAATGTGGCCGCCTAGTTAAAAAAAATAACGAAAGGCGCGAATATAATTCACCTTATTTTGTTTGTTTAGTCATTAATTTGGCTTGAGAGGCAGCAATTGGGGTTTGGAGCGTACAGATGATGAATGAACGCAGTTCAGGGGAGCCGACGAACTTGTTTTTTAAAACATCGGCGCCAAAATTTCCATTTTTTTTTGCTTAATTAGTCAAGTTTGTTTATACATATTTGGTGGAGAAATATAAAAACCATTATAAAAATATTTCCGTCCGTCTATAAAAGGTTAATAAAGGAGATCTTTGTGTTTTCGGTTTTTTTTTTGAAGTTAAAAAATTATATTTTTGATGATCCTTGCTCATATTGGAGGTAGTTTTTAAATAAACTTAAGACGATATTATCTCTCCAAAAATGTTTTTATTATTATTACATAAATAAAAGCGACATGTTTCTGCCCTTTTAACATAGGACCATCTTCAGGCTAATAATTAAAATTAAAAACAAACAACAACAATTACATTACACGTATGAAGTTGTTATAAAAAGAAAAATAATATGTTTATATCTTCTCTTTTTATATTAATCTGAAAATAAAAGCTGTTTAGGAAAATCCTTTTGCTTATCCAAGACGTAATTTTTAACTGGAGGGACGCAAAGTAGTTTTGAGGTAAGTCCAGTTGATGACTTTTTTAGCCGTCCACTTTTTGACGCATAAAGGAGCAAAATTTTGACCTTGTCTCTCCTGTTTCAAAACAAAATAAAACAAATTGTTGGCCAAAATGCTGTACTACATTAGTCAATTTTTTGTGGTAACGCTGGTTAACCTGTATGTATCTCCTTCTCTGTTAAATTGATGAGAAAAAAAGAAAGAAATACATATTCCCCTAACTTGGTTAGGTTTGCTCCACAAAAAATTGACTATTATGTAGTTACTATGTAACATAGTATCTATTTTGTTACTTGTATAACCCAGATATTGTTTGACACACGGATGTGTTACTATGGAAAATGTGTGTGCATCTCACTTGCACGCACACACGCCTTATGACGTTTATGACGTAAAGAGGAGAGCGTGCTGTCCGTTCCGTGATACCTCCCCCTTTCGTCGGAGCTTTCTTACCGTATGGCAGACTATATAATAAAGCTATTTCTACAAGCTGTTTTCTGTAAAGGGATCATACTCTTACTTTAGGATTTTACGTTTAATAATGACTAGCAGTTTACAGTCATAGTCAAATCGACAACCGCTTTTGTTTCTTTAAAAGCGCTTTACAAAACTCAAACTTACAGTCGGTCAAGTAAGAGCGTGTCTCGCATTGTTTATTTAGGAATATATTTATACTATTTTTTTAAAATTTAATTACAGTTCATGAATGACAGATCAATTCAAATAACTTAACAGTCTCCATTTGCGTCAATGATCGCCTGGTATCGTCGGGGCAGACTTTGAACGAGATTTTTTTGCATATTCCTTCGGCAAAGACCTACATATTTTGCGAATTTCTCGTGATAGGTGCATTAATGTGTATACCTTTTTTCCGCGAAGCTTGTGCTTAATGAATGACTACACATTCTCAATCGGGTTTGCGTTGGGGGATGATAACGTAACCCCAAAAGGAAGCTTCATCGGTAAAAATAACCTTGCTCCAGTCTCAATCGATGTTTCCCTTGGCCCACGCGAGTCGTTTTTCTCTCTGTGTTTTATTCAACAAAGGTTTCTTTATTGTACTTCGCCAATTTAAGTCGTGAGCCTGGAAATGAGGTACGAATTGTTTCATGTGATATATCGAAACCTTTATGCATCAGTTTGTTCGCCCCTTGGCGCAGGGTTAATTGAGGAAAACATATTTAAAATAATTTTTTCGTGCTTAGCCGACACCCTTCCGGTTGAGCCACGATCTGGTAAGTTGTTCACATTTTTCGTTTTCGAGTATCGTTTCACCCACTTGTTGACGAATGTCTTTGACTTTCCCATATACTTTGCAGCCGCTGTAGGCGTCATTTTCGGACCTTTCGGGTGCAAACAGAGGAAGACATCCTCGAACCGTAATGCGTACGCAGCACTCATGTTTTAAAACGTGCTGATACATTAAAAATAAGGTTCAGAAAAAGTGTCTATGTACAAAGCATTGTCGGTCAGGAAGTAAAGTATATCCCCGAAAAAAAAGTAGGGCTCTCTCTTACCGACTACACGTTATCGGCAACACGCTCTTACTTGACGACTGTACTAAAAACTACTCTTCAGTGTTCATTATTAATTAGACACGTAAAGTGGCATTTCATACACTGGTTGCATTATGTTATGTATTTTTAGACTGAAGTGAATAATAATAATAATTATTACACTGTGCGACAGAAAATTTAGGCAAGAGATCTGTCAACGTCAGTCGTTAATTTAGGACCACTATTATAGTGGTCGACTATAATAGTCGACTATAATAGTCGAGTCCCCAAGGGGTTTCACTACTTTAGGTCATTCAAACAATTTTTTTTAATTTAAATTTAGCCAAGGGCGGGCCAAACGGGAAGGTCCAAGCACTTTTTTGCCCATTTCTTTTTTCAGCGTAACTTTTTTGCTGTTTTTTAGTTATACATAAAAATACATAAAAAAGGTCATATGATGTAATCAACTGTTTACTCACTGTTTACGAGAAAAATGCAATTAAAAGTAATATCATATGACCTTTTTTATGTATTTTTATGTATAGGATCATATTCAAACAACAAAAACGTTGCGGAAAAAAGAATTGGGCAAAAAAGTGCTTGGGCCTTTCCGGTCAAACCACCCCTGGCTAAAATTAAAACATGAAAACAGTATAAATTAATAGGTCTTGTTGATATAAAAACACATGCATAAACTAATTTCTGTAGCTCAAAGGGTTCCTGAGATATTAAACGAAAACCTAAATTGAGGGCGTCACTGAAGGACTGTAGCTCTCTTATGAACCATTTTTGGACAAAGGTTTATATGAACTTTTTTTATATCTTTTGATAGGAATTCACCTCCTAAAGTTATGAAACTTGAGAAATGGGTCTTTTATATTAGCGTGAGCTGAAAACTTTAAATTAAAAAAAAAAATCGCTTAAATGACCTAAAGTAGCGAAACCCCTTGGGGACTCGACTATTAGACCGATATTTTTGAATGACGCTGACAGATCTCTTGCCTAAAAGATTAACCTCGATTTTGTCGCACAGTGTTATTATTATCATTATATTATTATTATTTTAAACGTTTCGACTAACACACTTGGTCTCACAGGGTTAGCTCTCTCGACTGCCTAGGCCGTTGCCAAATCCATGCCCGCAATTTGATACACATTATCAGATTATGGGAGCATAGCAAATCTTCGTCTTAAGAAATATGATTATAATGAAACTTAAGAGTAAAAATAAAATTAAGAATTTGCTTCATTTGTCATAACATGTACAAAATGTGTCTTTAATTTAAACTGATATTCAGGGCTTCCACTAAGATATACAGCATTGTTTTTAAAGATTTAAGGATTTTTTTTTTAACTTTGAGTACATGCGGCCCGTGGGCAAAAAAATCTCGGCGGCTCCATCTAAATAAACTGTTTTTAGTGGCAATATTTACTTTTTCAAAATATTTTCTAGCTAGTAAAGTTTAAGAAGTTTGAGAAAAGTCAGATTTTTAAAAATAAATTAATTTATAAAACATTTTAACAAGATTTTCCAATGTGATTACATAATTAGTATATAGAGTCAGAGGCAAACATTTTCAAATTTTTAAGGGAAGACATTTTGCAATCATAATTTACATTACATGTTTGTTTAACCTCGTAATATTCTACTTAATTAAGCATCCCCTAAGTCCAGGACTTGTGTGGGCTAATAGTAGAGGGAACCAACGGCTTATACTGCAGTACTGACTTTCGAACCAGTTTTTATAGGAAGTGTCCGCTTCACTTACGCCTTCGCCAAATTTCAATTATTAATTAACTGAAAAGGCAAATCGGCGCCAGTGATAATGGAACTCACGCTAGTTGGCTAGTAGCCTTGTCATGTACAGACGCGGTTGACCACTACACTAATCCTCCCATAATTTTAAAAAACTAATTTTTAAAACCTTTTAATACAATTTTCCCATTCTGATTAGATTATTATTGATTGAGGTGAAAATTTTCAGAATTTTCAAGGTCGTCAACAGCTCTCTTAATTAAATTTTCTAATGTGATTAGATTGTTGCTATTTAGTTCAGCACCACAGGCCAGATTTTTTGCAATTTTCAGGTCCAAAAAACAACAACAGAATTTGAAAAGAGAATTAGTTTAGTTTTAAAATTTAAGAACATTGAGGTCTCTGATGACAAAATTTAGTTTTTCGAGTCCGTTTTGCAAACTTAAGGTCATTTCAGGATTTGAGAACAAGTCGGAGCCCTGAATATTTTAAGTAAAATTTCCAACAACGTACAATGTGGGTTAACATGTTATTGTAAAACACAGTCCATATATACAAAGTACTACTAAAATTCTGATAATAAATGCGGCTACTTACTTTGTAAAAAGTTAAAATTTTTCTTTTTGGCGTCGCTCTCGTGCCGAATCCTTTTGATCAAATTCAAACCTCTGTCTTTCTTCGGAATTGGTCCGGGACACGCATCGTCGTACAGCTTTACACATGCTCTGTGCAAATTAATATGGCAAACTGAAAAGAAACGAATATAATTACGACCCAGAATCAAACAAATTAAATATTGCCGTGCTATGACCATTTCTCGTATTTATGGATTGGTTTTAAACCAAGATATCATTACATATTATGTAATTTTCACAGCAGATAGTATATTATGGAGATACTTTATTTTTTTTATACATTAAAAAGTTGGACCCTCTATAATTTTTTTTTTTTTTTGTTTAAAATTTTTCAAAATTTGTATGACTATTTACATCGGCACTTGGCAGGCAGGCAAAGGAATTCCTGACCAGGCCAAGCAAAGCTAGGTCGGTCTGGCTACTAGGAAGGGGCCGAGCAACCATAAGCCTCCTTACAGGGGTCCTTACGGGCCACTGTGGGCTTATGCGACACCTAAGCCTCATGCGGACGGTAAACGATCCGACCTGCCCTGGGTGTGGGATGGACGAGGAAACGCCCTACCACTTCATAGGGGAGTGTGAGGCTCTGGGCAGGCTCAGACAAGACGTCTTCGGAGTGGTAACACTAGCGAAGGAAGAGATGAGCCTCCTAGCCTGGTCAGATGTTATGAACTTCATCAGAAGGTCTGGCAGATTCAGGAAGAGGGAGGATAGGCAGCAGGTTGGGTAGGTAATTTTGGGGCAGACAAAAAGGGCCATTGGGCCTACTTGTCAGGAGTCGGAGCCTACCCACCTTTTACTACTTACTTACTTACTTACATCGGCACTTAGTGCTACTAAGAGTGCCGATGTATTGAAATCTTTGCCGAAAAGTCAAAATCTTTGACCACGTTTTTTTCACATTTCTCGACGTTTTAGACCATTCCGAGTCGAAATCAGTAAAAAAAAATTGCGTCCGTCTGTCTGTCTGTAAACTATCTAACTCCATTTCTACATGAGATATCGACTTGCTGTTTTTTGCATATTGTTTCTTATCGTATTCCAAAGAGCTGATTAGATTTTGGGGGTAAACGATTGGGGGTAAGGGGGTAAATCTCCTATTTTTAGCGTTTTTTGTTTATAATTAAGGCAATTATTATTGTATTTGGTTAATTTAGCACTTATATAAAAGATCATTTTAAATTGGTCAAAAAATGTTACAAACAACGTTTTCCTAAAACGCATTGTTATCGAGATATTGACGTTTAAAGCAGTGAAAGGTTTTTTTAGCATCTTACATATTTATAACCCGATTTCAAAAAATTATATTTTAAATAAAAGCTCTTTTTAAGCCCTATAAAAATGGTATATACAGTTTTTTGCCAGAATATAATGTTTTAAAGATACAGAATTTAAAGTCAAACAAAACACCTAGTTTTAAATTTGCAAACTAGATGGCTCTAGTGTACAATAGTGCCGATGTTTTGACAGGGTGCTTGCAACGTTTCATCTAGTTCTATAAATGCAATGTTTTCTAAAAATTTGTTTATTAAACTTTTCCTTATATTTTTTCATAATTTTTCGAAAAATGGCGCCCCCATAAATTATGGATCGATTTTTTTTAATTGATATTTCTATCAATTATGTGTCTAAGTTAATCCTCTGATATCAAACTCTGTTATAATAGCGTTATTCAGATATTTTGCTGTACTACACAAAAAAATACAATGAGAACAGTTACCTTTAGTATTTAAAAGACATTCTTGCACAAAGGGATTGGGATATAGTCGAGGATATACTTTTAAGTTCTAAGTTCACTAGGACCCAATGCTGTATTTCTAAACAGCAAGTTTCTTAGAACTTCCTTAATACATAATACAAGTAAAGATTCGTCAAAACAAGAAGCTAAAGTAGAAGACATTTTTAGAATCCAATAAAATCGAATTCATTCAATACCTATTCCCAGAGGTGACAGTTTGATATATTTTTTTTACTGAAGAAAACCTACTTAGAGAATTACAAGGTATATCGGATTCTGCTCGTGGTCTAGATAATTTGACCAAAGCCCTAAAATACGGCTGTGTCTGAAAAATTAGTTGTCAAGGACATTTCGGATTTTCTCATTAGTACTCAAGGCACAACACGGCTCTGTACATGGCGGATTTAGGGGTAATTGCGCCGGACCCTAGTTTTTATGTTTGTTTGTTTTTAACCTCGTACTATTCTACTTAATTAAGCATCCCCTAAGTCCAGGACTTGTGTGGGCTAGTAGTAGAGGGAACCACCGGCTTTAATTGACTTTCGAACCAATATATCTAGGGAGTACGCCTTCGCCAAATTTCAATTATTAATTAACTGAAAAAGGCAATCGGCGCCAGTGAGGTTTGAACTCACGATCATTAGATCAGTGTCAGGCTATATCGATGCCAATGACCACTGAGCTAAATCTCCCATAAGTTTTAGGAGAAGACATTGTATGAAATGCAAGAATTTAAAATTATTCTGTACGATTCTTATTATTATTCTTTGGTTTAAAGCCTTCCGCGCTATTTTTTGAGTAAAAGATTTGTAAAAATAATTTTCCGTTAAAAATTTTACATTTTTGGCGCATGCCCCGTAAGAAATTTCGATTGCTCCTCCCATACCTTGACTCTAGATCCTCCCCTGCAAGGTCCACTGTAACATCCACTAAAATGTTTAGAATGTTGGATAAAAGTAGGGAAAAGGGTGAAAAAAAGGACGGTTGATAATATTAATTTTTTAAAGCACTTGATCGGGTTCCAGCCAAAACAACTTTTCGCTAAATTAGAAACTACGGAAATCACATGTAAACTTTTTGCATATGAGATTAATCTATGCTATTTTCTACTTTTACCCAAAAAAAAATTATATATTTAAAATACAATACGTTAATGCATCTTTGTTGGAAAATACATCAAATAAATTATTTAAATGAACAAAAAGCTAATGCATAGTTTTGTCCATCGGATGTAGATAGGTACTAATTATTCATGATAAAAACGTCTACTATTTTTAATCAATTATTTTCATATGGAAAATATCTACAAAAAGAAAATTAAAAGGCTACTGGTAAAATTTAATTAAAACAAATGTTTTTTACCTAAGCAGGGTTGCCGACATGGTTGCCCAGCATATATAAATATATTGACGTTTGACAGGGTACAAGATTATTTTTTTTTAATTCTCTTAAGCCATAACTGCACTTAATAATATACAATACACTTCAAATGGGGCTGTGAAGCAATATTGTTTTTCAAATCACCGCGACCTTAATTTAGTCCACATAAAACTTCCAAAGAAGCCCAAGAGTTTTTTTTTGGGGCTACTTGAGATATATCTCCAGGTCTTGGGTATTCATGTTTAAGATGTAGTAGCCCTTGTGCGAACAATGGCTTCGCAGAAGCAGAAAATATGTCCAACAGGTGTAGATTTCCGACTTGCCCATCTTTGATGATATCTTGGTGGTCAATTAAGAGCCCTGTAAAAGTTTCGGTTTTCTAAAATCGAGTACCTTTTTTGTCTTGTCATGTTCATATTTTATAAATATTTTACCTTGCTTTTCCATTCTTTAACAGCCTTTAAATTATGTTTTTTATTAGACAGCGTAGAGATTTAAAAATATTTTATTAGCTTGTCCTTATAAATACCTAAATTATTTTAAAAGCTAAAGTAGATTCAATCTGCTTGTATTTTTTGTTTATAAATGGATTTTTTTCAAAATAGCTATTTTTGCGATTTTTTTCAAAATTGCTTTGAATCGATCAAAGAAACTTTACCTGAAAATTTAGAGTTTACCGGGTCTCGTATGACAGGCAGTCCAAACCAAACCTCGGGTGCAGGCTTCTGGGTAGAAGGAAGGAATATCCAAGAGCAAGATTTGCACTTGGAGGATATCCCACAGTCTTCCAAGCAGAAGTCTTTGTCATAGAAGTAGTGGCCAAGTGCAAGGGCATTTAGCGAGGCAATGAGACAGATCTGGATTATCAGATATAAAAGAGGCGGATAGAATCGACATACTCGCGGCCGAAACACGTATGGGACCGGGTTATGTTGGTGGAATCCATTTTAGTTAAGAAACGTTTATTTTCTAAATGGATTAAGCTTTGTAATTTATTCCACAAAATATATGGTCTATTTGGAAAGCGCCGAAGTACTTTTATATCACTTTGTATATTCGGTATATTTTTAAGTAGTAATAAATTACCTTTATCCAATACATACAGATAATAAGACAATTACCAGCTTTATTTTAAATAGATCAACTCAATAATAACCCCCGCGTGGCTTTTACTTTATTGAGTGGATGATTATTTATTTTACCCACTCAACTGTCACTTGTCAAATTATTTTTTTGTAAATGTCATTAAAATTTGTAATAAAAATATGAATTCCTAAGCTATTTATTGGATAAAACCTTGTATGCCACTCATGGGTAAACCGATATTGGCTTCTCGAAAATTAACCTGCTTGGCTGACGCCTCGCAAGTTAATTTTCTCATGGGCAATATCTTAATTTACCCACTATTATCCAACACCTTCACAGAAACACTTGTTTTGAGCACTATTTTAAATGTCAAAAGTGAGTTTTTTTCCACTAGTGACTAAAAATTTTTTCACCCACTCTTTTACATACAGCTTTTGATCTCACCCAAAATTAGTTACATACCCTATTAATTAAGTATTATAACTATTCTATAAATAGAAGCATGTTAACTAAACCATAAAAATTAAAGAAAACCCCAAATTATTCTTTAGTTTTTGAATAAAATACTGTTTTTATTAAAAATTCTGTCATCACCGCGTCCATTTTGACGTTTGTAGGAAATGTAAAACTAGCAATTGTTTATTTTTAATAGGCATACTTAGGCCATGGCTACCTATTATTTTAGTATTAAGAAAACTTAATCTTAATATTTTTGACATAATTTTTCGCAAAATTATAGATTTTTATTTAAAAATAAAAGGTGATGGATAAAATTAAATTCTCAACTCTGTATTAAGTGATTTTATCCACTTAATACACTAGTTAAGAAAATAACTATTCGGCGGTACAACTGATGTGGCAATACTTAGATAGGGCTACTTAATTGATGCGTTGTTGATCTAGATTTTACTAAAGTCTAGTGACTCAGTATAGTAGCCAATAAATATCATGTAATAAATGTCAATTTTGAAGCAATGTTCCATTTTCATAATTAATTGTGACACAAATTGTTATAGATTGCTATATTTTTGTGTGTCGGTACAATTAAGTTAAATGTTTTTTGTAATTAAGTTTAGATTTATCTGAAAACAAGTTCCGCGAGTTTGTCTGCGAAAGATAGTTCTTTGAAGTGTAGTGTCTGTTCAAGAATGTAAGTTAGCATTTTGAAAATTTAAGTGATTGACATTTTTATTTAATTCTGAACGTTTAAAATGGAAATTAATTTGTGTAATAGAGACTTAGTAATTTTCCATAAACCATTTTTTTCTTAGTTTTTGCTCAAGTAATTGTGTTCTTCAAGTTTCTGGAAAGTCATATTGAACTGAATTAAATTTGCATAATTATTTGCATACATAGGAAGTGTATAAAAATATTTTGGATGAAAATTGCCTAAAAGAACGAAGAAAGAATTAAAGTCACAATTGTGAAACCCTGAAGGGGAAGGTTTAAATTAAATTTTAGGAAAAACCTTGAAAAAAAAACTGATTTTTCGATTACATCTTAACGTTTTTTACCACATTTTGTATTATATCTAAACGTGAACCTAAACATTTAAAAGTAATATAATTGTAAGTGCAAGCCGTAATAATTACACCGGATCACAAAAAAAAAACGTCAATTACAGACCAGGGACGCTGGAAACGAATTTGACAACAAAAAAGCTCTCTGAACCCGAAGGAACTCGTTCCCCTTTTATAGAAAAGTGGTTTCACTCAGATTTAACTGAAATGTGGATATGTTACAGTAAAAGCCCGTATAGTTTTTGGATTCTTTTTCAGTACTTTGTTAATAGCTATAACCGCCCACAAGAACTTTTTTACTATCCAAAACTAGCTTTTACCAATATGAAATGGAAAATCCTAGGATTGACCGTTATGTCGTGGTAGAAGTCTGAAATTACATAGATAGTACATTTTTTCATAGTTTTATCACATGTAATTGGTAAATCCTAGGTTTAACACGTCAATCCTATGATTAACCAAACTTCGGCCTTTTACTGTAACAGATATATTAGCGTGCTTTTTACTGTCAAACTCGTTTTTAGCGCCCAAACATATGAAAGAAAAATATGGTTTGGTTAGAGTAATTGATATCTTTTTTCTGGCCCTGAGTTATTTACCTGAACATTGGTATCCTTGTGGACCTATCCCATAAATAATTTGATGACAGTTGTTGCAGATAGTCACAACGTAATATTGATGAGCTTGAAACTGGTGACCTAATCTATTTAGCTGAAATTAATTAAGAAAAATCATTAATCAAAATGTATCTGGATTAAATGACAAAAATAATTAATCACCGCAATTCAATAGTATTGAAATTAATTTAGATATTTAATATTTTAAAATATTTTTTTTTCGACAATAAGTATATAAACTAATTACTTTTTTTTCGACAAATAAATACAGACAAAAAAATACACATTTATGAAGGGTCAGTGCATTCCCGTTACCTTGCCCAAATATTTCGTGATGTAAAGTTACAATAGTTTTCATTGAAAACTATGAGAAAAACTTTTAAAAAGTTAATTAGGTCACTTAAAAAAAGTATAAACAAAAGGGGCCCCAGAACGGAGCTTTGTGGAACATCTAAATCTATATTTTGTAGATCGGAACTTGACTCTCCTCCTACAAATAAACACGTGATGCACCCATAACTGGATCGTGTTATGCAATAGTATGTTGACTTGACCCTTACATGCCAGTAAGTGGTTCAACTTTTTCCTTAACAAATTTTAAACGTTCCGACTAAAACACCTTAAATTAAACATTTTCTTCAATTTTTTATGTATCTCAACATGTACCAAATATGTTCTGCAACCTAGTGCCGTTTCACAGTGCGGGTTAACATGTTATTGCAAAACATAGTCCAACTATAAGTTGATCCATGTTCACTTCATGCATTTTATGGTTTTATATCATCTCTATTCATTTATTATTCTATTCTATTCTATTTTCTAATCATCGTACAGAGTGATATTGGTAGACTGCTGCTGGCCCTCTTCAGTACCAAGAGTCAACTCTGCACGCTGCCCGAAACTGTCAGTCTACCAATATCACTCTGTACGATGATTAGAAAATAGATTGATGGAATAATAAATTAATATTTTTATAATTTTGTTTAAAATTAAAAATTTTTGTCCTTACCTATCTCTATTCATATCATAATGGTACTGCTTTATTTTAATATATTTGCAAAAGTTTCATCTTAGGACCTAATTTACCTAATAAGTTATTAGTAATGATACAATTTTCTGGAACCTGCCATTTCCGTTTTTTTTTTTATAAATAATCCAAACTTTGATAGCTAAAGAGGCACATAAATGGAATAGAATAGAAATGTCTACTACTGTCAATAAACAGTTAAAAATATCTCGCTCTACAGCAAGATATCTGAAGGCTTTAGCCCTGATACCTGCACTCAGTCAGTCTTTGAGGCTAATAACCAGGGGCCGCCATGCTATAAACAGCCGTCAAATATAACTGAAAATCGCTGAAACGACCGTATTTGGAGGTAATGTTTACATGTTTAATTGCCAAAGTTAACTATATTTTTAACTGACCAAAATTATCATATATAATATTATATATATGGTAGTTTTAGAAATTTTCAGTTCAATTTGACAGCCGCTTATAGCGTGGTGGTCTCTGGTTACTAGCCTCAAAGACTGACTGAGTGATGGCACCAGGGAACTAGTTTCTCCAGTCATCTTGCCCTATAGGATGATTCTAAAATGGAGTTAATCCGGATAAGCCCTCCACCCTGATAACATTCAAGGCCAAACAATTTTTTTTATGTCTCATAAGGCCATGGCGCCAAGAAAGATTCTATAAGCTACATCAACGAGTTTTGCACAGCCTAATAATAATAAGAGCTATTATCCGTGCCTGAATTAGACTGGAGTGACTCATGCCTAAAACGTATTTTTCTGCTCTCGTATTAGGGATTCCCCGACCGAGTTACGCGAACCGCACCCGAACTGGTATCCCTACTGAAAATGACTGGTTTGTGCACCATTTATACCCGTCCAGACCCGTCATTTTCAACAGGGATGATCCTCACTTTTTAGCACATTTCCGCAAATGAGTCACTGCAATAATGCTGACACGGATAAAATCAACTTATGTAAATAAGTATCCAGCACACACTGACTTACTTTTCTATTATATTTCCTATCCATAAATATCTTAAACGACCTTTCTTTACTGACAAATGTCGGACATCTATCGAGGGCGTGTGGATGTCTAACTTGGAACACCTTCGTTAGCACTGTGGTCAGGGCCGCCGCTGTGTAAAACCTCGCATCGTAACTCTCCCTGTCCACCTCTTCTAGGTAAGGTTCCAGTTTTTCCAAGAAGAGGTTTTCATATAACTCTTTCTGAAAAAATAAAACATCATTAATTCCAGGTTACATAATATCTGCAAAATACAGGGTTATTCAGAAATAATTTTGAGAAATTTAATAGGTGATTTTACGTTAAAAAATATGAAAAAAAAGTTCTATCAAGATTGGTCCGGAAATGAGCCCTAAAGGAGCTACTACCCTCCTAAGGGTACATCTAAAAAGTAGTTTTTATTTAATATTTCTCGAACCCTATAAACCACAGTAACGAATTTTTGCACATACGAAATAGGTGGCGGGGAGATGCCACTTTTTACCCCAAACTTTTTTATCCGTATATTTTTAGACATTTTTTCAATAAAATATTAATCTTTAATTAAAAATGCATAAAAAAGGTACTCTTTATGTAACACTGTAGGGCCAACCGTTTTCGAGAAAATTGTAAATAAAGAGGAAATTTCACGTTCTGAGCATCAAAAAAATAGGAACTAAAAAATGCACGAATAAAAATTTTAATACTCCAGAGAGATTCTACATTAAAAACTACGAAAAAAACTTCCCATACATAAATATCCACAATAGGGTGGGTCGATTTTTAAATTTTACATGACCTGTAGTGGGAAAAGTTGTGTAATGTTCTTAAATGAAACGGTTTTTTTTATTTTTTTTATTTTAATATTTAACCCCCCCGCCGGCCCCCTAAAAAAAATTAAATCAAAATTATGAATCTAAGTTGCCTGTGTTGGGAAAAGTTTTGAAATGGTTCCTTAGGCACGCAAAAAAAAAATGTAAATGTAAATGTTTATTGAGCATAATTACAGACTTGTCTATACGTGTCGTATAATTTGAAGTGAATATTAGTTTATTTATTTATTTATTTATTCAAAAACTCACACAGGTTTCCCCAATTACAGAGTTTGTTATGTTAAGTAAATTAATAACAATATCAGTGATCATTACCAGCAGGTGCAGCAAAAAAGTTTTTTATTTTGCAAATAGAAGTATTTAAAATATCGACCCTAGAGCAAATACTATTATAGTAATTGCACATAAGAATCACAGGTGAAAACAGATAAACATTAGTTCTGGCCGTTCTAACATAAAAAAATAGAGAGATTCTAGCAGAAACTCTGGGCACGTTTATTTGCAATAAGTTTGGACTTTTTATCCAGAGTAGTCTCTGGTTTATCGCTGGCTCTCGTAATATAAAGTTGTTGGTGTGCTTAATCGTTTAAAAAATTATAATATAATTATAATAATTAGATTCGCGATCCCGTGTTTGGTGAACCTCGTGACATATGTCAAACAGTATTACCGTGTTATGGTGACGTAATGCGATATTTTCTTTTTGTACAAAATGACTTAAGTGGAGATAGTTCAGGTAAAAATAAAACAGTTGCCGAAATTTCAAACATTGTTGTGGGAAAAGTACAAGAAATTTGGCGTAAAGCTAGTTTACCAACGATATCAAATCAACAGTGTATTTCATTATTGAAAAATATCATAAACAATTTATGGATCTCAAGAAGTCTCTAAAAAAAACAAGTGATTTTGTAAAAAATAAATTACAGAGTTTCCAAATCGAAGCAAATACTAAACTTTTTGATATATCAACGTGTAAATGTGTAGATTTTTCTTTATGTACTTGTGAGAAGTTGAGAAAGGTCCCTATTCTGGAACAAGAATTTTTGAAGGACCAAAGAACTACAAGGTTGATGTTTATTTAAAATGTGGATGCCAAAACAACTAGAGTTTTAAACAAAAGACAGCAGAGAAAAGAATTGAAGGTTAAGTACAATAATGCCCAATCTGAATCAAAAACTCTACCTGATAATGTTTTATCAGAATCAGATACATCAAAGGAGGATATAGATTGCGATGTGAACTTTAAACCAGCACCTTCTACTTCCACGTCTGCTGCAGAAATAAAAATTGCACTACCTTCACTAGCAAAGGCAATAGACCGAGCTGGATTATCAAGTCGAAAGGGTGCAATGATAGCTAGTGCAGTTCTTGAGGATGTCGGATTAATTACAAAAAATAACACATCTTATATAATCGAGAAGTGTAAGTTAGATCGTGAAAGAACAAAATCTCAGCTCAATTTACAAAAAAAAACAGACAGCACATCTTTACAAGCACTTTACTTTGATGGAGGCAAAGATCGTACTCTTCAGATTGTAAATGAAGGAGGTTCATCGCATAGAAAAACAGTAGTAGAAGAGCATATTGTTTTAATACAAGAGCCAGAAAGCGATTATATTGGACATGTGGCACCTGAAAACGGAACGGCTAAGAAAATTGCAGGAAGCATTTTAAATTATCTTGAAGAAGCTAGCATACCTACTACTGATCTAGTTGCTATTGGGTGTGATGGGACGGTGGTAAATACGGGACCACAAGGTGGTGTTATACGTTTGATGGAACTACAGTTGAAACGACCCTTACAATGGCTGATATGCCAATTGCACGCAAACGAGCTGCCACTGCGCCATTTACTCCGATACCTAGATGGAAACACTACAGGTCCTATGTCATTTTCAGGGCCTATTGGTAAGCTTCTTGAAACATGTGAGCAATTACCGGTTGTCTGTTTCACGAAAATTGAAACCGAGTTACCTATAATACCTAAAAAGGATCTAGAAAACCTTAGTTCTGATCAAAAGTATTTGTACGAAATATGCCATGCCATATCTACCGGAAACTGTCCAACAAACTTAGAAACTAAATCTCCGGGCAAGATGTCGCACGCGAGATGGCTAACTACAGCAAATCGTGTGTTACGAACCTATATTGGAACTAAGGAGCCATCTGCCAATCTCAAGATTCTTACAGAATACATTCTGAAAGTGTATGCAAGGGTTTGGTTTCTTGTAAAATCTTCATCATCGTGCGCGACCGGGGCTCAGCACCTCAATGATTTATTATTCTAGATATTTGAGTGACGATTTAAAAGCGGTTATTGATCCAGTAATCCAGAGGAATGGCTTTTACGGTCATCCCGAAAATATTTTAATCTCTATGATCTTTGATCCTAGTCAGCACGTTAGAGAGTTGGGCTTAAGAAGAATACTGAAATTACGATCAAAAATCGATAATAATAAAAAACCAAACAATATTATTAGAAAATTTGATGTTCCTGCATTTAATTTTCATGCCAAATGTTGTACCGTAATTAATACGTTCACTGCCAACGGCTAGTTTTGACAGCGGAGCAATGGGTATGGGCAAGGGAAAAATAGAAAGAATTGATTAATGTTGTTAGGGGCGCCAGTTACTTTAGCTTTTACTCCTTTAGGTAAGTAACAACCTAGTGTAAATACTTAAGCTTTTCAGTTTGAGAAAATATAACCCCTAAATAAAATAAGATAATTCATTTGAGAAATTTATTATAAATAAACTTAATGAAAGCACATCAAGTAATGTATTAATATATATAAAAAATATGTGTAATTATATTAAGATATAATTAAAGAAATCTTAATAAAAATTACTAAATTCAGAAATCATTCGACTTAAATGTATAAAGAAAACATGAAGTTCAGCAAGCACCAAGAAATGTATGTAAACAACAATCATTTCTTGCAGTGTATAAAAGTCATGCTTAAATTAGAAATCATTTAATCAAAAGTATGATATTTAATAATTAATAAATGAGATTAAATGTTTAAAAAAAAATAAGTACCTAAAAATGAACAAAAGCCAGAAGGGCATATAGTATTAATCAATACTATATCAGATCTGATAAAGTTTACAGTTATAAGAATATTGAAATAAAAGAATTTAAAAATATGAAATATTGCTTTCAAAAGTTTTCAGAATGAGTACTTAGCTGGTTT
Source organism: Brachypterus glaber (assembly GCA_958510825.1). Lineage (NCBI taxonomy): Eukaryota > Metazoa > Arthropoda > Insecta > Coleoptera > Kateretidae > Brachypterus > Brachypterus glaber. Next base: position 75,590,576 of record OY294045.1, on the reverse strand, counting down.
CTGCAAAATCCATGAGGTATGAATTCCATCGTCTCCATCTGTGCAAGTCTCCCCTATGCTGATGAATTCATTTCTCAAATGAAAGAAAAAAAATATAGGCTGTCCCATCTACTTTGGAAAAATTATCTTCCAGGATAAAATGTACGATTGAAAATGTTGTCCGGGATTAAATATGCTTTTGAAAATTATGTCCAATATAAAATTGTCTGCTAGACGGTCATATAGAATTTATCTATGCCGAAAAATACAGAACCATGTTCCAACAGAACATCACTCCATGCGGAGAACTTGTATATCAAATATACCAAAATAAACTTCAACTTAAATTAATGTAATTCCATATTAATGGTATAGAAATGGTGAGTAATTAATTAATGTAGTAATAATGGTGCTTTATGGTGCTTAATTAATGGTGCTAAAACAATAATTATATCTCAGAAATATTCTAAGAAACAGAAAAACTTAACTTACGTCTCATTCTAAGTCTTCGATGTCCATCGAAACGTTATAAGTGCGTAATTGTATAAAATATCAGTTATAATATCTTCCGCATTGTTTAAATATTCATTTTCACTAACTTTAAATAAAAATACATGAAGGATTACTTCGATGATTACAGAAAATAAACACTCGTCAAAAATGAGACCACCATTGTACAGAGTTGCCAAGAAAGAGCGAAAATCGACCTTATCAACCGGTATGAACCCTTTAGGTAAATAAAATCCTATTTCTGAACTATTAGCGACATCTATGCAAGTCATTATCAACTACAGTTTTACCGTATAGGATTCCTAATAAAGGTAACTGAAACTACATCAAAGATAATAACTAATTAAAAGAATGTTTCCTAATAAATCTGTATTAGTGATATCTAACCTCAAAATATTACTCTAAGAAACAAATATAAACAATACTTATTGTTTATCAGCAAAACTAATAAAAATACGAACAGAATACTAAGTGTCCTGTGAACTAAGTATAAACAAAATACTGAATCTAAGTGAGCAGTTCCAGCAAACTATTTTCAACAAATTCTGGATTATCCCGAAGAAATAAACATACACAACTTTCCACAAGAGAGACAAGCTACAGGTGAAAGCCAGTGAAATCCAACCCTCAATAGACTCTGAAACATATAAAAACCAGGTAAGTCCATAGACAAATGTATTATAGAGAAATAAGTCATATGATTCTTTATTATTAAAAATCATATTCTTATTATGTTTTCTTTATGTTATTTTCAGGTAGAACTATGGAATAGAGACTTATATGGTTAGAATTCAGTTCCTGCTACAAAATAGTCCCAGATACAAAATAGTTCTGTACGTACGTAACTATTTATATACAAAATAAACATAAATTATAACGTAAGTAAACGAATAGTTTAATTAACCCTTGCTATATTACAAAGTGACGATTTATGTCGTTACAATGTTACACAGAACTAATAGACTGGACAGAAAGCAAAGTAACAGAGCCCCCGCTGACTAAGCACCTTTCAAAAAAGGATATTCAAGATTGTATTAAAACTGGTAACTTGCCAGAGGGAGTCCTGCGCGAACTACCTTGCCACACACAGGCGGTTGAGAGAGGTGTCAAGTTAGTGACAGAAGCGTCATTAGCCGTCTGTGGTAATAAGAATAGGGATGGCTGGATAAAAACAACTCTAGCATCTAGAGAAATTATGCCAAAGTTTGAAACCAAGTCAGAGTATGTAGTAGGGTCAAACAAATAAATGCTCACATGGTGGGGCGGATGGGTGGGCAGGGGTGGAACTCAATGGCAGACACCTCCTCGTGGTGAGTTCTGGGTTATTTTGTGTCAATTATTGTTAATATTTTGTGCAAAATAAGCGAAGTGCTGCTGTAATACTAGCAAAAAGAAAATTTGGCAGTTTGGAGGGGTGCACCCGGGTGGCGGGGAGTCTAAATATATTAATAAATTAAAAATATTTTTTTTGCATGCATAAGAAATCATTACAAATCATTTCCCAATACAGGCGATATATTTTGATAAATATTTATTTTTTATTTTTTTAGGGGCCCGGCGGGGGGTCTAAACATTTAAAATTTAAAAAATTAAAAAAACCTATTTAAATTACAGATCAATACACAACTTTTCCCACTACAGGCAATTTGAAATTTAAAAAAAAGTTAAAAATCGACCCACCCTAATCCACAAATAGCTTTTAAGGGAGCTACGGTCCCTTAAAAAGTGTTACTCTTTAAAAGGCTGTAGTACTCTAAAAACTGATTTTCGAACTGAGATCTATCCAAGCTTTTTTCATAGTTTTTAATGCAGAATCACCCTGCAGTATTTAAATTGTTATTGGTGCATTTTTTGGTTTCTATTTTTGATGCTCAGAACGTAAAATTGTCTCTTTAATTGTAATTTTATCGAAAATGGTTGGCTCTACAGTGTTACATACAGAGTATCTTTTTTATGTATTTTTAATTAAAGATTAATATTTTATTGAGAAAATGTCAAAAAATCTATGGATAAAAAAGTTTGGGGCCAAAAGGTGACATCGCCCCCCCATTTTGCACCTCTCTAATTAAAATTACTAAATAAAAATTACATGAAATGATAGCCTTTATTAATGCTAAGGGAACGTTTAAGTATTACGTAACGCAAATTGTACCAAAATATACACTTCATACCCCGGTTCTCGCGTTATTATAGATTATAGAGATTTCATATACTCCTATTATAAAAATTGAAATTTATTTTGAAACGAACGCCATCTTGGCAAAATCACTTATCCGTCAGATCTTTCGGCAATGTTCGGAATCATAGATCAGAATTGATCGTATTAACAATTCTCTAAGTTTATCGTTAATTTTAAAAAGCTGTGTATTATGTGAAATTTTGCTCAAAACTCAAATATAATGCATAAAATCGATTCGAAATTTAATTTTTTTAACTATATGCGTATTATTAGTGGACATTTCGGAAATTCAGTATAATAGGCGTGGCTTCTTGTCAAAACACACCAACCGAATATGTCTCCTGGCATGTGGAAAGGGAAAAGTTTAGTTTGTACTTTAAATATCCAATTTTAGACGAAAATAGATAAATCATAGATGAATTTGAAGTTTAGTGTAGTTTTGTATTCTGTTTTTAGAAACCGTCTAGTATTTTTTTAGCCATATAAATGAAATAGTGTAATAATAAATAATAGTGTATAACCTCCTTGCATCTCATAGCAGGAGCCAGTTTTCAACCTGATTAACCTGTGGTGCATTTAAAACAACTTTTAGGAAAAATATAGACATAGTGTAACATCCTGCCCATAGAAAGGAATAGCTATTGGTAAAAAAACCGCACTCAAAATGCTTTTCCAGTCGAGAAATGAGCATTTTAAAAATAGTTAAATTTTTGTGACGGTTGTCGAATTCCATGCGTTTTTCTGATTGGCATGGAGAAAATTCTATATTTGAAGTGTGAAAAATCTAGAAGGCTTCAAATCTCGCTCGTAGACATTTTCGCCATCTGGCGGTTTTCGGTCATTAAGTAACACGATATCGCTCGTTAAAATTGCGGGGTTGAGCCTAATAGTAACACCAATCACACTTACCTCCTTTTGTTTGTCATTATAAACCTCAGCCAGATCTTGATCAGGCGGTCCAAAAATAGTGCCCAATCCAGCAATTCGTTTCTGCTGAAAATCGGCTAGTTGTTTGGTTAGTTCCTCTTTCGCACGTGTTCTCGCTTTCCAAAATATTTTGCGTAGAATCTCCTCTTTGTCAAACTCTTTGGTTAACACTTCGTCGATTTCACGTGCTATGTTTTCATCTACGTTTCCCAATCTCAATGGCTGAAAATTCAAAAAATAAATAACACAGGCACACAAAAAAAAGTTTTTTTCCCTAGACGACCGAACATTTCTACAAGTTTTTGGGGTAGCTGAATCCGAATATAGTGCTGTTTGACTCGGTCAGGTCGCATTTCGTTGCTAACCTCAAAAAAGTGATGAAATGTTTCCACTTCCATCACATTTTTGATATTAGCAACGGAATGCGACCTGGCCGAGTCAAAGCAACCCCAGATTCGGATTCAGCGAGCACAAAAACGTATACAGCGCGCGTTTAAAGTACGAAACACGTTGAATAATAGGTAAGTTGAGTGGCCAAGAATGTACGAAGCAAAATATTTGAAGGGGATAGGGGAATCTCAACGCCAGTGCAGTAGAAGGGATAGGAGTCGTTTCCGTAGTCGTCGCGTCTGCAGTCTACAAACCAAACCATTGCGCATCTAATTTGAACACGGCCAATGAGGGTCACTGGCGCTGAGATTCCCCTATCCCTTAAAATCTTTTGCTTCGTTCATTCTTGGGCACTCAACTTAACTACCATCCAAAGTGTTCCATACTTCTCACGCGACTGTATACTGGAAATTTAATAAAACCTGCAGTGACTCATACCTCTGCTGCTTTCGTATAAGGGGTCCGCCTTTGCGAAGCTTCGACGAAATTACGCCATGGCGCGCCAGTCACACTTGAACTGGTATGATCTTCGCCTTTTACCACACATTCGCAAGTGAGTCACTGCAGGTTTTATTGAATTTCCAGTATAGAAATGTTTGCCTCGTCTCGGTAAACAGTTTTTTTTTGTGTGCCTGGGAAACGCTCAAGTATTACGTAACGCATGATCAAATGATCATAATTTGCGTTACGTAATACCCCCCCCCTGTAACGCTATTTTCCTATACCATTAACATGGGCGTAACACTCCAAAATGACCCCCACTCCCCCCCTAGGAGCGTTACGTAATACTTGAACGTTCCCCTGTGTAATTAGTTGAAAAAAATTACATTGATAAGCAGATGACAAATAAATCTGGTCAATGGTAATATATACTGAAGTTACTCCATTGAAATCAAAGTGTAAAACTTTTTTCTTAAGTAAGGATTAAAAACTCAAAATAGTTTTGGCACTGTCAAGGAAGTACAAAAATCGTTTCCCTCAAACAATCCAAAAGTTTTAAAAATCGGTAGAGATGTAGTGTTGAAAGTCCCCAAAAATTGAAGATGAGCTCGCGCGCCATCTTGATTTAAATGTACACTTCTGTATTTTTTCAAATAACTTCTAAACGGTCAATTTTTCTAAAAGTGAGTTATTATAAAAAAGAAAGCTTGTAAAATTCTCTACAAAATATTAATTATCTGTTTCTTTACTTCTTTACTTTTTGACAGGATGGCGAAAATTGTGCCGATATCTTGATTGTAAGGTAAACTTTTGGATTTAGCCACCTGATACTCAAAAATCTTGAGTCAAGATATCATGCACAGCGAAAATTTAACGTCTAATTTAACCTCTTCAGAGACATTGGCACATATGTGTACAGTTAAAAATAAATTCCGCAAAATGAAATTCACCGAATTCATTAACCCTCAGTGGCTATAGGTGCCATTTGCTTTGTTTCCAATCACAAGAGACATCCAATGGCCAAGATTCGCACATCTTCAGTTGTTTATTTGTTTTTACAATAAAAAGCATTTTTAACTTTGCTACTAGATTCATTTAAACAAAAAAATCGTCCCTGAAGAGGTTAAACACACTGACGTCTAATTTAAACACATTGACACCATTATTGCAAAACACTGCAAAAATGTATGTTAAAACCAGGTTATCGACTTCGTTGAGACACCCTGTATATCTAAAAAATACTTACAGCTCCTGGTACCAAGAAACAAGAATGTATTTCAAAGGCCCATTTTCTCATCTCCTTGGCATTTCCTTCTTTATATAGGTCTGTCAGTAGATAAAACATTAAACTATTAGGATCCGAATTGGATAAAACGTAGTTGGTAAAAACCGCTAGATGGGGCAGGTGTTCCCACAGCCTTATTAGGGACTTAAAATGGCCATGGTCCTCCATTTGATGCTAAAAGTAAAAGAATGTACAATAAGTGACATTTCAAATATTAAATTTTATTTAAATTTTGATATAATTATTTGGGTGCCAAATTCAGGAATCGCTTAAAACCTCTTAATTTAAAGAATTATACAAGTTAATAGAAAATTATTATATTTCAGCATTTCTGGTGTCCATTAGAGTACATTAAAGATGTCATGGCCCAACTAGTTAAAAAAGTAAAAATAAATAAAATTTAACATTTGAAATGTCACTTATGTAGAATAATTGTTTTCAGAAAAGTGTGCAGATTCCAAAAATGTAAGGCATTTGGATGTCGCACTTAAAATGTGAAAGTTGGCAGCACTTTTATGAAAAAATAAGAAACTTTGAAAATGTCCGTCTGTCCGTCCGTCCGTCTGTCCGATGTCACGATTTTTGTAGACACCATAACTCCAGAACGAATTATCCGATCGACTCGAAATTTTCAGGAAAAATCAAGTTCTATGAGGGGAAGATCTCTATTGTTTTTCAAAGTAATCCCCCCAAAAACAAAAAAGTCATGGGGGGGGGTTAAACTTTTTTAGAAAAATAAAACCTATCGATTTTTTTTAAATTTTTTGTTTTTTGCAAAAAGAAAATAAAAAAACAACAAAAATTTTGAAAAAGTTTTTTCGTTTTTCAAAAAAATATTTTTTTTTATATTTGGGAAAATGTAATATACCATTTACTGTGAATAATATATAATGAAATGCGTAGCATTACATATCTTCACGGCTTTTTACTAACTTGCCAAGGAAAAAGGTGTTTATTTGTGTGCCATAGAAAGAAACTATTTCCTTGATGTCCGATTTGCGAGTCCAGCAAAATAGTTAAGAGCGCAAAATTACTGATTTCTGCGTCAAGCCGAGATCAGAAATCACGCGAAAGCAGAAATCAAATTTTTCGCTCGTAATACAAACAACATTTTTTCTACGATCTAAAATAAATAAATTAATTTCAGACAGTAAGTTACCTTACAAGGTCGCAGCACTTGAGTGCAATTTTCTGCAAATCTGTTGGTTTAAAAGTAAAATCCTAATCACAGTAACCTCCATAATTCCTTTGTAGCAACAAATATATAGCAAACAAATATTTAGCACACGAAATGGAGATTTGATTGAAAATAAATAATAATTACATATTAAAAAAATGTCGGACCAACATCTCATCGCATATGACTGACAGATGTTTTACGATTGACATGCCGGTTGCCTACACTGTTCGCGCGAAAAAAAATCATTTTTCTGCTTGCTGTCATGGTTACGAGCAGAAAAGTAAAATACTAAGAAAAAGGTTATTTTGAAGTCTGAAAACTTCATTTGTTTTTGTAGAAATGCTCACTTTTCTATTAGATCATAGAAAAAAATAGTTTCGGCCGTGGCGTATAAGTACAATGTTAAAATCGAGGTTAAAATGTTAAAATTGAAAATAAAATAATTTCTAATTGTTTTTGAGGTTATGTTACTATCTGTCTGTTAAGTTATGACATTAATAAAATGTATGTGAAGTTGCCTACATCAACCAAAGTATTCTTTCGGAAACGTACATGCGTATGGAAAATATCGATCGAATATCCTTTTGGTTTGACCGCCTAAAAATGTTTTTTGCATATTACTTACGCTTTCAAAGTCGGAGATTTCATCGTCTTCCATGCTAATAATGGGCTGCTGAGCCATTTGCGGATTGGCAGCGTGTATTGGAGAACTGTTGACCAAAAGTCTGGAGCCATTGCCACGAAACGGCGAGAAATCAGGCGAGGATATTTCTCCCGGGTGCTGTTTTAGAAACTAAATTCATTATATTTATTTTATCAGATATACTATATTTTAGGTGCAATATTACAAATATTATTAGCACGGGTCGGATCGAAGTAGCCATTACCGAGGGCGTGCAAAAATTAGAATTTTAAAAAACTATTTTTTAATTAAATAGACACTTTAAACTATTGTTTACCAAGCGGAATGTCATGTCGACGCTGTTAATACTCAGTGTCATGGTCCATGACTCATGGAGAAGGACTTATGTTTTTTTTTTGAAAATTGTTTCTCTTTTCAAAAAACGGACAGTTAATACAAAATATCGTTTTTATTACTTATTCGTTTCTTGAAAAGGGAAACAAAAAAAAAATTAAAGTCTTTCTCTATGAGTCATGGACCATGACCAAGTGACACTGAGTATTAACAGCGTCGACATGACATTCCGCTTGGTGAACAATAGTTTAAAGTGTCTATTTACTTGAAAAAAGAGTTTTTTAAAATACTAATTTTTGCATGCCCCCGGTAATGGCTACTTCGATCCGACCCGTGATTATTAGTAATAATTTATTACACATTTTAATACCTCAAACTACAAAGTAGGTAATATTAGGGTGGACCTTATTTTTTTTATTTTTTTTAAATTTTTATTTTAATGTATCTGGAACATCCTGAAAATATGAGAGTGATCAAACTCCCAATTGGACCCTTAAAATCGTAAAATTACGCAAAAATTGTGAAAAATCGTTGAAAATGGGCTGTACTTTTTGTAAGTGAAAAATTTAAAAGCCTTGAAATCTTAATTTGTTCCTTGTTTACAAGATTATGTGCCAAATTTCAAAATGATCAAAAGATTTTATCAGGTGTCGAAAATCCGCCAAAGTTTTCCCTAAAACACTAAATTTGACAAATTTCCACCATAAATTTGAGAAACGCTAAAAAGACATTTAAAAAATATGTCAATCTGGACTTAACTTAATTTTATTCAATGTACAATATTAATAATATAAAATAATTAAACAAAAACAAAATGAGCCAAGCGCCAAATAAGAGCACCCAAAAAGGCTTCTTATTTGTCGCTTAGCTCGTTTTGTTTTTGTCAAATTATTTTATATTATTAATGTGCATTTTGAATAATTTGCAACTGGATATTATCTACATGGATATGACAAAAGCTTTTGACAAATTGGACCACAAATTACTGATAAACTATCTTATATCACTTTTACATCCAGCTTTAGTTGCATTACTAGCATCATACTTATCTGACAGGGAATGTTATGTTGTATTAAAAAATTTTATCTCAAAAATATTTTTGCAAACGTCTGGCGTCCCACAAGGTTCAAACCTCGGGCCACTTTTGTTTATCATTTTTATCAATAGTCTACCAGATGTTCTACGTTATGTCTTATATTTGCTCTTTGCCGACGACTTAAAAATATACAAAATAATATCATGTGTTAACGACTGTACACAACTACAAAATGACTTGAATGCAGTAATTAGATGGTGCGCGGAAAACAAACTCAACCTTAATGTATCTAAGTGCTCTGTTATGTCAATACACAAAAAGAAAAAACCCATATTATTTGACTATAAAATAGAAGGTGAAACCCTTAACCGCGTAGTGGAAGTAAAGGACTTGGGTGTAACATTTGACAACGAACTTACATTTAAAAAACATATTAGTAACACCGTCAGTTCGTGCTTAAAAATTTACGGTTTTATAGTGCGAAATACCAAAGACTTTGAAAATCTTACTTGTATCGTAAACCTTTACAATACTTTAGTAAAAAGTAAATTGGAATATTGTTCGGTAGTGTGGTCACCATTTTACAACAACAACAACGAACTTCTTGAAAAAGTCCAAAAAAAGTTTTTGAGATACCTTGATTACAAAGTCACTGGTATTTACAATCATCGATCTAGCTACTCTAACCTACTGGAAAAGTACAATTTTATTACTCTGGAGCAACGTCGATGCAACATAATAGCAACATTTTTATACAAACTACTGAATGGTCAGCAGGACAATCCTAAGTTTTTGGAGAGGTTGCCATTTAGAATACCCATGACTTTCACAAGAAATGAGGATCTTTTTTATTTACCTAGAACACGTATCAATCAGTTTTTAATGTCACCACTTTTTCAAATGTGTTATTTTGGGAATGTAGTAAATAAAAAAATTGACTTTTTTAATATTAAGATATCTAAATTTAAAAATTGTATAATAGATTTAAATCTCTCCCGCAGGAACATAGTTTAATTTTTTTTTTTAATATTATGTATTTATAAATAATTTTAATATGACTTATCCTATTATAGAATTCTTAGGGATTTGTTTGGATATGTAATAAATAAATAAATAAATAAATAAATAAATAAATAAAATTAAGTTAAGTCCAGATAAACATATTTTTTAAATGCTTTTTTATTGTTTCTCACGTGTATGGTAGAAATTCGTCAAATTTAGTGTTTTAGGGGCAACTTTGGCGGATTTTCGACACCTGATAGAACCTTTTGATCATTTTGAAATGTGGCAAATAATTTTGTACACTCAAATGGAAAAAATTAAGATATCAAGGCTTTTAAATTTTTCACTGATAAAAAAAGTACAGTCCATTTTCAACAATGTTTTACGACTTTTGAGTAATTTCACGATTTTAGGGGTCCAATTGCGGCCCTTAGAGAAGGGGTCCAATTGGGGCCCTTAGAGAAATCTGATCACCCCCGTATTTTCAGGATGTTCTAGATACACCAAAATAAATATTTTAAAATAATAAAAGAAATAAGGTCCACTCTAAATTTATTGTCCCGTCATGGGCCAGCTTTTTGCTATTTAGGTTAAAAAATAAAAATCGCATCTTTTCAATATTAATTAAAAAAATAACAATACATGTTGGACTGGGCAGCCTGAGACTGGTGAAAAAGTTACCACTTTCAGATTTTGTCAAATCTTACCCCACGCAAAAATTATTGACGAAAAAAGTTTGGTGGGAGGCCCCCAAAAGTGGGGTCCCGATGAGATTTGTTTTCACTGTCTCACCTGTCCAGTCCGAAACTGGCGAGGAAACTGGAAGGAAGGCGTCATTAGAGGGCGTGTCAGTTCTCATGATGTTTGACCTGAACAAAACCTGCGCCAAGGCGGGGCTTACGCCACCCGTCAAGTAATCTAAAAACGTGTTTTCGATTTCTGCGTCGCTATGACTCATGAGATCTAGAACGGCCTCTAAGAAAATCTCCCTGTATGCGTACCTCAACAAAGGTGAATTCAGCATCTGTATTATTCAGACTTCGGTCCCTCCGTTGTGGCAGCGGACTAGGATACGGAGGCGGCGGAGTCCCTGGAGGCGTTTCGGCTCCCTCCCAGCCCTCCTCCGTGTGACTGAGGTCGTTCATACTTTCGGAAGCGATCATTTTCCGGGAGGCTTCGGCCCCGCTCATCACCATCAAAGATTCGGGACTAGATTTGGTACGGTGGTGCTTGGGATTATTTGGCGACTGAAGAAAATATATTATTTATAATTAATAAAAATTATGATTTTTATGGGAGACTGATAAATGAAGTGATAAAACAGTAATTAAGTTTATTAATAAATATTATTTAAGATTGTAATTCAGTTGCAGTGAGTCAAACAGCAGTTTTAATGACAACATTTTTTAACTAGCATCGAGATAAAATCTCAACTGAATAATGTTGCCTAATAAATATAATTATTAATAGTTGTAAATTGTTATTTATTTCTTTTTCTTCTTTTTGTAATACTGAGACACAAATCTCGCCAGGCGGGCCAACTAAACAAAAAACACTGCTGCCAACAAAAGAATACTTCTCCGTACAGGTACAAACAAAAAATATGTTATTTTTTTAAGATTATTTTTTAAAAAACGAAAAAATTAAAATAAAAAACATTTAAAAAGAGTTAATTTTTTGAAAAATTTCCACTTTTTTATTATTATTATGTCCCGTCACTTTTTTTATGCAATGACTATTATTAAATCGAAAAATTCCTGGTAGGTAATAGTTGTACATAAGTATATATATTTTTTTGTTTTCATTTCATAATACCATACTTAGGTATACAATTTTTTTAAGGAGAATCAGACTCCTTAAAAAAAGTGAGTTAAAAAAATGGGCATAACTTCATTGAGAAAAGCAAAAAAAAAATAAAACAACGACTATTTAAAAAATAAGTTTGACCTGCTAAGAATTTCGGCTGCAAATGATAGGGGAACTTTTTATTCGAAGCGTTCCACAGCCAACGATCCAAAGTAATATAATGCCCATTATTTAAAACACGGTGTTAGTATAAAAGGTATATGGAAAATCTATGTACAAAATAAACACAGAAAATAAAACATATTCTTAAAAATAAAGTGCATTAGAGTAATTTTGTAAATAAAACTACGAATATCTTATTTGTCTTTTAAAAATGCATTTATTCATCTGTTAGAGGAAAATATTATGAGTAAAATAATTATAAGGGTAAGAAATAAAGTTAACGTAAAAAAAAACGTTCCCACAATTAAGCATTTTTCTACTATTTTCTTATCCTATATTAAAATTGACACATAAATCCTCCGGGTACAAGCCTTGTACTACAAGTACCGGATGTCCAAATCACGTAGTCAATAAACTATTTTTACGTTCTTTTAAAAATTAAAGAAAATTTAATTTTAATTTTTTAATCTAAAGTGGATTTAACCTGCAATGCTTTTTTACAAGTTTATAATACATTAAATCCACTTTTTTTGAAAAAAAAATTTTATATCCGACCCTTGTACTCCAACCCGCAGATTAAAAGTCATAACCTTAAAACTCAAAACTAATTTAACACTCTATGGACCAGACCAACGAACTAATAATTCTTCTCTCTAGAATAGGCATTTCATTCGTTAACACTGACAAAAACGTCGGCAACATAAACATTCGTCTGTCTTACTCGCACATCTTTGTTCTAACAGAGACAACAATACCAGTTACTGGTAATTGTTATTGTTCAGGCCTGAATATACCTACTATTTGTTTACAAACAAACCGATATGTTGGCGACACTTTATTTTAACGGTATGCATATTCTAAAAAGAAGAGTTATTAGTTCGTTGGACCAGACCCATACCCATACAAAAACATATATATATTTCTCTGTATTTTATTTATTTTTTTTAATAGGGTTACCAAAATATTATTTATTATTTATTTATTTTAACCAAACTTTCATAGTTAAAATATTTTGAGATAATTATCACTTAGTATCTTGGTCTTAAAAAAGTAAGTACATGTGTACTTGTAATTACCATACTAATATTTTTTTATAACAACCAGTAATTTTTGGAAAAATCCAAAAAACTCCACTTATTTTGAAAAATATGTTTCAGCAACAATTTGTTGTTATATATTTAAAAATAAACTTAGTAAACAGTTAATAAAAGTGTGTCATAATAGCAAAAAGCGCAGGCAAAGCTAGAAAAAAGTTGAATATGTACAGAGTTTGTGGTGCTTATGTTTTTTTAATAAAAACATTAGTTCATAATATGAATAAATCCAGCACCAAAAAAAGTCACATATATATTTAGGTGTAAATATGAACCAAATGTGCCAAAAACTGGAATAGACAACTGCATATAGGTGGAAAAATATAAAGTTCAAACAAAACTAAAAAGTTTTTAATTATGTTCTTTGTACTATAATTAAACAAATAAGCATATTACGTATTTTTTGACTTCTTCTTGAAAAACGGTTTAGTTTTGTTGTCTCATATTATCCAAGTATAAACAGTTGGTCCTTCGTTAAAAAAAACTGTAAAAAATGTTATGTTACTTACATAATCGTTAACTAATGTAGCGAAGGTTGCCACTACCGGATAAGACATTTGTTTATTAATGGAGTTACACGGATGAGGATCGTTAACAAGGGATATGGGAGCCGAATGCGGGGTTCTGGGAGGCAACGGGGGAGGAAAATCAGGAGAATTTAACAGCAATGGCGACATATTCCTCCTGGAAAGCATTGGCAAAGGATTTGCGTTAAAATGGTCATCCAGACACGTCATTTCGACGTCGACCGGCGACGTCGGTGTGGAGAACTTGCCGGTGGCCTTCTGCGCGGGAGAACGACCCGTCTGAGATGTAGGGATAGTGTTAAAATTGTTTTCCTTGGATTTCTTGTGTTGCTGAGCACTATGATTTCGTTTGGGTAACGGCGGCGGTTCAGAGTTCCCATTTGGCGACGAGGAAGTCGGAGAGCGGTATGATTTGCGGGAAGGCGAGGGAACGTCTGAGGGGGAACGAATTGGGATAGGATCAGAGGGAGGAGATTGCTGAAAAGAGAGAGAAAGAGAGGGTAAAGCGATGTTAGTCTTTGTGCGAGAGAGCTAAAAGAGGTAGAATAAGATCGAACTGACGTACTCCAAGAAATGAAGAAATATTTTTTCTTTTTTTAAATTTATTAGGATTATAAGCCAACAAATTTTTATATCCTTTCTTTCTGGTGTCTGACAAAAAAAAACGCCTTGATATGAGAAAAAATATTTTTTTTTTGTTTGCACAGCTACCCATTTTTTAAAAGCGTTTAAAAGGGATACTTAATCATGTTCGTGATATGAACTTTGTAACTTTTAATTTTTAAATTAAAATTTACCTCTAGGTGAATAACATTAACCAAAAATGTAGAACTACTTGAAGCAAAACCCTTTATAAACTAAGATATGTAATTTAAACATTTTTGATTTTTCTTTAAGGTATCTATTCAATTTTCAATGGAGCACAACAGACCTACCACAAGAAGATTAAACGACATTCACCAACAATATATAATTTCATAATACAAATAAACATTATTTTAGAACTATACCCCGCCGCAGTTGGACCTCCGTTAATAGAGGCAAGTTATCTCGGCCAGCTAAACTGCAAAACAACAACAAAACAAGCGCATCGCGTTCATTGATATACAGTACAGTTGGAATAAAAAAAAAGTACTACAGCAGTGAACCTTCAGGTCCACCAAATTTTTAAAATTTTAGCTGTTACTTTAATTACAATGAAATTTTTAGGGTTATGTACAATGTCAGTGGATTTAAAAACGGTATAAAATAACATTCATTTCTAGAAAAAAATATAATCCTATTTGTAAAAGTTACAGAAATATATAAAATTAAAATAATAATAACAGAAATAAAATATAAACCATGTTGACACATTTGACACTTGGAAAAATTATGTTTCAAACAAGACGACTGTTATAATTAGTTTTATCCAATACATACAGATAGTAAGACAATTACCAGCTTTATTTTAAATAGTTAAACTCAATAATAACCCCCGCGTGGCTTTTACTTTATTGAGTGGATAATTATTTATTTTACCCACTCAACTGTCACTTGTCAAATTATTTTCTTGTAAATGTCATTAAAATTTGTATAATATTTCTTGTTCTTTTTATATAAAATAATGAAAAAATCTTGCTATTAAGAACACTTTACAAATTACCTTCGAAACGTTGGAACTGTTCATATATATTTAGTTTTTTATTAAAGTGTTCTTAATAGCAATTTTTTTTCATTATTAAAATTTTTAATAAAAATATTAATTCATAAGCTATTTATTGGATAAAACCTTGTATGGCACTCATGGGTAAACCGATATTGCCCTCTCGAAAATTAACCTGCTTGGCTGACGCCTCGCAGGTTAATTTTCTCATGGGCAATATCTTACTTTACCCACTAGTACCATAAATAACTATTATGTATCTCTGACTTAGTTAAGTCATCAACCGACTTTGTGGTGATTTAAATGGTACAATTTTTGGGTGTAGTACTTTTTTTGATTCCAACTGTAACTGAATTTTGGTTTGACGTTTTGCATCTTCTCTAAAACAAAAGTCTTCTATGAAACAAAAATTTCTGGGACCCTAGTTTGGCCGACCGAGGTTTCTTATCTGACATTGCTCCGAGTTTGGTAAGCATCAGGTAAAATGATACAGTGTATATATATAATATCAGTAAATAGTTTACCAGGACGTTTTTTAGATGCTGTTTTGTGTACAAATTGTTACGCTTGCCTGCCAAAATATCCATCCAATGATGACCAAATAGACACAACTCTGGTGAATAGAGTTCTGGTGGTCTGACATTCCTACCACGATTCTCGAGTTGCTCGAATAAATACTTGTTTGAAACAATTATAATCGCAAATTTCAGCAAGTGAGTGGAGGGGTTTATTTATTGCAAAAAAGTGTACAAGGATTGTGAGGATCAAAGGATTGTGAAAGATTGTCAAAGATGGTCAAAAAAATTGTGAAAGATTGTATATTTTAATGAAGATTTTTAAAGATGGTGGAAAGATTTCAGATAATTGTGGAAGATTGTAGATGATTATGGAGGATTGCAGATGATTGTGGAATAAGGAATTGTCACGGATTGTAAAAGATTGTTGGATAGGTGTACAAGGATTGTCCAATAAATTAAGGAATTGTCAAGGATTGTTGGATAGGTGTACAAGAATTGTGCCATAAATTAAGGAATTGTCATTGCGTGCACGATGCACCTTCAAAATAATTCTGCCCAATTATGCGTCCATTTGATCATCACATCTAAAATAAGTCCTGGTAAATTATGATTTTAGCTGATATTATATAAATGTGAAGGAAAAAATACATCTTTTTAACTCTAAATTTTTATGACGAATATATTGTGTCCATAACCAGTTGGTTATTAACCACATCCAATTAAAAAAGCCCACCATTCGCTATATTCGGCCAACACTCAGCATACAGCTCTACTTAGACTGCCACTACTTGCACGCATTTAGACATTCAGGGCTACATCTGTACATTAAAATTTTTCTAGTTTACTGTATATATTAAAGTGTAAAATAGAGATTAATTAGTTATTATTGTTAGTTTAGTTATTTACAACAAAAATATCTTAGAGAGAATTTTGAGTTTGGTATAATGTATTTTTGGTAAACGGTAAACATTACAGTAAATGAAATTGACCTTATAACAAACAAAAAAATACGGAATTGCTTGGAGGCGAGGTAGCCAAAATGTTATTCTTGTCAAATTTTAGATTAGGCCATTATTTGATATATTAAGGAATAAATACCAAAAATATTTTAAAATTAAAAACAAAATCCACAAAATTTTATTCCAGTCAGATAATATTTAAGGGTGCATCTTTGGCCCCTGTTAAAAATAAAACAAGTAGAGACCAGTAAAGACCTTAGAAAACGAATCGGAAACTACTGGATCCTACTGGTCTCTACCTTTTTTTAACAGGGAAACTTCAAATCAAACAGCTTCAGGAGCGGTAAATCAACATTAAACTAATAAATTCAACTAAACTTTTGTGGATTCTCTTTTAGTATAAGAGGAAAAAGAATCCTATAAAAATGAAAATATAATCCATAGGAATGGAAACATAACCTTTAAAATATAAGAATCGCCTTGAAACAAAAGAATTCCGCTTTGCTGAGAGATTAAATAAGTATTAATATGTGGGTTTCTCCTAATTGTCTTGAAAATACATAAGAAAGAATGCATTGCAATTGTTTAGCGCAAACAGACGATTTTTCGCTAGATTTTCTATTTATACATACTAATTCCGATTAAATAAAAAACACAGAAGTACCTAATTGTGTTTTATAACAATCAATATGTGTTGGAACCAAGTTTTTAATTTATAGAGTCTATACTCTTTTATTGTTACCTTCTTCATAACTTAATCTTTCAGGAATAAGAAATTTAGAACAAAAAAAAACTTATTAGCAATACTTTTCACCTTAATATAGACAGTAATACTGATCAATGGTTCGGTATGTTACAGTTTGAATTTCTAATTTTAAGTTAATATAAATGTTACATCCTAAATTTAGCGTGGCGCACACAATAAATTGATGAATTTATGTTGACGAGCAAAACAGATATCGACGCTGAATAGTTGAAATGTGCTTCTAAAAACTTAAACCAGTTAAATTAAACATGCCAATAAATTCCTTTTTTACACATTTGCCAGTTAAATGTTGTTTTTCTTTTGAAAACATTTATTGGATTTTTTCCAAAAAATAATATTACGGAAAAATAACAAATTACACACATAGTCCAGTCAAATAATAAATGTAAATTGCATGTACATGTACACGGGATGAGATTCTAAAGGGCAGTAGTGGATGGTAACAGAACACTCCTGTTAGTTTTCCACCGGGTGATTAGCGATTAGGGGTGCGTTGATTAATAGGCATCTTACGATAATTTTTATTTTTTTTATTTATTTATTTATTTATTCCAGCATGATTATGCTATATAATATACATATTATGTACAAAGAAAAAAAAAATAACATTAATATTAACCATTAAAAACAGCATTTACAAAACAAAAAAAAACAAAAATTATTGTGTAAAAGAAGGCGCCACGTAGAAATTAACGTAGAGTTAAAGGCCAGGTCAGAGTCAAATAAGGACTGGAGAAAAGAGTTTTGAGTACAGGAAAGGCGTTTCACAAAATTAGCAACTTTTTTGCGTCGTAAAGCATCAAGATAAAAGTGCATATAACCAATTTTGTTAAGGAAAAAGTCCAACCATTTTCGTTTAAATTATTTTTTTAATATATTAATAACAGTAGAGTTAATTCAAAAATAGCCATGTTGGAGGTGATATTGGGTTTTTTCATTTTTCAGCCAAATTATTCATCGGAGGATAAAAGTGTTTATGAGCAAACTTGTAGCTCTTGAAATTCTCTATAAGTTCCATAAATTAAAAAAGGTATTTTGGTTTGGATACAGAGGGCGCAACTCGATTTTCAGCGCCCACTGTAATCGTACCAAACTTATGAAAATTTATAATATATGAAAATTATAGAAAAGTTTAAGAGCTACAAGTTTGATCATAACCACTTTTATCCTTCGATGAATAATTTGGCTGAAAACTCGAAACAAACTATTTCACCCCCAACATGGCCATTTTTTAATATTTATAGCTCGATTGTTATTAATATATTAAAAAAATGATTTTTGCAAAAATTGTCGGAAACTTTCTCCTTAACAAAATTGGTTATATGCATTTTTATCGTAAGATGCATGTTTAGCGACATAACCGCACCCACCCCTAAAATTCATGATAGCGGACACCCCTTACGCAAATCATCCGGTGAAAAACTAACAGGAGTATTCTGTTACTATCCACTATTACCCTTTAAAATATCATTCCGTGTACATTTATTGCAATTTAACATAGGAATTTCTCGTTATTTGACTGGACTACAAATACAACTTTTATAGCTGCGTAAGACCATAAAAAAGTATTATTTCTGGCAAAAAACATTAAATTCTTCGTACGATTTTTCATATGGATCTAGAAATTGATAATTATACCCATAAGATACTACACTGTCGCGCATTAAATTCCGGACACCTAAAAAATTGACATTTTTTAAATTTAAATATTTCGAAAACTAATTAATAGATTTGACTGATTCTTTTTTTTGTTGTGAAGCTTAAACATTCTCTACTTTTGTTTGTTTTAAGAATGATTAATTTTTTTTATAATTAAATTTGTTGTGGAACATAGAAAATAAATTGTTGTAAATTCAGTTATAATAATTTATGGAGTTTTGCGTCCCTTAAGGCTTCATAGCCTCCCCACACCCCAAAGGCCAAGAAAATTACACAGAATTTTATCGTCAAGTTTGAACGATATGTTTTTGCTGTTTGTTAACTTCATTTGATTAGGTGATTCTTAGTAACAAATATTACTTAAAATATTTTAAATTCTTACTATAACATACTGAAACATGGCAATTACATTAAAGCTACTGTTTATCAGCTACTTACCTCGTTTTGACTACGTGAAAGGTAATTTTGAAGGGTTTGCAGATTTCGCTCAGTTTTGGCCAGTTCTGTGCATTTCTTGTCGTCCGGAGACGTGGCTATTTGACTGCGCAGAAGGTCTATATAGTTGCGCTCCTTTTCAATCATCAGTCTGTAATATTGTTCCTTTTCTCGTTGCAGTTGGCACTGTTTTTCGTTCTGTAACATAAATGCCCAGCGTTAAGCGATATGCAAAGATTTATACCATTTTTTTTGTCCACTTGAAATCTGCCAAGAACCACTTAGGCGTAGGGACACTAGATCTAGGTCTTAAGTTAGCAAGACGACAGACTGTGTGTCGCCTTGCTAACTTAAGACCTAGATCTAGTGTCCCTACTTAGGCGAGTCTATTTTCACAGACTCAGAGAAAGTATACCTTAATTTAGTTGTCTTACGGTTTTATTCCGTTGTATTTTTTTTTAATTTATTATTAAATAATATTTTTTTTAATTTAATTTATTATTTAATAATAAAAATAAAATTTTTGCAAGTTACTTGAAAAAAATTTAAAAAATATGCAAACATTTGGAAGAAATTTGGAATAGTTGTACCCAATTCGTCATAAATTTTCTGGTAGGGTTAAAGCTTTTTTTCAGAGGTGGTGGCCCTTTTTTAACCATCAAAATTTTGTGCAACTACTTCAAAATTTTTGCAAATATGTACTAACTTCCAAATTTTTGAAAGTACCTCCAAATATTTTCAAGTACTTTCATATATTTAGGAAGTACTTCAACAAAAATAAACACCTAATTCCAGAGTGAATCGCCCTTAGCATGCATATAGCTCAAAATGATATTTTTGAATTACCCTCGTATAAGCGAAACCCATGAACGTAATGCTGCCAGTATATTTTTAGAAAAAATAATAGACCGTCTGTTAAAAAATCAATATAAATAAAACCTCGATAAAATTTTCTCTGATAACAATAATATTTTTAACAATATCCTGCATTGTCTCCCCATTATGGGCGATTCATAATTACGTAACACTCGGTGTAGCCTTAAGGCCTTATTAACTTAGGGCCTCTATTATTTTTAATTTTTATCAATGACTTGCCTAATTTTATAAGATGTCTTAAACTTCTCTTTGCAGATGACCTAAAAATATTTATTTCCATAAAGTCTTTATATGATTGCTGGTTTTTACAGTCTTGCCTTGAAGCTGTTAATTTATGGTTCGCACAGAACAAGCTGAAATTAAATATTTCCAAATGTAAAATAATGAGTTTTACAAGAAATGTTAACAAAATATTTTTTTATTATAATATTAATGGTTTAGTACTTGAAAGAGTCAATACTATTAAAGATTTAGGGATTATTTTTGACCCAGTATTATCATTTACAGACCACATTTCTCATATTGTAAAATCATGGTTAAAAATGTTAGGCTTCATTTCTCGGACCTGCAATAATTTTACAAACTCTGATTGTCTAAAAGTCTTATATAGCTCTTTTGTAAGATCCAAATTGGAATATAGTTGTCTCATATGGTATCCATATTACGACACTTATATAGATGGTATTGAATCTGTTCAGCGCAGATTTATAAAATTTTATACCTCAAAAATTGATGGAACATACCCTCCAAGAGGGTCTGATTTATCGGATTTGATGTCAAGGTTTGGATTTAAATTACTAAACACGCGAAGGAAGATATACTCGGTCACTTTTTTGTACAAGTTGCTACATAATAAAATTAAAAAGTCAAATGCCTATAACCTTTTTTAATGCTAATATTATATTGAAATCACCAATGTACGTTATGTGCGAAAATTTTAATCATCTAATTGTGATATAAATTTTTCAAAATTAAGCGTTATTATTAGTTTTATAAGTTAATTATTAATTATTATATTTGAATGTCCTGTTAAGTATGTACTGTTGGACAACAATAAAGTTATTATTATTATTATTATTATTATTATTGGTTACTCATATGAGTAAAAATGTTAAAAGTAGATCTACGAACGAATCGTTTAGAGTAACATTAGACAAAAATCTTCTATTCTAGTTTTGTTTTTTTAATCTTACAAGGTTACGGGACCCAATAAGAGACTAACGGACTTCCGACAATAAAAAAAAATTGTTGTTGATAATTCTCCTAAAAATCTAAAACTATTTTCGTGAAAAGTTTTAAAACCTATCAAACGATTCCGCTAATAAATTTGATTACAATGTTGCAATTTATTCAAATTTATTGAAAACTTTTTGGGATATTCCTTGTAAACTTGCTTGACAATCTAAAAAAAAATGTAAAAACTTCTTAAATTTAATCAAGACTTTTGGTGATTGATTGCCTAATAATTCAAAGGCAATCATGGAAATCTTGGACCTTCATTGTACATTTTTGCTTTAGAAAGTAACCCATCGTTTGTCTATAGATTTGCTTTTATTTACATCGGCACTTAGTACTACTAAGAGTGCCGATGTATTGAAATCTTCGCCGAAAAGTAAAAATCTTTGACCATGTTTTTTACATATTCGACGTTTTAGACCATTCTGAGTCGAAATCAGTGAAAAAAATTTTTGCGTCCGTCTGTCTGTCTGGGTGTAAACTCGATAACTCAATTTCTAGAAAAGATGTCGACAAGCGGTTTTTTGCATATCGTTTCTTATCGTATTTCGAAGAGCTGATTAGATTTTGGGGGTAAACGCTCGGGGGTAAGGGGGTAAGAATGGGGTAAAACTCTTATTTTTAGCGTTTTTTTTTTATTATAATTAAGTTAATTATTATTGTATATTATTTTTTAAGCACTTATTTGAAAGATATTTTAAAACGGCTTAAAAAATGTTATAAACAATTTTTTCCTAAAATACATTGTTTTCGAGATATTTGCATTTAAAGCAGTAAAATGTTTTTTAGCATAACTTGCTTAATTATAACATGATTTCAAAAAGTTATATTTCAAATAAAAGCTCTTTTTAAGCCCTATAAAAAATGTTATATACAGTTTTTTGCTAGATTATAACGTTTTGGAAATACAGACTTCCAAAGTTTAATAAATTATGAAACACGCAGTTGTATTACTAGTTGCCTATTCGCACAACTTCATATTTCATAACGTTTCATATTAGTACCTAGTGCCGATGTTTTGACAAGGTGCTTCGAACGTTTCATCTAGTTTCAATTTGTAATTATTAAGAGCCGGGAAAAATTTATTTTAACTGGTCCACTGTAATTTTTTGGTTGTGCGATAAGCACAAAGTCGAACGCAAATTAATACAATTTTTTGATCTTGGTAGTTATTTAGACAAGCATATTTTGTGTGCGGTAAATCTACTTACGTCTACTGGCTGTGGTCCCGTGATCCTTTGCGAATTAGGAGTGGTTGCTGGTCGAGGATGCATACTAGGTGATCCTAAGGAAGCTCTTGATGATGTCCTTTGTTTCACGGTCAATACGACTTGTGAAGATGCTGCAAAGTAGTAAACTGTTAATTACACTGTTCTACAAAGAAAGATTTTTTTTTTATTTGCCGGGAAGCTTTTAGTTGCATCTGGCTATATTTTTCCGTTTTTCTCAATCAGCTAGTTTTTTTTTTGAGATATAGCGCACAGTGGTTTTTTTTGCCTATAGTTGTAGTAAAAAAAATAATGTAGCTCTAATTAATTTGGTTTTGCAGTGGATTGATTCTCTGTTAGTGGGGCTCTAAACCAAAAAAAGCGGGTTTAAAATATCTTTATTCGTTTGTTTTTAATAGGCTTCTAAATTCAAAAAATTAGTTTTTTTCGCATTTTTTCTATATATTTTGATAAAATTTTTAAATAAATACTAAAGATACGACTCTAATTTTTATACGTAATACTAATATAAATGTGCGGTTTATAAAAATAAAAAAAGTTTTAGATTTAATCCTGTGATTTTACCGGGGGTTATCGAAAAAAAAAATTTTAAATATTTTATTTATTTTTTTAAATTTAATTTATTATGAAAAGAACAAAACGAAAAATTAAAAAAAACACTTTTTCTCCCTGCTTTATAACATTAAAATAACATTAAATAAACATTAAATAATTCAAAATTTTACTGTTTTGTTCTAAATTGTAGGAAACCCAAATGAAATGACATTAAACTTCAACCTTCATACAGGATAAAGTTTAATTTCTACTATATTCAGAGGCCCTACTGAATTGTGGCGTTTTATTTAAATCCCACAATTTAGCACCAAAATAAAACAAAGTAAAATTTTAACATACGACCTATTGCACTTTAAGTGGCGATTTGTGAGAAATGCCCGTATGTACGTCAAAGTTTCAGGAACTTCATTGAAGATAATCTTACATACCATTTAAAATTTATCGCCACCTATTTTAAAACAAATAATTCACAATTCCACTGGATCAAATAATAAAAAAAAAACAAAGTGCAGAACCATTTTGTAGCGATCTTCAACGTTAAATAAGCTATTTTCAGTACACTTTTTTATCATGAAAAATACTAAAAACTAGTGTAAACACCGGTGGAACATATCGCACGGGCGATAACGATCAAAATGTTTATCCTATATTGAATGGCGTACATGTTACGGGGTGGTTATAGAGCAAATTGTAACATCAGGCAGGCCATAAAACATCTGCTCCGAGTTAATACCTCTCTACGATCCGTATGAATGAATGACCTTATGCCACCTTTTCATTAAATGGTTTTTGTAGCATAAAGATTTGTGTAATTGGCGATATCAAAACGTTTCAATAAAACCCGCATAGTGAAATTTATATTTATTTTTTATTGCTCTATTTTTTTAAATTAAAAAAGTCCACCTATAAAAAATTTATCCTGCAGGTGCATTGTACTTTTGGGTCCCGAAATCCCGGGGATCTACCGAATCTTACATGAGCATATTTTAACGTAATCCGGTTTTACTAAAAACTTAGTGTGCAAAACTTGTGCTAGAAAAATTTATTTAGAAACACTTATTTAACAAGAAAACTACTTTCCAATATTTAAATAACACTTAAGAACACTTTTAAATACTTTCTGAACATTTACACTTGACTAAATTACCGAATAAATAAATAAACCACTGATCGACTAAATTACTGAAAGAATGAACTACTGACTGACTGAGCGTGCAGCTTATTAATATGCACTGCATGGAACCTTCTAGAGTTTTCGCGCTGGGCAGTTCCAGAACCTTCGCCCAAAGCGCTGTTCCAGACCCTTCGCGAAGCTTTTGTTCTTCGCTTATTGTTTCGCCAAACTGTAGGTCAATCTTCGATATTTATTATTTCTTAACAACATTTTGTCAAAAGTTACAGATCGGTCAAGAGGTAAACACGTTTTTTGTTTTTTTAGCCAGTTTTATTAAATTTTAAGTGTATAAATAAGTCAAACCGTTTCTGAGTTATAAAGTGAGAAATATTAAAAAAAAATACCCCTTGAAAGGGTCCAAGCTCTCTTAGGAAGCAATTTAGCACAAAAACCTTGTCCCACGTTTTGTTTCTGCTTCTGTATATAAAATTTTAATATTCCAAGCACCTATTAAGCTGCATATTGTACGGACTCGTATTTAAAGAAAATGGGCCATCAACGTCATAAATCGATTTTGGCGATTAAAAATTCAAAATGTGTACAATCGAAAATGCAGCCATTAAGTAAACGGTCGCCGCACATACGTTGTTTTTAGCTTTTACTTTTTGGTTATTGATTAGGTAAAAACAAATAGTTAGCAAAAGGTGGCTAAGAAAATTAGCAAAAGGTGGTTAAAAATAAACAAGCCGTGAAGATATGTAATGCTACGCATTCCATTATAACGCGGTACCAGTCACAACTCTATTTACCCAGCGATATTCTCGTAAACTAAAAGAGATAATCAAGTTCTGAGAAAACCTTAAATAAGACAGCTTAAACTATCTTTTAGAATATATTTGATACTTTCAGCTCTTGAAATGTGGGCAGGGCATAGAGGGACATTTTTTAAATAGAAAGGGGGGTCGTGTGATACATCATTTTAAAGCTTATAATATTCTCCATTTAACTATATATTTTTTAATTTTTTTAAACATTTTTTTTTGGGTTTAAAATAGGGTTGAAAATGGGTATTTTGATCAAAATTTCTCTTAAAAATCAAACAATTTTTTAAAAATCACTAATTTCATGATGAAAAAACAAAAAAAATCAAAACAAAAATTGTTTAAAAAATTAAAAAGTCCAATAGAGAATTTTATTTGCTTTAAAATGATGTATCACACGACCCCCCTTTTCATTTAAAAAAAATCCCCCCCATGCCCCCTGCCCACATTTTAAGAGTTGAAAGTATCAAATATATGCTAAAAGATAGTTTAAGTTGTTTAATTTAAGATGGTTTTCGCAGAACTTAATTATCTCTTTTAGTTTTCGAGAAAATCGCTTGGTAAATAGAGTTGGGACACCCGGTATACTATTTACAGTAAATGGTATATTGCATTTTTCCAAATAAAATTTTTTAAAAAATTAAAAAAAAAAAAAAATTTTTATTTTCTTTTTACGAAAAACGTTTTTTTTTTATTTTTTATATAGGATCTTTTTTTAAAAAACAAACAAATTTCAGAAAAAAATTTTTCAATAAAAATCAAAAAAAAAACTTTAATTTTTTTTTTTTGAAGAAAGGGATTTAAAAAAATATATTTAAAAAAAAAATTAATTTCCATAATTTTTTTGTTTTTGGGGGAATTACTTTCAAAATTGGTAGAATTGATTCTTATAATAAAAGTATTTTTTTCTGAAAAAAGTACCTTAATTAGAATTTTCTTTTAGATTTTTTCAATTTTTTAAAAAGTTTAACCCCCCATAACTTTTTTGTTTTTGGGGGAATTACTTTTAAAAACAATAGGGATCTTTCCCTCATAGATCTTGATTTTTCCTGAAAAGGTGGATCAGATTATTCGTTCTTCAGTTATCGTGTCCACAAAATACAGGAAATCAGACAAAAAAACAATTTTTTTTCATGAAACAAATTTTTATCCAAGAATTTTTTGTCCAGGAAGATTTTTTAAAATTTTGGAAAATTCTAAACTACCGTATAACACTATTCTAGCGCAGGCGCTGGCCTCGTAACTAGCTAAATTTTGACAGGAATGCTGAGAAAGTCCAGGAATAGGATTCCGTCCTAGAACGAAAATGGTGGTCCTTTTGCAAGAACTCAAAATAAAAGTGGTAATTTTGAACAGGGCCGGTGTCAAAGCCACCCTTTAACTTTTAAATGGCTTAAGATATCAACTTGAAATTTGTAACACGTAAATAACATAACCCAAATATTTTTTTGGTATATATTTAATATGCTTAGGGGGCATAATGGCGACAAGGGGACAAGGGGACAAGGGGGATTTTTTTTAAATAGAAAGGGAGTCGTGCGATTTTTAATTTTTTTTTGATAAAAAATGTGATGCCGGCCTTAGTATTTTGGCGCCCTGAACCATGCGTCTCTCTATCCGCAAACAGGGGCGTACCGAAGTGACAGACTTCTTTGGGGGGGAGGTAGTACCAAACTTTACCCAAATTTTACATACTGATAATACTAAATTTACGAACCGATAAAAGTAAATTTACTAACTGTCGCGATATGTCTGAAAAAAAGCTTTACTCCTGGCGAAAACTAAAAAAAGGTCATTACTTCTAAAAAAAAGCTTTACCCCTGGTGACAATTTTAATAACTAAACAAACTAAAGAATAAACTTTATTCCTGACGGCGCCCTGAAGCCATGGATTCACTCGGCGTCGCGACGCGTCGTGCAAAGGCCGGCACTGATTTTGAAAGAACTCCAAGTAAAAGTGGTTTATCGGACGATAAACATTAAACTACCAAAATACTCTATTTATTTATTTTTTATTTGAATCTGTGTAAAAAAACTTTGATGGTGGTTAACCACTCGAAAATATTTTTATCGGTGTTATTAGCGTTTTTTTTTTCTGAAAACGGTCGATTCATGCATTATTAGCGGCGGACTAGCCCGAGCCGCTGGACCGCAATAGCAAACCACTCTCCCCACCGAAGTATACGACGGGCCCCTTGACAGCAACTTCTTATTTATAACTATTTTTTATTCGATTGATTCTAAAAGAGACACTTTTTGTTCATGTTTTTTAACTTTGTGGCCCTAGGGCCAAAAAGTTTTTTTCGCCCGCTAACTAAAACTTGTTATTTTTAAGCTTTTTAAAAGAATATGCTTTACCTTTACTGTAATTAGTTATAAAGAAATATGACCTTTAGGTCACTCTTGGTCTTGAACTAACTGTTCTTTTTGACCAGATACAGTTATTATAATCATTTCATACAAAATAAACATTTCTAGAACGGCTCAGAAGTATTACTATTTTCATAACAGACACATTTTAACAGAAATTAATCACCAAGCTATAGCTTTTTTAATTTGAAAACGAAACTGCACGCAAAAAAAACGATTCAATTGTTTTTTTAGCGATTTTATTGGATAGCAATTTGTCATGGATAACTGGATAAGTAATAAGACACTAAAAATAAATACTTTTTGCAATTTAAAATTAAGTATATTTTAATAATTTATTATAATTAGTAACAATCGAATAAAAAATATTGTATAATACACGGGCAAAAAGTTAAATTTTGATTTCGTAGGTTTATTACCCTCGGGCCGACCCTTGGCTTCTAAAAACCTACTCAATCGAAAAATTTAACTTTTTGCCCTTGTATTATAAATAACTTATATTAAGCGTGAAAGTTTAGGCCCTTGTATTATAAATTATAATATAAGTATTCTTTATCAGAAGAGTTTATTGATGATTTCCTTTTTCTTTTTATTGTGGGCCCTCACCACATTAAAAAGAATTAGAAGGACCCACTCTGATTTTATAGCAAACACCCAGCAGAAGTTAGAAGGGCCCGCTTTGATTTTTTCGTAAATGGTCTTATCAAAATAAATTAAAAGGTCCCTATAATAGGGTTCCATTAGATTGTATAGCAAAGGGTCTGCATAGATAAGGGAATTAGAAGTCCACTTTCATTTTCTGCCTTCCTAAGCTGAAAGGTCCTATCTGTATATGTTAAACCTATGTAGATAGGACCTTTCAGCTTAACACGGCAGTTTTCTGGTAAAGGGTTTGCCTAAAAAGAAATTAAAAGAGTGCGTAAATATGAATGTAAAAGGGCCCGCTTTGATTTTGTAGCAAAGGGCCTCCCTTTGATCGCCACCCCCATATAGAGGAAGTATTCAGTCCGCCACTGTATTTCATGTTTCCATAATATGAAAACTATTTTCTATTGATCTATTATTTGCCAAAGGTTAAGCATAGCCCACTGTGCGCCGGCATGACTAACCATTGGAAAACACTAAAATTAACATTGTACTCACATTTGATGAGGGCTACAACTTGAGTATGCGTGGATGACATCACATTGACACCATTCACTTGAATTATCTTGTCGCCAGCATGAAGACCGGCCTTTTCGGCAGCCCCTCCTACAAAAAAAAAACAATAGTTATTTATGGTACTAGTGGCTAAAGTAAGATATTGCCCATGAGAAAATTAACCTGCGAGGCGTCAGCCAAGCAGGTTAATTTTCCAGAGTGCAATATCGGTTTACCCATGAGTGCCATACAAGGTTTTATCCAATAAATAGCTTAGGAATTCATATTTTTATTAAAAATTTTAATGACATTTACAAGAAAATAATTTGATAAGTGACAGTTGAGTGGGTAAAATAATTATCCACTCAATAAAGTAAAAGTCACGGGGGGGTTATTATTGAGTTTATCTATTTAAAATAAAGCTGGTATTATTTGTATGTATTGGATAAAAAAATATAGTGGAATGTAGATTCCTAAGATCAAATCTAGGCTTTATGCATTATAACTAGAGCTCGGATCGAGGTATTCATTTAACCCTTAAATGCGCAATTTAACCAAATTTTCTAAAAACTTAAAATACTAAGTTGTATTATACTTTTTTGTTACTTGTTTTCTTTTCTGGTTTCAATTTCTCTCATTATTATACTTCGCGCGTAATCAAATAATAAATAATTAAAATAAATATCAATACATTTTACATTTTTTTAAACCTAAGTGGTTTTGATCACACACAAACCCCAGGATTACGTGACAAGCCATGTTTTTATTTATTTGTATTAAGAATTATTAGTAAAATTTTACTTAGGTTTAATTAAAAAACTTATTTTTAATTTAGAATATTGTAATCTATTTTATGTAACTATGTATGAAGAACAATAAAAATATTTAAAAAAATATATCTTGATTTTTCTTTATTTATTTTCTTTTTGTTGCATACATGCCACGATAGGCATTTCAGGGCTGGCAAGGTTTTGACCAGGGCGGTAAAAACCAGTGGTATTTACCGGTTTTTACCACTGAGCAAAATCCCGGGTGGTAAATACCATATGGTTTTTACCTGGTAAATACCGGTATATACCGGTAAAAACCACAAGGAAAATCCCACTGGGATTTTGTGATGTGCTAGCGTGAGAGTCAAGCAAATATTTTCAAACAGATTTGTAAAAAATAAAAACCGACTTAATTCACACTTGTGTTCCCAGTACCTAAGTAGGCGGGAAAATTTTAAAACTCGGTTTTTGTATCCATGAAACTCATAGGTATTGTATTATAATTTTTTTAATTAAAAATGTAGGTTTTTCTTGAGGTTTTTCCCAATTTTTTCTGGTTTTTACCCTGGTAAATACCGGTAAAAACCACTTGATTTTTCCCAGCATTTGGGCAATTCAGGGAAAAAAAAAATTATAGCTAGGAGCGCTATAACACACATACCAAGCAAATTATAATCGCTTATTATATAAATACAAGGCTTTCTCTTACATTTATGGCAGTCAGTGTAAAAATTTATATGAAATACTTTAATTGTTTAGTGAATAATAAAATATAACAAATAGTATGGCATTTATAGCTTAAATAGATTTAATTATTGTCCGTGCTAATAATTTTTATAATATAATAAAATTTCTGTAAATTTATAATAGTGCCTGTAATAAATATAATCGTGTCTGTAATATATATAATCGTTTCCAATTTATTTTTAACATTATTAGTTATTGTGTCCCTTATAATCTATAGCTTAAATCACTATAATTTGCCACTGTTACCAAATATCTTATAATGTATAGCGCAGAGCCCACTAATTTCTTTCCGTGTTGTGGACTGGTTTTTACCGGTTCTTACCGTTAAATAGCCTGTCCGGGATTTTTCGGAAAATCCCGTCTTTTTGCCGGCCCTGAGGCATTTGTGGATATTTATTAATATTATTTCCTATGGAAATTTTCAAAATTAAGGTTTAAAAGGAGTTACATGAATCACAGTCTATTTAAAAACATTTTTATTTTAAATAATAAAGTATTACATATGTGTTAAAATTATTAAAAAAAAAACATTATTTGACCTTTTCGCCTAGTTGGCATTTATTCAAAGAATTGAAATACAGAAATTCTTTAACCCTTTCAGACCAGGGTGTTACAATTATGACGTTCCAGGTGAATATGTTATTTTTAACGAATTTAATTTTTTTTCTCAGTTCAGACACACTCCAGCCTATGTATACAGGGTGTGTTTGAAATAGCGTAGGAAATTTTAACAGGTGATTCGACATGATAAAATATGACAAAAAGCTCCTAGAAACATATGTCTAAAAATGCGTCATTAGCGAGCTACGCCCCTTTGAAATTGGCTAAAAAATTCGGTTTTTATTTAATAACTCAGGAACCCTTTGAGATATATTAACGAGGTTTTGCACGTGAATTAATCCTAATAAGGCCCATCTTTGTATGTCATTTTCACGTACTTATTTAAACCAGGGATATGCGAAACGGGGGGGCCTAATCAGTTTTTTGTCCCAAACTTATTTCTGTGTAATTTTTTTGCAATTTTATTTTTGAAATATGATTCCTTAGGTCAAAATACATAAAAAAGGTACTCTTGTTGTAATACTGTAGGATTAACCGTTTTAGAGAAAAGTTCATTTGAAGGTGAAATTTCACGGTTCGAGGACGAAATGTACATTAAAACCTAAGAAAAAAACCTCATATACAGGTACTTCCAAAAATCAATCCTAATGGAGCTATGGTCTCCTAAATATGCACCATTTTTAAAGGGCCATGATAGCTTTAAAAACGTTTTTTCGACCTACATGTATGGAAACTTTCCTTGGTAGGATTAGTTGACGTGCAAACCCTTTAAGATATAGCAACGAGGTTTTACACGTGATCTAATCTTAATAAGGCCCATCTTCATATATTATTTTCATGTACTTATTTTAACCAGGGGCGTGCGAAACGGAGGGCCTTATCAGTTTTTTATCCCAAACTTTTTTCTGTGTATTTTTTTTTGTAATTTTTTATTATTGGTATATGATTCATCAGGTGAAATTTCACGGTTCGCAATAAAATTCTGAAAACCAAAATTTTAATGATGCAGGGTTATTCTATATCAAAAACTAAGAAAAAAACTTTCTATACATGTATGTCGAAAAATCGCCTTTAAAGCTACTATGGCCCTTCAGAAATGGTGCATTTCTAGGAGACCATAGCTCGCTTAGGATTGATTTTTGGAAGTACCTGTAAATGAGTTTTTTTTTCTTAGTTTTTGATGTACATTTACCCTGCAAATTTCGGTTTTCAACCGAAGTATTAAATTTTTTGTCCTTTTACCGTGAAATTTCGCCTTTTTGCCTTCAGTCTTCAGCGACTGCGACTGTTGGAGGAAACCGTAGCTTAAAAATAAAAGTTCCTTGTTGATATCGCAAAGGTCAATGAATTTCCCATAAGACATTTTCAATGCCTATCGCAGGGCTCCCACCGAAAATTTTTAGATTTTGTTTATAATTTTATGACAATTTTAGGCATTTTATGAAAAAATTTTATGACAAAATATTTGGACACAAAAGCGCAAATCTTCCATTTTAAATTCTTATTCTAACCAGGTACTTATTTGTAGCCAGGGCCAGACCGAGACAGTCGAAGCCCCGGGGAAACTTTTTTTTCCGGGCTTCCTATTTTTCCAAAACATAATTTAGTTACGGCACTTGTACAGGGGGCTGAAGTGACGCTCCTCCTAAAAAATGGCCGTCTGTTCTTCATTAGCTAAGTAAGCGCCGCACAGGAAATTTTTTGCGAACTAACTTTTTTTTTATTTCATATTGTAAGTTTTACAATCTTAAATAAAAAAAAACTGAAGGAAGCCCAAGCACTGCAAGCAAAAAATCTTAAAATTTTGATAGTCTATTTTAATTTTAAAACAATGTTGAAATTCAAAATTTTATAAAATGCAAGATCACAAAAAACAAAAAAAACTTCTCTCCCAGGTCGCTCTAAAGTAAAAAGTATGAGTATTTTTATGAAATTTTACGACTTTTATGACAGTAATTTTATTTTATGACGATTTTAGGACAAATTGGGTCATTTTCTGATTTTATGACAAGTGGCCTGCTATTGTTTTTTATTTTAATAAAAAACCCGCTAATTTTTTTTAGTGTTTTCAACGTCAGAATTTGAAAAGCGATTTATATTACAAAATTTAAAAAGCAATTTATTAAAAAGAAATAGATAGACAGAAGAAGCCTTGTAAAATAGACATTTAGCGCCGAAGGCGAAATAATTTAGAAATCTTAGGTTTTCGTATTTTCCAAACACCTCAGAATTTGACATGAAAATAATTTTATAAAATTTTAATAATCAAAACTGTAATATCACATTATTGGTAATCAAGTTTAGCGCCGCAGCAAAATTTTTCAGGACAAGCAAGCGAAAAGCAAATTATTTTTATAAAACTTCAAATGGACACTAGATCTAGCCTAGATCATCTAGGTCTTAAGTTGGCAAGGCCTAGATCTAAAATCTGTAGATCAGTAACTTTCATGCCAATTTAAGGCTACATCCAAAAATATGAAAAAAGTCTTTATAAAGGTTGGTCCGGAAATGAGCCCTAAGGGAGCTACGGCCCTTCGAAGATGACATTAAATGGGGAATAAAAAAAAGCCTCAATAAAATTTTAATTCTACAGGGTGATTCTTCATTTAAAACTGAACAAAAAAGTATTCTTCACCAAAACACCTAAATTTAATATTAAAGGAGTAACAGCCTTTTAAAAAGTAACGTGTTTGGTGGTAACTTCTTAGTTGAAGTTTTGTTGAAAACGGTTGCTTCCACAGTGTTACACTATATGACATTTGTTTATGTATTTTTACTCAAGGAATCCATATTTTTTACAAAAAAATCCAAAAAAAGTACACATAAGAAAGTTTGGGGCAAAAATGTGTTAAGCTTAATACATTTTTCTGTCTAGAAACGCCTCTGGATAAATTTAAATAAATAAATTAACATAAACTTATTGCCCTTATTAATACTAGTAGTCAAAAGCTCTTCGCTGTAGCTTAAAGGGTACCAGAGTTATTAATTAAAAACCTTATTTTTATTACAATTTTAAAGGGCCGTAGCTCATTTAGAGTTCATTTGCGGACCAACCTTTATAGGAACGTTTTTTTGATATTTTTGGAAGCAGAATCACCTCTTAAATTTTGGCATGTCAGTTATTGATCACCCTGTATAAAATCCATTAATACCAAATTTGGTAACACATTATTTAGCTCCGCAGGCGAAAATTTTCAAGGATACGCATTTTTCACACCTCAGAATTTGAATGTATCTGTCTCAAGACAACTTTTATTATATAAAATGTGAAAAAATAAAAATTTTTTTTAAAAAACAAAACAATTAAAACATTTAAAAAAAAATCTATATTGAAGGTCGGCGTGGGTCGGGACGTCGCACTATGCCACCCGGCCTGCACAGGGGTCCCAAAAAAAAAAAACATAAAAAAAATGTTTCTTTGTATAGAGCCATTTTTTGCTCCGCTGATTACAAAAAAAAAACAGTAAAACATCTAAATTTTTTTTTGCGTTATTAGGGTGGTACATTTTTGAAAAATATTCGATTTAGCTGAAGTTTTTTATAAAGGCTTCTTTTGGTAATATTAATGCGGACCAATACTTAAAAACTCAAAATTCAAAGTGGTAGAATAAATATGGCCATAAATATTTTTTTAAATCTCCAAAAATTAATGAAGCTGAAGTTTGCAACGTTTTTTTGCAACGAAAATTTAAATAGTATATTAAAGCACATATTCCATAACACGTTTTAGCGCACTAGTACTTTAGAAAACTAGCGGCAAGCGGTTTGTTTTCTATCCTTGTACACGTGCGCTAAAAACTTATGTTATGAAACTAGTACTCTAATATACTATTTGAATTTTCGTTGCAAAAAAACGTTGCAAACTTCAGCTTTATAAAAATTAATGAAAATATGGCACAAAACAAAAACCTACGCCCTTTTGTATGGGTTATTTTCCTTAGATGTACAGTCACTAGTAATTACTGTAACAATTTCATGATTTTGTACTGGCCCGTTTTTTTTTTTTTAATATTGTAAAAAAAAATAAATCGGCAATATTTATTCCGCCATTTTGAATTTTGAGTTTTTGAGTATTGGTCCGAATTAATATTACCAAAAGAAGCCTTTGTACCAAATTTCAGCTAAATCGGACCTTTATTGAAAAATTTTTAAACCACCCTTAGGGAACGTTCAAGTATTAGGTAATATGGCCATTTTTGACCTCCACCCCTCCCATGTAACGCGGTGTAAAATTTTCAAGACACCCCACCCCCACCCCCTCACATTTGTTAAGTATTTTTTTACAAAAAGTAAAGAAATTGAAAGGAAATTTTGCTTTAAGGTTTAAACCGGTTTTGAACCGGTTATTGTTTCCGTGTTTTAACCAAAAACCGGTCTGAGGTAATTTCCTTCTTATTTATATCATGAAAAATTAGTTTAAAAGCATATTTTACGTTTTTGTATCATGAAATCAATCATTAAACAAAAATAGTTTGATTTTTTTTAAAGAAAATTTGAAGAAAATTTTAAATTCCTGAAAAAAAATCGAAATAAATAAATATATATGGTCGAATAGAGAATTTTATAAGCTTTAAAATGATGTATCACACGACCCCCCGTAGCTATAGGGGGGGGGACTCTCCCCCCCTATCTTGAAATCATACAAATACATACATGGATTCAAAATAAAAAAGTTGCATATTTGATAAATTCAAAATACACAAAAAGTACAAAAATTGCATATTTCATGGATTCAAAATACAGAAGTTGCATATTTCGTGGATTCAGTTGCATATTTCACGAAAGGGTGGCAACCTTTTTTTTGCATATTTTGTATATTTCACGGGTGGCGACCTTTCTTTTAGCCATTGACTTTTTTGTCAAAGAAAAAAGTTGCATTTTAGGCTAAAAAAAGTAGTCATTTTTGATCTTCTCCCCCCACGAAATCTTCTTCGCTACTGCCCTGCCCCCTTGCCTCCATTGTGTCCACTATACACATCAAATATAATCAAGCTGAAGTTTTTTTGCATCGAAAATTCAAATAGTTTAAAGCGCACTAGTAGTTTAGAAAACTCGCCGCAAGCGGTTGTTTTCTAAACTTGTACTCGTGCGCTAAAAACGTATGTTCTGAAACTAGTACTTTAATATACTATTTGAATTTTCGTTGCAAAAAAACTTTGCAAACTGCAGCTTCATCAAATATATACCAAAAAATATTTGGGCGATTTTAAGTGTATTAAATTTTCAGTGGAATTAAGCCGTTCTAAAGTTAAAGGGGGGGGGGAAGACTTTTGACACGTTCTGTAAATACTAACCTTCTTTGACGCTCTGGACGTAGACAGGATTATCTCCAGACACTTTCATACCGTATCCCCTTTCATCGCGGTTAACCACCACACGCACCACGTGAGAAAGATGGCCGTCCATCAGCGTGGCGGGTCTGTGGCCACCTCCGGGTGTCACCGGTGACACGGGGGGCGGTCCGGAGACCGGAGACGGCCGGCGCGGGGCCGAACCGGGACCGCCACCGTTAAGGCACGAGGTCGGAGGTATGGGGTTTCTGAAACAAAGAAAAAATATGGAATAAAATTTCTACTATAACATAATGAAGCTGAAGTTTGCAAGGTTTTTTTGCATCGAAAATTCAAAATGAAGCTGATGTTTGCAACGTTTTTTTGCAACGAAAATTCAAATAGTATATTAAAGTACTAGTTTCATAACATAAGTTTTTAGCGCACGAGTACAAGTTTAGAAAAGAAGCCGCTTGCAGCGAGTTTTTTAAAGTACTAGTGCGCTAAAAACGTGTTATGGAGAAGTGCTTTAATATACTATTTGAATTTTCGTTGCAAATAAACGTTGCAAACTTCAGCTTCATAATTCAAATAGTATATTAAAGCACCTATTTCATAACACGTTTTTAGCGCACTAGTACTTTAGAAAACTCGCCTCAAGTGAGTAAACTTGTACTCGTGCGCTGAAAACGTATGTTATGAAACTAGTACTTTAATATACTATTTGAATTTTCGTTGCAAAAAAACCTTGCAAACTTCCGCTTCATATAACATAAATATTAGCATTAAATATTAGCGGTTACTAACCAAGTTAGGGGAATATGTATTTCTATGAAGCTGAAGTTTGCAACGTTTTTTTGCATCGAAAATTCAAATAGTATATTAAAGCACTTATTCCATAACACGTTTTTAGCGCACTAGTACTTTAGAAAACTCGACGCAAGCGGCTTGTTTTCTAAACTTGTACTCGTGCGCTAAAAACGTATGTTATGAAACTAGTACTTTAATATACTATTTGAATTTTCGTTGCAAAAAAACGTTGCAAACTTCATGAAGCTGTATTTCTTTCTTTTTTTAACTCATCAATTAAACAGAGAAAGAGATACATACATACAGGTTAACCGGCGCACTATTTTCCCAACTAGTAAAAAAGTGTTTTTAAATGGTTATTTTTTTCTTTAATATGTGGGTTAATTTTGACCTTAACCCCTTAACGCACTCACCCGAGTTGACTCGTTGACAGTAGGTTGGGCTCCTTTCCGCTTACACGAGTTAACTCGGGCGACTTATATTTTGCCGAACTGGCGAAAAATTAACCACTTTTTCAAAAAAAAGTGGTGCGTCAAGGGGTTAAATGGTTTATTAAACTTTTCCCTATCTAAAAAAAACGAATATTTGTCTTTTTGGAAAGGACTACCTACTAAACCATATATGGTGACACTAAAAATATTTTTAAACTTAACATTTTTAACACCTTTTTAAAATGTGTAATTTTTCATGAAGCTGAAGTTTGCAACGTTTTTTTTGCAACGAAAATTCATAAAGCTGAAGTTTGCAACGTTTTTTTGCATCGAAAATTCAAATAGTATATTAAAGCACTTGTTCCATATCACGTTTTTAGCGCACAAGTACAAGTTTAGAAAACAAGCTGCTTACGTACTAGTGCGCTAAAAACGTGATATAGAACAAGTGCTTTAATATACTATTTGAATTTTCGATGCAAAAAAACGTTGCAAACTTTAGCTTAATGAAAAATTACACATTTTGTTAAGTCAATATTTTTAGTGTCACCATATATGGTTTAGTAGGTATTCCTTTCCAAAAAAACATCAAAGACAAATATTCGTTTTTTTAGATAGGGAAAAGTTAAATAAATCATTTAACCCCTTGACGCACCACTTTTTTTGAAAGAGTAGTTAATTTTTCAAATTCAAATAGTATATTAAATTACTAGTTTCATAAGATACGTTTTTAGCGCACGAGTACAAGTTTAGAAAACAGGCCGCTTGCGGCGAGTTTTCTAAAGTACTAGTGCGCTAAAAACGTGATGGAATAAGTGCTTTAATATACTATTTTAATTTTTGATGCAAAAAAACGTTGCTTCATCTATATTCGACTTATTTGTTTTATCATCAGCATAAAATAAGAAATTTGAATAGAATAGAATAGAATATTTATTAGTCCTTTGAGATGCTTTAACATCTATGGACACGTTAATATACAAATAATAGAATACAATTAAAATTAAATAAAATTAATACAATACAAATACAGTTACAAACATATTAAAAAGAATGTAAAGTTTAGAATTTGTGTATACATGTTGTTTTTTAACTAAGTAATATATTTTCACAGAAATACTCTTCCACTGAATAAAAATGTGAGTAAAGTTAGCGAAGCAACTTTGGAAATCCAAAGTTTTGATAGCTTATTAATTTGCCGTTATTTTGCCGCTATTTAGTTGTGAATTTTTTTTTTTGCCGTTTTTGGTTTTTTAAAATTATTTGCTGCTTCGCTAACTTTACCGTAAAGTTAGCTAAGCATCATAAGAAAAAACGATTTTTTCTAAAACCCAACTAGGTCAGAATTTGCCGTTTTTTTGCCGTTATTTAACTGTGCAAAAACCAATTTTGTAGCTTTTGTTTTTTTTTTTTAATTGCTGCTTCGCTAACTTTACCGTAAAGTTAGCTAAGCATCACAAGAAAACAATATATTTTATTAAATCCAACTAGGTCAGAATTTGCCGTTTTTTTGCCGTTATTTAATTGTGTAAAAACCAATTTTGTAGCTTTTGTTTTTTTTTTAATTGCTGCTTCGCTAACTTTACCGTAAAGTTAGCTAAGCATCATATGAAAAAACTATTTTTTCTAAAACCCAACTAGGTCAGAATTTGCCGTTTTTTTGCCGTTATTTAATTGTGTGAAAACCAATTTTGTAGCTTTTGTTTTTTTTTTAATTGCTGCTTCGCTAACTTTACCGTAAAGTTAGCTAAGCATCATATAAAAAACCATTTTTTCTAAAACCCAACTAGGTCAGAATTTTCCGTTTTTTTGCCGCTATTTAGTTGTGTAAAAACCAATTTTGTTAAAAAAAATGCTATATAAACGCTACAAAATATACAGGAAGTTAGCGATTCTAAATTAAGCGTGACAACGTGGCACATGCAACGTGGCCGGATAGCTTTTGTCTGTTTGACAAGTGTTTCGACTCAAAGCTTTTGAGGTTATAATTTATATTTTCAAATAATTTAAATAATAATTATTATTATTAATTTATTTATTATTAATTTGCCGGTATTTTGCCGCTATTTAGTTGTGAATTATTTTTTTTGCCGTTTTTTGTTTTTTAAAATTATTTGCTGCTTCGCTAACTTTACCGTAAAGTTAGCTAAGCATCATAAGAAAAAAAAATATTTTTTTAAATCCAACTAGATCAGAATTTGCAGTTTTTTTGCCGCTATTTAGTTGTGTTAAAATAAACTATCTAGCTTTTGTTTTTTTTTATATAATTGCTTTACACGAATCTGAACACGATGTTTTTAAACGTGGCGCCAAAGAATCTTTCCAATGTTTCAGCGCTGCAAAACTCTGGAGATTTAAGAAGTGTGGAGATTTTGAGGAGATTTCAGGCATATAGTGAAAAAATAAAAACAAATTGCATAATAATAATAATAATTAAGTAAAAAGTCACTTAAGTAATTGACCAAGTGTACGGGTTTGACCTTGAGGTTAGACACGATAATGATTTCTGTAATTCTTCTCGTTATTATTAATTTACCGTTATTTTTGCCGCTATTTAGTCGTGAAATTTTTTTTTGCTGTTTTTGGTTTTGGTTAAAATTATTTTCTGCTTAGCTTACTTTACCGTAAAGTTAGCTAAGTATCATAAGAAAAAACGATTTTTTCTAAAATCCAACCAGATCATAATTTGTCGTTTTTTGCTGTTATTTAATTGTGTAAATACCAATTTTGTAGCTTTTGTTTTTTTTAATTGCTGCTTAGCTAACTTTACCGCAAAGTCATAAGAAAAAACGATTTTTTCTAAAATCCAACTAGGTCAGAATTTGCCGTTTTTTTGCCGTTATTTAATTGTGTAAAAACCAATTTTGTAGCTTTTGTTTTTTTCTAATTGCTGCCCCAGCAAACATGGTACGTCAATAGACGTGAAATACACGTCAACTGACGTCCATCGACAGGGGCTTAGCTAACTTTACCGTAAAGTTAGCTAAGCATCATAAGAAAAATCGATTTTTTCTAAAACTCAACTAGGTCAGAATTTGCCGTTTTTGCCGTTATTTAATTGTGTAAAAACCAATTTTGTAGCTTTTGTTTTTTTTTAATTGCTGCTTTGCTAACTTGACCGTAAAGTTAGCTAAGTATCATACGAAAAAACGATTTTTTCTAAAACTCAACTAGGTCAGAATTTGCCGTTTTTGCCGTTATTTAATTGTGTAAAAACCAATTTTGTAGCTTTTGTTTTTTTTTTAATTGCTGCTTTGCTAACTTGACCGTAAAGTTAGCTAAGTATCATACGAAAAAACGATTTTTTCTAAAACCCAACTAGGTCAGAATTTGCCGTTATTTAATTGTGCAAAAACCAATTTTGTAGCTTTTGTTTTTTTTAATTGCTGCTTCGCTAACTTTACCGTAAAGTTAGCTAAGCATCACAAGAAAAAAATATATTTTTTTAAATCCAACTAGATCATAATTTGCCGTTTTTTTGCCGTTATTTAATTGTGTAACAACCAATTTTGTAGCTTTTGTTTTTTTTTTTTTAATTGCTGCTTCGCTAACTTTACCGTAAAGTTAGCTAAGCATAATAAGAAAAACGATTTTTTCTAAAACACAACTTGGTCAGAATTTGCCGTTTTTTTGCCGTTATTTAATTGTGCAAAAAACAATTTTGTAGCTTTGGTTTTTTTTAATTGCTGCTTCGCTAACTTTACCGTAAAGTTAGCTAAGCATCACAAGAAAAAAATATATTTTTTTAAATCCAACTAGATCATAATTTGCCGTTTTTTTGCCGTTATTTAATTGTGCAAAAACCAATTTTGTAGCTTTTGTTTTTTTTTAATTGCTGCTTCGCTAACTTTACC
>OY294045.1:75220465-75549116 GCA_958510825.1 Brachypterus glaber | reverse complement strand
ACACGGCTTACATCGTTCGGATTGACTTAACACAAAATTAATTAAAAATGGTAAAAAAATTAAAGGTAATAGAACAAAATATTGAGATATTTTAAAAGAATATGAATTCATGTTGGCGATTTCTTAGTTAATAAAAGTACGTTTTCTTTAATATATTTGTAATTCATTTAGTTACAACAGCAATCAGATTGTTTTAAAGGACACACTCTGTGCTACAGTTTTAGAATTTTTAATTAATTTCGAACACATGTCTGGGTTTTTGCTAAGGCATTATAAAAATCAGTAAAATAATATTAAATTGGGCAAGTACGACATTGGTAGGTTGAAGTTTGATATTTGTAAAATAAATCTAATTTTTATAAAGTATTCGCCGGCAGATATTGAAGAAAAAATTAATTTAGAAAAGGAAATTAATATTTAAACTGTACTAAAAAACATTTGTCCAATATAAAACACATTTTTGCAAATGTTTATATTAGTCCAGTCAAATAATAAATGTAAAATGCAATAAATGTACACGGGCTGATATTTTAAAGGATGCTAGTGGATGGTAACAGAACACTCCTGTTAGTTT
Organism: Brachypterus glaber; assembly: GCA_958510825.1. Lineage (NCBI taxonomy): Eukaryota > Metazoa > Arthropoda > Insecta > Coleoptera > Kateretidae > Brachypterus > Brachypterus glaber. The sequence continues at coordinate 75,548,542 of OY294045.1, read as the reverse complement.
TTCACCGGGTGGTTTGCGTAAGGGGTGTCCGCTATTTTGAATTTTAGGGGTGAGTTGCTTAATATGCATCTTACGATAAAAATTTATATAACCAATTTTGTTAAGGAGGAAATTTCCAACAATTTTTTTAATATATTAATATCAATCGATTTAATTCAAAAATAGCCATGTTGGAGGTAAAATTTGTTTTTTCCATTTTTCAGCCAAATTATTCATTGGAGGATACAAGTGGTTATGAGCAAACTTGTAGCTCTTGAAATTCTCTATAACTTTCATATATTATAAATTTTCATAGATACTTTGGTACGGTTACAGAGGGCGCAACTCGACTTTCAGCGCCCACTGTAACTGTAACAGTAACAAAATACATAATGCATAAAACTTATAGAGAATTTTAAGAGCTACAAGTTTGCTCAGTTTATCCTCAGATAAATACTTTGGCTGAAAAATCGAAAATAAAAAACAATCTCCCCCAACATGGCCATTTTTAAATATTTATAACTCGATTGTTATTATTATATTAAAAAACAAAAAATTTTGGAAATTTCCTCCTACAAAAAATTTTGGAAATTTCCTCCTTAACAAAATTGGTTAAATACATTTTTATCGTAAGATGCATATTTAGCGAGATAACCGCACTCACCCCTAAAATTCAAGATAGAGGACACTCTTACGCAAATCACCCGCACTCACCCCTAAAATTCAAGATAGAGGACACTCTTACTTACGCAAATCACCCGGTGAAAAATTAACAGGAGTGTCCTGTTACTACTACTGCTACCTGTTAAAATATCAGCCCATGTATATTTATTGCATTTTATATATTATTTTCCGACAAATCTTTTTTAAAAATAAATTTAGGAAAATAACGTTTTTATAGGGGATGTAATCATATGTATTTTTTTTTTTCAAGAATTCACTGACCGAGACACTGTTTTAATTTGTAAGAAATTTTACAACAGAATTATATTCCCGATTCATTTATAAATTATGCAATGTAGTTTTTAAATGATTTTAGGGGTGGAAGAAATAAAGGTTAGAATTACTTTGGATTAATGTTTATTCTTAAGAGGTATGAAATACATTGTATAAAAATTATTTTTTATTTGAAGTTAGTCAGTTACGACTTCTTAAGGTCGATTCAGGCATAATTATCACTAACTACACTAATCCATTCTGGCCTTTTGATTGGCCAGGTGAGAAGCCATCTTTCTTTTTGGACAATCAAAAGGCCAGAATGGCTTAGTTTAATTATGCCTGGACGACCTTTACACTAGAGAAACAACAACATAAAATAATACTGTGAACATTGATAAATTACTTTTATATCCACTATTTTGAACTCTAATGAACGGATAGAAAAAATCGTAGGGTAATTTTATTTCAAAACTGGGCGGATCTACAAACTTTTTCTTCTTTTTAGCCGTTATATCATAAAACATAACTTTACTGCTTAAATCCAATTTGTAATGATTACTAAAATTACCAGAATTTTTATATTCTATGGTTATGTTTAAAAAATCAAATTTTATTGTTATCCCTAGAATTTTTTCCTGATTCACCAAATGTTGGTATTCTACTCTAGAATGATAAATATCCAGCATAATTCCAGAAATAATATTATAACAAGATACCGATTTGTTTTGGTTGGTAAAATTACCGGTTGTTTCGTTAATTAAATTTTCTATTGGTTTTTCAAAAAATATCGGCTACCAGTCTTCTAAATTGTCTGGGTTAGGATTACCGAACAGACCGAAGGATTTATTGACATTTTCTTGTAACATCCAATTATTTAAAATATCTTTTTGTATATTTTTACAGATGTCACTAGCATTTAAATTCCCCTCATTTAACAGCAAACCTTTATATTTACATTTGGATTTAACATTATATCCAAATTCTATCGGCGAATATACATTTTCATTTACTTTACATTTTCCATGACTGTTACGGGGAATAATTAAAAATAGAGAAGAAACACTAGAAGTCTTCCGATGGATTCTTAAGATTTTATTCGTTTTGTTGCCCTCGTTAACCAAAGATCCCAACAATATTGGTTTTCCTATTAAATATCCTGGATTTCCACTTAAAATATCTTTATTTTTTATTGTTTGGTTAAACCAATAAAATGTCACTTCAGTCTCCATATTGTGTTCATATTCTTCTTTTTCAAATTTGTATTGAATTATTGTCAAAAAAGCTAATAATTCTATTCTTACTATTCCTCTTGTTCCATTATGGTAAATGTTGTATTTTAATTTAGTTACAGCATTTTTACATGTATTCATATTATCTTTTATATCATAATGACAAGAAAAATGTAGTTTTTTATCGGTTTTTGAAATATTAACACATATCTTGTAGTTTTCATCGCATAATTTAGTTTGAATTTGTAAACAAATATTTTTCGGACAACCCTGAAAAGTGTTTAAAATTATAAAAATACCAGTATGTTATTGTATGAATCGTTGTGGGAGGATTGGTGTAGTGGACTACCGCGTCGTACTTGTCTAGTTTACTACCCAAATAGCGTGAGTTCGATTCTCACCGGCGCCGATTTGCCTTTTTCAGTTAATTAATAATTGAAATTTGGCGAAGGCGTAAGTGAGGCGGACACTCCCTATAAATTGGTTCGAAAGTCAATTAAAGCCGGTGGTTCCCTCTACTACTAGCCCACACAAGTCCTGGACTTAGGGGATGCTTAATTAAGTAGAATAGTCCGAGGTTAAACAAAAATGTAATGTAATGTAATGTTGCAACGTTGTGTACAAGGAAAATATGGTATCTTATGGTATCACGCAAAACGTTATCCACAAAAACTGACCTTGTGGCATGATTCCAAGAATGATTGCTTATCGTTTTATATTAAAAAAAAATCTATAGGTTAGTTTTTTTAATCAATTTTTTTAATTTCTAAAATAGAAAAAAAAATTAAAATTTAAAAAGTCCAATTTTACACACAGAAATTTCAGAATGAAATTAAACAGTTGTTCTTAAAAAATATTCTTTGGATCGTTAAATCCTAATCTGTTAATAAACTGATCAAAAAAAGTTAAGGATACTGTGGTTTCTATGGGAAAAAATAATCGAAGAAAATGCCTCATTATCTTGTTTTATAAAAAAAATTGTTTTTTACACTTTAAAATTCTACGAAAAAAAAGCTTATCGGATAAAATTAAATTATGTTTCTTTGTACCTCATTCCTGTTCCACCGTTTTTTAGTGAATTACTTCAATAACAGTGATAATTTTTATTTGGAATATAAATAGAAGTGACCAAACTGATGCCGGAGCTAATCAAGCCATTGGGCTTATTCTTGGAGGTGATAGATAGATTGATGTAGCTAATCAATTTAGTATCTCTCAAAGTGTGCTTTTCCGCCTAAACAACCGATTTAATAAGACTGGAACTGGTAGGGAAAGGCCAAGAGCAGATAGGCCAAGGTCAACGAATGTCAGGGAAGACAGATTAATAGAGGAGCTAGGATGGAGTCTTTAAGAAACTGCTTATTGTTGAGACAAGACCTTCAGAACCGTCTTAAACCGTTTAAATTTGGCAGGTCCCCTATAAGACCTATAAGACGTCCCCATTTAATAGCAAATCACAGAGCTTCACGTTTGCTTTGGTGTAATGAACGGGTAAACTGGCGTGATGAGTGGATGTTTACAGATGAGAGTCGTTTTTGTCTTAGCGATGGTAGACGTACAGTTCGTGTTTGGAGACCGCGAAATTTACGAGTTGATGACCGATATGTCCAAGATACGCATCCATTCAGAGGTGGCCGTATTATGGTGTGGGTTGGATTTTTTTACGGAAGTGGAACGGAGATGTGTTTGTGAAGGTACAATGAAAGGGGAAATTTATGCACTAGACATCGTAAACACCATATATGGTGTATATGCATAGTGAATGATTACCGTTGTACCGTTGGAATTTGGAGCCCAATTTCAGATTTCTAGATGATAACGCTCGCCCACATAGAGTCAGGTTTGTTTTAGAACGGCTAGAATTGAACGAAATTGATCATTTGTCATACCTGCACTCTCTCCAGATCTTAACTGTATTGAACATGTCTTGGATATGCTTGGTAGAGCAGTAATTGTACCAGTGTTCTGTGAATTGTACTTACCACCTCTTCGAAATGTAAGAACAATAAGGCAAGTTCTTCCCGATTTATGGAATGCCTTGGACCAAGATCAGAAAAATTATTAATTTTAAGTGTGCCTCGGCGAGTTGAAGCGGTTATAGCCAACAGAGGTGGAATTACTCGCTATTAATTTTGAGTTTTTAAAAATTATTTCTCTTTTGTTACAAACATATTTAACATATTTTTAAATTCCGAATATAAATATTTTTGAATTGATTACCTAATTGCATTATATTTGTTTTTTAGAAATGATCAGAAACTATGGACTTTTTTTCCCAGAAAATCCTTAACTTTATTCGATCAGTTTAGAACTATTTTATAACTCGGTATTTTTGAAAAAATGAGGTAAAATTTAAGAACGTTTTGTTTTACTGATTTATATCGTAGAAGCGACAAGCAATTCAGCAATAAATAAATAAAAACATTATTTTTTTTTTTTGAAAAATTATGCTACCTAATTTGAACAAATATGTATCATATTTTCCTTGTAAACCGATATTTTGATTTAATTATCATAATATTTATCTTTTACTGACCTGTAAATTGCTCATATTATATTTTGAAATATTGAATAAATTTGGAGAAGATAGTATATAAGCATCCTCATAATAATAGCTTATGTTTAATTTTTTATTGTCTTCAAATAGATTTATTTCTGTACATGCAGACTTTGAATTTTTTAAATAATAAATATTTTCTTCGGTGTTACACTGAGATGATACAATATTCTTTGAAATACCTAAAAACCATAGTTTGATATTAATTCTTCGTAAAGGAAAAATGCCGCGTATTAAAAAATAAAAAACTTCACTTGTTAAAAAAGCGGTAAAATTTGAGTGCAATATTAAGATTAAATTGTAAAATTCATATAATTTAAATCAATTTTTTTACTGTTTTATAGGGAATTTAACTGAAACTTTAAATTTGCGTTGGCAATGTATTTTAAAGTTTTATCTAAAAGTTTTGAAATTACCCTTTAAGTTTACGATTACAACGTATACTGCCCTACTACTCTAGAAAGCAGTAACTTCATTTGTCGCATAGCAACTCTGATGTAAAACTTTGAAAATGCTGCTATGCGACAAATGAAGTAACTGCTTTCTAGCGTAGTAGGGCAGTATAGTAATATTAGATTTTATCCTAAAAAAAAATACAAATTATTTTAAAATTACGGTGTTGAATTGGGCAAAATTTGCAATTTTAAAAACACAAATGTAATTTTACTAAGAAAATTAATATTACAATTTATTTTAAAATTCTGGTACCGATAGCCGGTAATTTTACACCATAGCAGTTTTAAAAGATTCCATTTTTAGTACCTAACTCCTCAGAAAATCTATCTGAGTTGGTGCTCATTTGTCTTTTTATTTTATGGTTTGCAGAATAAATTAAATTCCTCATTTAAGGTTAAAAATCTTTTGTTTCATTCATTGTCAATCAAAACATTATTTTTAAATTAAAAAAAAATCAAATAGTTTTTAAAAAGTAAGAAGAAAATGGCAGAAAGAACAAGAAAGGTCCAAAAAAAGGAAACTAAGGCATCAGTCCAAACATTTCCTTTACAAATTTTCTTGTAAAACTTTAATTTTCTATATGAAATAAAGTTGAGTGCCTTTTAATAAGGCACTACTTGTACAAGAAAATTTGTAAAGGAAATGCGGCTATATTATAGCCCCTTGCATTTGGTTTGGTGTCTATGTATTTTGGTATGGAAGAAGGGAATACACATATACGTCAAAAATTAACCCTCGTTTGTCAATTTGCTGTAGTCGAGTTAGATTAGGTAGATTAGGTTTTAGTTCATACTTACTCAAAGGCCTAATATGGTTTTTTAAAATTATTAGTATTGGACTACCATATACATATTTTTGTGTCAAATTTATTTTAACTATTGGCGTATCTTGAACATACCAAGCAAATTTACCATATTTTTGCTGGTTTGCTTCTTCCAAGTCTTTTAAAGGCTGCAAATAAATTAAACCAAATCATTTACTCAGTCAAAACATAGTATTGTTAACTGTTAATGTTAATATAGTTATAAACTTGTTCTTAATTATTCCAAAACAGTTTGCGTAAATTTTCATATCCGAAATCCACACATATTTAAACTTCAATTTTAATAACAATATACTTTTGTGTAGTGAGTCAGTGAAGTTTCTGGGTGTCACTCTGGATACGAATCTAAATTGGTCAAATCATATTGATCAACTTTGCGGTAGATTGAACAAATCCTCTTATTCAATTAAATCACTCAAAAGTACTGTACCACAAGATAGCCTCATGAGTGTATACTACGCTATGATATATCTGCCGTTCTAAGCTGAAAGCTTAGCACGGCAGATATAGTGCTTTAAGTTACAATGTTGTAGTATGGGGCCAAGCCTCTGATGTGGATCGTGTTTTTAGATGCCAAAAAATCAATTTGTTTATATAAATTATTAACGTTCATACACACCAATAAAAATAATAATAAATTTATTACACATTGTGATTTTCATCTTTATGATATTCGTTTCAAATTCAAATTTGAACTTGTTCGGCAGTATTTTATACAAAATCCCCGACACATGCTGGTTGCTTTCTGTTTAATCTCTTACCACTAGAATTAAATATATATTATAGTCTCTTTTAAATCCAAATTAAAAAACTACTTAATTGGTAAAAGCTTCATGAAACTAATTTTTATCAAAGTTTTTTTTTGTCTAAGACGTTTTTTGGCGATTTAGGGAAATTCTAAACTACCGTGTACTACTATTCTAGCGCTACGCGCTGGGAATAGTACAATAAACTAAACCACAATAAATAAATAAAATATGTATATGATACCTTTATCCTTTCCACAATATATGAAGCTGGAAGATTACTCTTGACAACACAAAATAGTCCATTGCTATGGACCTCCCATTCATGTGGTGTGTTGTTTATGTAAATATATTGCATGTAATCGCAATACCTGGTATCATAATAGCGATGCTGTTCTATTTGACAATGATTAAACACTTGTTTCTGTTCATCTGAGCAATCGATGTCACAACAACAGTTTACGTCACAAAATTCTAGCTGAAAATTTAAGAAATTGTAGGCATAGAATTACAGATTAAAACATTTTTTTTGTATAAGAAAGAAAAAAGATATCATTGTGAAATTTTGTAGATATGTTTATTCGTATTCAAAGAATACAAATAAAATTTCTTTAGATTTTTAAAGTGCCATTTTCTGAAAAAAAAAAATCGTACAACGGTGGTCGCCATGATTCCGGCCGTTGGGATCGACTGAAAAAAAAAACAAAACGGGATATTATTCAGTACTGAAGTCGCTATAGCCGTATCTAGAAGATTTTTTTTGGTCAAAAATAACAAAATGACGGACGTTTTTCAAAAATTTTCAAACATTTTCAAACAAAAACGTCCGCCGTTTTGTTATTTTTTGACCAACATTTTTTCTTCTAGATAGGGCTATAGCGACTTCAATACGGAATAATATCCCGTTTTGTTTTTTATTTTTCAGTCGATCCAAACGGCCGGAATCATGGCAACCACCATTTTTTGATGTTTTTTTCAAAAAAATTTTATGGCTAGAAAATGGCACTTTAAAAATCTAAAGAAATTCTATTTGTATTCTTTGAATATGAATAAACATACCTACAAAATTTAACAATTTTATCTTTTTTCTTCCTATATAAAAAAAATGTTTAAAAGAAAGATTATTTTTATAATTTCTAAGGTAGAAACACCACTTAAAAAGACATTCAAGTTTGAATCAAGTTTGTTTAAAAATTACATTTTACCAAAAGAGTTTTAAATCTGTACCCACCTGTAAATCGCATTCACAAGATAATTCTTTTGCAGTTTTTTTATTCCTTGGGATTCTAGATGTTGGTTTTACACTTGTTTTTGGTTTCTCAGTTGCTAATTTAACAGTAGCGTTTACAGTTTTTGGCATTAAAGTGGTTGCTTTTTTGTCACTGTTTGTTACATTTTCCATGCATGTCGAATTTACGGTACAAGTTGTGGTTCCGATAGATGTTGGGTATTCAGTTGTTGTGGGCACTGTGGCTGTTTGTTTCTGTGCTAATAACATAATTATTTTCTGAAGTACCTATAGGTACTTCAGAACTGTACCTATAGGTACAGTTGGATCCGAAAAAAACCAAGATAGAAAATGTGGTTGTGTAAATTGAATAATTGTTTACAAAAGATGCAGTTGTCAATGTTGAAAATAGTTGTCAAAATTATTTATAATAATTATAAAGTACATAATAAATAAAGGATTTAATTTAATTAAGCACATAATTAAAAATGCATCAATAAAAAGTCAAGGTCTAAATATACGCTAGTCCTGAGGTCAGTTTAAGTTTCAAAGAATGGCCAAAGAAAACTTATATTGGATATTGGTTGAAGGTGGTCTAAGATATTCATAATTATGACGCTTAAGCGTTAACAGCAACATTGCAACACATGATGGTATTCGGAAGATACTGTTAAAATTCCTTGGTGATGGCCATGTTTAACGAATAAATGTTTGGGATATCGTGACGGAACTAAAATACTGCTCGAGTTTTTTAAAGAATTATTCTTTATTATTCTAAAATACTAGTCCTCGTTTCGTGATTTGGTTACCTATGTTTGAAAGGTACATAATGTCCCGTTTTGTTTATTTTATACAAAAACTTGACTTCTTCCATTCTCTTTTTCGCGCGGCAAACCGTATTCGTTGAAATATCCAATTCATTATATCGCTCTTATACTAAACCATAATTTAGTCTTGCTGTTAGAATTGCTTTTTTTTAATTCACTTTTAAAAAGGCAATATTGAAAAAAAAAAATCAGTTTAATTATTTGTGTCAATTTCGATATTTCTTGTCAAAATTTAAAATTTAAGTTAAGTATTACAGATGTCCGTAAAAGTTTAAAGTTGGTTTTAATAGGAATCATTTTTGGGGATAGCTGGATTTATTGGCCGCGATGGTACATAAAATACTGGCATCTTCTAAATCTCCATTTCTAAATTTTCAGTCAACCATATTTTATTATTTTATATTCTACAAAATACTGGTCTTTAGCTCATCCAGAAATAATCTTGTTGCAACATGTTGGCCAGATATGCGATTTTTTTTTAGCTTAAGCTGATGCGAGAAAACAAATTGAAACCTCCATGTAAATAAAGAGTGAAAGGTTTTTCCTGTTTAAATTAAATATGACCATATTTAACACCATGGTGTTAAACACTGCAGTGTTAAATATTACAAAATAAAAAAAAGCAATGATTAGCTTATAATGACCATACGACGAGGATTTACGAGTCGAGGAACGTTACTTTGTAAAGTCGAGGAAGGTGACTTTCCATGGAAATGGTGAAACTTTTTTTTAGTTCTCTATCCAATCTGTTGAATAATCTGTATATTTATATCCCTAAGGACCAGTTTTTATTATACGGTTACTATTTTGGCAAAGCTATCTGTCAGATAGTTAGCTACTGTGAAGAGATCAATAAAATGATTTTAATTATATATAATTTATGTGTCAGATAAATTAAACCATGTATTAAAAAGCGGTCCTGAGTAAGGTTTGCATACCTTTTACCATAACCATCAGGCTATAAAGAAGTCCTATGTAAAAAATATTCATTTTAATTATATTCAACTCCGTAATTAGAAAAATTTCTCAAAATTACAGATAATTCAAATGAGACCACTCCCATAGCCTCCGTCGACAATTTATATCTCTCCGTGGAAGAAAGGAGCAAATCCGGCGATTTTAGCTCTATTCCTCCTCCTAAAAAGTATTGCACGAATCGCTCCCTCAAAGAGCCTAGGGGCCTCCAAGTATAGCAATCTATGGAATGAGTTCCCGGACTAGTAGGCACGGTTATTACGCCGTAGCCGAAAATGTGCTCTCTACCGAGCCAATCTAAATGAAACACTTGGATGTATATTTTTGGCCAACCTAAAAATGATACAAATATGAAGAATAGATTTTTAGAAATTTATTTTTGCACATGTTTTTTGTATGTTTAAAATTTCAAGAATATAAGGAGTCCTGTAATAGATTATAGTTTATATTAAGTTCATTGCGTGGCGCATCCCTTATGAAAAAGACTATTAAAATTTCGCCAATGGTTTGGTTCATGAACTGGATATCCATTATGGATCTCTAATGGATATCCAGTGGTGAAAATCCATAGGGAAGCAATACATATTTTCAGTTTTTTTTTTGGGTGGGGGTTATTTTGGAGTGTTACGCCCATGTTAATGGTATAGGAAAATAGCGTTACAGGGGGGGGTGTGGGGGGTCCAAAATATCAAAATTTGCGTTACGCTATACTTGAACGTTCCCTTAGGAACTCAAAAAATATTTTATCCACGGCCGTGATTAATGGGCCTATTAATCACGGGTCTGTAAAAATGATAACTAGGTAAAATGTGTTTTTTTACAAAAAAAATTGTTTTCAATGTTTTTCATTTTTGAAAAAAAAAACATTTTTTCATTTTTTTTTTTGTTTTTTGAAAAAAAAAATTGATTTGTTTTAATGAATCTAGGCCTAAACGGAAAATTGTTATTTTTTTACAGCAGTTTTTGTAAAAAAGGTTATCAACTTTCTACAATAGTAGAGTGCCTTAATGTAAAGTTTTCTGTCCTTTCCTTGACAGGTAACGTCTCTATACAATAGTAACTATAAACACAAAAAATAAAGTTTGGTTTTTGCTTCCCCTGTTTTAAAATCACCGTCCGGCCATATTTTATAGGTATCCATAGATACCTGTGTTTGTTTAATTAAAAAATTAACCTCTTCTAGACAAAACAAGTTATTTTTAACATAAACCATAAAGAAATGCTTAATTATATTGATCCATAGTTTACCTTGAAGTCCAGCCGTTGCTAAATGAAAATCTATTGGAAAAGACCATCTACAAATATTATCAAATTGTGACCAAACGACTGAAGTTTGCCCCTCTTTTTTTCCAGAAATTATTCTCCAATTATTACCTTTAAGTAGAATCAATGTAAGTATACTTTAATATAGAATACTTTACTATATTTATAACCAGGTATATTAGATTTTTTTAACTTATTAAATTGATGCACATTAAAGCGCTTTAAAGATAATTATATTATTATATTCATTTCATTTTCTTACCAAATTGCAGATTCCATTTGCATAACAACTGTGACTGCGGAAAATCTTTAGCTTGTGAAATTTCACCAATTATATGAACCTCTGCCATATGAAAATCGTTCACAAAAAATAAAAACGCGTATTGCAGACATATCAAACAAATTTGTTTATTTGTGTATTCTATGTTGCCTAGCAACGCAAACGTTTATTCAAATATTAATTACAAACAACTTGATAGTTTTTAAATTGCAGATTTAATAAGCAATTAAGATATAATTAGTTTTGACTGTACTTAAGAAAGTATGCATACTTACATGTATTATAATAATATATTTATTTAATTTTTATGAGAACCCTTTAAAATTTAAATCCAATTAAAATGCGTGCGCAGTTAAAAATTGTTTGGGTATTGGCCTGCGCATGCGCAGCTTTAAAGAGACAGAAATATTTAAGATGGCCGTAAAATCTTTTTGTTAACAAGTTTTTTTAAGTTTTGTTGTGTGTATTTAATAATATGTTTTGTATTTAATATAATATTTAAATAAAAATGTGAGTATCTATTTGATATTGTAACGTAAAACAAGTTATTGTAATTAAAGTAGTTTTATCAAAATATTTATATAATATTGGAAAAATCGTTAATTTTCGAGTTAGTTTTTCTAAATTCTTTTGTTTAAATATTAGGTGGCTCAAATAATATATTTTGCCTTTTCCGTAGTGTTTTAAAAATGCCTCGCCGTTATAGCGATAATTCGGAATATGAGCCTCCAGCTAAAAAGCAGTCCATAGGATTAATAAATACGGTCACTGATCTTAAAAATGGTGATGTATTTAACGATAATTTCGGAAAATCATGGAAATTAGGCAGAGCTGTAGGAATTGGAGGTTTTGGAGAGATTTATTTAGCTTCTGATGTTTTGTCGAGAGAAGTTAAGACTGATGCTGCTTACGTAACAAAAGTTGAAAGGCATTCAAATGGTCCATTATTTGTTGAAATTAACTGCTATTTAAGAATTGCAAGGGAAAACATGAGTAAGTTTTATTTTGTATAATATTATACAATTATTATAATCGTAGAATAATCACTGAGCTTTCAATTTAGTTTTTGTCCTGTGTTAAATATTTGCTTAGTGGTAAATTCTGATGACATGATGTAAACACTAATGCAAACACTTACCAAACAATGTTAAATCATGTTATGATCAGGGCTAAAAATAGAACAAAACAAAAATGTTTTAAGTTCTTGGTCAGGGACAAGATGGCTGGAGTATTACACTCCAAGCTGAAGTATTATACTCCAGCCATCTTGGTCAGGGATAAAAATTGAACAAAACAAAAACCAATAAAATGATTTCTGCATCAACCTGTAACAACCAAACTTGAATTGTACCTACCTGCCACCCATTTGTTTTCTATTTCTCTCTTTTTCTATTCTTAAATGACAGAAAGAGATGGAACCATGTCATTAGGTCCCTGTATTTTGAGTTGGTGTTTTCTGTCTCCTAAGTACAAATGCACTAGCAGTACCTACATTTTTATTATAATAGTATATTTTATCTTAATTAGTACATTTTGTACATTTTAAATTATAAAACTTTTAAAATAAAGATGGACCATCAAATTTTTATTTTTTTTGCCTGCAACACTAGGCCTTTGTTATGTGTTTTTTTTATTTATTATTATTAAAAAGTCTTTATTTATACAAAAAGTCCAAAAAGGCCATTGATTGAGGTCTTTCAGCCAATTTACAATTCGTATAAAATATAATATACATGAAATTATTACCTAAAATACATTTAATTTAATTAACCCTCCAGTAGTGGCGTCACGGTGTCAGGGACCGGGTTAGTTAAAACCATGTACTATTTTGAAGCGAGAGCTCGTGGAAAATCGTTCTGTCACTAATTCCTCGACCATGCAAAGTTTAAACAGGGACAGTTAACTTGTTAAATATACTTTTTGGTAACACTTCTTTACAAATATTTTAGAACAATTGGTTAAAAATGCAATTATGACCATTTTGTGATAACCCGTTTTCTGAGACCCGGGCCACCACTCACGTCATTAAATAGGCGCCACTACTGGAGGGTTAAAGATTGTCAAACTTCAACATAAAGTTTTTTACCCTTCCCTCTCCTATAGGTCACATTTTTATTCAATATATTTTCTCCATGGTTTGCTATTAAACTTATTGTTGTAAAATTTTTAGCTAGTACTTTAGAAAACTCGCTGCAAGCAGCTTGTTTTCTAAACTTGTACTCGTGCGCTAAAAACGTGTTATGGAATAAGTGCTTTAATATACTATTAGAATTTACGCTGCAAAAAAACGTTGCAAACTCCACCTTCATGTTTTTTAAAACCCTATGCAAATTGTATGAATGTGCCCCTCTGTGGGGTACCTTCATACAGTAAAAAAAAATTCTGTGTTGCTAGTACGTTTATTATTATGCGAGTTATTATTACGTTAATGAAAAATAAACCTACAATTAACAAAAAACAACATTAAAAGTTTAATTTAAATTTTTAGTGGTTGATTGCTGGTCGGTACTCTCCTCCTCTACTTCCCTTTTAAAGCTGCTTTCATCGAGTTTTCGTCTACCGCGCCACTTCTTGTAAGTTTTTTCTTATATTTCTTTACCATATGGTAAATAAATATAAGAAAAAAATTCTAAAAAAATTAAAATATCAAATTTATATCCGTTACCGACGGGCCATCTCTGGGCCATCAACCCGTGTGATGGCCCAGTGATGGCACGTCGTAAAAGTTTTGCTGGATCTGAAGAAGGCATGTGTATATAGAACTGTACCCCTTCGACACCGTATGAATCTGTCCCTTATGCAGTTATTTATATTTTGTAACAATACTCAAGATTCAAGTATAAATACTTTCTTATTTATTATTAAAACATAATTTTGACTATCTTTACTAACCATAAAAAAATACCTGAAACAAAAAGTACTTTATATCCCACAATAACCAAATAAAATTGTAGGCGCTAAAGTAATTTTAACCCCTTGACGCACTCACTCAAGTAAACTCATTAACAGTAGGTTGGCTCTTTTCCGCTCACCCGAGTTAACTCGGGCGGACCTATATTGTAGAAAATTAAGTTTTTTTTTAATTTTCTCAACATTTGTTATTGCCCTTCAGTGTAGACTAAACATTAAGAAATAAAAATTGGTGAAAAATTAAACACTTTTCCGAAAAAAACTGGTGCGTTAAGAGCGTTAAAACAGTTTTTTTACTGTACTACTTCTCGATGGTAGCTACGCTACGCGTCGTTGAGGTAAATGCAATCGAATGCGGAAAAGGGCCTCTTTCCGCACTTGTTAGGAAAATAGCTATTTCGTTTTTACGTAAGATAAGATGTACGAATGTGCCCCGTGTACGAATGGTCCCAAAATCCTCCTATACTTTTTACACTTTTATAAAAACAATTACCTGAGAGGATGCAAATTTGTTTTAAGCTTGAAGCAAATTATTATATAAGAGCATTTGCTTTTTTTTCTATATTCATATAATAATATGTATTTTTAATGAAGCTGAAGTTTGCAACTTTTTTTGCAACGAAAGTTTTAATAGTATATTAAAGCACTTATTCTATAACACGTTTTTAGCGCACTAGTACTTTAAAAAAATCGCCACAAGCGGCTTGTTGTCTAAACTTGTACTCGTGCGCTAAAAACTTATGTTATGAAACTAGTAGTTTAATATACTATTTGAATTTTAGTCGCAAAAAAACGTTGCAAACTTCAGCTTCATTATTTTAAAACTCTTTTGCAGTTTATTATACAAATTTTTGCTTGTGAACAAGTCTTGTCTTATTCGAGATGCTTTTATTTTGCCTTTTTAAAGAAATTTTATATGAATATCTAAATTTAGATATATCTAAATGAATATATTCATTTAGATATATCTAAATGAATATAATCATTTAAAATTTTCCTAGGTTAGTCGAAAATATAACTTAAAGTAAAAAATGGGAGAAAATATACTATTTTTGTCTATTATTGTAAAATTTTTCGAAATATTCAAGTTTTTGTCTACGGCGCTATCGTTTTATTTATAAATTCTAATTTTTCACCAAACCATAAGAAAAATATATCTACGCCCCTGAGTTTTTTTTTTTAATATGTGGTCAACCAGACCCTTTGCATGTTAGGCCATCATGCTTCCAGCCAACTACCCACCATAGTCAGGCTGGAAACATCTTTAAAATATAATATTTTTCTAGTTGAAGAATGGAAAAAAGAAAAAAAACTAAAACACTTAGGAATTCCTCATTACGTAGCTTCAGGATCGCACATTATAAACGACGAGAAATACAGATTCCTAATTATTCCTAGATTTAAAAGAGATTTGGATGCAATATTAAAAGAAAAAAAGATCTTTAACATAAAAACTGTATTAACTATATCTTATCAGATAATAAATGTATTAGAGTATATACATAGTCATGGCTATATACACGGAGATATAAAAGCATCTAATATAATGCTAGGAAAACAAACTCAATCAGAAAAGATTGAGCCCAAAAAGAAGCTTAAACGTAGCTGTAATCAAACCGTTCTGAAATATCCTGGTCGTAAACCAGTTAAAAGAAGCCTGCGGACAAACTTAAAACCAGTTGTCTATAGCGAGGATGACGATGTGGAATCCAGGAATGTTCCAAAAACAGTTGTCGATAGTAAAGACTGTGACGAGATATATTTAGTTGATTATGGTTTGGCTTCAAAGTATATTTTATCGAATGGTTCTCATAGGAAGTTTTGCAGGGATGAAAGAAAGGCACATGCTGGAACTGTTCTGTTTTGCTCCAGAGATGCGCATAAAGGTAAATTAGGGAATAACATAAGCAGAGCTCAGAACGAGGTATTTATCAGGGGCTCACATAAATTAGAATCTTTTAAACTATTTTTTTAAGTAAACAGACACTTTCAACCATATTTTAATAACAGGACCCTCATATCGACGATAGTGGGTCACTTTGAACATAAAAAAAAATCTGTTGAGAAAAGAAATATCTTTTAAAACAAAAAAAATCATTTTTTTGCAACCTTGAAACAGCATCGGGTTGTTTGATTTTGTCCGGGTGGACAAAATTGGGCGGCAGAAATCAAATTTTGGCGACTGGACAAAATAAAAAAAAACTGATTTTGTTCACAAATTATGGACAAAATTGGACAAAATCAAAATTAAATATTAAATTTTAAAACACGTAACTATTTTTATTAAATACACAGAAACATTTAAAAAAAAAAACAGTCTAATAATTAAAACAAAATAAAACATAACAATATGTGAAAAAAATTTAGATTAGTTAACCTAATAATAATCTAAAAGTTTTGTTTGAAATATATATTGAAAATAATCCTTTATAAATTTAAAAAATTGATTTATTTCTTAAATTCAGGGTTCCCTTTCTATAACTTATACTTACATGTCGGATCGAAGTATTTATTTACCGGGGGCAAGCAAAAATTAGAATAAGAAAAAGTTTTTAATGTTCATACATATGTAAATATTAGGGTGCTTTTTTTTCGATTATTTTTGTTTTTTCGGTCCCATTACGAAATTTTGTTGGAAGTACCCTAAAAAAAATTCCCTCAAAATTTTAGCCCTTAATATTAATATTAAGGAGTGGACCAAGGCATGTAAAGATTTCCCATTGAAAATACACGTAAACTTTGATTTTTTTTCTTTAAATTACTATAGCTTAGCGGCATTTTATGGCATCGCTTCGACCATAGACAGGTATTTCTCAAAATTGAATGCTCTACAAAAATGCCCATTGCGGCATAATCATAACTCGTACTGGTGAGGTAGTTTGGGCCACCAAACCCAATTTTTTCATAAAGTTTACGTTTTTCTGTCCTTATCTCGTAATTGACAAGAGCTACAAAAAAATATTCAAATGACAAACTTGTAGGAAATTTAATTTCCTACAAAAATGGTCCTTGGCACTAAATCTCTAACATCAATATTTCTTGAGATATTAAATTCTAAAGTTTTTGTTATTTCAAATCATTATCGAGTGTCACGTCAAATTATAAAAAATCGTTATTTCATTATACATCACTACGTTTTTAACTAATTACTTTTTTTTTAATGGGAGGGTAAACAAATATAAAAAATCTAAAATATGTCAGTAATAATTGAAAAAAAAATAGATAGATTGATAGGTTTGGACATATTTTAACTTAAGCAAATATTTTATAAATTACAAAAATTTCTAACCTATTAATCTATCTATGAATGTAACATTTTTTTTTTCAATTATTACTGACATATTTTAGATTTTTTATATTTTTTTAATTAAAATTTCGTGATGGGACCGAAAAAACAAAAATAGTCGAAAAAAAAAAGCACCCTAGTAAATATGGTCTGTTTCATCAAGAAAGACAGTAAATTTAAAATCGCACAATAAATATTTTTACAACAGGTTTGAATAGTATATGTTTGTGTATAGAATATAGTTATGTTTTATAAAATAAACTACGCAGTATATTCGCACATCCAATATTCGAATCTATTTTAAAAATATTTACTGTGCGATTTTTAATTTACTATCTTGCTTGATGAAACAGACCATAGATACTTCAAAATATATTTCACAAATCGGAATGTCATGTCGACGTTTTTTTAGATAGTGATTTGCTTCGAAAATGAAAAAAATATAATTTCTTTTCAAGAAATATTTCTTTATTCGAAAAAGGAATATTTTTTGAATACAATTTTTTTCTATTTTTTTACATTCTTTTTTCATTTTTCAAGTAAATCACTATGTAAAAACAGCGACGACATGACAGTCCGGTTAGTTAAGTAAATAATAGTTTAAAGTGTCTATTTACTTATTTTTTTTTTATTCTAATATTTGCTTTTCCTTGGTAAATAAATACTTTGATCCGACCAGTGCTTATAAAGCACGAATAAAAATAACAAAAAACTCAAAGTAACAAACTTTTTGTTTTCTAAATCCAACTCAGGCTTAAATTTAAGCTGCTGAATCCAAATCGGAACCATATTAAATCTATCTGGTCTGGTTTCCAAGATAAATTAAAGTTAAAGGCCAAAAATTATATTTTTTGACATTTTAGGGTCCATTTTTATTGAAATCCGGAGTATATACACAAATTCTGAAGCCAAATTAGAATTCAGCGCTTTAAAATGTTAAAAAATAGAGATGGGATGCGATATGTCACACCTAAAGGTGTGCGCCGCGAAAATGTTCGCGGCGGCGGCGTTTGTGTCAATTTTAGCCGGGAGCGCTACGAAAAATTTATGACGGCGCGACGCGGCGAGGCGCTGCGTCTGCTAAAATTATTTTTTTGAAGAAATTTTTCATAAAAACCTAATAAAATAATTTTAAAGCTTTTCCAAACGAATCATTTTAGGTTATTTCCAGATGGCGCGCTGCGCCGCGCCGTAAATTTGGCGGTGCGGCATTATATATGCCGGCGGCGGTGCACACGCACACCTCAGTCATACCCCAGTTGAAATATTTTTTCAGTGACCATGTGTTGTTATAAGGGATAATTTTTGATTTTGTCCAGTTGTGTCCAATTTTGTCCGCATTTGGTCAATTTTGTCCGGTTTTGTCCACCGGCCTGGACAACTTCAAAAACAGTGGACTTTGTCACAACCCTGCATCGGAGTGACTGACCCATATCGTCTTGTAAATTTCAGGACGTCGTATCTCAATTTTTTTCGATTTTGAGATTTTGGACCTAAACGCTTTATATTATAAATTTACATCTAAAAAATAAGTTCCACCTGCTATTTTTTTTTAATAACAAAAATATAAGCAAAATAGTAATGTCGTATCTTAGATGATCATAAATTAATAAATTTTTAAACCTCGTATCTCTTAATTCTAGTTAACTGACTATTTTGGAACGCACTTTTTGCATTTGGCGACGCTTTTTTGACATCTTATGGGCATGTTATAAAACTTTTTGAAGTTTAAATGTTTCAATAATTAATAATATTATAATAATTAATTATATTTTGTCAAAATATTAATATAATAATGTTTCAAAGCTCTTGTATCTTGAAAAAATTTATTAATTTTGAGAATCAAAATGTCGTATCTATAAACATCAGGTTTTTATTTGTATTTATTTATTTTATACACAATAAAATGATTTAAGGTCAGTTAATCACTAAAAATGTATTAAGTTTATATTAAAAAAGTACATTTTCAACTTATGAATAATGCGAGAAAGAGTTTTTTCTCATTCCTGTAAAGTTGTCTTTTTTGAGATACGACGTTCTGAAATTTACAAGACGATATATAATGAAATTTGCAAGACGATATAAAATGTTTGATTTTTATTTTTTATCTTTGTACAAAAAGTACCCTTTTTACATAAATGCTTCATTTATCGAATTTTCTGTAGAGAACTTTTTTAATCAAAATTGTTCACAGAGTGTAAAAAACCTAATCCAATGTTGGAAATTTGTAACCCTATTTTTTATATTTTTCATCTTGGGGATGAATATCTTGGACAGGTGTCCTAGTCAAAAATTTCATATGAACGTTTTTGTTTTATTTTTAAAATAATTTTTTGCAATCCTCCTGACTTTGGATTAAAAAAGTGCCTTGAAAAGTGCCCTTTTCTCGGAAACGCTTCATTTTGTCGAATTTTTGCGTTTTTTAATTAAAATTGTTTCTAGACTGTAGATTTTCTAACCCTAATAGGGGGTTGGTCCAAACGCAGTTTTCCGATAACTTTCAAAAACCCTGAGAAAAATGTTAAAAAATTAAAAAATTAAGATATCCAAAAAAATTGAGTTTTATATTTCGTCTTGGGCGAGTTTTATATTTCGATCTTGGGGGTCAAATATGTGTTATATTAGAGGGGGGGCGTAGCCCAAAATTTTATATGAACTTGTGACATTTTTTTTGACAAGATCTGATCACCCCTAAGAGATTTTGGAAACATTCTGGAACATCCTGTGTACGCCTCAAATAAATTATGTTTTTTTTAGAGTTTTGTTCTAGTTCTTAGTCAAGGCATTGCTAACTTAAGACCTAAAATTAGTGTCCCTAGTTTTGCAAAAATCTTAACTATCAAAAATTCTTTAAAATGGTTTTTTTAGGTGTAACTTCACGACGCTCAGATCTGGAGACTTTAGGATATAACATAATATTCTGGCTTACTGGCAATTTACCATGGTCGGATGCTGTGGACGAACCGGAAGTTGTTGAAAGAAGAAAAAATAGATGCTTGCAGGATATAAGCACGTTCCTCAATTATTGTTTCAACGGAGATTGTCCCAAGTTTGTACTAGAATATTTCACTTACATTGAAAAAATACAATATGAGGTAATAATATATTAATTTAACAATGAATGTAATATTACATGTAAAAAGTTTTTAAAAGCAATTTAGATAACGATTAAAGTTAAACTGAAGTTTAAACTGATAAATTGACTATAGTCAATGTAGTTTTAATAACTACATTTTCAAAAACAAAACATAGCGATTCGATTCTCTTCAAAATATTTCTCGATTTTCCTTTCTATTGCTTTTACCTGCCAGTTATCTTTGTCTAATTTTTCTTAAAAACTCTTTCACTGCTTCTTAGCCACTTTATTTTAGGTCGACCCTTATTTTTTCCTACTTCCTCATAAAACTTTTCTTAGACCATATTTTCTCTTTCATTCTTCCTGATTCATAACTTGCTTATTCGGTTTTCTTTTCAATTCCGTCTCACTTATGTGTACACCACCAAAAAAAATCCTTAGTATTTTCTCCCCATTGTTTTAAACTTACCTTCTTCCTCCCATTCATTACCCAAGTTTCACTACGATACGTTACAGTGCGCCTTAAAAAAATACTAGCATACCCATGGTAGGAGTTAAATCTGGCAAATTTTAAAAATTGAATGTCTTGGCTTTAGGGTCTGACTAGAAAATATATATTTACAGCAATTATTTCAGTCAATAGTAAACTCTTGGCTACAAAACTTTATGTTTTACTAATAAAGCCATTTCTTCAGTCATTGGTAAACTTTCTGGTTAAGTAACCAACGATTAAAGAATAGTATATTCTATAACTAGTATGGAATAGACAATATTCCGCGCGAGCGGAAAGTTTGTCATACGAGCCGGCAGGCGAGTATGACGGTCTCGCGAGCGCGGAATGACTATTCCTTACGTTTTGTATACTATACTTTTTTTTCGACTGCAAATAGGAAACACTGTATGGCTTTAAACTATGGACAATGTTAAAAACAATGTTTTTTGTGACTCGACATTGTAAATGCAACAAAACAAATATTTTTAAATAAAGCAATTAATGTTATTAAATAATTTTATTAAATCAGTACTTAAAAAAGATTTTTATTTAATTTTAGCACACATTTACAAATTATAACACAAAAATTGAAGGTTATGTCAGATTGTTGTGACGGATATCAGGTTTAAATATTTAACAAGAGATGGAGCAGTTTTAATTTTTTGAACTAAATTCATAAAAAACTGTTCAAATATTAAGAAAAACTAATAAACTTTATGTAATTTTAACGCAAAACTTTAAATTTCATTATATTATTCATTATTTCATGGTAAAATATATATATATTTTTGCTAATTTTGCTACAGTTTTCTTTACTTTTATAAACAAGAGATGGCACTACATGTGCTCATTCTAACACTTGATACGGAATATTCATACCGTATCTAGAGCTAGAATGGATTCATTCTGTGTTTGAAAAGTGTGTATTTGCTTACATTCTAAAGCAGTCGTAGAAAAAGAGTTTACCATTTAAAATAATGGCTGTCACTAGTTAACTAATAAATTATACTAACTTTAGGTCTATCTGATTTCAAAAATAGTCAATATTTGTTTGAAATCTATTGTTTTCACAGGAATCACCAAATTATGAACAATGCAGACGATTGTTTAAAAAAGCAGTGACAAGTTATGGCTATAAGGACGATTCAGCTTTAGATTTTGATAATTTGGAGGGTTGGGGCAACAAACAGAAAAAAATTAAACACGGAAAGGGAAGAGAGAACAAATTAGTAGTGAAGCATAAGGTGCTAATATCGATGGGGCCGCCCAGATTACCACTTCATTCAAACAACATTTCGTTCAAGAGGCCAAAATTGCGCAAAAAGAAAAAGAACAAATTAGGTAAGTCACTAGTGTACTTACAAGTATAACGGCTATTTTTATAA
Source organism: Brachypterus glaber (assembly GCA_958510825.1). NCBI lineage: Eukaryota > Metazoa > Arthropoda > Insecta > Coleoptera > Kateretidae > Brachypterus > Brachypterus glaber. The sequence continues at coordinate 75,526,090 of OY294045.1, read as the reverse complement.
AAAAATATATAAAATTTAGCCTTACAGGTGAGAACTTCACTATGAGTTGCGGTTCAAAATTGCAAAATTTTGCGTTAAGATTATTTAACAGTCCAAGAGTCACTGATCTCTCAATGACCAAAATTTAAAAATTATGGAATATGTCACTCATACACATAAGTTATTTGCGACGCTTTGCCTGTAATATTTTTTTTTGTAAAGTTTTTAACTTGTTTTACATTTTGTTTGTTTATTTTTTTTTTAATTAGTATCATAGTCTCATTTGAAAACGCCCATAAACTAATATCATTATTGAAATTAAATTCATGAAACCGTGGCAACGGTTGTATCATATTTGATTCATACTGGGTGAGTTTTATTTATGTTCACCCTTAAAATTAAGATTAATCTTCATTCGATAAAAACGAAACTTGGGTAATCTATATAATTTTACATTGGCTGTAAAATGGCGGATTATTTTTTTTTATTCACTTCCGGTTTAGTCCAATTTTTTTTTTTAATGGAACACTGTAATTTTTTTATTTCTTTTCGTTTTCGTTTTTATCGTAAAAAAACGAGATACACATAATTTACCTTCTTTTTACTTACTTAATCTTCAAAGTAAATCATAAAGTTGGTATAAAAAAATAGCGGAAAAATACTCTACAAATAAAGTTTACAGGGAAATAAAGAGTTCAGGACAAAAAATCGTTTTTTAGCTTTAATTCGCTGTCGCTAATCAAATTTTTATTTTAATATTAGTTTTATAATTTTTTAAGTAAGTAAAAACAAGGTAAATTATGTGTTTCTCGTTTTTATATAATACAAATGAAAACGAAAAAAAAAGTAAAAAAAACAATCAGTTTTTTATACATAGAATTATCAGCTAAATTCAAAAATGTAAAAAAAATCAGGGTGCTCCATAAAAAAACATATTTATGCCACTTCCGCCGAAACCGGAAGTAAAGCAAAAAAAAAATAAATCCGCCATTTTATAGCCAATTTAAAATTATATAATTCATCCAAGTTTCGTTTTTGTCGAATAAAGATTAATCTTAATTTTGGGGGTGGACATAAATAAAACTCACCCGGTATACCACTATACTTGTTAACCTGAACATAGCTATGTTTAAACACTGATTTCAAAATGGACCCAAATCAAATTTAATCCCTTAAATTAGGCAAATATGGCTTATATATTTTTAATTACCGTAAAACCTTGCAACTTTGTCTAGGTAAATGTGGTTTATTGCTAATAACATTTTTGTAAAAAAAAATCGGTAAAACTAATTAAGCCAAATGATTGATTCCAGTGTCAAGTCAATCAAGTCAAAGTGTATAATTTCTAGCTTTAATTACAAGAAAAAATATAAGAAAGAGGTGGGCAAGGTTGGATAAAAAAATTGCAACATTGACTACAATACAAAAAAATACTGTGAGGCAATTTTAACGATGCTTACTACATGCATGGCCACTGTATACGTTTTTAAAAAAGGTTTTCACTGCATAGGGATGCAATAAAAAAAATTAAAAAGTGAGGAACGTATTTTTTTATTAAAAAAACTAAAAAATACAAAAAAGTTTACAGGGAAATAAAGAGTTCAGGACAAAAAATCGTTTTTTAGCTTTAATTCGCTGTCGCTAATCAAATTTTTATTTTAATATTAGTTTTATAATTTTTTAAGTAAGTAAAAACAAGGTAAATTATGTGTTTCTCGTTTTTATATAATACAAATAAAAACGAAAAAAAAAGTAAAAAAAAACAATCAGTTTTTTATACATAGAATTATCAGCTAAATTCAAAAATGTAAAAAAAATCAGGGTGCTCCATAAAAAAACATATTTATGCCACTTCCGCCGAAACCGGAAGTAAAGCGAAAAAAAAATAAATCCGCCATTTTATAGCCAATTTAAAATTATATAATTCATCCAAGTTTCGTTTTTGTCGAATAAAGATTAATCTTAATTTTGGGGGTGGACATAAATAAAACTCACCCGGTATACCACTATACTTGTTAACCTGAACATAGCTATGTTTAAACACTGATTTCAAAATGGACCCAAATCAAATTTAATCCCTTAAATTAGGCAAATATGGCTTATATATTTTTAATTACCGTAAAACCTTGCAACTTTGTCTAGGTAAATGTGGTTTATTGCTAATAACATTTTTGTAAAAAAAAATCGGTAAAACTAATTAAGCCAAATGATTGATTCCAGTGTCAAGTCAATCAAGTCAAAGTGTATAATTTCTAGCTTTAATTACAAGAAAAAATATAAGAAAGAGGTGGGCAAGGTTGGATAAAAAAATTGCAACATTGACTACAATACAAAAAAATACTGTGAGGCAATTTTAACGATGCTTACTACATGCATGGCCACTGTATACGTTTTTAAAAAAGGTTTTCACTGCATAGGGATGCAATAAAAAAAATTAAAAAGTGAGGAACGTATTTTTTTATTAAAAAAACTAAAAAATACAAAAAATCATTCTGTGACAAGTGTAGCATAACATTAGAGCTTAAAACTAATAAAAAATAAACGACTTATTTCTCAAACAGAATTTGAACATAAAAAAGAGCGTTCTTCTTAAAAATATTATAACACAAAACAGGACTAGTTTTTAACATTAAAATACCTGTTTTTTTGCAAAGGCCACCCCCTTAACATAAGCTAAAATTTTATATCACTGTTTTGGTAACTATATGTAAAGGAATACCTAGTCCAAATTTCATTAAAATATTGCAATAAATAAAGTCACAGCAGACCTTAGCTTTCAGTGCTAAAAACCGCCAAAATATCGCCGATATTTGCTTACCTGATTTTGAAGCACAACACAACAGTAGGGCAGCTGTCGAAGTACTGAGCGCATCTCGACACTTCTAGAACACGAACGGCTAACATCAAACCTTTATGATATATTGCCACATTTAAAGAAAAAAAATCATATCACGTTGCACATGGGCAAAGTTGTCTCCCCTGGGTAAAATGCAAGGTTTTACGGTAAGTATTAACTAAATACTGTTTTAAATGTCATTAAAATTGAACTTCTTTTGACATATAAAATTTTATTATAAAAATTAATAGTTATAATTTAACTATTTAAAATTTCAGTTAGTAAAAAATTAATTTCAGAACACGATTCAATGATGAATTGGTCGAAAATCCTAGTCGATCCCGAAGACATCATCCGAGAGGCTAGAGAACGAAAAAACACAGACGGCAGCGACTCTGGTGGCGGAGGTGCAGCCTCCATATTGGAAATGGACCTAATCAGTATGAACCCCACCCCCGCCATGATGGAAGTTTTCAGTAAATGCAAAGAACGGACCGATCTGTCGCCAAAGTATAAAGGAGAATGGTGAGCAAAAAAAAAATATAGAGATTATTTTTCATAGGGTTTTGATTTAATGGTTGTAAATTGGCATATATAATTGTATCTTTATTGTGTTTGAATTAAGAAGTGGTGATATAAAAAGTACAAGCTATAATATAGCATAGATATATATACATATTATGTATATCTAACAGATATATTTTATTATTTTAATTATCTTCTTAGCAAATAGGCAGTTTTTTAACTTCATTTCAATGTGCTTTAATCAGTAGTAATATCATAAGTGGCAATTGTTTGAGTGCATTTTTCGAAACCGCAGGTCGAGGAATTTTGACGAAAAATGCACGAAAACAATTTCCTTAAGCAAAAGTACAGTAAAAAAAAAATATGTATAATTCAACATGCACGAATGGTATTTTGAAAGATTATTTCACAAACAAAATAAGGAAGTATATAATTTTATCATGTTTAATGTTGTTTCATATTTAAATTCAAAATTTTAAGAACTAAACTACTTAATACTATACTATACTATAATTAAAATTTTAAATCTCAAATTTGCCGTGCTTTTTAAAACCACGATGTTCACTTGTTCGCGAAGGTTGCCAAGTCTAAACTTTGCTTCAGGGATATTTCATGCTTGAGATTATTCCAATAAAATAGTTGGTATCATATATTTTAGCATTTAAATAAAAATAATTGCTGTTTTTGTTTAAAAAGTTTAGTTTTCAACTGAAAAGAAATAAAATAACGGTTGTTTCCACCCTTAAAAAAACAATTTGCGATCGGTTTATAATAAAGTTTGGCAACGCTGTACTGGTACCAGCGCAGTCATTTGATGTTTTGATTTCCGTCATTTAAAAGAAGTAAATTATTTACTTCTTTACTGTAAATATATTTTTAATAAATAAGTGTTTAAATTAGTTTTGAGTGGCCTGTTTTTAATACCAAGATTCAATTAAATAAATTAAAATTTATGAATATCAGTAATTTAAAGCTTTTAAGATGGAAAGTGCAAGCTTCACAAATTAAAAACACATTTTGCAAAAATATAACATTTATTAAGATGTCAGTAACTGTCAGTTGTTTCCATAATAACCAAGTGATAATTGCTCATGTGCAAAAATTATCAGATTCATTTTGATCTGATTGGTCAAGAAACTAAAAATTCAAGGTTTTAATTGGCCTATATATTGTTTGTGAAATAGTCATTAAGATTTATTTACATAAATGTTTCTAGAAATAATTATTTGTGCAACTAGAGCGCAAAGTACACAGTTTCCGTCGAGTAGTAGAAATTATTGTTCGAGGCGGCACGTCAAGAACAGCAACTACTAGAGACGGAAATTGTACTTGCGCTCCATTTGCACACACTATTTTTTCTAAGCCCTACAAAATTTAAATTTTATTATAAAACTAAATAAAATCAATAAAAACATTTTACCTTCATTAGTAAATTTTTCGTCACTAGCATTTTTTACTTTTTTCAAATTAATATGCTAGTATTGTTATCTGAATTTTTGTTGCATTTTTACTATATTTCCAAGTACAATATTGCTTTTAACTTTTTCGAACTTTACTCAGAAGGTTTTTTGTAATAATTCGAAAGTTGCTTCATTTGCAGTAATGAATAATTGGAAGAGGCTATTTTCACGTCCAGTATTTTTTTGACCGATTTTTAGGGTTTTTAAAGCTTTTAAGGTATATTTTTCGTCAGAATTTATTTTCTTCGTTTAAATGGCATCAAAAACACCAAACAAACGAAAAAACCAAAACAAACCAAAGAATTAGGTTATGTTACGTCGGACGTGAAAATAGCCACTTCGTTAATAATTCTAATGGAATTCCTTCTAAATGCTCTTCAAGACTAACGTCTACTTCCCACATTCAACTCGGTCTTTCGCGCTGTTGCCAAATTGTGCAATTTAATATCTTTGGTTGTTTTGGTGTTTTTGTTTGCAAAAAAACACCAAAACAACCAAAAACCAAAGCAAAATATATAGAATTAAATTAAATTGCACAATTTGGCAACAGCGCGAAAGACCGAGTTGCATTTGGGACGTAAAAGCTAGTCTTCAATGTCCATATTATGGATGGATTATGAATTGCATGATAATTTTAAAATTTAATTTACCACAGAAGTCACAAACCATACTGAAGTTAAAAAATCCTTTCTGCTTGTTGTTACGCTTTTTTACCTTAAAAACAAGTGCCAAATAGAAACAGTTAAATGGATCATAGGAAAAATACTTTTTCTATTACCACTCCTTAATTTAACAAAAGAGGGAAAGTAATATTCGTTGCAATAGTTTCAGCTACTGTATGTCCTGCATATGGACCATGGTTTTGACAGAAGTAAGTAGCGGTAGATTTAAAAGGTATTAAATATTATCGAGACAAAATTCCAAGATAATATTTGAAACTGGTACTTATTTTTTTAACTATTTCAGAGCAGCACTCTCAGATGTAGGTAATCAAGAATTAATAATTGAGAACTATACTAACAAAATAATATTTAAGTTGGAAGTGGCAACTATAACAGATGCGCGCGAAATGCACGATCGTCAAAATTCTGATAAATTTTTACAATCCTTCTGGGAAATGAATTATTTGCAAAAAATATTACCCATGGTTTATTAAAAGATTACCTCTGGTCATAGGTAATTTTGTTGTTTCGTTTATTTTTTTGTTTTTCAGGATTATTGTATAAAATAAAATTCTTTTCAGATGTTGATGATGAAGAAAAATTATTGGTTTTTGGGTTAGTATGTTCTCAGGTATAAAATTTAAAAAAATATTTCATGTTGATAATTTATTCCCAGCACGGTTTTGTATATATGACTATTTTAATTGGTTCAATCTTTCTGAAATTATTTAAGTTGTTTAATCAGATAATCCTCAGAAAGTGGAATATTATTTATATTTTTTTACATAAAGGTTCAAAAATAAAATCATAATTTTTAATGGATCCTTGTAGCGGACGGTCTGGACATTATAGAACCACTCACAGTGAAATCCCAAAGGTTCATATTTGGGAGATATGAACTTAAATTTTTTTCGGGATGAAACAGACTTAAACCTGTCGCTGATCCTCCACAATTAAATATTGATTTGAAAACTATTTTTTACCTAGATTTCAAATCCACTTGTAAAATTGATCTATTCAAACCAAATCAATTTATTAGCGTACTTGAATCGGTTATTACTAAAGCACCTTAAGCCGATATTTAATAATGTGCTAAGTGAAAAAAAAATAGGAATATGAGTTAGCACTTGTTTAGTGTGCAGTAACAGTTACTGAACACAAAACTAGTATTTACTCAAATTCCTAATTATAATACGATTATATGTCTGTATATCTGGTAGAGTATTGGTGGTTAAATTAATTTATCTTAAATAAATTAATGTTTTGATGTATTAATACCAGGCACCTATAAATGTATATGCACGGAACTGTCAAAATCTCATTCTTGATAAATGCGTCCCTGCAGGAATCTCTGTATTTAAGATCGAAAATTTTATGAATCCACCTTTTTTTGTGATTTAAGAACCATTTCAAAAAATACTGCACTACCCCAGAGTACAACATTATAGTTTATATGACTATATGCCAAACAGTAATAAACATTTAGTACACCTGGTGGTGGTAGTAGTATGCTTTTCATTCTATTAATGGCAAAATAAGCACTATTAATTTTTGCATACAGCATCTACATGACCAGTCCACGCTAGATTACTATCAAGATTGATTCCTAAAAATGTTGTTTCCTATGAGGATTAATTTTGTTTGGATATTGATTTCGAGCTCTAAAGGAGAAGTATAGGTAGACTGCTTTGTCAAAATTAGGAATTAAGGAATTTTTAGCGCACCATACCATAAGTTGTTGTATAATATGTGATAGCTTACTTTTCAATTCTTCAACGGATCTTGCAGAGACCGCAAATGATGTGTCATCTGCAAACATTGCAATGATTTCTGCAATTACATGCTCTGGCATATCATTTATAAACAATAGGAAAATCAGCGGTCCCAAGACAGATCCTTGAGGTACTCCTTTGTCCATATTAAAAAGTTTTGATATGGATGCCCCTATTTTTATGTACATTTTTGTAATGCTTAGAAAAACAACCATCTAAAAGAGAATATTATTTCTAAAACCGATATTATAGAGCTTTTTTTAACGAAAAAATATTTGCATTATGATAGATAGATAGATATATTGGTGCAGCGGAAATGTTTTAGATCCTATCATGACTTAAAATGGCGCCAAATATATTTATATTCTTCCACTTTTAAAAGATTGAAAAGTAAAACACGAAACACTTAATATTAGTTATTAAGGACCTTAAATAATTCAACGTTTTTTTATACAAACTCAGAATTTTAATTTGTTGGCAAATTGTGCTGTCAAACTCACTATTTGTCAAATTAACTTAAATACAAAATCAAATAAATAGCGGTCCTTAAAAAGTTATAAGAAAAATCTAATGTTGCGATATTTAATTAATATGTTATAAGTATTAAATAATAATTTAAAAGTTAAAATAATTGTGTAAAAACTATCAAAAATTTGACGTCTAACCAAAAACACCCAACAATGTAAAATTCTTCAGCTGCAATAATTCATAAAAATGTGTTTGTCTTTATAATGCAAATAGATAGCTCAATTTTACTAACGGATTTGAAATCTAGGTGAAAGATAGTATTAAAATCAATATTTAATTGTGGAGGATCAGCTATTGGTTTAAGTCTGGCTCATCCTGAAGAAATGTTAAGCCATTATCTCCCAAATATGAACCTTTGGGATTTCACTGAGTGGTTCTATAATGTCCAGACCGTCCACTACAAGGATCCATCGTCCGTTTCTTTCGTCAAGTTTTTTCATCTAAATTTTTATGAGAAACTATGTGCGCAAGGCTGTATTAAAGATTAATTTTCTTTATAAGAAAAAATAGTTATAAGCGGCACTTTCTTAATTTTGACGCATGGCATTTCGCCCGCTTATTTTCATTATACTATTCTTAACCAATTATATCTATTTAGCGCTGTTGACAATATAGAAGGATACACTCCCGCGATGATGAACGTGTACGTTAAAATGAAGGAACAAGAAGAGTTGGAACTGGGGAGAATTAGGCAAGCAACAAGCACTAAGAAGACAAAGACTGCCAAAAAGGTGTCGATTCAACAAAGATGTTCGACTAGGATTAAGAAAAACCAGGAGATTCAAGAGAAACAGAGTTTAAAAATTAGCAAAAGTCAACAAGCAGGTAAGAACTTTACATGATTTTATTTAGTTCATGAATTTACTTTCTTGTTTTATTTTTCACCGACTTCTGGCACCAATAGAGACTTATTTATCAAAGTTGCATATTTACAGTGACAATAAAATATTATTAAAAAGATAACCCCCAGCCCCACCGCATCTGACTCATTAGCCCTTTTTATATAGCAAACAACTGTTTTCGAAGTTCGGAATTTTAGAATGCTATAACAGCAATAATTATAACAAAAAAATTATCGATTTAAAATTATCATTTTAAAATTTAAAATTATTTCTCTTACAATTAATTTTTAGGAATCGTACAAAACATTACGTAGCCTACTTTTTAAAATAAATATTTTTATTTTCACTTTCAGTATCAAACAAAAAAGAAGTAGCCCTGAAAAAGTCTAGAAGCGTTTCTGCAAGACGGGTATATAGCTTAAGAGGTTAATGTAAATTATAAAAGATTTATAATACACTATGTAAGTATTTACAATATATTAAGACTGGCTGTAAATATTTTTTTATTAATTTAATGGTTTTTGTTATATTTCAATAATATTAACTGACATAGGTGCGTTATTTATTGAAATTTAAAATGAACAAATACTTTTATCAGAATTTTTTTACTCATACAGTTTTTTAGAAGTCTGATGTGGGACTTCCAAATACAGTCTGGTTTAACTGTATTTAAAATTATGTCCACCTTTGGTACAAAACCATTTAGTTACTGTTGGTAAATTTAAGACATTTGCTTTAGACAGTATTTTTTTTGCAAACTTTAACGTTTTGTTCCCGACTACTGATTTTTTTTTCATAAATTGTTTAGACACAACATAAAAAGTAATTATATAAAAAAAATGTTTTTTTTTAGCTTTTTCTAATTTATTATAAGTACATATTACGTACTTGAACCTCAATATATATTGTAGATATAATAATAATGCCATGCGACGTCAAAAAAATGTGAAAAAGTAGGTCAGTCTGTCCTCTCACTATAAACCTTGTAACTTTTAAATGAAAGATCCGATTTAAAAAAAAAATATTTGCGATTCAGGACCTTTGTAGTTTACCCGACATCAAATATGGTTAACATTGGAGAGCAGCAAGGGGGAAAAGGGGTTAAAAAACAATATTTTTGGCTATAACTGGCTTATTATTGATCGAAAGATACCAGTTATTATCCTACAACAAAAATATTTAGCATTTTGGTAGAAAGTAAAAAAATACTAATTATCTGTGCAAGAATTTGTATCCTACGATCAATAAAGTTTTACGCACGGATCTGTGGCTACGGGAAATATATTTGGAATGTGTGTGCAAGTGGGAGGCCCGTTGTAAGCACCCACGCCTTATAACGCTCAATTAAGCGCGAATGATTCCTGCCTCTTCCGTCGGAGACTTTCTTTCATGCGGGGAACCATAATAAGCGAGTTATAGCAAAAAACATTAGTTTTTGTCCCCTTTGTCCCCTCGCCTTCTCTCAGTGTTAACCAGGTTTGATATTAGGAAAACTACGAAGGTCCTGAATCATAAGTTACAGGTTTATAGTCAGAGGAAAGACAGACCAATATTCTTTTAACACCTACTTTTTTCACATTTTCTCGACGTTTCATTGCATTTTAATTCCGAATAAGCAAAAAAAAAAAAAGATTTTTTGTCGACTTCGCCCATAATAACGCGCTAGAAAAATATATGCCCCTTGTCGTTGGAGATGTATTTTTGTAATGTAGTGATCATAAATAATAACTTCATTATTATATCTAAAATATATATTGCAGTTCAAGTACGTAATATGTACATATAATAATATCTTTTATCCAATACATACAGATAATAAGACAATTACCAGCTTTATTTTACCCACTTAACTGTCACTTGTCAAATTATTTTCTTGTAAATGTCATTAAAATTTTTAATGAAAATATGAATTCCTAAGCTATTTATTGGATAAAACCTTGGGTAAAGTAAGATATTGCCCTCTCGAAAAAATTTCTCATGGGCAATATCTTACTTTACCAACTAGTACCATAAATAACTATTTTTATATTTGCCTAAATTACTTCTTATGGTGTGTTTAAACAATCTATGAAAAAAATCATGGGTTGGAAACAAAAAGTTAAAATTTGCAAAAAAATAACGTTAATTGAATCAGGAACTAATAAAATAAATTTTACAAAATCAGCGACATCAATAAGAATAATCTGACGATTTAACTTGTTGCATAGTGACATTTAAGCAGGTAAAATAATTTGACAGCTAAAAGCTAACCCTCCGGAGGGTTATTCTTAAAGATTTCAGCATATGAAAAATTTTAAATTAACAGTCATCTTAAGGTAAACTTTACGTTTAAAAGTTAAACCCCAAAAAAAGTCCAACAATGGTTATGTACCAAAGTTTTTGAATTTTACAAACGTTATACTAACAATAGTTTCTAGAAACTAAAAAATTCAAATTGATTAGGCAAATAGTTTAGAAAAGTGGTATTTTACTGAATATGCATAGTCTAAAATATACCCTATTTCATTTCATTATTAGTAACTAAAAAAGTTACTAGGTTTAGTTTAGCTTTGTAAGTACATCTTCTGGTTGAAAACGGCATTTTGGTTAAATTTGAAGTATCATATAAATATGTCTTGAAAAAATAGGTTATATCTTTATGTCATATCATTCTATTAGAATGTAAACATTTGCAATTTTATATAATTATTAATAAAAATATCATAAAATGAATGTTCTGAGGCTTTGCCCAATTATAACGAAGAAAAGTGGCAAAAATTTTACAACAGTATTTTAACGCATGATTGGAAAATACCTTAGAAGTCTCTATATGCTGTTAAATATCCACCACAATTTATTATCAATTATTTATCACTAAATTATATCACTTCATCTGCTTATATAAAATTTATGGAGGCATTTAAAAAAATGTACGAAATTTATTTCTGACAGTGACAAGAGAAAAATCATTTTGAAAAACTTCAAAATTGATACCATGATTGCAACCTTAGTCAAAACAACTAATATTAGCACCAATCATAAAAATCAAAAGTACTAAATAGTTACTAATAATAAAATGAAATAGAGTATTGTACAAATACGAGCGTCAGTGAGTATACCGCCATACATTTTCAGAAAAAAAAACACTTTTCAAACATCTTACATAAACAATTTTTTGTATACTTTATGGAAATACGAAAGAAACAAGGTTGCACAATGCACAGTGCATTGCACGTACAACTATGGCATGGAACAAAACGATAAAGTAGTAATAGCTACAATGCACGTACAACTTTAGTGAATTATTAATGAGAAATGCATATTTCCATGAAGCATGTAAAAAATTATCCCTTTATTTTTATTTTGACGGTTACTTTGGTAGTAACTCATAGACGAAATATTAGGAAAATATAGATTACCCATATTTAAAATATGCGTTTTCGTAAAGGTTTCGTTAAAGAAAGCGTATTTTTATCAATAAGGGAAACACAACTGTGCGTGGTTGGACGCAATGTATATCATTGCGTTGTACCGCCGCTTATCAGACCCTGTTTTTAATCGAATTACCCCACTTACGGGCCCGAGTTATCAAATATTTTAATATAATTTATTTCGTTTGTAGAAATTATTAAATCTGGCTGTTAAAACTAAAAAAGTTATTATTTGTGATTTATGTAAATATATATAATAAAATGAAGAATTATAGCGTTTATCTAACAATTGAGCTCTAAATTTACGTAAAGATTATAAAAAAATAGAATAGTTTAGTTTAGAGTTACTCAGTAAAATAGGGACCCTAAATGAGATTGACTTTTACTTTAGCGTCAATGCCATTGATGGATTCCAGACTAAAATTGTGTATGGTTAGTGCCGACTCAAAGTTATATAGTTTTTATTTTTATATTTGTTCTATTAAGCCGTTTAATAATGCGATTTAGATAACACCGCCACACAAAATAAAAAAAGTTCTCTTTTGCAGACTATTGTATTTTGAGGCGCTGAATCCAAATTTAAGGTCAAAATAGCACCTCGTCCGATTAGTTTTGGAGATAACCTTAAAAATAACTTTTTTTTTACTTAAAAATACAATAGTCTCCAAAAGAGTTCATCTTTTTTTAATTTTATCTGGCTGTGTAATTTTTAACTAAATTATTGGCATAAAATCGCATTGTGACGTGGCTTGTTTTTCCTTGTCCCCTTATGGACTTTTTGTACTACGCTTGCCGCAAAGAAGTGTGACAAGAAGTTAGCAACAAACCCTACAACAATTTAATTATATCATTAGAGGTTTTGTATAAAAACCGTCATTTATTGACATTTGACGTTGCCTATTGCAAAAAACTAATGAAAATTGGTATTGACATCATTGCATGCAACTGATTTATTACTAGAAGTAGAAGAAATTAACGTATATTTACATCAAAAAACTGCTATCCTACTTCTTTTGGACGAGCATAAGACAAGCAACCCAACACACTGTGTTGGTGTGTATTAGTGGATTGGATCACAAAACCTTCAATAGTTAAATCAAAGATCACGCACTTCGCAAGATAATGTTAAAGTTCTCCAGCAAAGTTCATGATAGGTTAGATTAGATTTTGGGTAATTTTAGAAACTTTCTTCCTTGAATTATAATCCGATTACAAAAATGCTGTACCACATCTTGTTTTAAAAATATTTGAGTTCTAAGAACACGGCTTGTTCAATTTTGGTTATATTCAGACACATTTAAAAAAGTAATTAAACATGATGAATGATTTGACTTAAATTATAAGAAATCTTTTTAAGAAATCACAGCAAGAGACTCAAAAACCAAAAAAATCAGTATTTCAACACAAAATTTCCGAAAGATGTGATAAAGCATTTTTGTAAACGGATTCGGATTCTACTAAGAAAACCAATTCAAATAAACGAAAAGTAATGATTTATTTGATTTTACTGTTGATGCTTTGTGGTCTGCAGAGTTTCCTCAAACCAAATCCACTATTGGCGTCGAGGCTCTAGGTCATATATTTATTCATGCACTGTGTGCCAATTAAGAATTAATTAAAAATATTAATATCTATAGCTTTATATTGCAATGTTACATTCGGTTTATTATGAAAGGAAATTACTTTTCTGGGTTGATAATAGTGGTGGTCCAATTTTCACTGTTGTTTAGTGAGTAGTCACAAAAGATATCTTTCAGGATTCTAATAAAAATGATAAAAGAAAATAAAAAAAAATATTCTTTAGTTTCCCTCGAGAGCCTAAAGATTCCTCAAAAACCCAAAAATCACTTTTTAATTAATTAATTAATATTTTCCGTGCATGTGCCGACAAAAGTTCATCAAAAATACGTTTTTATTACATAATTTTAGTGCAAAAATACTGAAAATTAGTTACTTGAAAAAGTTAAAAATTATTTGCTACTGCCTCCTTTACAAAATAAAAGAATGCATATTTTCAATATATTGGTAAAATATGTTTACAAAGTAAATAATTTCGGTAACCAACTGTTTGTTACATAATATGTTATATGTATATATATATATATGTATATATTATATGTAGAATATCGTTTTTTATATTATTTAAGCCTCTGAACCCGAATCTGAACGCAGAATTTTTCGATCACGTCAGATTTTTGAGAAAAATAAAAATATTTCAATATCATTTTGATCGTGTTTTTCTCAAAAACCAAAAGGGTTTGCTACATTATGTAAACAGATTCGGGTTCAACGGCCTTAAGTCTATATAAAACGATATATCACACCCTTGTTGATTACCGAAATTATGTTTTTGCAATGATATGTGTTTTTTTACTAATAATTTTAATATTTCTTCACTAAAATTAACTAATAAAAATGTATTTATGATGAACATTGGTCGAAAAATCACTGCGGATTAAAGTGTCTTCACTGTTTTTTCAACGAATGTGTAGACTCTTGGGGAAACTCAAGATCAATTTTCTTGGTACACTTTTTTATAGTAACAGGAAAGGCATCTTTTCTGTTTTCTCGCTAAACGAAATGAAATAAAAGTAACAATTTGACCACCTCTAGTAGGTAACCATTTAGATATTGTTTAAAAGGTATAACTGGTTATTACCACATATTTTTAAGCAATACTTGGTGTTAAGGAAAGAATATTTTAATATTTACGACCTCTGGTCCGTTAGCATTGTTATTCCTTTCCTTACTTATCAGTATAAGTATTTCTTAACAACGTGCAAAAGGTTGTAACTGATGTAATTTACCTTGCTTAAACATATTATTGGTTTAAAAGTTTTTAGTTTACAAATAAATATAGGTCACGTGCAAAATTTTATATAAGAAAAGCTGTCGTGCATGTAAATATCTTTATTTCTCCGCTGTATGAAAACAATTGCTTAAAGTCGTTCTCGAACCTTTTGGGTACTTATTGATTTACCATTTTGTTTTATATGATATTAAACTGACTATTTTACCAAAAAGTCCAAACCAATCCAGGATTTTTTTTCGGGGGGCCCAAAACATTTTTCCCTAAATCTCGAAAAGAATGAAAATGGCGAATTTTTTTCATGTTTTTTTTTACTTCTGTTAATTTCCGGCCTTTTTTTAATTCAATGTAGTAAAACTCAAGTTTTGAAAATTAAATCAAAAAAATTAAGAAAGCCCTAGCGCCACAGGTGAAAAATTTTACTGTGCTGGTCTATTCTAATTTTAAAATAGTGGTATAAGTTCTAGCGCCGTAGGCGAAAATATTGACATATTTCAAGCTTAGGGTTTACAAACTCCAATAAAAAAAAAATGTAAAAAAGCTATAGCGCCGCTGGCGATTTTTTTTTAGAAATTTCATGGGGAACGTTCAAGTATTACGTAAGGCAAATTTTGATCATTTTGGACTTTTTCGTATAAAATTTTAGGATGTTCATTACTAACAGCTAGTTTTCTCCATTATAAAAAATCTCAAAATATTTTCAACATATTAAGTTTCAACAGTATCATCTTTGGATGTTTTAAGGAAAACCAATAATTCTTCAGCTTTCCTTATATAAGATTTTGCGTCTACATATCCACACACTGGTTAATCTATTCTGGTGTATGTGAAACATAATTATTGCGTACGTGGTCGTGGCCTTACTATACACACCTATGCTCGGCTAGTAATGAGATAAACTAAAAGGTAAACAAAAACTGACCATGGATCCTCGTAGTTCAAGGTCAGGACATTATAGAACAATTTGCAGTTAAATCTCATCAGCTCGTATTTGTTAGATGTCAAAAGTTCATCTGCAAACTTCCTCACCATCATGAACCAATTATCTAACTAACCAAAAGGGGATTCCTATAGTATATTTTACAAGGATTATAAATCCGTTTCCGTTTTTGAGAAAAAAGCAAAAACCCGATCGTCAAAATTCGTTTTAGGATAACTTTGGACATGCGTAAAAAATATATTCTATTCAGTATTAAAGACACCTAGAACTAAACTTCCGTAATTTATAATACAAGCATTGATAACGGTCCAATATTCTAGTTTAAAGTATTATATTAGTTTCCCATAGTTTACTAAATTTAAATATATAGTATATTCAACTTCAAGATACAGTAGTAATAAACAAATGCACGTGATTACAACAGATTTAGTGACAGGGTAGGACTTGAAACAAAATATTTCTATATGACGGTCCATTGTAATGAATTGTGAGCTTCACTGTAAGTGCACTTGCAGACCATGCTCACGTACTGACCTGTTTAATTTTCTACATCCCTACCCTCGCAACATTCGATTGTTTTAACCAATAAAATTACGCGCCCGCTGCCGCCTGCGCGATTCTTTTGTTTACTTCACCTTGGACTTTTATTTACTATAGTAATATTATTTTGTAGACAAGTGTATTTTTTATTAAAACGATGGTTCTCAAAGGGTTTAATTTTTATTATAATATCAATTATTATTGTAGCTTACTAAAAACTTTTTAGGTTTAGATCTACCAATAACAATTTTTCTTTCGAGTACCCTTTATCTGATTTTTTCATTATTTGCAGAGTTTATTTTGAAAAAAATATTTGGCAAAATATGTTTTGCGTACAGTCGAGCATATCTGGTCGAGAACCACTGCTTCAATAAAATTGGTTTTGTCAAAAAATGTGACAGATTACTTATCAACAAAGTTAAATTAGTATAACTGGATTAAATAAATACTGGTTGACGAATACGCTGTCAAATAATAAAACAGAATATTTTATTATGAATTTCGATAGTATATATTAGATTAAATAAATATTAAGCAGATTTATCCATTCCAAAAAACTACAAAAGCTTACAAAGAGACACCTCTAAATTTAAGAACATATAAGTATTTAAGGTATTAAAATATGTCATTTTTATATAACACAAATAAATATGTAATTGAATTATTTTAATAAATATTAAAATTAAATCTTATTTTACTCTATATAAAAATCGACTAGTTTACTCATATTTTTTTTTAAATCTACCCCCCGTCAATTCTCTGACGTCAGCAGGCAGTCGGTTGTATAAGGAAACTCCTTTATACAAAAGAGAACTCTAGTTGTCTTTAATACTAAGTAAAATCTGGTAAGACTTCTAATTTTTTACGCATGTTAAGAAAAAAACGGATTTTGACGTTTCGTTTTCTGCTTTTTTCTCGAAATGAAGAGACCGTGAAATTTTGCAAGCAGATTCAGAATCCTTGTAAAATATACTATAAAAGTCGCTTTTAGTTAGTTAGTTGGTTCATGATGATGAGGAAGTCTGCAGATGAACTTTTGACGTCTACCAAATACGAGCTGATAAGATTTAACCGCAAATTGTTCTATAATGTCCAGACCTTGAACTACAAGGAACCATGGTCAGTTTTTTTTTACCTTTTAGTTAATCTCATAACTAGCCTAGCAAAGATGTGTATAATTGGCAAGCCTTACCTAACCTAAAAGTTGCTAAATTAGCAACATTGTATGTGGAAAGACATAATTTGTGAAATCTGATTTCTGATATCTAAAAATTGCAAAGGTTTATTTTATTTTCTTTTTAACATTTCTGTGATTACCTATGTAATGTTGAACTACGCATATATTTAGATAAAATATAAATACTATCAAGAAAGTTTTTTATTTATTAGATCCTACTGTTCAAAATAGTCATCAAAATTTGACAAAACAACAAAAGGGCAGTCCACAAGTAATAATAACACAGGTCAACAAGGATTTTGTGATCGGATGTTTTTTTTTTCTGGGTTAGTTAAGACTCGTCTATATTTTTTTTCAGCTATAAGCCATGCCAAAAATCTCATTCTTTAACATGAATTGTAGAATTTTTAAGTTATGGACATTGTTTTACATCAACATAATCAGAAGAAGCCATTTGACATAATATATTATATTTAGAAAGATCAAATCAAAAATAAAATTTTGGACCACCCTATTTTTAATTTTTCGTTATTTTATTCGAAATTAGCGGTATTAAAAATAGTCGTATGCAAAAATTCAGAATTTTGTCCCTGTAGTAGCAACTCAAGTGACGCATTCGACAAAATTGCAAATAACATTTCTACAAAAAAGTCTGCTTATGGGAATACAAAAAAAATTAATAACTACCAAGTGATAAAACAGCTTTTATTTTAAACAAAAAAAATCAAAAGAAAAAATTAAAAATTGCCCGCTATTATTTTTATTCAAAATAAGAAAAAATATAACAAAGATTGGGGGGGGGGTAAATACCCCCTTATATCTACGCGCCTGTCGCTTGATTCGTCTTATGAGTAACAAAAAGCGAATTATGGATGCCATTCTGTTTGTCCAAAAAAGTTCATTATCAACAAAATCCATCATTAAATTAAGGGCTTTAGAAAGACGATTCCACCATAAATATCGGTTTTGGGCGCCATTAAGTTTTTCAAAACGCATTGTATGGCGCCCAGAACTCGACATTTGAATTGTTGGAATCGTCTTTTCCAACCCTTAATGTGATACACGACGCATTTTGTTGATTGTTATCTTTTTCGGACAAACAAAATGGCATCCATAATTCGCCATTTTTGTCACTCGTAATTCTGAGACGAATCTAGCGACACGTCATTTCGATACCCCCAAGCAACAAAGCCGTAACTCATATATTGTCATTTTTCACGACAGCCAAATTTCTAAAATATTTTTTTTTGTTATTTAAGGGTGGGTAAATGATTGACGTGGAAAAGGAAGTCATGTGATACATTAATTGAAAGCTTATAAAATTCTCTGTTTAAGTATTTATTGTTTATTTACTGTTTGTTTCTGATAATATTCAAGTTTAGAATTTCTTACTTTAGTGATTTTAAGTAAACTGTTGCTTAAAGTGGACTGTGGAGAAACCTGACTAGTCCCACCATGTGTGTCTTTTTTCAAGGCGTTTACCTATGAGTATAACTTAAAATGGGTCTAACTTGAATTACATCCTTGTTGCTTGGGAGTGACAAATTTTGTCAAAATCGGTTTAGTCGTTTAAGATCTACATTGTAATCCCCTTATTACGGTCGGTTGCTAGGGTGTTATTTATTTGTCAAAACTAGCGCCATGAAGTTTTTTTTACTATAAATCTTTGAATATTGATACATACGATTAAAAATAGTTGGAAAAATGTTGAAAACGAGACAATAGCCTGTAATGGTTAAATTAATACCGAAAAATACAATTAACAATTTAAATGTACAAAATCTTGCCGTAATTTTAAAATTATATACCAAAACCTTAATTTTAATGTCTAAAATATGAACTTAAATTAGTTGTTTTATACCGATTCGTTTTGTTATTTATTATATTCTCTTGCCAAATATAACGCGTAAAATGATATACTTTTATACGTGAGAAGTCAAAGAAGACTTTACTGACATGCAAAACTACTGATTCGGAACTCAGTTTCAGATTATTCCCTGATGTCCAGGGCCGGATTTAGGGGAGGGGGAAGATTCCCCAGGGCCCGGCGTCGATAGTGGGGCCCGGAGAATATTTTCTGCCAGCCAGGCGTAAAGCTTTTTTTCAGAGGCGAAAACTTTTTTTTGCAAAGATGGGGGTCCGGGAATAAAGTTTCCCCGGGGCCCGGGATGGCTCTGTCTCTAGCAGTAAGAGACGAAATGGAAAATAAAAATTCATTAACCGTTTGTATCCGGGGTATTGTAAAAATTGTATTATTCTATTTCAAATAAAACCTAAACACTTATAATTTTAAACAATGACGTCACATCCGTATGAACAACCCCATCAGATCACAAGCTATAAATTTTTCAAAAACTTGTTGGTTATTAAGGGTTGGTTTTTGATAAATTTATCAATTCTCTTTTGAATACAATCTAAGGTAAGTTTTTGAAAAATGAAAATAAAAAATATAGCTTTTGATATCACTACTTATACTTATAATACATGGTTAAATTTGAGTCGGGGATAACTCAATTTTGGTCAGGGAAATTGGTGGGAACCCGGTAAAGTCAAAACGAAACTTAAATATTTAAAAATATACTTAACCACAATACAAAGGTGAATATTTAGAGACCTAAAGTATAATAATCATGACTTTAATTACATGCTACAGACCATTTTTAATTAGGTTAAAAAAGAATTTATTAAAATGGTTTCTAGCACCTAACTAATGGAAGTTGATTACACTAAAAATCCCTAAAAATGAACCGTAAATACAACAAATTAAAAATGATTTGTAAGTTTTTGGATATTGGAAATGTCATCCATCAGTTCCTCAATTTTTGTACCAATCTTTTTTGATACTTCCATTTTTTCAGTCAGAGAAAGGTTCAAAAAGTTCCAAACTAATTCTCCGTCAATAATTGATCTTGCAGGATTTGACTGTAACTTTCTCCAACTTTTAAATGTTCGGAAAGCCTTAGGATTGAGTCCCGCGATATGCTGTCCTTGTGATACCAATACATTTTGTAACATAAGAAGTCTTCGGTATGTTTTCTCTGCTATTGGCATTATATAACCCAAGCTTCCATCCAGTGTTGCTAAAAATATAATACACTTGTTAAACAAAGCAAGTGGCGAGCGGTTCGTTTTTTAAACTTTGGAGGCGTAAGCCAAAAACGCCGTTTGGAAAACTGAAAATATACCATGTATGTATCTGAGAGATAAATATGACCCACGAAGGGTTAAAAAGGATCATGTGATTAATTTAAATTATAGAAAAGTCCAAAATGATCAAAATTTGCGTTACGTAATACTTGAACGTTTCCCAAGCATCCTATATATTTTTTTTAAATATTAATTTTTGAACTTAATTTATTCAGTAATAAAGTATCTTTTTTTATTTATTAAAATAGGCCAATAAAACCCTTTAGAAATAAACTTAAACCTTCCTTAGCTCATTTTAAATTTTTTTCGGGGGCTAAATCGTACACTTTTCGCGATTTCGATGGTAACTTGTCTAATGTAGCATTTGCAATTTCGGAGAGATTTGTAGGTTAATAAACCATATAGTCTTTTTCAATCATTTTTAATTAATTTCACACAAGGTTTTTGCACAGAATCTCGAGTCAACCACCTGTTTACATAATAAACAAACAAGTTTGAAGTATGGCTGTCATCAAAGTCAAAAAATGCTGCCGCCAGTGGTGGTTTTGCTAACTAACTTTTTTTTACGGCCTACAACAATAAACTCATTTTTTTACTGTAAAAAAATAGATCACTTCCAACTAGTGTGCTCAGTTATAAAATATGTACATTTCAGTACGCTTGTGGAAAAAAATATTTTTTTACCACTAGCTTCAGAATTCACAATTATTTTGCTATTTTTTTTAATTGGAGAAATTAAATTTCTTCGCCTTGAGCAATAATCAATAGTTATTTATATACCAAGGGACTAAACTGGCTGTTTTAGTCCCGCTGCATTAGTGTTTCCTGAGCAAGCGTAGCGAGCGAGGGAAACAGAAATGCAAGGGACTAAAACAGCCAAGTTTAGTCCTGAGGTATATACACTATTTTTTGCAGGACCAAACATAATTTAGGTAGGTAGATAAAATTAAAATTAAAAACCACGCGTCTAAAATCGGTTGTTTTATTTTCGTAATTTAATCAAGATGCCTGTAAACTGCGAAAAGTCAGTTTCATGGCTATCGCGATTTCAATTGTTTTTTAATATGGTTGACACAAACGTCAAAAAAATGGACGAAGATGATAAATTTTAAGTTATGTATAAATTGTTATAACAATGTTATTTTTAAAGGTTTTCTTTGTCAAAATCAAATAAATTGGTTTGAATCGCTAATTTATTACAAAACACCACCAAACCTAATTTTTGAACCAGCAAAGCACATAGTAAATATAATATTTTAATATTATCAAGGTTGCCGTGATTTTTATTCCCTAGGGAGAAAAACGGCAAGTTTAGTCCCGAAAATGAAAGCGTAAAATTAGGTTTTAGTCTTGGTTTGGACTTTTTTTCCCTGACTGGTGGCAACCCTGGAGAATAGATAAATCTGGCAACCGGTATATGCAGATAAGCCGAAAATGACAAAAATGTTAGGACGTTTTAACTAAGGAGGGCAGTATAATATAGATAATGAAATCAGCTGATTTCCGTCACTTTAGATGTTCCTGTTTTTTTTTTTTTTGTTCAATTTGCACTAATTAAACCCAAGACAATAGATTTTAAATTAAAAGTTTTAATGCATTTTTACTTTTAAATAAAATTATTACTAATGAATAAAATCAATAATTAGATAGCCATTAAAAAGGAAAAAAATGCCAAAGAACCTAAATTTTTAAATGTCATTTCAAAGTATTTATTTGACCAAGGCCACTTGATCTTTATGATTTTTTTAGTATTTTACTTTATTATTTGAATACAAATAATTAAATAGTGCTAGTAGTAAAAAAAAAACACGGTAGATTATAGCCTTGAATCTCGGGATACGCTCGGCTATAAAAATTTTTCTCTACCTTGGTATATAATAACAATTTTTTTAGTTTACCACTTTTCATACTAGGATTTATATTATTCCAAAAATATGTTTTTCTTTCATACTTACCAAATATAGTTACATGCCTTCGATCTGCACCAGTAGATTTGTTATCTGCTAGTTCTCCAAGCTTACATCTTACCCTAAAGAAAGTATTGACATTTTGTCCTAAATGAAAATCAGCTTTTCGTAGTAATCTTTGCCCTAAAAATAAATAGAATTATTTTTGTTTGTTTTTAAGTTATAGCGCCGGCTAGAGATACTATATCTAGGTCTTAAGTTAGCAAGGCGACAGACTTGCTCACTTAAGACCTAGATCTAGTGTCCCTAGCGCCGGCGATTTAAAATTAAAAAAATAAATAAAATTAATTATAGTTATTGATTTTAAGCGAATGGTTTGAATGTAGATTTGGATTCCATAGATAAATACACTTTCCAGTAAAAGACCTTTCCCATTTTTCGGCTCCGCACGTGAAATAGATTTTTTATTACCCGATTCACTTTCAGCAACCTTAAAAACCCCAATATACCAATGTTGACGAAAACTACTCCCCGCCTTCAGGGGATGGATTTAAAATTAAAAAAAAATAAGATTTAGTTTTAGCGACCTCAAAAACCCCAATATGTAATTTTTTAAGAAAAATACCCCCCGCCCCTCAGGGGGTGAAGTTAGAAATTTTTATTATCAGATTTACTTTCAGCAACCTCAAAAACCCAATATACCAATTTTCACGAAAACTACCCCCCATGGGGGCCCACCTCTTGGGGGGTGGAGTTATATTTTTTTTATTGTCAGATTTACTTTCAGCAACCTCAAAAACCACAATATAACAATTTTCACGAAAACTATCCCCGCCCCTCAGGGGGTAAAATTAGAAAAAAATATCAGATTCAAATTAGTGGCAATTTTCAATTTTTTTTGTAAAAAAATGTATTTTTCCCCATTTGCCCCCTTGCCTATTATTTATTAATAATATGTCCCACCAGGTTTTAGATGGGCTATATCTCCGCTATTTAAAAAGATAAAAAAAATTAAAAAAACAAAAGTGAAAGTAGAAGTTACTGACTTATGCAAAACTACCCCTTACTTACCCACTCTTTTGAAAACACCCCCAACTTTTGTTTTTTAAATAACACCCCCTATTTTTACTAAAGAATATGAAAGCAGATTTCATCCTAAATTCAACCATGTATTACAAGTAATATCTTATTTTTTTAAGAGGCCCCAAAGTACAACCCCATCAGTTTACAAGCAATATTTTTCATCAAAAAAAAAAATCCAAAAACTCGCGTTAGATTATCTCTAAAAGATAATTGATTAACGTATCCAAAAATCACCCTTAATAACCCACTCTCCTGGAACCACCTGCAACTTTGTTCTAAATACCACCCTATTATTAATAAATAATTGTTATTTGGAGCCCCTTAAATGATAAGATACCACTTATAATACATGGTTCAATTCAGAATGAAATGTACTTATATTTTGATAAAAATGGGGGGTGTTATTTGAAAAACAGACGTTGGGTGTGGTTTCAAGGGGGTAGGTAAGCAAGGAGTAGTTTCGGATACGTCAATAAAATCTTCAATGGCTCCCATTTAATGCTATTTTTTGCAAAAATTTCTCTTTTTAAATAACGAAGGTATAGCTTGACAAGAACCTGGTGGGACACCCGGTATATCATAGTACTAACCTCCTAATGACTCTCTTGCTTCTGGTTGGTACATGTAAAGAGCCAGATTTTTTTCTCTATCCGATACTAAAAACGCAAGATTTGAATTGTCAATCATATATTCTACTGTGTACACCTCTGTTGGTTTAAAATCCTACGAAAAAAAAGTATAAAAATCGGGGAATATATTTCAATAGATGGTTTATTCAAGTTGATATCTTACACTGTTTAAAAGTTAAAAGTACAGTACTACACAATGTTCCCCAGCAAAATTTCGATGAACAAAATTAACAAAGAAAACGGAGAATGCATCAAGGATCAAAAGGACCCATGGATCCTTGTGACATAAGAGTGAAATTCCAAAGACAAAATAAAATTGTTTAGACTTTTTTAGGAGGAATCAAAATTAATCCATAGCTTATCTTCTAGTTGATTCTACTACTATTTTTCAGTCAGATTTCGAATCCTTTTATAAAATTGAGTTATAAATGCGTTTTAAGCTATCTGGTGGATTCCATGGAATTTAACTTTGTTGGAAAGTGTAATCTGTTAAATTATGGCTGTTTGTCAAATTGGAGTCACTTCATCCAGCGGCAGAACATATAAATTTTACTAAAATCTGAAAATATTTTGGCAAATCACCCTCTTCGAGAAACTGTTCTGGATCCATCCCTGCACTTAAATATTGGCTAAAGCACTAAATAGGCAGGTTTGTTAGGGTAGATGAGTGGTTCCGCAGGAGAATACCGACATAGACAAAATTTCAGACCGCAAGAAATTTTACTAGAAAACGAACATGTTGCTACTGGAAAAACATTGTTTAAGTCAAGTCTGTTATACACTAAACATTTGCGAATTCTATTAAGGTTAAAATTGTTTGACATCAACCATGACAATTTCAATATTTTTATCCAAATTTTCTTATAAAATAGTTTTTTTTAAGGTGTTTTGTTCATAAATTGCATATAAGATACTGTGAATTCTGTTTACAAACGGTGCTGTTAAAATTATAGTTCGAAAATGTTTATAACTTATTCACACGTAAGTAGTAATATTTTCTATTTCTTTACTAAATAGAACCAGTATTTTAATAAAACTCATAAAATTTATTATTAACTAATATATTATTATTATTGCTGAATATAGATAGGGCTACCAACTGATGATTTAAAACTTTATTTTAAATCTTTTAGAAGATAAATCTCTTGACGCAGTTTTAAGTAATTTGGTAGATCGTTTATAATAATTTAATTCTAACCTTATTATTAACCAGGCTCTGATTTGAGAAAATATATATCTTTTAGTTTAGAAAGAATATAAAGAAATGCTGATTTTTACCAAACACGTAAGTTTAATTCTTTAACCAAAACAACAAAATATCATTCTGCACCACCATAGATAGATAGCTCTCTATACGGTAAATATAAAATTACACCATATTAAAATTAATTCATCTTCTTAAATAGCGTTTATTCGAAAATATTGAGAAAATGAATGCAAACTGTCATAAATTATTTGCTATTATTGTCAAAATTACATGACACATAGAATAACAATTAATTGTTTAAATTTTCCTTTTGATGACGCACTTCCGTCCGCCATTTTCGGTATGAAATTTTGTGTTGGTCGGTACTCTCTGTGTAGTGTGTTAACTACCTACCTAACCTAACAAACCTGCCTATCCAGTGCTCTAATATTGGCCCTAACAAAAATTAACAGATAACGAAAGTTTGACACATGGCTAGACATCTAATCTAATCTAATATGCGAACAAAGTTATTTTTAAATTTTTTAAGTATTATCTGAACCTCAACGATTTTACCGTTAGTGATTCTGTAATATCCAGACCTTCCTCTCAGGGGCGGATTTATTTCATTTTAAAGGGGGGGCATCCATAAGGAAAAAAAATTCGCGAAAATATAATTTTGAAGGTATTTCTATGCTAATATATCTCGCTGGGGAGGGGGCTATGGCCCCTCCCCTAAATCCGCCCATGCTTCCTTTACATTGTACATTTTCAATATTGTTCATATCGTCATCTAAAGGCTCTAACGGTCTAACTCCAAAACGTCATATTTTTCAGGAGACGTAAAAAACGATTTAAAACTTAATTATAGCAATTTAGAACTTTAAAACTAGCTTGTTCACAGGTAAAAATGTTTGAAATGTGTTAATGTATTTAAAACTTTTCATTGTTATCTATTTTATATAAATTATTTGAAAATTAAATTTTAACCACAGAATCTAAATTTACTAATGGTCTAACTCCAAGGGAAGATAAAAAAGGATACCTATCGTATTATATCGCGTAATATTATTACAAAAAATTTATATTTTTATATTTAATATATAATATTACTATTAGGTAGGCATAATATATATACATTATTAATGGCAATAATTATGATTATCATCAAACAGTAAATTAACAAATATTTGAAACGGGATCCCCTGTTGTCGAGAAATAGTTTGACATTAGTGACAGTTCTCATTTAATTGTTTTGTCACAATCATATGATGGAGTTAGACACTTAGCGACTTAAAATATTTACATTTTTGCATTTTTTGAGGCTGATATTGCTTTAATGCAACTTTTTTTTTTGAAGTATGTTGGTAATTAGATAATGAAGCAAATTTGATAAAAATCTCATTTTTGAAAAATTTGGAGTTAGACAACTAGAGCCTTTAGTGGACGATATATATATTGTAGATCGTTGTAGATTGTGCTAGGGAACAGCGCGACAATATAAAATAATAACCCAGTATAACTTACCCTAGACACTAACGACAAAGTACGGAATTCATCTTGAAACCTCAATAATGATATAGATTTATAGACATCTGCAACCAACAGTAAGCTCTTTATTGTTAAAATTTGATGAGTGTAGATTTGAGTATCAATGAAAGCCACTCCTACTAAATCGTTATCTTTTAGTTGCCAAATATAAATCTAAAAAGTAGAACGAATATTATCCATTAAACTCGAGAATAACATTATTCTTTATTATTATTTATAGGTTACACTGAAAAAGTAGTATATTGTGAAATTAGTTTGTGACTTCAGCTTTTAGTGTACGAGAATGGAGATTTCTCCCGTTAGATTAGACAGGGACAAAAGTTCTACCCAAAAAGGATAGAAGACATACATACACTCCCACTTCCACCCAACCAAACAAATTCTGTGTTTGTTCTTTGTTGAACAAATACAATATTTACTTGGCCGGGCGAAAAGTGTAACTATATTAAAGAAATTACTGGCGCCATCTAAATTTTAGTAGAATTATCTTATTCTACAGATTCACATTAGCTGTTCGTTCCTGCCACTCAGTGCTTCACTTTCCGGCCAACCAAATAAATACTGTATTTGTTGTATGAAAAACAAATAGAGTATTTTTTTGGTTGGCTGGAAAGTGTAGCACAAATGAGATAGAGATAGGGTAGACGTCTTTTGTTTCATAATTCTAGTTGTAGAGAGCTCCATTAATGTTTTTCCTCGACGCACCAGCTCAAATCTTCAAAAAACCGAAAAAAATTCAATGTTTACACATATTTACTTGACATTTCAAATAAGTACTGTCAAAATGAAAAAAACAAAAACATTCGGGTTTCATAATATCTCTAAAAAAGTGTTGTAATGTGAACATTATAAAACAAAAATGTGTGCTTAATACTAAGTACATTTCGAGCTGTAAAAGTTTACATTAATAGTTATTTTCTTAACTAGTGTATTAAGTGGATAAAATCACTTATACACGAGTTGAGAATTTAATTTTATCCAACACCTTTTATTTTTAAATAAAAATCTATAATTTTGCGAAAAATTATGTCAAAAATATTAAGATTAAGTTTTCTTAATACTAAAATAATAGGTAGCCATGGCCTAAGTATGCCTATTAAAAATAAACAATTGCTAAGTTTACATTTCTTACAAACGTCAAAATGGACGCGGTGATGACAGAATTTTTAATAAAAACAGTATTTTATTCAAAAACTAAAGAATAATTTGGGATTTTCTTTAATTTTTATGGTTTAGTTAACGTGCTTCTATTTATAGAATAGTTATAATACTTAATTAATAGGGTATGTAACTAATTTTGGGTGAGATCAAAAGCTGTACGTAAAAGAGTGGGTGAAAATTTTTTTAGTCACTAGTGGAAAAAACTCACTTTTGACATTTAAAATAGTGCTCAAAACAAGTGTTTCTGTGAAGGTGTTGGATAAATTAAGTTTTTAAAAATTACATATTTCATACCGTAATAATATATTACGCACCGAGTACGCGATCCTAGTTTTTAGTGCACGAGAGCGCTTTTTTTACGAGTCTCAGCCGAGTAAAAAAAAGCACTCGATGTACACTGAAATGGTTTGCGTCGAGGTGCGTATACTATTTTTCCTACGACCTAACACCTAAACATCCAAAAAACGTAAAAATTATCTTAAAATTAGTTTGTCAATTTGAAGTTGTGTTTGACGTTTACAAATTTTCTGACAGCAGATATGTAATCAGCTGATTGTCACTTTTCAACCGTTATCATAGGCAACGGGTGGGAAATAGGCACGAACTACTAACTAGGTCGTAGGAAAAATTAGATAAATATATATTCAGTTTCCGGTAGGCAATAACTATAGGTTATTTTGTAGCGTACCGGAATTTTACATTACAAACTGAATGCTTATCAATATTGATCAATATTACGAATGTGGTGCTGTAACGTTGATATTGGAATAATTGGAATAAACTTGTATTTTTAGGTGTAGGGGAACAAAGGGCACAGTGGGTCATTGGGCACAATGAATCGTTGACTATAACTCTACCAATATTAGTTTTAGAAACGCCGCTTTCTAATGGCACGCTAAGAAGACATTTCTCTAGCTAAAGGGTCAGTTACCGGCAAACCTGCGTGGCGTCTGTTGAAGCGAAGAGGTGGCTGCATAAAATAAATAATGAAAGTATTTTTTTGTTAATCTGTTAATTAGGTATATTTGTACTACTTTTACGTAAATTCCAGTGTAATTAGGCATTTTTATATTCTTTATTAACTCTTAAATAAGTGTGTTTACACAAATTTAACAGATATTTGGTATATTTTTTTATGTCCACTTTGAACTGGTCTGGTTACTGGGGGGACACAGTGAATCAAAGACCGATTGGACACAGTGGCTCATGATCCACTGTGCCTCAACTATGGTTAAATGTTCCTGTATATTTATAATTAAAATTATTGTAGGAATTTTACTTTCCCATTTTTAAAATTTTCAAAATTTAGGAAAGCCCTGTGTTCGTGAAAAAATTTTAATTTTTTTTGCGTATTTTTGCGTTTTATGACGTTTTATGTCGATATAAATCAATTTCAAGCAAAAAATATTGTTGGTCGATTGGTCGGTCTGTCCGGAAAATCTTGTGGGCACGATAATTTAAGAACGCTTTAAGCTAAAGACTTTGGCATACAGGTATGTTACCAATATTTAGAAAAATTTGTAAATTTCATTATGGGGGTTTTTAATATTGCTGAAATCGAATCTGATAATAAAAAATTCTCCACCTCCGCAGGGGTGAGGGGGTAAATATTTTAAAATATTTTTTATATTTTCGTGAAAATTTGAATATCAGGGTTTTTGAGGTTGCTAAAACTATATCTTAAAATTATTTTTTCCAAATCCACCCCCTTAGGGGTGGTGATGATTTTTTTGAAAATTGGTTTATACAATATACAATCAATGTATACCCTGCTGAAAATGACGGGTCTGGGCGGGTATAAATGGTGCATAAACCGGACTTGAGCGGATGAAATTCACCCGTTCAAGTCCGGTCTATGCAACATTTATACCCGCGCAGACCCGTCATTTTCAATAGGGTACATTTAACATTGTTTTTAGGGTCCTGATTTACGTTAGTTTATTTTGACTTTTGTTTTTTTTTCCTAAGTTTCATTTTCAAGGTTTTGATTTACCAACGTTAATTAATTTAAAGTTTTGTTTTTTGTTACCGAAGAGTTTTATTTAAGTTTATTTAACTATGTAGGTATCTAAAATAAACATTTTTTTTAATTAATAAATTGACTTAATTTATTTAAATATCACGATTAACTGTACCCCATACTGACTCACTGTACCCCTTGCAGTGATTCACTGTACCCCGTACTGGGGGCTCAGTGAATCAAATGACATACTGTCAAAAAAGTACTTTTCATGGTCTATTCATTTTTAATTTAAACCTGCAAATTATGTTAGCTTAAAGATCAAAGAAACGTAGTATGAAAAAAAATCAGAGTTATTGTCAAAACTTTTAAAAATATGCGCTCTGAAAAAGTTAGTGACTCACTGTGCCCCCTGTTCCCCTATTTAAAAAAAATGGTTTTCTTGGAGTTATATTTAATGCAAGACTTCTAATTTAAAGGCTAATCTGAAAATGTACAAACGGTTCTGTTTAAAAATTAAAAGTTCCTATAGGAGCGAAAGTTTCAATAACTATGCCAAAATAGAAGTTTATGTGACTTATCTGCAAAATATTATCTGTTATAGTTACGGAGATAATTCGTGGGTAATTCTTTCTGTGATACCCGGTATATGGATTTTAAATAAATAGGTGTAAATTATACAATTATATAATGTATACAGGAATTATAAATAGCCATAGATAAAAATTATAAACAAAATGTTATAAATCTGATATTATTATATTATTAACTTAAAAAATTACCTTTTGACCAACAGCAGAAACTAAAAATCCATTAACTTGTGAAAGAGCAGTTACAGGTCCTTTCTGATCCTTTGCGTAGATTTCCTTAAATTTATTTTTAGTCAATGGCTGGCCTGGTTCTGGTACAACTTCAATAATATCATAGATTAAAATCTAAAAAAAGGAAAGTACTTAAGTAGAGATATTATGCTAACAAATTCATAACACTTACCCTTCCTCTAGATGTGATGTCTTCTCCATAATTATAATTTGTACCAACTGCAATATAACCTTTTAATCCAGACCTAGTACCTTCGTAAGCTAAAGCTACATTTTTTAAACAATTTACATGCTCCCATTCATCCAAGTCTATCTTGGTATTGGGAATGACATCCCATGAAACAGGAGAGAACAACATCAAACTAAATTTTTCTTGTGGAGGATACAAAAACCTGCAAAGAGTAAATTTTTAGGATCTGCAAGTACTTTTTTTTAAACCACTGTAGGTACTTATTTTTTATTAGACAAAGCCGGTCTGGCAGGGCTCAATTTAGTGCAATATATTTATACAGGGTAATTCAGAAATAAGTTCGAGAAATTTAAGACATGATTCTACGTAAAATATGAAAAAAAAGTTCCCATAAAGGTTGGTCCGGAAATGAGCCCTAAGGGAGCTGCGGCCTTTCGAAGATGGACATATGCATGAATGGGGAACAAAAAAACACCAATAAAATTTTAATGCTGCAGGGCGATTCTTCACTTAAAACTAAGCAAAAAAGTAGTCTTCACCAAAACACCTAAATTTAATATTAAACGAGTTTTAGCCTTTTAAAAAGTAACATTTTTAGTGGCACAAAATGTTACTTCCTCTTAATTGCAGAGAAGGGAGCTGATGTCCTCCGATCGGAGTGATCGGCAGTCAACCTATTAAGCGCACGTCGGGGCTCAAAGTGTCAATAATAAAAAATTAAGGTAACTTTACTTACCGTAAAAAATTTAAATAATTATTTTAGAGGACTGCAACATATACCCAACTCCTAATCGTTAAATATATAATTTTTAGGTCCAAAAAGTCCAAATAAGGTATGGTAAGAATTTGAATTAATTAAAAATAAGTGTTGAGGGTAACCGGTAGCTAAAGGGTACAACTTTAAACCCCCATGAATTAAAATGAAATTATTTCCATAGTTTTAACTGAGCTATTTTTGTGAATATTGTGTGCAATTATTTTGAAATAAAATCATCCACCCTTGAGTTAAGGGTTGGTGTCCTTAATTTTTGTTTTAACCAAAACATATAAAGACTGTGCGGGGTTCTTTAAAAGTAATTTAGAAGCCTGTTTTGGGAGGGGGAGGCGACCTTCCTAATCCTGACATAATAGTAAGTAGATTATAATAATGACTATAATAGTTTTCTGATATGAGGTAGCTTACCTTTCACCTTTATCCTCTTCCGTCAGTTCCTTATCTTCACCGTTAAACCTGTAATACGTTGTCGATGGCTCTGCAGTGCTGGTAACAAGACAATATGTTTTCGATTCCAAATGGTAACTCACAAAGTGCGGCGTACATCTTAACGGGACTTTTCTGACTGGCCACGGCGCGTCGTAACTTAAATGTGTTCGCAGAACACCAATTCTAAGTTCAGACTGAAAAACATATAAATACAACAAAATTAACAAACAGGGTACTTATTTAAAAACCTCTACTAGTATAATAGTAGCTACTGAACAAAACCCAAGTTTAAAAAGTTTTTTAATATATCAGATGATCTCATAAACCACACAGTATGCGTGAACTGAAGATAAGCACAATTTAAAATTTCGCACCCAAAAAAATGCATAAAATGATAAAAAACGATTATTTTTTGAAACTGGGTCTTGAAATGACATGATAAAAAGTAAAGAACTCACAAACTTTTTTGGTTGATACATGGTTACTTAACTTAACAGGTAAACTATACTAGGAACTTAGAGCTTACTGTTATAGTCAAACTCACAGGTATGTTAAGTATTAAGGTAAGTCAAACTGGTTAATAAATTGTCAGAATAGACCGGTTTATTTAAAATGGGGTTAAACTGATATATTGCGACGATGAAAATAGTGCACAAAAGAGTAAACAGACAAAAACATTGAAGATGTCAAATGTCCAATGTCAATAATTGTCTTATTACTATAAAATAATATCTTTATTAGAAAGTCATAACCTATTTAATAATAATTTAAGAATTATTGAACCACAATATATTTATTTTGGTTGCTCCTAACAGACCCAAAGCTATGGGGGTATATACTGAGCGGTAGACGTCAGTCGAAAACCAATGCGCTGCTTCAGCGGTCACGGCATTAGAACGTTTTAACAGGTCCTTGGAAAAACTCGGTGAATTTTTAACTTATAAATTATAGAACTGGCTTATAATAACGCCACGTTTAAAAAATATTTTGCTTACGTTTTTGTTAAAGTAGAGGAATCCCTGGGGACAATTCACGTTATTAAATGGAGCAAAACTTAAAACTTCCCCGTCTATGTTCATTGCATGTGTCCGTAACTCTCCCCGACCAGTTAAAAATATCCAGTGAGGATTTGCACCACATACAAAAACTCCATTGTATCCTAAAAATAAATAAATGGTGAAACATGGGCAGCTTTCTCAGTCTGACAATCATTATTAACCTCTTCACAGCGCGCAAGCGCTAGAAGAGTAGGGCATTGCAAAAAAACACTTTTTTCTGATTTTTCATATGCACCCCTCCTATGTTGTTTCAATTGAAAAACTATGCTTGCATGCCAAATTTCAGGTTACTTGAACATTTTTTGACTCCCGCCCAACTCAGTTATAATAATTTGTATTTCTCGCATTGTTACAGTTTTAAAGACAAAACAAGCCGTGAACATATGTAATTCTACGCATTACATTATATACTATTTACAATATACCATATTGCATTTTTCCAAATAAGGCAACTTCAATAAAAAAAAAATAAAAAAAATAACAATTTTTTTTCAAAAAAATTTTTTTTTTGCACTACGAAAAAAAATTTAAAAAAAATAAGTTTTCCAAATAATGAATTTTTTGAAAAAAAAAGTATTTTAAAAAAAAAATATTTATTTTTTTTTGATGTTGCGTTATTTGAGAAAATTCAATATACCATACACTGTGTATAGTATATAATACAATGCGAAGCATTACATATCTTCACAGCTTGTTTTGTCTTTAAAACTGTAACAATGTAAGAAATTAAACAATACAAATACGGGACTGTCCATATATTACGTAAAGCAATTTTTTAAAAACATTGACCCCCTCCCCCCCCCTGTGTAACAAATTTTCACATTTACCAACACCCCCCCTCCCCCTGTGTAACGCGTAACAATATAAAAATTTGTATTTTTTTTTTCTAACATATCTTGATACAGAATTCCGCATAATGCAAGACGGTAAAAATAATAATAATACATATAGCACTTAATGTACTTAAACGAAAAAATCACTCAAACTTTAAAAAAATATTCATAATCAATATCACACAGGGAAAAAATACTAGGTACCTCTTTTTACACTGAGTGTCACATATAAAACGTATATTGTTTATGCACAGGTACACAAAATAGTACACACATTGGTGTTCTGTGAGTACACATTCCGCGCGAAAATGTATCATCGCCGATGGTTCATCGGCAAGATCACGCAAGAACAGGGCCGTAAGGTTTTTTTTTTAATATGAATGTCAACAGTTTTTTTACTGATTACAATATTATTTAAATATGCATAGTTTCGTCAATTTTTGTGTGAAAAGGGGAATTATGGGCCACTAAATAGTAATTTATGTTGAAATAAAAATACAACTGCCAAGCTTAGGAAATAAACATTAAATTTATTAAATTCCGTTACGCAACGTTTACCTAGACCCCCCCTCCCCCCTGTCACAAACTGTAACTATTTCTCTGATCCCCTCCCCCCTAGGCGCGTTACGTAATATATGGACAGCCCCTACCTCATTATTATAAGTTGGGCTTTTTAGGAGATAACTCAAGAACAAAGTATTGGATCGACTCAAATTTTTCAGAAAAAATTAAGTTATATGAGAGAAAGACTGCTTTGAAAAATAATCCCACCAAAAACAGGGGTTAAATTAAAAAAAAAATCTAATAAAACCGAGGGAAAAGTCAGACTGGTGTAATTTATACAGAAAGAAAAAAACTTTTCTTATAAAAGTTAATCCTACCAACAAAAAAAAATCTTTCATAAACAAAAAAATATAACACAGTATTAAGTAAAAGTACGCGCACGAGTTCGAAGTTATTATATTTTGGGAAGTATATTGAGAGAAAACGCAATATACTATCCAATATGAAGAGTATTTTATGGAATGCGAGCATTACATAAGTTCACGGATTGTTGTAATAATAGAAGGGGCATCGTATGTTTTTGAGTTTAAATCAAAAGAACTGTTAGTTCCAATTTTTTCTTTAGGGACATCCCCTGAGTATTGTAAGACCAAAACGAAAATAATCGTTTGGATGTGTGTTTTTAAGGATAATCGATGTTCTTTTGTCTTACTTTTTTTTCATAGTAGTTATGTTTAATTTTTATTACGGATATCGAAAGCAAGCTTAACCCTTTGGGGCAAGATGTAGGGCGTTGTGTTAGGCTTATTTTAAAAATTGCGTTTTATTATAATGGGTATTTTTAGAACAAAACAGATTTTATTCTATTAACTATGCCGTTCAATAACATTTTTGGCATTTCTTGCTGTTACTAAGTTAAATATGAAATAAAATATATTTTCTTACGCTAAGTTTATAAAGTAAATATAAATCTGACATAATTATATTTTAACCTTTTTCATTGAAAAACAACTACTTTTTTTCATGTTATGACTCAGGTACGTAAAGTTACTGTTTTTTGTGGACTACTAGGATAATATATTCCCACCTATTACCGAATTAGTGGCAGGCGTATGTCGCAGAGTCTTTAATAGAGTCAACAGTATACTAATAATTTAACATAATTAAGGGAATAGATTTCATTGCTGAGCACAGCTTTGGAAGGAATATTTATTTACGTGATATTTATTGTGATATGTATAATTTTATGTGATATTATGTTGCTACTCGACTGTTATAAACTCAATGCGATAGTCTCATCGTTTTCAACGCTTACTATTGCTAATAATAATAATAATAATAATAATAAAGTCGGTGGGAAGATAATATCCCAAAGACACTTAAAGGGTTAATGAAAAAATATGATTTGTCCATTTACATTTAGTGCTACTAAGAGTGCCGATGTATTGAAATCGTCGTAAGTCAAAATCTTTGACCACGTTTTTTTTTATTTCTCGACGTTTTATACCCTTCTGAGTCGAAATCAGTAAAAAAAATGTTGCCTCCGACTGTCTGTCTGGGTGTAAACTCTCTAACTCCATTTCTACATGAGATATCGACTTGCGGTTTTTTGCATATTGTTTCTTATCGTATTCCGAAGAGCTGATTAGATTTTTGGGGGTAAACGATTGGGGGTAAGGGGGTAAAAATAGGGTAAAATCTTATTTTTAGCGTTTTTTTTGTTTATAATTAAGGCAATTATTATTGTATTTGGTTAATTTACCACTTATATAAAGGATAATTTTAAATTGGTCAAAAAATGTTATAAACAACGTTTTCCTAAAACGCATTGTTTTCGAGATATTGGCGTTTAAAGCAGTAAAAGGTTTTTTTTTTAGCATATCTCACATATTTATATCCCGATTTCAAAAAATTATATTTTAAATAAAAGCTTTTTTTAAAGCCCTATAAAAAATGTTATATACAGTTTTTTGCTAGAATATAATGTTTTAAAGATACAGAATTTAAAATCAAACAAAACACCTAGTTTGAAATTTGCAAACTAGTGTACAATAGTGCCGATGTTTTGACAGCTTGCTTGCAACGTTTCATCTAGTTTTCAAGTTAGCGTTTCATAACTTTGGGAGGTGAATTCCTATCAAAAGACATGAAAAAAAGTTCTTATAAAATTATGACCAAAAACGCTTCGTAAGGGAGCTACGGTCATTCCGTGACAGGCCCGCAAATTAAATTTTCGTTTAATATCTCAGGAACCCTTTAAGCTACAGGAATGAGTTTATGCACAAAATACCTATGTTTTACAGGGTGCTTGCAACGTTTCATCTAGTTATCTTATTAAATATACTGTTCAATAACTTTTTTGGAATTTCCTGCTGTTTCTGTTAAATATGAAATAAACTATATTTTCTTACGCTAAGTTTATAAAGTAAATATAAATCTTAGTACCGACATAATTATATTTTAACCCTTTTCATTGAATTTAAAAAAAAAATACTTTTTTTCATGTTATGACTCAGGTACGTATAGTTAGTGTTTTTTGTGGACCACTGGGATAATATCAATTTACCGAAATAGTGGCAGACGGATGTCGCAGGATCTTTAACAGATGTCAGCAGTATACTAATAATTTAACATAATTAAGGGAATAGATTTCATTGCTGAGCACAGCTTTGGAAGGAATATAAAGTCGGTGGGAAGATAGTATCCCAAAGACACCTAAAGGGTTAATGAAAAAATACGAATTGTCAATTTTTATCCTAAATATCTTGCCAGTCGAAAAAGTACCTGCAATATTAGTAAAATATCTCATCCTGGCGATTTTCTCTTGCAGTTCATAAAACTCCGAATTTTCGTCAGATCTGTTTCCCACGTTCGGTGCATATATCAAATTGTGTTTAATTTTTCGGAATCTTAATTTTAAATTTCCTCTGGCAAAACGGAATACTTCGTAAATGTACAAGTCTTTTTCCAGCCGCACGAGCAGCAGCGGTCTGTTACCGTTAGTGCCCATGCCGACCATCAAAATTTCCTTTACTTGATAATCGTGTTGAAGTTGAGCCTCATTCGCCGGAGGTACTTCGTTTATTAATACTGATTCCAAGTTGTCGACAAGAACCTAGAAAAAAGAATGGCAGATTATTTTATAAGCTATATTTTTCATTGGTAGCCTAAGTTACAGAAACTGTTTTATAAGTATACATAAACTCCGCGCAGAATCTTTCTAAGTTGAGGTTTATTTGTTTTTTGTTGTATGCGTATCTGACGCAGTTTTTATTTTTACTTTTTTTTACCCAAGGACACTAGATCTGTGGCGCAGAAACTGAACTATACTGACGTCTA
Organism: Brachypterus glaber; assembly: GCA_958510825.1. Classification (NCBI taxonomy): domain Eukaryota; kingdom Metazoa; phylum Arthropoda; class Insecta; order Coleoptera; family Kateretidae; genus Brachypterus; species Brachypterus glaber. The sequence goes on along the minus strand of OY294045.1, from coordinate 75,488,037 downwards.
AGCCAAAAAGTCGTAACTCAATTTTTGGTCGATTTTAAATTTTTTGGATTCTCATGCCAATAAAGCTCTTGTCTACATGTCGTCGTATGAGAACAACAAGGTTTCAACTAACATTTTTTCAGATTTTCACTTTTTTGCATTTTTGAATAAAGCTTCTTACTACCTTTTTGCCTGTAATTTTAAAAAATAAAAATATTATGCACATAGCCCATTTTATTTATAATTCAACCAGGTTCTATCTGCATTTTTTGACATTTTTTTAGTGCAACGAGGTTCTAACTGATAAATAAAGTTTAATTTGAAATTCTTACAAAAAAATCAGGTACTCCGTTTATAAAAATTACCTTAAGTCACATCGATGTCAGTAATGCGTCAAAAGTTTGACCTGGTATTTTTACCAAAATTATGGATGTTGATGGTGAATACTTGTGCAAAACAACTATTATCAATTTTAATAATTATTAATAATAATCTATGCAAAATATTGCATAAGTACAAATTATTAGAACAAACAGCCACAAAAATATGTGAATTTAGTGCAACACGTTTTTAACTCATTCAGAACTGCAGTCGCGTGCAGAAAAGTACCACTTTCCGCACTTGTTATGAAAATAACTATAATATACTACTCTTTTGTTAGAAAGTGTAAATAAAAGAAAAATATATTACCTTCTGTCCAAAGCAGAGATTAGTAACATAAAAGCTCAGTTTGAAATCTGGTATCGAGTAAATCTCTAAGTTTGAATTATCTCTAACCACAAACAACCAATATGTCGGCCGAGTATACGTCAAATATTTCTTCCACCATTTGTAATAAACCTTTGGTTTTGGCTGAGCTATAGTGATGGAGGGCATTTTAAAGTCGTTGTCTCCGTAAAGAAGGTCGTCTTCGTTTTCAATTTCCGATTTGGTTTCGACCTCGCTGACGACGTGTTCTGGAATCTGGGTGAATTCGTCGGGGATTTTGTTCGTAAACATGGTGGAAGTATCTTTGTACATACATATTGTTGAAACTGGAGGACTCTGTAAAAATATGATATCTGATAATTAAAATGGTAGGTTCAATACAGGGATATTCCGAAATAGGGTCATTAATTTTAAGGGGTGATTCTACATAGAAAAATATGAAAAAAAGTTTCTATAAACATGTCTAAAAATGGGGGAGCTAAGCCCCTTTGAAAGTGGCCAAAAAAACGGGTTTTATTTAATAACAATGAAACCCTTTGATATATAGCAACGAGGTTTTGAATATAAACTAATCTTAATAAAGCCTATCTTCGTATAGTATTTTCATGTACTTATTTTAACCAGGGGTGTGGGAAACGGGGGAACCTTATCAGTTTTTTATCCCAAACTTTTTTCTGTGTAACTTTTAAGTGATTTTATTTTGGAACAGGATTTCTCAGGTCAAAATACATAAAAAAGGTACTCTTATTTTAATACTGTTGGATTAACCGTTTTCGAGAAAAAATCATTTGAAGGTAAAATTTCATGGTTTCAGGAGGAAAAATGCGAAATTTCACCTTCAAATTATTTTTTCTCGAAAACGGTTAATCCTACAGTATTACAACAGGAGTACCTTTTTTATGTATTTTGACCTGAGGAATCATATTTCAAAAAAAAATCACGAAAGTTACACTGAAAAAAGTTTGGGACAAAAAACTAAGGCCCACCCGTTTAGCACACCCCTGGTTAAAATAAGTACATGAAGATAACATACGAAGATGGGCCTTATTAAGATTAGTTTATACTCAAAACCTTACTGTTGTATCTCAAAAGGTTATTGAGTAATTTAATATGGAATTTTTTAGCCACTTTCAAAAGGGCTTAGCTACCTTACGGCGCATTTTTAGACATATGTTTATAGGAACTTTTTTCATATTTTTTTATGTAGAATCTCCCCTTAAAATTAATTACCCTATTTCTGAATAACCCTGTATAGCAGATCTTGACATAAAAATAGAAGAAATGGCTGAATTTGCTGCTTTGATTGAAGCACACGGTTCACCTGGGCGACTTTAAATAAAAATTTCCATTTGAAATAAAATCGTAAAAGATACACTTTTTTAGAAAGATAAAAAAACGTTTTTTTGAGTAATAGGGTGTGTCAAAAAATTCCGATTTGCGAAATTAAAATCGCTCTCTAGCTCAAAAGTTGCTCCTTAGTAAAAAACTGTGGCCACTCAAAAATGACCCAAATCGATTAATGTTTAGAGGTAGCTCAAAGCACTCAAACTTTGAAAAATATCGGTACCTGTTTTTCAGATAAAAAGTGATTGTATATAAAATTAAGAAAATTTTGGAGGGTTTCTTTGGTAATATTTAGAAACAATACTAATTGTGAGAAAACTAAAAAAACTTTATTTCCCCTTCCCTTAAGTTAGAACATAAAAAAATCGCCAATAATTTGAAGATTTTGCGAAAATTTATTGAATTGGCTTATTTAAAAGGACATAACTTCCTTAGGAATGATTTTTTTGACCAAGGTGCATATAAACTTTTTCTATGTTTTTAATGTTAAATAACCACTCATTACTAAAATATTTGTTTTTTGCTTTATATTTTTTAATTTTTTTATTTTTGGTTCTTCATGCGTAAAAATTTACTTTTAAATGCATTTATCTTTAAAACGGTTAAACCTGCGATGTTAAACCACAGAAACTTTTTTGTGTATTTTTACATAAAAAAGTATTCCAACCAACAAATCAAAAGTACATCGAAAAAAGTTTTAGGCAAAAAAAACAGGAAATCCACCCGGTTTCTAATCGAAATTAATTTTTTTTACTCAACTTGAGGAAAAAAAAAATGTTTTCTGTATAGTCATGTAGGTTAACATGTATATATGCTTATAAACTAATATATAATTTTGCAGATTTTTTATTTAAAACTGTTTTTTATGCACTTTTAAAAACTTGTCAGTTTTTATCCGAAAAACAAGTCCCGATTTTTTTTAAGTTTGAGTGCTTTGAGCTACCTCTAAACATTTATCGATTTGGCTCATTTTTGAGTGGCTATTGTTTTTTACTAAGGAGCAACTTTTAAGCCAAAGAGCGTTTTTGATTTTGAAAATCGCGATTTTTTGACACACCTTATTACACAAAAAAACTTTTTTTTATCTGTCTAAAAAAGTGTATCTTTTACGATTTTCTTTCAAATGGGAATTGATTTCTGATGTCATCAGTTATGTTTAAGTCCAAAAAATGTAGGGGTCCACGAAATTTTTATTTAAAATCTTCCAGGTGAACCGTGAGCACTGGATAGGCATATTTGCTGAGGGACCACTCTATGTAGAATCTATGTAGAATCTCCCCTTAAAATTAATTACCCTATTACTGAATAACCCAGTATAGCAGATCTTGACATAAAAATGGAAGAAATGGCTGAATTTCCTGCTTTGATTGAAGCACCGGAGAGGCATGTTTGCTAGGGTAGATAGGTCGTTTACACACTACACTGCGAGACCACTCACCTACACACCTACCCTAACTTTGGTTTTATCAGAATTTAATTATTTACTGTTTAAATCTTTAAACAAGTAATCAACTTTTCATTTTTCTTTTACTTTACAAAATGCAAAGCATTACAATGTAGATAGTCATATATATTTATGAATTTTTAGTTAATACTGAACTATTTTGAATATACAGGGTGTATTTGAAATAGCGTAGGAAATTTTAACAGGTGATTCTACATGATAAAATATGACAAAAAGTTTCTATAATCATATGTCTAAAAATGCGTTATAAGGGAGCTACGCCCCTTTGAAATTGGCTAAAAAATTCGGTTTTTATTTAATAACTCAGGAACCCTTTGAGATATGTTAACGAGGTTTTGCACGTGAATTAATCCTAATAAGGCCCATCTTTGTATGTTATTTTAACGTACTTATTTAAACCAGGGGTGTGCGAAACGGGGGGGCCTTATCAGTTTTTTGTCCCAAACTTTTTTCTGTGTAACTTTTTTGCAATTTTATTTTTGAAATATGATTTCTCAGGTCAAAATACATAAAAAAGGTACTCTTGTTGTAATACTGTAGGATTAACCGTTTTCGAGAAAAGTTCATTTGAAGGTGAAATTTCACGTTTCGAGGACGAAAAATTAAATACTAAAAAGTCGAAAACCAAAATTTTAATGATGCAATGTTATTCTACATCAAAAACTAAGAAGTTTCTATACATGTAGGTCGAAAAAACGCTTTTAAAGCTACCATAGCCCTTTAAAAATGGTGCAATTTGGGAGACCATAGCTCCATTAGGATTGATTTTTGGAAGTACCTGTGTATGAGCTGATAAGCCCCCCCCCCGTTTGGCACACCCCTGGTTGAAATAAGTACATAATAACACATAAAAACCGGCCTTGGTAGGATTAGTTGACGTGCAAAACCTCGTTGATATATCTCAAAGGGTTCCTAAGTTATTAAATAAAAACCGATTTTTTTAGCGACTTTGAAAGGGGCGTAGCTCCCTTATGACGCATTTTTAGACATATGTTTATAGGAACTTTTTGTCATATTTTATGATGTAGAATCATCTGTTAAAATTTCCGACGCTATTTTAAATACACCGTGTATATTCATATTAAACAGCTATTATTTTAATCTTGGTTAGGAATCAAACATTTTTTATTTTACTATTACCGAAATTTAATGTAATTTATTTCATTTGCTGGTTAACTTTCTGGTTAAGTATCAAACACTTGGTTGTTTGTATTTGTAGGTATACCTACTTATGGTACTTACATTAGACAATGTAGATTTACTGACTACCAGTTTTGCAGATCCTCTAGTTTCTCTTAACATAAGAGTAATTACTTGACCATCATTGGTTAATAGAGCTATGTACGGATCAGCACTGGATACGTGTATAATTGGTGAACCTAAATCTAAAGGTATATTTTGTATCTGAACAACACCTGAAAAACAAAAATTGTAAAGAAGTTGATAAACAAAATCGAACATGTAAATGGTGGATCACATTCAAAGTTTTGAAAGAAGTATAAAAAGAAGATAAAAAATACCAGAAGGTACAATTTATTTATAGTCAATCTGAGACCACGAAGGTATTTTATACCATAATAGATTACAGCTGTATAGATAGAGGCGTGGATGTGTCGCACCCCCCCACGAAACAACCGAGTCGGCAAAATCGTAGGTCAGTCGGAAAATTTGTTTGGGGCGATGACCTTTTTTTTAGTCATTAAAATTTTTGGCAGCGACCAGCTTTTTTTTAGTCCTAAAAATTATTTCAGTCGGCAAATTTTACCTACACACCCCCCACGACAAAAACCTCTGATCGTCCGTACCTGACGGATGGTCAGGCCTGTGCCGTGGGATGAGGCAACGATGCGGCTGCCTCAAGCGTAAAGCTTATAGGGCGGTTTTTTGTCTAGTTTATAACCTTTTTTAACCAACTTTTAAACTTTGGGTCATAAAGTTAATAATATTTTACAGTAGATACATAATTAATTCACAAAATACGACCTCACACAGAAAAAATCACTTAACCTCTACCAGGAGCGCAAATAACTATTAAATAAGAAATAATTGCTTATGAATTATAATTTGATTAATTTTTTGACAAAAATACCAAGAAAAAATGGTATGCAACCTACTGTACATTATTTATTTTTTTCAAATTTGTTACTATCTGTACTCTTATATCCGATTTGGCCCACTGATCGGATCCCCTAATGAGACCTATTTGAGCCTGCATAGTGCCGCAACCCGGTCTGGAAACGATTTTTACTAAAATTTCATAAAACCCAAGTTTTTTTTTTCATAATATAATTATTTAGAGCTTTGGCATCTTTTTAAGAGCAAATTTAAAAAAATCTATCGATGCGTTTTTGAGAAAAACGATATTCATTTGTTTTAACAAAAAAAATATGATATATATTTAAAAATTATTTTAGATATTCAGATTTTACGTCAAAAAGTGGGAAAAAAGTTTTTATGGACGTTTTAGCTAAATTGCCTTTTAAGGGAGCTAGCGTACTTTTAAAGAGCATTTTTAGAATATTTATCACTTCATATCTCAGTAACGGTTTAACTTATTAACATGAAATTTTTACTGAACTATAGTTTATTTTATTTGTTGCATACTACAGTAAAAATTTCAAGTCAATAAGTTAAACCATTCCTGAGTTATGAAGTGAATAATATTCTAAAAATGTCCCTAAAATGTCTTCTAGCTCACCTAAGAAGCCATTTAACACAAACGTTCATATAAACTTATTGTCTCACTTTTTGACGTAAAATCTGTATATCAAAAAAAAAATTAAATGTCATATTTATTTTGTTAAAACAAATGAAAATCGTTTTTCTCAAAAACGCATCGATAGATTTAAATTTGGTCTTAAAAAGATGCCAAAGCTCTAAATAAATAAAATATGAAAAAAAACTTGGGTTGTATGAATGTTGAGCTAAAAATCGTTTCCAGACCGGGGTGGCCGTACTGACTAATTAACGTAACATATACATACCTGCTAGCAGTTTTATAGAAACTGAAGTTACTTGTACAATATATTTATGGTTTCCTAAATTTCCAGCATATACAGTTGGTCCATTTGTCGCAAATCCTGTGTTATCAATTTCATTAATTTCTTGTTCAGTTTGAAGAATCTAAAAGGACAAATAAAAAGAAATATACTCCATAGTGAATTTCTAAGTGATGCAACCAGGCGACAATCAATGCGGCGTTGCCAATTCAAGCGCTAAGTGTTCTGTAGCAGCAAACAAGAGCGAATCTAATCTCAATCATAAGCAGTGTATGGCTGGCCGAGTCGCGGCTATCGCCTTTACTACTTAGCCCAATAATTTTAGATTTTTTCATGAAAAAAAATTACAAGTTAAAACTTTTGACGCAGTTAAGTGTCCCCCGCGGAGTAGATGAAGAAATCACATTCTTGCCCATAAATTTGATATGGAAACTGTCCGCCATCTTAAAGGATTAAAGGGGTGAGTGCGGTTATCTCATATATAATTACACAAGAGGCTGAGAATTATGCGGGAAAAAATCGCTGTTTTCATGACATTTGCTATCTGGAAATAATTACGACCGGGGCGATGCCCCTGAACTAATTATTTCCTTTGACAACAAATTTTAATAAAAACTAAAATTTTCCCGATAATTCGAACAATCATGTATAATTCGGAAGATTATTTTTTAACGATTTATGTCAAAGTAACTTTTATATATTTTTTCATCGCAAAATGATATAAATTGTTTTATTACTTATCTTAATATTTTTACAGGCATATTCTTTAATTTGATTTATTTAATTCCATTCTAAATTGCTAAACTAAAACCTTTTTTGTCCATTTTTAAATTGCAAATTATGGTTCTGTCTATAGTTAAGTCACTTACTGCAGTACTGACTAGCGCGGTACTGCGCTAGGCATGTTCATAAAATCAACCTATAAAAACTGTCATTACATTTTATAAAAAGAATATTGTGTGGTATTTTTTGGTAAATAATAAAGTAATAACAATAATTATAAATAGTAATTTATGCACATTTAATTATTAATTAGTTTTAGGTATGAAATCTTGTTGTAAAAGACCCTCGGGAATTTTCTACTATAGAAAATTCTAGTGTAGTATTTTGTTTTTTAGTATTTCTCTTTTAAAAAGAATAAATTATTAAAAAAAATACTAGAGCGGTTCTCACTAGAGTTTTCTACAGTAGAAAATTCCCGATATAACTGTAAATAAACACGTGGTCAGAAATATTGTTAAATGATTGGTTGATAAAAACGTTAAAAATAATCGCTAAATATGCATCTTACGATAAAAATGCACATTACCAATTTTGTTAAGAAGGAAATTTCCAAAAAAATTTGTTTGGACATTTTTTTATTATACAATTTTGTATTAACAATCGAGTTGTATTCAAAAATAGCCATGTTGGGGGTGAAATTGTTTTTTTCGATTGTTCAGCCAAATTATTCGTCTGAGAGTAAAAGTGGTTCTGACCAAACTTGTAGCTCTTGGAATTCTCTATAAGTTTTATAGGTAGCCGTAGCGTTTAAGCAGCATGAATAAAACTACAAATTTTGCGTACATTTGCTATCTTATTTCAAAATGGCTATTTTTGGACTAGTACTGCTCTTTAACTGACCGATTCAATGGAGCTCTCTACAACTAGAATTATGAAACAAAAGACGTCTACCCTATCTCTATCTCATTTGTGCTACACTTTCCAGCCAACCAAATAAATACTGTATTTGTTTTTCATACAACAAATACAGTATTTATTTGGTTGGGTGGAAGTGGGAGTGTATGTATGTCTTCTATCCTTTTTGGGTAGAACTTTTGTCCCTGTCTAATCTAACGGGAGAAATCGCCATTAATAACTATATTGCTTATATGGATGACTTACCATAGTTCCTTCATCCTGACTCAAAATCAAAAACGCATGCTTTTCCTCCCCCTGCCTGACGGTCCACATATTATTGTACCCCGGCAACGTAAACGTTGTGACTATTTGTGGTCTTATTGACCTCTGCAAAACGCAAAGAGCGCCGTTCTTTCCATACCCGGACGTGGTGACCAGTTCCAGATCCACATCAGTGTTGTGGGCGAATTCTTCGCTGTGATAGGCGGGCTCTCCTATCGAGATGTTTCCGCAAGGACCGATGTTCACCAAACTGTCGCATACTTCGAATACGTAGCTTGTAATTTGCAAACTTGCTTGCTTTTGATTACCTGTATAAAGAAAAATAACGCACCGATTTCTTTTTAAACATAAAATAATATTGTTTTTACAGGGTACAGGAATAACTTTTTTTTGTCAATTTTTTTTATTTATTTTTTTTGCAATACAGAGTACAGGAAATAATTTTTTTCTTCAAGCGTGTTCATATTTTATAACTGAACACACTAGTTAGAAGTGATCTATTTTTTTACAGTAACAAAATACGTTCATTGTACGCCGTAAAAAAAATTTAGTTAGCAAAACCACCACTGGCGGCAGCACTCTTTGACTTTGATGACAGCCATACTTCAAACTTGTGTATATGTACATAATAAACAATACAATTTAACGATTAATTTTCATTTTTTTTTGTAAATTAGGTAATGCTAAGAGTTTACCATTTTTTAGTCAATACTGCTGCCAACAAATAATTTCTCCTATTGAATAAAAAAAATTAAACATTTTTTTTTTAAGTTTCTTTTTTCAAAAAAATTATATTAAATTAAAAAAAATGTTTTTACTCCCTTACTCCACCCCATTTTTAACAAACATCCCAGTTAAGAACTTTAAATAAGGAAACTATGGTCTGTTTCATCAAGCAAGAGAGTAAATTACAAATCGCATAGTAAATATTTTTACAACAGGTTTGAATAGTATATGTTTGTGTATAGAATAGTGTTTTATAAAATAAACTACGCAGTATATTCGCATATCCAATATTCGAATCTGTTTTGAAAATATTTACTGTGCGATTTTTAATTTACTCTCTTGCTTGATGAAACAGACCATAGCACTATGGAACGAACCGGGCCATAGGCTGGACATCGGGTAAAAAACAAAAAATAAAAAATAAGGGTTTAAATCCATTTTTCTTATAGTTAATTATCTTATACATTGAGCAGAGGTATATCTGTCTTTTTTTTTTGTTATCTTACAATATAATCTTTTTCTATTAATTGCGCAATAATAACAATTTAAAGAAGTATTATATAAAAAAATAAAATATTTTGTATATCCCCTATTTTTTGTATTATCATTTTTTATTTAATTTTCCGACATTTCTTGTTTTTTCGTTAAAGTCCCGCATATTTTTTATAACTACATTATAGTGGACTAAGTAAGGAAAAAACCTATGCAAAAATCAGACCCCAGAAAACCCCAGGACCTCTTTAATTTAAATTTTTGTTTTAAACAACAATAGAAAAAATAACTTTTCACATAAACTTTTACAGAATTTCTTTGCGGTGGGTAATATTATCTGGTAATTACGTTAGCTTAGCTTAAGCGTTAGAATAGTAAGGTAGTTTTAAATTTAGCAAAATTGCCAAAAAAGGCCCAGATAACAAAAATTTAAATAAATAAAAAATATATATTTTTTTCAACTTTTTTCAATTTTCGAAAAAATAATTTTTGTTTTAACCTTGTTTTTGGAAAAAAATTGGAAATCTGGAAATCTTTAAAAAAATTAAATTAAATTGCTTTTTAATATTTACCATTTAGTCTACAAGAAAGATTTTTGCGTAAGTATTTAATCCGAAATTTGGAAGAATTCTGGAAAATGTGTATAACTTGTAAAATAATAATTTTAAGTAAACAATTTGGCTTTTTCAAGTAAAATTAAAACATTTAGCTAACTATTAAGTTGGAAAATTCTGGAAAAATTCAGAGAAAATCACACAAGAAAAATGTCTCGAGAGGCAAACAATGAAGATATCTTGCATAACTTATTGTTAGCCTCAGATCCAGTAATTTCCAGTATGAGACCTACTTGTAAAAATAAAGTATTATTATTATTCAAGGAAGCTAGGGAATTACTGGTTTTTGATAAAAGTACCTATATAATTTTTATTTACTTTATTTAGTTTGTTTTATTATCACATTTTTTTTATAAAAAATTTTTGTCACTATTTTAAAACTTCTTCAGAATTTTTCCAGAATTTTCCAGAATATTTCCAGATTTTTTCCAGAATTTTTCCAGAAATTTTCAACTCAATAGTTAGGTAAATGTTTTAATTCCACTCGAAAAAGCCAAACTTATTAGCTAAGATAATAATTTTACAAGTTATACACATTTTCCAGAACTTATCCATATTTTTTATTTGTTAGAACTTATCCATATTACTTAGTTAAATATCTTTCTTATACGCTAAATGGTAATTAATCATATAAAAAAAAAAATATTTTTTCTAAGATTTCCAGATTTTCCAGATTTCTAGATTTTGCCAAAAATGAAACCTAGCTAAAAGGCTTTCTCGTACCTAAAAATAGCTACATATCTAATTTTATCAAAATCCCGACTACCGTTTTCAAGAAAGATACGATGTCCAACGTATGGCCCGCTTCGTTCCATAGTGCATAGTTCCAAATTTAAAGTAATTAGCTCATATCGTTTTCGAGTTATTGTGGTCTCAAATTTTCCGGACAGGCAGGTCCATACCTAATATTATCTGTTTATTAAGACCTATGTAGCTCATGAAGTATGTTTCAAATTAGCTCAAATCGTATTGAATATAAAAAACAACACTTTTTACGTTTCTTTTTTCGAAAAATCTAAAAAAATGTTTTTACCCCCTTACTCCACCCCATTATTAACAAACATCCCAGTAAAGAGCTTTGAATAAGGAAACTAGTTCCAAATTTGAAGTCATTAGCTCAAATAGTTCTCGAGTTATTGTGGTGAAAAATTTTCCGGACAGGCAGGCCCATATGTAATATTATCTATTTACTAAGACCTAGCTCATGAATTATGTTTCAAATTAGCTCAAATCGTCTTCAACAAAAAAAAATAAAAATTTTTTTTAAGGTTATTATTTCGAAAAATTTATAGTAACCTACCCAAATAAAAAAAAATGTTTTTACTCCCTTACTTTACCCCATTTTTAACAAACATCCCAGTTAAGAACTTTGAATAAGGAAACTAATTCCAAATTTGAAGTCATTAGATCAAATCGTTCTCGAGTTCTTGTGGACGGAAAATTTCCGGACAGATAGACCTAGCTCATAAATTATATGATACTTACCATACACTTCGAACTCCTCTGGATCACGAATGTCAAGTACATCGGTAGCCATGCAATCGTCCAAACTGTCGAGGACTTTATCACCCGCCTGTTTTTCCGTTTTCAATTTTTTCGTTATCGGCTCGTCATCTTCCAACGTTATCACTTCGTTCGACTTTTCCGTGAAACGAAGTAGCAACGAGTTTCCGAGTCTTGATCCCAAAAACAGGAAGTTATTCTCGCAGACGCACATCTAAAAAATATTAAAAATTATATTGAATAAAAGAATTAAAATTATTTTTTTGATAATTCTAGATAATGGCTGCGTTCAATGGAAACAGCGAAACTAATCAAAATTTATCAAATGATAAGTTTTGCTAGCAAACTACTGAACGGCTAATATCTGTGCACTTGTTAAAACCACCATTTGAGGTTAGAAATTTTTCTTTATTTATTTATTTTAGCATCATACAGAGTCATAGAGAGACCCAAATAAGCGTCTGGCTTGTGCTAGGGGTTTTTGCAAAAAAAATTTCCAAAAATACTAAAAAAAGTACATTTCCGCGCTTTTATAAAATCAATCAAAACTAATCATCTCAAAATGTTGATAAGGAATGATTCAGCGACGTCTGTCAATCAAAACTGATCATAGCATTCAGTAGTGATTCGACAGCTTTCGATGAGTTTTGCTGTTTCCATTGAACACAGCCAATATTTTCCTAGAATGAAAAACAATGAATAGCCAAAAAAATTATTATAGTTTTGATATTCATTCCGCTCCATAATTATATTATAATGTGCAGGTTAAAGCCTCCTAGCGTCACGTCCCGAGCCGTAGGCACGCCTTTTAAAAAAAAAAACACCCCTTGGAGTTGACGTGTTAACTACTTTTTTGCTCCAACGCGATCGATCTAATGAAAAAAGTCACCAGACTAAAAATATTCCTTATTCTGCACAAATCTATTGTATTTATTTGCTTTAAAGAAAATCATCCTTGAAGAACATAACAAATTACTCAATTTAAAAATAATAATAATAATAATATAGTTTATTGCCCAACAGATAAGGGAGCGTTCAAGTATTACGTAACGCAAAATTTGGCCATTTTTGACCCCCACCCCCCCATGTAACGCGGCGTAACATTTTATAAGGTTATAATTTTTTAAGTGTTACGTAACATTTTTATTGACACCCACCCCCCTCTGTAAAGCGGGGTAACGTTTTCGAGACACCCCCACCCCCCCTAGCACGTTACGTAATACTTGAACGCTCCCTAACCAATAATAGGACAAATATTAACACAAAGTTACTTATGTAAATAAACTTAATAATAACTTAAAACTAAAAATTAAAATTGATAGATAAATAATAAATACATAATAGTTATTGGTATATTCCTTAGTGAGACTTTTCTCTTAATATAATAGTACTAACAATGCTCCAAAGCAAGCTTAAAATTCACTGAATTTAGTAAAGTTTATATCAGATAATTGACTAATTTTATTGAAATTATTACAAATAATGTATATAGGTGATTTAAACATTAAATTAGAACGAGGGGTAGAACAATAAAAAGTTACATTTTGCCTTAAGTCTAAATTTGGAACTATAAACATTAACCTTTCAAGAACTTCTGATGCATTAATCAAGTTATGTAAAATTTTATACAAGAAAACTATAGTTGATAAATTTCGCCTTTTTTCTAGAGAAATCATATCAAACCTATTAAGTAAAACACTATGATCATAGCCCTGCAAAGGATAGTAACCAAGAGTTTTAAAATTAAGGTATTTTAAAAATTTACGTTGTACCTGTTCAATGTTCTCTTTTTGGGCCTGATAATAAGGGTACCAAATAATAGAATATGCATTCCAGTCGAGAACGCACAAGTGAAAAATATAATCTTTTCAAAGATAAAGCATTTGTAAATTGTTTTGTATTTGTATGAAAGTATTGTATAGTACATCTGCATAATCTTAAAGTTAATAATATTATACTTACACAGGTGGTAAGGACACTAGCAGCAGCTTTTTCAAAATGGAAACTCCTAACATATCTCATACTGTCGGCCAATAAGGTGAGGACATACAATTCTCCACCTTTCAATGATAAAACTAAGGTATCATCTTCTAAAAAGGCTATTTGAGCACAGTCCATACTAATCTTGATGTCCTCCTGGGGTTCTATAAACAATTTATTGTTTTTAGTGGAAAAATTCGGCATTACACCGTTGATGCCTCTAACAAACATGCAGCGAGCCACCAATAATTATAGTTTTAGATTATAAAAATATCGATTATATGAACTAGTAATTCAAGGTACATTATGATAGCTTCATCACAGAGCCCAAAATAAACATCAGTTAAAATGAGATGAAATTTTGTAAATGTGATAAAAACTAATAATTAATATCTGACCTCTTCGAGGGGATAAGATAGGCGATTCTAAAATTTTGAAATCAATAAAATACATGTATATGTATAGCGTAACATCAAAATAGTTACCTTTATAATAAATAAATTTAGGAATTTTATGAAAGAATAACATTCTATTAAATTTTGCATTGTCCAAACACCATGAAATTTAAAAAAATAATTATTAACTAACTTCAGTTTTTCGTTAAAAGTTTTGGTATCATGTTCAGCGCCGCAAGCGATTTTTTTTTAAATCTTAAGGACACGCATTTTCTCACAACCATAGAATAAAAAAGAATTATAAAATCTCAAGATTTTAAAATTTTAATCAAAATTTTCTTAAATTATATTTTTGATTTGGGTAAGCATTTTGATGCCCGTTGCTTATTTTAAAATGTACAGTCTTTTAAAATGGCAACTTGTGTTTTTTTCCATAGGTACGGACTGCACAGAAAAAGTTTTCCATCTCACTGCAATCTACTCCTGTGACTAAACCTTTATACACCATTTCTCGGATGTATTTACATTCTGATGACCCAAATTACCCTAAAGCAGGCACTGTTTCTTCGTACCAAGTTTCTCACTAAACCCCACCCCCTAAATGCGTAACAGCATGACGTTAAACAAGTTCTGTTAAACAGTCGCAGCGTGTTCTTTGTAAGAGACGGATGTGGTCGCTTAGGCGGATTTATTCCTGCATCAGCCTTGCTATCGTAGATATGCATAGGACTTGATTTATTTTATGTTGTTTCGTAAAAATATTACTTTAATAGTAAAGTTTTAAGTAAATCGTGAATATTTATGATTTTTTTTTTATTTTGTGATGTTAAATTTTAACGTGGAACTGTTGAACATGTAAAGTCAATTTTTTTATAAATTTTAAAGATAAATTTTTTATAAGTTGGCGTCTGCGCAAACATCACTACAGAGTGATACGGTTTTGCGTAGGCCGAAAATTATATTAGATTGAGCTGGCAAAGTATCCTATGTAAAATGCCATTATTGGAATTGGAAGTTTTGTTAAACGCTTTTTAATGTTTGTTTAGTTTTCATCCTGTATATAGTAGATTTTGATAAGTCCCTTATGCGGACAAATATAAGGTTTCGTGCGCATGACGTACTAGCTGGCTTAAAGCGATATTTCGGTAGTTTGAAAAAGTTGGTAAAACAACACGGTCCGCACAATACGTTAAATTCGTCAGGGGCGCGATACTCACGCCACTATCGCTTCCAAAGAACAAAAATTACAATAGTTTTTCGTAATGAATCACGCTATGGAAAATACATCCAATAAATAACATTTCGCGTAGAACGAGTTGCAAATAGGGCTTACGCCATTTCTCCGAGGAAACATCATCTTGGGCCCAAGTACAAGAAGACACCTGGAACAATACAAGTAAGTCCCCTTTGCCTCACGTCCCAAAGGTCCTTCGATAAATCACCCCAGCGGTTAATAATGTTTAATATCAATATCATGGAAGGATTTTTTGACCATCTTTATTAATATTAAACATTAACTGTTATTAATATTGAAAATATTAACAAAAATATAACATAATTACTTACTTAATGGAAAATTTGAACTGGATTCTGCTATGCTGTTCAAGGAAACCCCGTATGGTGGAATGCTTTGGTTTAAATAAATTAGGGAATTAATCGCAAATATCAACGTCCCGCCGAGTGGTTTCTTGATCGGAACTGCCTTGACACAATCAAACGGCAGATTAAAAACGCTCCAAATTACGGGATGGACTTTTTGGTGTAAATTTAAGGAAATCGCGGCCATCGCACAGGTGTCATTACGAACTGCAACTCTCCTGAAAAATGGAAATGACACATTAGTTACATTACCATCGTTAAATAATTGAGGCATACATATTGTTTTATAAAACAATATTTTAAGTTAAACACATACTGACCATAATGACTATACGGCGGTCACATCTAAACAGACAGGCACGTTTCTTATGGAAACTGGCTTTCGGTCAAAAAATCTGAATTTTTAGTATGATATAGATTTCATCTTTTTAATCAAAAGCTTCCGTTGACTCAACTTGATCTGACGGCTGGTTTTGAATTATAGGACAAAAAGTCTAAAACGGTAAGATTTTAATTTAAAAAAAAAAAAACTAAAATAAAAACCTTTACATCAGGTTTTGTTCTTATTATGTATACTGGTAATAAAAACCTAAAATTATATTATTTTCGTTTAAAATACAGGTAAAAATTAAAAAATCTTTCCTAATATGGCGAAGGCGCCACCTCAATATGAAAAAAAAGAGAAATAAAGGTCAGATTTTCTTAATAATATGTAAAAAGAAATAATTTACATTAAAATGACGTATAAAAATCTAACTTTCAAAATAATGTTTTTTTGAACTTTTCAGTGACCGTTTCAGTTCATTTTTGATCAGGTGTTGCAACTTATGATTTGTGCTATAAGTCAGTATCCTCAGCGCGAATCAAATTAATGATTTTATCTAATTTTGTGTGGCTGGTGCTAGGTATGTATAAATGAAAATAGTTAAATTACCTTTTAAAATAGAATAAACATTCTGAACCTTTTTTTTTTTTCGCCACGTTGTATGGTTTTACCAAACCATTTACATGTACTATTCTGTTCAAAGTGTAACAGAGTCTTTCTATTTTCTAGCTTTTACAATTAATACACCCCGAAAATAAACCGTCACAACCCCGGAAACACGCTATTATTTTAACACCTACCAGCTCCGAACCCCTACCCTCCGTTCATTATTCAGTATGAGGTATGATTCTTCATTTTCACGTTTTCGCGTTATGAAATAAACAACCTGGGTAGCGTTTGTGGTTTTGTAGGCATCAAAAAAATCCCTGCCAACAGTTTGATTTTTTGTGAGGCATAGATTTTTCGAGTCAATCTCAGGGTAATTAAAGTCGCCGCACACGCAGGTAGGAATGTGACTGGATAATGCGTTACTTATTAATAAATAAATAATTATTTCAATAATTTTTTTTTGTTTGCTTCCACCGACGTTGATTGAGATCTATATGTGCATACAATTTTAATTTTTATAGCTCCAGCATTACCAGAATCCATAGTAGCTTAATATCTTCAGGCATTAGAAAGTTGTTAATTATATTAATTATAATTATATACCGTAAGAGTTGTTTGTGCGATTTGAATAAAATTCTAAGACAGTCGTAGAAAAAGATACTTAAGTACTAAGTACTTACCCTGAAAAGGTTTTCAATGGTTCATACAAAATTAACAAAGTCGGTTCATAATATCCATGTAAAAACTGAATATCGATAATATTATCGATCTTGTCCATCGCCTCTTTGAGAAGGATCATATACGAGGCCAGGATCGGTGCCTTCGCGAACCCCGAGCCGCTTGCAGCTGGCTTCACGTCGCCATCGTTGTCATCGATAGCATTTTCACGGCGGAACGGCAAAACGACGAGTTTTCTTCCGAAAATGGTCATGACGGCACAACGGTTCTCAGGGTCTGCTCTGACTATAGGGACATGGGTGTGGTTGGACCAACCTTCCTATTTTTTTAAAATAAAAAAATTTGCATTAGTTGAAGTTGAAATTTTATTGCACACGGCAAAACTTTTGTGGACACGATAACTCCAGAATTAAATATTCATTGGACTTGGAATTTTTAGAAAAAATCAAGTTCTATGAGGGTAAGATCCTTATTATAGGATATTAAAAAAATAGAAATATTTGAGAAAATTCAATATACCATGGATGCATCCACTGTGAATAGTATATAATGAAATGCTTAGCTTTACATATCTTCACGACTTGTTATAAAAATAACCTACCTTCATTTCATCCTCTTCGAAATAATGTAAACTAAGTGTTCTGAGATCATGAGTCTCCGGATCATACTCAACCACCGATAATTTGGCATCGGCAAAGGCCAGTAGCAGCGCATCTCTTGTAGAGTTTGCCAAACTAACACTTTGCATACCGACAATGTTTCCAAACAGTGTGTAGTTGCCCACGCATTCTAGTTTTGACTTGGGCGGCGAAAATTCTAAAAAAAACATATTTTTCTGAGAATACAATTTATATATATGTAGTATGCTGTACTGATAAGTGAAAATACCTTACCCCTAAGATGGTTTTTCTGCCCCTCTTTTCTCTAATCTAAAATCGTGCTTATTGTTTGCTTTTTAATTTATAAAATATAATTTATTTGTGGATTAATACGTTATAAATAAGAGATATGTGTATTAAATATAAATTATATTCTCTCCCTAAATATCAATTCGTGATACTAGGTTAGGTACCGGTGCTTTTTTTTTCAAATTTTACTCATATTAATCCCAATTTTGGGAAAATGCAACTCCTGCTAAAGCAGTCGTTTCATTTTCGTCATTGGGATTAATATTCGTAAAATTTATGTAAAAAACCACCGATACCTAACCTAGTATCACTTATGATATTACCCCTGAGAATATAATTTATATATATATGTAGTATGCTGTACTGATAAGTGAAAATACCTTACCCCTAAGATGTTTTTTTTTACCCCTCTTTTCTCTAATCTAAAATCGTGCTTATTTATAAAATATAATTTATTTGTTGATTAATACGTTATAATTAAGAGGTATGTGTATTAAATATAAATTAAATTCTCTCCCTAAATATAAATTCGTAAAACTGGGTGTACCTAACCCAGTTATTAGAAAATTATAAAAAACTGCATTATTTTCCCTGTATATATACGGAGGAAAATGTATTTCGGCGGTTTTGGCTGAAATGTTGTTATGTTGTAGGTCTTAGTTCCGTGGATAAAACTGGCCGGGTCACAATCTCGGCTCACCTTTTTGGTGTAATAACCGATTAAAAAATAAGTTCATATTAACAAATCTATAATATTTTGATTTTTTTTTTAATAAATTACGACGTTCTAATAACGTAATATATAATTTATATTATCATAAGTAACATATTTTAAAGAAAATTTAAATAAAAATATATAATTTATATTATAAAAAGTAACATTAGATTGAGATTGTTCAGGCTGGTAGACAAAACCGGCATAATTAGACAAAACTGGACAAAACCCAACAAAATTGGACAAACCTGGACAAAAATTATCCCTTATAATAGCACATTGTTACAGAAAAAATATTTCAACTTCCAACTGGGGTCTGACTATAGGTGTGCGTGTGCACCGCCGCCTGCATATATAGTGCCCCGCCGCCAAATTTACGGCGCGGCGCCGACTGGAAATAACTTAAAACGATTAATTTGGTAAAGATTAATTTCTTTTTAGTAGTTTTTCTAAAAATTTCCTTTAAAAAAACAATTTTAGCAGGCGCAGCGCCACGCCACGCCGCGCCGCGCGCCTTCGTAAATTTATCGTGGCGCTCCTGGTTTAAATTGACACAAACGCCGTCGCCGCGATAATTTTCGCGGCGCACGCCTTTAGGTCTGACATATCCCATCCCGTCACTATTTTTATACATTTTAAAGCTCTGAATCCTAATATGGCTTCAGAATTTGTCTATATACTCAGGATTTAAGAAAAATGGGCCTGAAAATGTCAAAAATTTTAAGTTTTGGTCTTTAACTTTGATTTATCTTGGAAACCGGACCATATAGATTTAATATGGTGCCGATTTTTGATTCAGTAGTTTAAATTTAAGCACTGGTCGGATCGAAGTATTCTTTAACCGGAGGCAAGCAAATATTAGAATTAAAAAAATATCTTTTTTAAAGTAAATAGACTTTAAACTATATTTAACTAACCGGACTGTCATGTCGACGCTGATTTTACATAGTTATTTACTTGGAACATGAAAAAAAAACTTTTGTAAAATAAATTGTTTTTTTGTTTGTTTTCAAAAAACATTCCTTTTTCGAATAAGGAAAACAAAAAAGAAACATGAAATTTTTTTAACAAAAGTTTTTTAATTCTAATTTTTGCTTGCCCCTGGTAAATGAATACTTTGATCCGACGAGTGATTATAAAACATGAATAAAAACAACAAAAAACTCAAAGTAGCAAACTATTTGTTGTCACATATTTTTGGTATATTTTGTTATGTTTTATATTTTATTTTGTTTTAATTATTTGAGAGTTTTTTTTTAATGTTTCTATGTATAAATATGTAGGAATTTAATAAAAATAGTTACGTGTTTTAAAATTTAATATTTAATTTTGATTTTGTCTAATTTCTGGACAAAATCAGTTTTTTTGATTTTGTCCAGTCTGCCAAAATTTGATTACTCATCCAGTTTTGTCTAACCAGAGTAAATCAAACAACCCTGCTTAAAAAGAGATTTAGCTCAAAAATCCATAAAAACTTTTTGCTCACTTTTTGACATAAAATGTAAATATCCAAAATAATTTTTAAATGGGTCATTTTTTTTGCTAAAACAAATGAAAATTGTTTTTCTCAAACAGGCATCAATAGATTTTTTAAATTTGGTCTTAAAAAGATGCCAAAGCTCTAAATAAATAAATTATGAACAAAAAACTTGGGTTATATCAAAGTTGAGCTAGGATATATTGTTTCCAGACCAGTGTGCCAATCATATTCAAATAACTTTTAAATTATCTAGTGATTAAGAGCAAATTTAATTTGGTGAAGCTGGAACTAAAGTGGTCTAACTAACAAAATGTAAATATGGAGAAAATTAAGAAAACGCGTTTCGACTTATAATTTAATCACTTTAACCTTTAAAACTAAACTTTTTGGGCATATGTTAGCATAAAATATAAAAAAACTTATCTCATTAAAATAACTTTAGTTTTGGGTGCCTTCAATTATTACGCGACACTTTTTAGGAAAAAACTCATAGTTTCTTTTTACACAAAAGTTTAATTTTTTTTGGCACAGTAGGTGTAAAATAATACTTAAACCTAAACATATAATATAATTTTAATTATTATAATTATATAATATAATATAATTTTAATTATTTTAGAAATTTCTATTTTCGCCAAAAGTAAAAAAGCTAAAGTGGTCTAACTAACATTGTTTTCAGCACTCGTTATTTCCCAAACAAAACCAACTATTGCAACAGTTATACATGAAATAGTGTAGTACTACCTTTAAACTATACTATAAAATTATTTTTGGGTGTGTCCAAATATTACGTAACACTTTTTAGGGTATACTAAATGAGCCTGTTTTTAAAAAAAAAAGGTCACAAAATGAATAATTTTAGCTAAAAACGCAAAAAAAAATGTTGTATAGAATATAAAAAGACCCACAAATAAAATTTTAATTAGTTTTATGCCACTTTTAAGCTATTTTACACATAAATTTTAGAAATTGCTATTTTCGCCAAAAGTGAAAAAGGTAAAGTGGTCTAACTAACATTGTTTTCAACACTCGTTATTTCCCAAACAAAACCAACTATTGCAACAATTATGCGTGAAATAGTGTAGGACTACCTTTAAACTATACTATAAAATTATTTTTGGGTGTGTCCAAGGATTACGTAACACTTTTTAGGGTATACTAAATGAGCCTATTTTTACAAAAAAAAGGTCACAATATGAAAAATTTTAGCTAAAAATGCACAAAAAATGTTGTATAGAAGATAAAAGACCCACCAAATAAGATTTTAATTAGTTTTATGCAACGTTTAAGCTATTTCACATATAAATTTTAGAAACTGCTATTTTTTCCGAAAGTGAAATAGCTAAAGTGGTGTAACTAACAATGTTTTCAACACTCGTTATTTTCCAAACAAAACCAACTATTGCAACAACTATGCATTAAATGCTGTAGTACTACCTTTATACTATACTATAATATTATTTTTGGGTGTGTCCAAGTATTACGTAACACTTTTTGGGGTATACCTACTATTTTTTACAAAAAAATGTTTTTTTGTTGTAAAAACAGGCTCATACTACACTGTTTCACGCATAATTGTTGCAGTAGTTGGTTTTGTTTGGGAAATAACGAGTATATGAGTATATTGTATACTTGTTTCTGTATCAGAATCATCCACAATTTTAATTAATTTTTCTGCCACCGCAAGCGGAAATTTTTACAAATTTTCTGTTTAAGTTTGACAAACTTAAATAAAAAAAGAAAGAAAGAAAGCCCTACCGCTGCCGGCGAAAATGTTTACAAAGTTGAAAGCCTACTTTAATTTTTAAATACTTTTAAAATTCTAAATTTCAAAAAAATGCAAGAAAATTTTTAAATTCTATAATCTTAAATAAAAAAAGTAAGATAGCCCCAGCGCCGCAGGCGAAATTTTTTACGACTTTTACGCTTAAGTTCTACAACCATAAATAGAGATAAACGTAAGAAAACCTAGTGCCACAGGCAAAAACTTTTAAAAACTTGATGGTCTATTTCACAAAAAAATGCAAGAAGGCTGCAGCGCCGTAGGCGAAATTTTTTACGAATTTCATGAATAACTCCTACAATCCTAAAAAACAAATGTAAGAAAGCCCTAGCGCCACAGACAATTTTTTTTACAAACTTTTATAATTCCAAATTACACCAAAATGTAAAAAGATCTAGTGCTGCAGGCCAAAATTTTTATGAATTTAAAGGTCTATAGACCTTTAGACCATATATGGTCCACTTGAGCATGCAATATACAAATTATAAAATACAAAATTTAATAAATAAAATAAAAAAGTAATTAACCTTTTTAGCCAAAATTCCCCCTTTACTTGTTTGGATAAATTATCAACAGGTGTTGCCGGTTTGTGGCCTCTTATATTCTTAAAGACAAGTACAGATTATGTAAAACACAAATGCACTAATCATAGTGTAGTTAAAAAAATACCTGAGTAATATAAAATATAAACCACTTTTTTTGGGGCCCCTTGAGCCGGGCGTTGGTCGACTAGCCGACCTGGCCAGTCCGGGCCTGGTGGCAGCACTACTCATATATAATGACATTAAACGTCAAACTTGTGTGTTGTTTAATGACACTTTATTCAGGATCCCTACCCCTCAACACATTCTTACAAAAAACACCATTGACAGTGTTTTTATAAGGAATGTTATTTTTTCAAACTTTATTAAAAGCTTCTAGTTTTTTTTAATAGTTTAATTAATTATATCAACCTGTGTAACGTTCCAATTTACTCCTTTGTTCGAGATCAGGAACAAGTTTAAATATCTTCAATACATTTGCTGCAGACGTTATCAAACTACGTTCAGTTTTATTAAAGAAATAGCAGCTAATTGAATGTTCAATTCCCGTAGCGGGATGTGTTTGTTTGCAAATTGAAAACATTTTAAAAAAATAACTAGCACAAATTTAAACTTTCCCTACTAAATTACACAGTATTAATTAATATCGAATATTAGATTCATATTCTATCGTTTATACTCATTTTATTAATAAGAATATTAAACATTTCCAAAAATCACAAAAACGTCGCACCTAACCTTACAAAACTGTAAAAAATGTTTTTACTACACCAGCGCTATCTATAATATATTTCATTAAACTCAGTATACAGAAATCGTCGTACGTTTGCAGGAAACTGTAAAATTAAAACCCAACCCTTCCAGTGTGGTAGCTCCATCTATCTAAGGACAAGCGCCTAATTATAGCTACCCGCACCGAGTTTGTTACGTTAACGTAAACCAAGGCCCCCCATTAAAAAAAAAACAAACAACAAAAAACCAAAACAAATTTTGGAGCGGAGAGCTGCAATTAGCCGCTTGTGATATAAAAGCGTAGGAGCGCTTATGGGCAGCTCTTTATACCGAGCTGCGCATGCGTTGTAGAGGGCTCACAAAAACAAACCAAACTCAGTATGGAGAGCTATAATTAGACGCTAGTTAAAAGCGTTATTATACTCTTTGCGGTCTCAATGCTAGAAGAGTATTTTGCGATAGTTTTAAAAAAAATCAAAATAGTCGAAAACCCGCCCAGGCTAAACTATACTAATTCATTTATATCGAATTCTGAACATTTCTAAAAAACTACGTAGACAGATCCGTTAGTCGACTAAGGGCAACTGGCACCAACTTTTGGTCTGGGATTATCTCAGCTAAACCGAGTTTAAGTTAGAAATGTTGCGTTCTGATTGGTCGGCCGTCAACTTAATCCAAGTTTAAAGTTAAACCATCATTGGCGCAAGTGGCCCTAATAGATCTATGTGTCAACTTTATTCTAGAGTTGTAAAAAACAATTTTTTTTTGTTGTCAAACGTTTTTTTACAATTAGTTGTAAAATAATATTAAAAAATAATATTAAAACTCTAAATCTTCCTTTACAGGATAACTTAAGAACGAAATATTCGATGGTTCACAAAATTTCAGGAAAAATTAATGCACCCCTGTTCAAAACCCAAGTAGAATGTAGAATGAAAAAAATAGAAAGAAAATTCTAATCGACATTCTACGAATTTTTAAAAAAACACAACAATTTAAAGGATCAATTAAAAAAATCTAATATAGGGGCTCCGGACTACAATTTTTAAAAAATAAAATAAAAAGTCCGATTAACTCCAAATTTTGGGAAAACATTTAAAATTTTAAATCATGTTCGTTCTGGGTATGGTTGGAATACGATTTGCTTTTATTTTTAACAAAAATTAAATTTTAATAATAAAACTGATTTTTTTTAAATATGTGTTTTGTTGTATACCGGTATCCCTTTGTATTGATTTTATCAAATGGAAAGTAGTTCTAAAGTACAAGCATTCTAGAGTTTAAGAAAATCTGTCAATAATCTGACAGATTTGTGAATAAAAATAATATTTATTTTTGTTTTTACTGTACTTTATCGTAAGTAGGGAATACATTACAACAAATAAAACACTAATATAGAATTTGCATGTTTTAGATCCATATATGTGGACTAAATTTATATCAACAAAGTATTAACAAACTTCATAGCATGGATGGTATAAAAATTGAAATACAAATCGAGAATACTGATATTGACTATAAAAATGAAATAGAGTGTTTGTTGAATGATAATGAATTTAAAGCTCCTAAATTAATATGGTGTGATCAATCTAAATCTGATAGTATTGAGGAGGATGATGATGATTTTGATGATTATGATGACTCTGATGAATATGATGATGCAGATATGGAAATGGATTCTCTGGAAGATACTGCTCCTTCATGCGTCAACCTCAATAATGCTATTATTCCAACAAGTGCAAACCTCAGTAATTTAAATCCCTGTGAAAGTGAAAATATCGAGTTGAATGTACTTGCTCCTTCCAGTTCAAATCCTAATAATTCAAAGGAGTATGGCCAAAAATTTGAGAGTTTGGTCACTACAAATGCAAACCTCAGTAATACCATTATATCTTCAAATGTAAACCAATATGAAAGTCAAGTGGAGATCAAATATATTAATAATTTTGCTCCTGCAAATGTAAATCTCAACACTAATGAATATGAAACTCAAAAAATGGAAATTAAATTGCTTGATAATTTTATCACACCAAGTGTAAATCTCAACTCTGTTGCTCCTTCAACTATAAATTTAAATAATGGAAACGAGTTTGAAAATCAAAACATGGAAATAAAGTATATAGAAAATTATGTTGCTTCAGACATTAACCTCAATAGCACTGCTAAGCATGAGACACAGGAAATAGAAATTAAGTCAGCTGATCATTTAATTGAAGAAACAAAACCAGCACCTAAAGGTAAATTTAACATTTGTTCATATTGCAGTAAAGCATTTACAAGAAAATCTGACTTAACAAGGCATGAACGTTTGCATACAGGAGAAAATCTTTATGCTTGTAACCATTGCGATAAAAAATTTACTCAACAAATCCATTTAATTAAGCATACTGCAACAAAACATAACAACGAAATGAACAGTGAAGAAAATCAGAATACTGCACTAAATTTGAAGGAAGATACTGAACTAGCAAATATTGAAATAGATGGAATTAAAGCTTTTGAGATTAAGGTTAAGAAAAACAAAGAAATGGTTAGAAAAGAAATTGAGAATCAAACGAAGTATGATTCATTAGGTATGATTAAAAAAGGTAATGTCTGCTCAATCTGTAATAGAGAATTTAAAGGATTGTACAATTTAAAACGCCATATGCGCACACATACAAGAAATTATGATTGCTCTATTTGTGAGGAAAAATTTGACAGAAATGTTGATTTGATCCATCATACAGCCATTCACAAGGATAAGCATAAACAAGTTATTAAAACTAAACCAAAAACTGAAAAATATGAAGAAAATCATGAGTTTCTCAAATTCCTACAGAATAGCTCATGTTTATCTAAAGATGAATTTGAAGATGATGAAGCCATAAAAATGGAAATTAATGATGAAAGTCACAGTTCCTTAAAAGAAGAATATTCAGTTGAAGAAAATGTTTCTTTGATTAAGATGGAAATGGAAGAGGAAGATCATGAACTACAGGTTAGTAATTCATCACTTAATGATGTTGAGGATTTTAAAAAGGTAAAAATTGAAATACTTGATTATAAAGAGTTTAAATTTGAAAATAATTCAGATGTTGAAGTTAAACCAGAAATAATTGACAACAAAGCTGGTAATAATTCTACAAGTGGAGTTAAAAGAAATTGTGTCTGCTCATACTGTAATAAGGAATTCAGAACATCATCTTGTTTGAAGCGGCATGTGCGCATGCACACTAAGAATTATGATTGTGCTATTTGTGACATAAAATTTACTAGAAATTGCGATTTGGTTAATCATGTCAAGGAGTACAAAGAAAAACATAAAGAATTAATGAAGTGTAAACCAAAAATAAAAAGTACTCAAGCAATAAATAATGATGTTATAAATGAAAGTTATGAACCTGTAAGATATGAAATAAATGAAGAAAATCAGAGTAGTTCATCAATGTTTTATGAAGTTAGTGAGGAAGATCAGGATGAGCTTGTGAAAATTGAAAGAAATGAAGGAAATCAAATGTTAACAATAAAAGAGCTTTTAAATGAAGACAATGTTTATGACAAAATACATCAAGAAGAGACTAGTTCATCAACAGGGCAAGATTTTCTGAATCAAAGTGAGGATATTGAAGATTTTAAAAATGTAAAAATCGAAATAATTGATAACACAGAGATAGGCAAAAAACCAAGTATTAATGAGCAGCAGAAAAATATTGGTTATCCAAATATGGCTAAAAAGAGCAATGTTTGCTCATACTGTAACAAAGAATACCAAACTCCACACTCATTAAAACGACACATACGTACTCATACTAAGGAGTATGATTGTTATATATGTAAAGTCAAGTTTACTGCAAGTGGTGAATTGAAGAAACATATTGCAGAACATAAAAAGAATAATATAACAGTCAAAAAGTATTCCTGTCAATATTGCAAGGAAAAGTTTTATCAAACTGAAGAGCTGAGCAGACATATATTAACCCATCATGAAAAAAGTTTGCGGTTTGAATGTATACATTGCGAAAAACGTTTTCCTGAAAAACATATGTTGAGTGCCCATCTAGAATCCCATAATGATGAAAAACCATGTCCTTACTGTGAGTTGCGGTTCCTCGAAACTTTCGATTTGACGAGGCATATGCTTATTCATACTCGAGAAATGCCCTACAAATGTACATCTTGTGATCAGAGGTTTAAGCAACATGACAGTCTAACTAAGCATCTTCTATCGCACACTAGTGAGACATTGTTTACATGTACAATTTGTGACAAAAAGTTCAATGATAAATCCAGTTTTGACGGACATATGGTTGTTCATGAACAGTTGTTGATGTCTTAGGGTAAATTTCAGGAAATTATGTAAAATAAGGTTGTAATATAAGTAGAATTGCTTATGATGGTATGTTTTGCTACTACAAATATCATTTAATTCTTTTAAATGGGGATATCAACCTCTTTTTTATAATTGCACTCAATTAGAAACAGTCTGTAGAACTTTTTCATATTTTAGATTATAACTATTAAAGTTTAGGAGTCCTAAATTAGGACCAGATTTGGCTTGAAGTTTCAATAAAGTTCCAAATCTGTAAAATTTTTACAATATCATATACAATTTTATTATCTAAGCTTTCTTTTGGAGCACTAAGTGTTAGATTACTATTAGATTAAGGCTATACAAATTTAAATTTTATAATTAATCCTTTTAGGTTTAATAATATCCTTATAAGGATATTATTAAACCCTTATAGTTATAAGGGTTTGTCCATAAATGATGTCAGACTTTTA
Source organism: Brachypterus glaber (assembly GCA_958510825.1). Classification (NCBI taxonomy): domain Eukaryota; kingdom Metazoa; phylum Arthropoda; class Insecta; order Coleoptera; family Kateretidae; genus Brachypterus; species Brachypterus glaber. Next base: position 75,459,795 of record OY294045.1, on the reverse strand, counting down.
GGGGGGTGGGGGCCCTCGAAGTTGTGAAACTTTGTAACTTGGGGTTGGGAGTTGTGATGTCACAAAATATATAAATAATATTTCAGGGGTTATTTAAAATTGAAGTGTTTAATTATTTACACAAAAAAATACTTTTTGGTAATCGCACATCAATGGCTTTATTCATTTTAAAATACCATACTTTTTTATATTAATATTTTTTTGTTGGAAAATTAAACTAGAAAATATAATTTTGTCAGGTTTTTATAAATATATAAATATTTCAGGGGTCATTTAAAATGGAAGTGCTTAGCCCTTTAACTGCGGCATTTTTCCGCGTGAAACGTACATATACCTACGCATAAGAACGTTTGCAGCGGATTCAGGCTGAAAATAATTCATTTGGGCGAAATGTATAAATACGCCCGTAAATACGTATAGTCATCCACACGGTAGAAAAGCTGAGACCGAACGGACAGCGCGCTCTCTTCTTTACGTCATAAGCGTGCGTGCGTACAAATGAGACACTCACATTCCAAACATATTTTCAATAGCCACACATCCGTGTGCCAAACAATATATAATAAATACGTATATAATAAATGCATACATAAACGTATAAGAAGGTTTGCAGTAGTTTCAGGCTGTTAATATTTATTTGTGTGAAACGTATAAATACGCACACATCAGCTAAAGGGTTATTTACCCAAAAAATTACTTTTTGATAATCCCACATCAATGGCTTTATTTATATTAAAATACCTACCATACTTTTTTATATAACAAAAAAATTTTGGAAAAATTAAACTAGAAAATTGAAAATTGTCAGGTTTTTGAAAATTAACATACCTTTAGACGGATTCGAATTCAGCCGCAAATACAAAATATCTGGGAAGCCTAACGACAAAAAATGCTTAGAATTTGGCATTATATCGGTAAAAATATTTTAACACGTTGGCTGTGGATGCATATTTCCATTGTATTCTTGTAGTGCGGTACAGGTCCCCGGGGGCTTGTACAGTTGCTTACACTAATTATTACATAATTATGATTAAGAAATTTATTTTTGGCGTTAAACTAGTTAAAAATTTACAATATTACGAGTCCGCACACAAGTGATGTTTTCCATGCCCCCTGGGGCTTGTACTGCAATACAGCGAGGTGTCTAGTTTGTGCCAAAATATATTCTATTCTTTTTACAAATTTTAAAAATCTCATTTAGTTTTCGATTAATAACATACATATTATATAGAATATATTTTATAGTTATTTAATTTTTTATGTACCTATACATTTTCGTTTTTATATCCAACAATATTACACTCAATACATTTTATACTTTTAACTAATGTGACGTGACAGGGAGGAGGGGGTGTTGACCGCTTGTGACACTTTATGACAAGTGGGAGGGAGTGAGTCAAAAAACAATTTTGGACAAGCCCTAAAGAGGATATCTGATCTATGAGTGTACCTATATCTCATTTGTATACCTATACAGGATTATTCTTTTAAATGGTAACCATAACTTTTTAACGGAATGAGATATAAGCTTCAAATTTGGAATATTCATATCACACAATAAAACCTATCATTTGCCATATTTTTCAATTTTTTATTAAAAAGGCGGCGCCAGGGGGGCATGGAGGACAACATTTTAACTTGCACCCTAGTTCTTGTGATACGTCATTTTAAAGAGCTTAAAATTCTTCATTTGACGGTGTAATATAAATTTTTAAACATGTTTTTTGAAGATTTGTTTTTTCAAACTTCAAATTTGTAATATTTTTTGCATAAATATTGAAAATTTTATATGAAAATGATAAATAATTAGTCTGAACATGATAATACATCATGTATTAACTATTTTGACCTTTTTGCGCAAAATTTCCAAAATTAATTTTTTTTTAATATTGAAAATTTTATCAATTCTGAAGAAAAAAAAATCTTTAAAAATAATATTAAAAAATAAATAGTTACATGGTTAAATAAGGTTTAAGCTCTTTAAAATGACGTATCACAAGACTTAGGGTGCCATTAAATATTGTCCCTTACTGCCCCCTGGCGCCGCCCTACCGAATACAAAATTGAAAAATATGACAAATGATAGTTTTTGTTGTGTGATATTCATATCCCAAATTTAAAGTTAATATCTCATCCTGTTCAAAAGTTACAGGGGGGGGGGGGTGTACCATTTAAAAGAATAACCCTGTATATAATATATATTTATATGTATATAAATTCTTAAAAGAAACTACTTTCTCGCCGATCAGTTCTTCACTTCACTTCGGCCGAAAATTACCTACTAATCGAGGCATAGAAATTCGTACTAAATAACTCAATATCTGAAACAATTGGTAAATTATTATATTATTTTGTTGGTTTTTGCAACACCAACATCAGCGTCGGACTGGCTATGCATTTTTCCGGGTAAATGCCCATATCTCTTTATTTTTTTTAATTGTAAACTTTTGTCAAAATTGTAATAAATTTAATATATACTTTAGGGTGGTTTATATTTACCACTCCCTCGCGAGGGTGTAAGAGATTTTAAATAGGGATTTTTTAAGGTAGCGAGCATTTCAGTTAAAATCACTTCGAACCCACCATGGAAAAGATGCCAAAATTTGCGCCCTCGTGAGGGAGTGGTAAATATAATCCAATATTTTTTATTTTTTTTTGTGGGATATTTACTCATCAAAATGAGCTTTATCCTCCATGAGCAGCAAAAAATTCCAACTTTTTTGTTTTGAACCACCCTAGTATACATATATCATACACCGGGTGTCCCAACTCTATTTACCCAACGATTTTCTCGAAAACTTAAAGATATAATAAAATTCTGCGAAAACCATCTTAAATAAGACAACTTAAACTATCTTTTAGCAAATATTTGATACTTTCAGCTCTCAAAATGTGGGCAGGGGGCACGGGGGGAGTTTTTTTAATGGAAAGGGGGTCGTTTTAAACCAAATAAAATTCTCTATTGGACTGTATATTTTTTAATTTTTTTAAACAATTTTTTTTGGGTGTAAAATAGTGAAAATGGGTATTTTTGTCAAAATTACTCTAAAAAATGAAACAATTTTTTAAAAGTTACTTCATCATGAAATGATGAAAAAACGTAAATTATACTTTTAAACTAATTTTAATTGACATAAATAAAAATTTACAAAAAAAAAACTTAAAAAATCGCATTTTTTAGCACAAAAAATTAAAGTAACAAAACCTTAAAAAAATTGTTTAAAAAATTAAAAAATATATAGTCCAATAGAGAATTTTATTTGCTTTAAAACGATGTATCACACGACCCCCTTTCCATTAAAAAAAACTCCCTCCGTGTCGCCCTTCCCACATTTTGAGAGCTGAAAGTATCAAATATATGCTAAAAGATAGTTTAAGTTGTCTAATTTAAGATGGTTTTCGCAGAACTTGATTATTTCTTTTAGTTTTCGAGAAAATTGCTGGGTAAATGTTGGGACACCCGGTATGATATATAAATCATTCTGATTAATAAAGTTCATAAAAATAAACATGTCTCTAAAAATGCTTAGTTTCCGAGATACTTATACAGCTGTAGAATATACAGGATGATTTTGAAATAACTACACACCATTTAAGGGGTGATTTTTCATAAAAAATACGGTAAAAGTTCCTTTAAATATGTGTCCAAAACCAACTTGAACGGAGCTACGCACCTTCAAAAGGGGTTCCAACAATTCGATTTTTATTTAATAACTTCAAAACTTTTTGTGTTATAGCAACGAGGTTTTGCGTGTGATCTATCCTTAACCATTTCAGTCCCAAGTCTGGCCAAAAAAAAGTATAAATTAGTTTTTTTTTTCATCATATTTTAGAACTTTATCAAATACATATTTTTCCTGATTAAATATTAAAAAAATAACAGTGGCGTAGAAATTTGTAGATTTTAAGGTACTGCAATAATTTTAAAATGTTTTCAATATTTCCTTGAAAGTTGGTATATAGGGGTTTTTGAGGTCGCTAAATCTGAATCTGATATTAAAAAACTCCATCCCTAGGTGAGGGGGAAATATTTTTTTTCACATTATTATCGTAAAAATTGGCATATAGGGGTTATCTGATAATAAAAAAATTCTAACTCCACTGTACATATTTTTTTTGAAAAAACCCTTTTCGCTACATATGGCAAACCTGGTATTGAAGAGGTTAATAAGGCCTATTTGCCAATATTATTTGCATGTAGTTTAATCAGGGGCGTAAAAAATAGGGGGGCCTTATCACTTTTTTCCCCAAACTTTTTGCTGTTTATCTGTTTAACTTTTTTGTAGGTTTATTATTAAAATAGTATTCCTCAAGTGAAAATACATAAAAAAGGTACTCTGGTCTATTGCCGTAAGATTAACCGTTTTCGAGAAAAATTGAATTAAAGGCAAAATTTCGAGAACCAGAAATTAAACACAAAAATGTTAAAAACCTAAATTTTTATGCTGTAGGGTTACCGAAAATCAAAAACTAAGAAAAAAAGTTTTTATACATGTACTTCCAAAGATCGATTCTAAGGGAGTTACAGTCTCCTAAAAATACACCAATTTTAAAGGGTCATGGTATATTAAAAAGCGATTTTCGGACCTACATGTATAGGAACCTTTTTTTCTTAGCTTTTGATGTAGAATCGCCCTGCAATATTCAAATTTTGTTTTTTAACATTTTAGTGTTAAATTTTTGGTTCTCGAATCGTGTAATTTTGCCTTTAATTGTATTATTCTCGAAGATGGCTAATCCTAAGGTATTACAACAAAAGTCCATTTTTTATGTATTTTTACCTAAGGAATACTATTCTAATAATAAACCCACAAAAAAGTTAAGCATCAAAAAGTTGGGGACAAAAAAGTGGAAAAGACCCCTCATTTCGGACGTCCCTGGTTGAAGTAGCTACATAAAAATACCATTGGCTGATAAGCCTTATTAAGAATACATCACATGCCAAACCTCGTTGCTATAACACAAAGGGTTCCTCAGTTATTAAATAAAAATCGAATTTTGGGAACCCTTTTTAAAGGGGCGTAGCTCCCTTACGAGTCGTTTTTGGACTTCTGGAACTCATATTTTTTTATGTATAATCATCCCTTAAAAGTGTAGCTGTTTCAAAATTGTCCTGTATAAAAAAATCAGTAATTTTAAAATTAATTTTATATCTACCTTATTTTTACTGTTTATTTTCTTTGTGATACTTTAGAACGAAAAGCAATCAAAATGATATTTGTTGATGCAAAATTTACATATTGGTATTGTGTATGGGTACAGCGAACTTTATGTACCTAATTCATTTAAGAACTTCAGCTGGGCCCCATTCAAACTGAGAATATAATATAAGTGCAATAAATATAGAGGACGTTTACTGTTGGATTAGACATAGGCAGTGTTAATGGCAATCGTACTGCAAAGGTGTACCACCCGAGCGCTCTTGCGCAATGTCAAGTGCAATTTTAATTTTTTATAGTGTATTGTACACCTGTCGTATAGAAAAAGAGCAAAATTTAAAAAATGTAAAAATTGACATTTTACAAAAAGAATAACATATGTGACCCTTCATAAAGAAATCCACCTAGTGTGTCAAATACGTATTTCTTTTTTTTTTTCGTATTCTTATGTAAAAAAGTTTTTTGTATAAGGATTAACCTTCATTTGATAAAAATGAAACTTTGGTGATTTATATAATTTTACATTGGGTATAAAATGGCGCATTCAATTTTTTTGTTTCACTTCCGGTTTCGCCGAAAGTGATATAAATATATTTTTTTTAATGGAGCACCCTGTATTTTTTTTTTAATTTTCGAATTCAACTGAAAAATCTGATTGTTTTTTTACTTTTTTTTCGTTTTCGTTTTTATCGTATAAAAACAAGATACACATAATTTACCCTCTTTTTACTTTAAGTAATACTTAAGTAATAATCTTCAAAGTAAATCATAAATTTGGTATAAGAAAAATAGCGGAAAAATACCGTTTTTTTTTTAGATCTAATTCGCTGTCACTGATCCAATTTTTATTTTAATATTAGTTTTATATTTTTTTAAGCTTAAGTAAGTAAAAACAAGGTAAATTATGTGTATCTCGTTTATATACTATAAAAATGAAAACGAAAAAAAAAATTAAAAAAAAATCAGTTTTTTATGCATAGAATTGTTGGTTGATTTAAAAAATGTAAAAAATTACAGTGTGTACATTTATTGAAATTTACATTTATTATTTCACTGGACTATCCTTGTTTAAAATTAAACAAGAACTAAATATATAAAAAAACAAATAAAAATCAATTTTCTCAAAAACCAAGGATTTCTCCAAACAATGTTTGGAAAAAAAAACGGAGGTGGCAAACACACATTTACACACCGATGCGGTCATATGATATACAATGTCAATGTCTAATCGAAAATTAAACGTGCTGTACATGATTTATAATATAAAATTATACCGATTTATTATTTTTCCTACATTAGTATACTTATTACTTATAACTACGTAATTAAGCTTAATTGGAAACGGGGAACACCTTGATAAAAAAATCTCAGATATAGGCTTTATCGGTTCCGTACCTGCATAGCTACAGGCGGGGTTTCCATGAAAATAAAGTAACTTCTTAACTTGCTTTTATTCAATTTTTTTCAATAAAAGATTTTCAAAAATTGGCTATGTGATTGAGTTGCACCTGTGAGTATAAAACATATCAAAAGTTTGTCCAATTTCACCAAATTCCAGTGACACACTCAGAGGGATTGCGGGCTATAGCCTAAGGACACTAGAAAATCAATCTAGTGTCCTTACTGTAGCTCCCAAGCCATCTAACAATGTTTTTTTTTTTAATTCAATTTTAGCTACTTATTTTAGATGTATATTTTTGTTTTTGTATTGGTTCAGCCCCCTCCCCAAGAAAAATCCTGGGTGGATCACTGCCGTCCATTTGAATCCAAATGGGCTCTTTAAAAGTCATCTTAAGTGTAATATCATTAGCTGGGTTTCCACAGATCACGAAAAAACCGGAAGAAGTTTGGGAACTAAAAAGGGTTATCTGGAAAACCTGAAAAGTGCTACTTTTCCGGGAAAAGTCAGAGTTTTGTGATAAAAGCAATATAAAATTTTAATATTTCCAATCCACGGTTTGCTATTTAAACCTTATTTGTTGAAAATATTTTGCCTGCGGTGCCTACATTATACTTCTTTTTTTGCCATACAAGTTTATTTTTGCAATATTTTGTAATATTTTATACCTACGAAATTGTTATTAGCTATAAATCTGTAGAAAACAAGCAAAAAAAATTATATTTTTGCAAATTCTTTTATGTACTAATTAAAATTTTCGTATGTGGCCCAAATGTTGTGCTTTTTTTACAAATGCATGTATTTGTTTTTTTTTTCAATTTCCCAAGGCCTAATTTGTTTAATAACTTACTTTTATCTACTTTTTTGCATATAAGTTAAAAAAAATTCTCCTGCGACGCTTATTTAATTTTTTTTTATGAATTCATCTATTATTTTTTATTTGCAAAGACTTAATTTGTTTAAAAACTACATTTTTGTATATTCTTTTAAAGTTTTTTGCCTGTGGCGCTAATATTGTGCTTGTTTTACAAGTTCATATATATTTTTTTCGATTTGAGAAGGCTTCATTTGTTTAAAGTGAACTTTCCGCGTTTTGCATATTATTGTAAAAATTTTCGCCGGCTCTATTACTAAGCTGAGCTAAGCTATCTTATATTCAACTTTTTATGATATATTTTTTGTTTGACTAGTCGGGGAATTTGATGATTTTGGTCAGGTAAAATCTGAAAAAGAAAAGAATTTAAAAGTTAAATAATTGTGGGAACCCTGTTATGTAAAATCCCCTGAAAAAAAAAAAATATATATATATATATATTGCGACTTTTTTTTAAATGAGTATATTTTGAGATTAAGCCCATATCCAGATATCTAGATATTTATGTTGGGTTGGGTTAAAATTACACATACCGGGTAAGTTTTATTTATGTCCACCCTCAAAATTAAGTTTAATAATAAATTTTGGCGATTTATATAATTTTACATTGGCTATAAAATAGCTGATTTAATTTTTTTATTTCACAGCCGAAAATTCTATAAAAAACATTTTTTTTTCGTTTTCGTTTTTATCGTATAAAAACGAGATTTACATAATTTACCTTGTTTTTACTTAACCCTTACCCTCCCGAGACTAAACTAATGATAATTTTTCGATTTAATTGTGTTTTTTTTTTATATTTGCTATGCCTAAAAAAAGAAAAAAATAATGAAAAATAAAACAATTTTTTTTTTAGTTTTTCCTCGAGTTTTTGTTTCCTTAGAGTTTCAGGAGAGCTGTATTATACTGAATTAAATTTGCATATTTGTTTGCATACATAGAAAGTCTATAAAAGTATTTTGGATTAAAATTGCATTTAAGAAAAAATAAAGAAGTAAAGTCACAATTGTGATACCCCGGAGGGTAAGGGTTACGCTTAAAAAAATATATAAAACTAATATTAAAATTTGATCAGTGACAGCAAAATAGAGTTAAAAAAAGTATTTATTCTCTGAACTCCTATTTTTTAATGCCCATGTAAACTTTATTTGTAGAGTATTTTCCGCTAATTTTCTTATGTCAAATTTATGATGTACTTTGAAGATTAAGTAAGTAAAAAGAAGGTAAATTATGTGTATCTCGTTTTTATACGATAAAACGAAAACGAAAAAAAAAATGTAAAAAAAACAATCAGGTTTGGACTTTTATAGAATTTTCGACTGAAAAAAAATATAAAAAAGTACAGGGTGTTCCATTTAACGAAACACATTTATGCCACTTTCGACGAAACCGGAAGTGAAACAACAAAATTTAATCCGCCATTTTATAGCCAATGTAAAATTATATAAATCAGCAAAGTTTCGTTTTTATTGAATGAAGATTATTCTTAATTTTTCGGGTGGACATAAAAAAACTCACCCGGTATGTGTAATTTTAACCCCTCCCCCTCCAACTATTCCCAACATAAAAGCTTAAAATACAACCCTGAGTTGTAAACCGCCTACTTAAAAGATGGAAAAAAATTCAGAAAAAATAAGGGATCATTCTTTAAATACGTACTGCTCGTTAAACTTAGGATAAGACGTGGAAATGTAAGACAAAGCATTCGAAGAAAAAAAGTTAGGCGATACGCGGTCCTCTAACAACTGGTGAATTCAACCGCATGGTTTGGGGTGCGTGTTCATATTTAATAACTTAAGTCTCACGCTAAGTTTGACAATCTGTAACTTAAAATACGTTACTTAAAATATTGCATTTTTGACTGCCCCTTTTCCCATGTAACGATGAGAGTCACCCCCTCTACAAATACGTAACACAATAAATCACCAAAGTTTCGTTTTTATCGAATGAAGATTAATCTTAATTTTTCGGGTGGACATAATTAAAACTTACCCGGTATTTGTAATTTTAACCCCCCCTCTCCAACTATTTCCAACATAAAAGCTTAAAATACAACCGCCTACTTAAAGATGAAAAAAATCAGAAAAAATAAGGGGCCATTCTTTAAGTAGGGAACTTAAAATATTACATTTTTGACTGCGGCCTCCCCCCATGTAACGCTGAGAGTTACCCCCTTTACAAATACGTAACGCTAACAGTCAAGTAAAGTAAAAAAATAACCCTTTTCTTTAAAAAGAATAAGGATCGTTACGTAACGCTAGATTAGTCCTACCCCCTCGTAATGAATTGTAACTTTAAGCCTACCTGTTAAGTATGTTAATTATGAACCCTAATACAAAATACCTAAAAACACAAGAAGGGTGAGTTTGTGGCAAATAAATATTTTCTGTCGCATAATTTCCCCTATTTTTATTTTGACACATAAAGGGAGGGGTTTAATTTTAAAATATGCTCTTTTAATAGAAACCTACATTTTCCATTTTGTCCAACTGTCCGAGAAAACTATGTCCAAAAAAGTGTGGGGCACGCTGTGTATATGCCATATAAAATAAATTGATATAAATATATTACTATTATTGTAATAATAATTATTATTATTAACTAGTTAATTAGAAACAAATTAAATAAGTTCCCTTTCAAAGTGTTTTATAAAAATAATACTTTATATTTTAACTTCGGAAATGCGTCTTTATTTTGATAAATTATTTATTTATTATATATTTTAAGCCTTACCTTTATTATAAGGTCCAAAGACCAAATTTGAGCCCCATCCAAACAGGGCCCTCGTTTGTGCAATAATCTAGACTTGGTAACTTTAAATTATGCCTCTATATGTTATGGGGATAAATTGCAATTTATATGTAAATCTATCAACGAACTAACAACTTTTTCTAGAGAGAATACGCATACCGTTAATATAAAGTATCGCCAACATCTCGGTTTGTTTGTAAACAAATAGTAGGTATATTCAGGCCTGAACAATAACAATTACCAGTAACTGTTATTGTTGTCTCTGTTAGAACAAAGCTGTGCGAGTAAAACGGAGAAATGTATATGTTGGCTACGTTTTTTTCAGTTTTTACAAATGAAATGCCTATTCTAGAGAGAAGAGTTTTTAGTTCGTTGAAATCAACGAATCAACGAACTAATAACTCTTTTCTCTAGAATACGCATACCGTTAATATAAATTATCGCCAACATTTCGGTTTGTTTGTAAACAAATAGTAGGTTTTTTCAGGCCTGAACAATAACAATTACCAGTAACTGTTATTGTTGTCTCTGTAAGAACAAAGCTGTGCGAGTAAGACAGACAAATGTATATGTTGGCTACGTTTTTTTCAGTTTTTACAAATGAAATGCCTATTCTAGAGAGAAGAGTTATTAGTTCGTTGAAATCTATGTAAATCTATACCCATTTTTTAATTAATATTGTAGAAATATATTATCAATGAAAGTTATTATAAAAGTTTCGATTCTTTGTATTGCGAAAAAATAGAATTAAATTTATAATTAGTAATTTTATTGCACTTCCCAGATAGCATTTTACCAAACAGTGTTATAAATCCAGATTTATTTTGATAGCGGATAAGGCTTATTTTTAAGATATATGTATATCGCATATGCGTTAATAATCGAGTTTTCTTTTTATGTAGCCAAACTTATTGTAATGGTTTAATAAAATGTATCATACTTTTTAATACTTATTTACGTTTCCAGAGAAGTCCAGAAAATAATACCTTACACTCAGGGGTGCTCCATGGGGGGGGGGGGGGGGTGGCCGCCTGGTCAGGAAAATGTATGCATCTATAGCGTTTTCTGTGATCCTGTTACCAAATTTAAAATATTCTTATTGAAAATCGTGGAAATCGGCGTTGAAATTGATGGAAATCGGTTTGGCATCACCGCAAAATCGATGTATCAAAAGATTTGCTAAAACTTCGCGAAAGCTTCGTCAGAGCTTTGTTTTTTTTACGCATCTTTGACGAAGCTTTCACGAAGCTTTGACAAAGCGTAGTTTCTTCAGGGAATATCTTTGCTTACTTTAAAATCTCTATTTATTAATGGAAGTCTGCGAGACTCGACCTCAGTAGTTAAGCACAAAATCTTTACGTTAGTAGCTAAGGCTTAATGGGAATTCCCAAAATAAGTTTATTTTATGATTGCTGAAATCGTATTCAAGCCCGGCGCAAAACAAAAATTTTGAATGGTTGAAACCCTGATTTGAAGCCCCCTCCCACAATTAGAAGCCCGCTGGAAGAAAATTGACAACAAAAAACCCATCACGTCTAATGAATCAAGCCCTGAGATACGGCGCCCCTGACAAAATTTAGACGCCCCCTGCCAATAACTAACCCAGCAAACGCATCATCGTTGGCCGATGATCGGATAAACGTAGGCAACTGATGATCGGCTAGGTAACGTCGGCAAAACGCAGGACCAACGTAGAATTTTTTAATGATCGTTTTCAGTGGTAACGCCGACGGTCGGTTAAACGTCGGTAAATGATCATCGCCAGATGACAAAGCGTAGGACCGACGTAGAATTTTTGGTTACAACATCAGGCCGACGTCGCTTGATGGTCGGATAATCAATCTCCCGAGGTTTCCTATCAATTTAGGTCTGACGTCTGTTTCCAACATCGGACCGATTAAGAATTCGTCGGCATACGATGGTCGGTCATAAGTCGGCCGACGTATTAATGTCGGCTGGGAAACGACTAAAAAAAAAATTATTACCTCTCTAAAAACAAGCGACCACAAACCAGTTTGGCGGTCAGTTGAGCAATTAAATAACCTCATTACTCCAAAAACCGACCCAAGCAAGTGTCAATTTGGCGCACCTCGACAGCGAGCCCTGCCCCGCTCCCCGGCTCTGATTATATTGCACAAAATATATCAACATATATGTTGTTTATATATTTTGATATTGCATTAAAATATCTGTGTTTGGTTATCTGACTACACATTAGGTTGGAAAAAAAATCCCTGGGCCTTGCCTACACTTTAAAGTAAAAAATATCGAATATATAGTCGTGTTACTTTCTCATCCTCCTATTTCCAAAATATCGATTTTCGATTTTTACATTTTGTTTAACCTCGTATTAATCTACTTAATTAAGCATCCCCTAAGTCCAGGACTTTTTGTGTAGGCTAGTAGTGGAGGGAACCACCGGCTTTAATTGACTCTCGAATCAATTTATAGGGAGTGTCCGCTTCACTTACGCCTTCGCCAAATTTCCATTATTAATTAACTGAAAAAGGCAAATCGGCGCCGGTGAGAATCGAACTCACGCTATTTTGGGTAGTAAACTCGTCAAGTACGACGCGGTAGTCCACTACACCAATCCTCCCATTGCAAAAAACAAGTACATAACTTATAACTTATACAAAGTTATACAAACCAGAGTTTTAATGTTGTTTTAATAAGTTTATGATAATTTCACTAAAGTATTCTTGGTTATAAGTTGCGTTGTATTAATTGGAGTTTGTATAAGTCATCAATACACAATTAAAAAGTGTAAGTTCTAAAGGGTCTATGTGCCAAAAATAATTTATCGATATAGGTAAGCTTCATAGTATAATTGCGCATGATATATGTTTCACTCAAAATATTATATTTTGGCACAGAGATCCTTATAACTTACAGAACCATAGTTTTTGGAGATACGAGGATGAAAAAGTAATACGAAGATATGCCAAAAGAGCTTATGTTTTTATAGGAAATATATATCAGGTAAATATATATACCTGATAACTCGTTCAAAATTTAATGGTGTGACTTTTGCTTATCAGATAGATAACAGCGTAAATTTTTCATTTTTCTCTCCAGCTTAATCCTGATTATGTTCCCACCATTGATCTCTTGAATTACACGAAATAAATTTAGTCATACATATACAACAATTTTGTTGTATGATATTAATGATACGATAGAAACCGTAAAAAAGTATGTTATAATATAAATATCTGTGATAATGTAAATAATTTGTGATCTAATGACCAATCAAACGTGCGAATTGTCTACAAATCAAACTGTTACCGAATTTGACGAATTTCACTTGGAAGATGAATTTGAAAAGAAAGAAAACCCGACTCTGCCAGTACTGCCAGGAAGTAGTTCGTTAAGTTTTAGTCATGCCCATATCAACATGGAACAGTCAAGTGGCATTTTTGGAAACGTTGTTCAATATATGGGACCAGTAACTATTTACCAAAACGAAATTGAGTATAAAAATGAAACACCTAATGAAGATGAGAAAGAAACAAAGAAAATGGAGTCAAATTGCAATGGTATGGATATAGACTATGTTTACACGAGACCTAAGTACATAAGTTATTATAACAAGCCGTGAAGATATGTAATGCTACGCATTCCATTATATATTATTCAAGGCAAATAGTATATTGCATTTCCCAAACACTTAAAAATGAATAATTTTCAAAAAAATAACAAAAAAAATACATTTTTTATAAAGATCTTTTTTGAAAAACGATACATTATTGAAAAAAAAATTCTATTTCATTATAATAAAAGTAATTTTTTCTAAAAAAAATACGTTAATGGGAAATTTCTTTCAGCATTTTTCGATTTTTTTTAAAAGTTTAACCCCCCATAACTTTTTTTTTTTGTTATTTGGGGGATTACTTTCAAAAACAATAGGGATTTGGGGGATTACTTTCAAAAACAATAGGGATCTTCACCTCATAGAACTTTATTTTTCCTGAAAATTTTAATACGATCGGTTTGTTCGTTCTTGAGTTATCGTGTCTACAAAAATCGTGACATCAGACGGACGGACGGACGGACAGACGGACATTTGAAAAGAAAACTTGCTTATTTTTTCACGAAACAAACTTGTATCCAAGAATTTTTTGTCTAGGACGATTTTTGTTTTTTTTTTGAAAATTCGAAACTACCGTATAATATTATTCTAGCGCTGGAGCTGTGAATAATATAACAAGCCGTAAAGATATTTAATGCTACGCATGCTATTATAACAAAAAAAATACATTTTTTTTAAAAAGATCTTTTTTGAAAAACGAAAAATTATTGAAAAAAAAAATAAAATAAAAAAAACTTTTTTCAATTCAATATTTTTCAATTTTTTTTACTAAATTTTCTTTTTGCGAAAAACTTTCAAAAACAACCCCCAACTTTTCAGTTATAAGTCTCTTAAAAAAAACGTTCATAAAGGTCGATTTTTAATGTTGAAAATTTTGGTGTAAAAAGAAATTTCACCCGCTTGCACCGTCCCATCACAACTTTTTTTTTTTCAAATAGCAACCTACCCCATATGACACATCGTTGAAAAGGTTATTTAATAGGCTTTCTAACGGTGTATGATAAATTTATAAGGCTTAAGCCTTATTTGAAAATGGCTTATAAAATAATGGGTGGCTATTTTGAAAAAAAATTGGTTTGGTGGGTGAAAATTATGATAACATTTGGTGTAAACCAAAATTTTCAAAATTAAAATCGACCTATCTGAGCATTTTTTTTAACTTCCCAGTTACAAGTTAAAGAAAAAATGGTCAGACAGGTCGATGTATCACAAGGGATAGGTTGCTATTAAAGAAAAAGTTGTGATGGGAGTGTACAAGGGGGTGGAAACTTTGATAACTTTTTTTAACCAAAATTTTCAAAATTAAAAATAAAAATCGCCCTGTCCGAGCGTTTCTTTATAAGATTTATAATTGAAAAGTTAAGGGTGATTCCAGACTTAATGCACGCACTGTAGAATACTCGTAGCTTATACCAATATAAGAGAGGCAGGTCCGGATATTGTGATACCTCCAAAGTTTTACCATTTGGGATCATTAGGCAAATTTTAAATCTCTTATCTCTTAGCACGCAAAACGTGCAAAAATGTCTCCTCTTTTTTAAAACCCAAGTGGAAAAATTCGTAAAAAAATCGTGGAATTCATTAAAATTTTTATCTGCAGTGCAAGCTAGCTCTAAAGCTTCTTTTTATTTTTGTGAAATTTAAAATTATTAGAAAATTAAAATAGTATATTAAAGCAAAAATTTTAACCTGCTGTGTTTTACCTAATCTAGGGTTTTCTTACGTTTTTTTTTCAAGATCGTAAAACCAACAATTCAAATAAAAAATCGTAAAAATTGCTTTAAACACAATTCATAAAAAATATTACCTTTGGCGCTAACTTAGTAGGTGCCTTGGGACTTTTTATTTTTATTAAAATCGTAAAGTTTAATAGTGAAATGAGTTAAAAAAAATTGTCTGCGGCGCTATATAGAGATCTCTATATAGCGCCGCGACCTCGAGGTCAATACACCTTTTTGGTATTTTTTTTAAAATATTAAAACAGTTTAAAACTAAACAGATAATAAAATTTCTTTATTTTTCTCCTGCGACGTTAGATCTTTCTTACATTTTATTTGAGATGTAAAACTTAAGCGTGAAATACGTTAAAATTTTTGTCTTCGGCGATAGAGATTTTTTGAGTTTCTGTAAAATTTAAACAGTTTTAAAATTAAAATATACTATCCAATTTGTAAAATATTTACCTGCGGCGCTAAAGCTTACGTTTTTATTTATTTTTTACATATAAGATCGCATAATTTAGGAGTGAAATTAGTAAAATTTTCACCTGCGGCAACTTCAGACCCTCCACGTGTTTAGCTACACTGCCCTCCTAAAGAGGAACGTGACAAGTATAGCTTGTTTACCAGGGTGAGTAGATTACCATTCTATTTTTTCAGAATTAAAAAAAAATAGAGCCATTTTTGTAAAAAGAATCGTTTTTCCAGATTTAATTTTTTTATGGCCCATTAGAAATAAATAAAAAGGGGTTTGCACAGGATTGTGATCCAGGATAAATAGGGAAGAACCCCAATTTTTTTCAAAAATTTTCATCAAAAACGGCCTTTTTGTGACCTTAAAAAGTCAAAATTTTGATGTTATACCAAATTAGGTTAGCAGAAATAGCACTTTGTTTTATTTTTTATGCAAAAAGGGGTTTTAAGGTAGTAAAGAAATTAAATTAGAATGATTTAAAATAAGTCGGCCATGTTGTGACCTTAAGAGTTTAACATTTTATTATTATTTTTTTAATTTTAAGTGCCATAAATGGCCCTTACCTAACCAAGCTATTAGTGAGAGTGAAGTTGTTTTACTCGTGAGTGTAGTTGGTTAAAGACTTTTATCCAATACATACAGATAATGAGACAATTACCAGCTTTATTTTAAATAGATAAACTCAATAATAACCCCCGCGTGGCTTTTACTTTATTGAGTGGAGAATTATGTATTTTACCCACTCAACTGTCACTTGTCAAATTATTTTCTTGTAAATGTCATTAAAATTTTTAATAAAAATATGAATTCCTAAGCTATTTATTGGATAAAACCTTGTATGGCACTCATGGGTAAACCGATATTGCCCTCTCGAAAATTAACTTGGTTGGCTGACGCCTTAATTTTCTCATGGGCAATATCTTACTTTACCCACTAGTACCATAAATAACTATTTTTTATAAGTTTCTTTAAGCAAGCGGGCTAGCTTATGAGTGATGACTTTTATTTTATTATTTTTGACGCGTAAATGTAACTTTTTCCTACTGTTTATTCCAGAAAAAAGGGACGATAAGTCTTGAAAAAATATGGTCCTGCTACAAAAATTAAAAAATATATATTTTTAGTAGGTATACCTTAATGTTTCTAACACTGCTTTTTCACCAAACTAATGCATCAGTCCCCCAAGAGTAATCTGGCATACGCCTAAATATTGATGTTTACATTAACATTTGGAAACTTAGACATTTGTGGTAGTGGGAGCTAAAATAAAAGTCTTCGCTCATAAAATTGCAAAAATTGTTAATTACACAAGTCTCCAAAAAAGATTCTCTGTCCTAAGGTTCTAACCCATCATTTCCTAGGTTTTTTGATGGCTGAAACCGATTTCACCATGAAAAAAATATTCATCTCGCCGTTTCAATAATTATATACTTTATACGATTTGTAAAAAAAAACTGCGCGATGAATCTTTTTTTTAATGGTGAAATCGGTTTCAGCGCATCAGAAAACATAGGAAATGATGGGTTAAGGTTCTAATCCATCATTTCAGAGATTTTTTTTTTGTAGACTTGTGTTATTAATAATAAAATATCTATTTTTATTTTCAGATGAGTCAACAGATTCTAAAAAAGAAAACCACAGGAGTGTAACATGTTTCTTATGCAGTAAACAATATCTGAAATATCTTAAATATCCTTGGTTTGGCATTATATTTCTAATAGTAAGCTTAGGAATGGTATCATCTATTTTTTTGGCAAACAAGGAACTTACAAAAGAATCCCAAACTTACCTAGTACCTTTACCAGATAACAGCCACTTTAATGACGTTATCCAAAGAAATATCACCCAGCTACTGCCTCTGAACCATCCCACGAAACTGGTAGTGATTAAGCATACAGTTTCTGGGTTTGAAACAACTTTGCAAGGCTGCAAAAATACTGTGGCGAACATCCAAGCTGGCCACATAGAACAATTTGGTGAAATTGCCTTTAATTTTCTCATCTGCGGAGATGGTAATGTGTACGTAGGAAGAGGCTGGGATTACCAAAATGTACAAGAAATTGACAGCATAGATGCTGCATTTATTGGTGATTTTAGGAGAGACATTGTTACGAAACCCATGATAGTTGCTTTGGACAATTTGCTATTAACTGGAGTAAATACAGAAAAGTTGGATAAAGATTATATTTTGGTGGCTCATAATCAAACGGCCGATACGGTTAGCCCTGGTGCCAACCTTTTCAAATTAATTCAAAACTGGCCACATTATCAAAATGGATGGTATGGTAATAAACGGATATAACATATAGAATATATACGAAATATACTCAAGTATGACCACAGAAAAAACTACTCTAAAATACCTTTATTATGCAGTTTATATTATTACATAATATACTAGCTGTGTACCCCGATCTTCGTACGGGATCGCTTATATAGTGCTATAAAATTGATTATCATCGATAAATCTGGCCCATGTTGTCTGAGATGGTATACCACGGTAATCTAGAAGGACAAACGTATAATAACACAAATTACTATTTACGTATTATATGTAAATTGTGCACATATACTAAAAAATATTGAACGATTATATCGTCGGCTTACAAGTAAAAGGCACTAAGTCACTTTTTTGCAAAAATGGGATTTTTAGGGTACTGTAATTAATTTTTGATGATCTATGTACAGGTAAACCGAACTAACTTCTAGGTGGACTGCCAAGAGAGTTCCCACTATACAAAACGCACCAGTTTGATTTTGAATAAAATTTTATCTGGCAATAGGCACTAAGTCACTTAGTGCACTTAGTGCGTTTTACTTGTAGATTATTTCAAATGTTTCTGCACTAAGCGACTGAGTGTTTGTTTGGCGAAACGTGCATTTTTGTAACAATTATTACAAAAATTAAAAAACAACAGTGAAAGTTAAATTTGTCAATATCTCAAAACCATGTTTTTGGACTTAGTGCTCTTTACTTGTAAGCCGACGATATATTAACGACATTTTTAATTTAAAAAAATGTTGTTATATATATATGTATAATGAACATACAAGATATCACAAAATAAAAAAAAAACAAAATATTTTGGATTATTACCAAATAATTTGAAATTGATATATATTTTATTTAAAAGACTGGAAAAATATTTGATTTAATTTTTTCTTCTTTCCTAGGTTTGCTGATATATAGAGAGCGGTCCAAAAGTCACCTCCCCCTCTTAACTTTTAAACAAGTTGAAATATTTACTTCAAATTTAGAACTCTTAAATAAGACCACTTAATCTATCTTTTAGCATATATGAGGAGCTCATTTTCAAAACACAACAAGTCGAAAAAGTTAGGAAATGGACTTGTATTTTGAAAATAGGCTCCTCATATTTTGATACTTTCAGCTCTTAAAATGTGGGCATAGGGGATATTTCTTTTAAATGGAAAGGGGGGTCGTGTGATACATCGGAGTTGTTGTATTTTGAAAATAAGCTTATTTAATTAATTGTATTTTATTTTCAAAACGAATCAAGTCCAAAAAGTTAAGAAATTGAGTTGTATTTTGAAAATAAGCTCCTTATGTTTTGATACTTTCAACACTTAAAATGTGGGCATGGGGGACATTTTTTTAAATGGAAAGGGGGGTCGTGCGCTCATCATTTTAAAGCAAATAAAATTCTCTATTCTTTATATTTTTTTATTTTTTAAACAACTTTTTTAAGGTTTTGATTTTTCAATTTTTTGCCCTAAAAATTCGATTTTTAAAGTTTTTTTTGTAAATTTTTATTCATGTCAATTAAAATAGTTTAAAAGTATAATTTACGTTTTTTCGTCATGAAATTAGTAATTTTTAAAAAATTGTTTAATTTTTTTAGAGAAAAATGATAAAAATGCCCATTCTCAACCCTATTTTAAACCCAAAATAAAAAGTTTAAAAAATTAAAAAATATATAGTTAAATGAAAAATTTCACAAGCTTTAAAATGATGTATCACACAACCCAACTTTCTATTTAAAAAAATGTCCCCATGCCCCCTACCCACATTTTAAAAGCTGAAAGTATCAAATATATGCTAAAAGATAGTTTAAGTTGTTTTATTTAAGAGTTCTAAATTTGAAGTCGATATCTCAACTCATTCAAAAGTTAAGAGGGGGTGGGTGACTTTTGGACCGCTCTGTATAATACTTTACGGCCTCCCTGTGAAAAAGTACTGGCTAATTCTTATACAGACCTTATAAGATCTTATAGGATTATATATGACCAATAAGAACTTAAAAGAACATAAATTAAGATTTAATAAGATTTATTAAGAAAATTTTCATAAAAGAAAATTCTTGTAGATTACTGTAAGATTAAATACGAAAATATACTTAACTTCCAAAGGGTAGTTTTTAATAAGAAAATACTAATTAGAATGTAGATTTATTAAGCAAATTAGTATAAATTTAAATAGCAGGTTTTAAAGAGAAAATTCTAATGAAGTACTAATAACATATAAACAGAATGGAGATTTCTCCCGTTCGATTAGACAGGGACAAAAGTTCTACCCAAAAAGGATAGAATACATACATACACTCCCACTTCCACCCAACCAAACAAATTCTGTATTTGTTCTTTGTTGAACAAATACAATATTTACTTGGCCGGGCGAAAAGTGTAAATATATTAAAGAAATTACTGGCGCCATCTAAATTTTAGTAGAATTATCTTATTCTACAGATTCACATTAGCTACGTTCGTTATGCCGGTCACTGCTACACTTTCCGGCCAACCAAATAAATACTGTATTTGTTGTATGAAAAACAAATACAGTATTTATTTGGTTGGCTGGAAAGTGTAGCACAAATGAGATAGAGATAGGGTAGACGTCTTTTGTTTCATAATTCTAGTTGTAGAGAGCTCCATTAAATTGAATTAAATGTTCATATTAACATAATTACAGAGTTTTAGGTAAAAATTGTTATTAAAGTCCTAACAGATTTAATAAGAATATTATTTAAAGTGTAGGAAGACCTTTAAAAGATTTAAACAGAATATTCATATGTATTTAATGTGTAGGTATTAAGCGAAAATTCTGTGGTGAATCATTTTGTTTAACCTCGTACTATTCTACTTAATTAAGCATCCCCTAAGTCCAGGACTTGTTTGGGCTAGTAGTAGAGGAAACCACCGGCTTTAATTGACTTTCGAACCAATTTATAGGGAGTGTCCGCTTCACTTACGCCTTCTCCAAATTTCAATTATTAATTAACTGAAAAAGGCAAATCGGCGCCGGTGAGAATCGAACTCACGCTATTTGTGTAGTAAAATCGCCAAGTACGACGCGGCAGTCCACTACACCAATCCTCCCAGAATAAGAATATGTTATTGAGAATGCGAATAAGAAAACTCTATTTAGATAAACTGTCAAAGTAAAATTATTTTAGAAAAAAATAATTTAATAATTTTCTGGAATGTATTCACACATGGTGAAGAAAGTGCATGGAATGAACGGTATAAAACATAGAACGGAGGAACATATTTTTTAAAATATTGGAATGGAATGAAATAGTATGTAGCACTAAATTTTTTTGTAATTTAACCAGTCTATTATGGTATAAAACACCTTCGAGGTCCCAGAATGACAATAAACAAATAAATAAATAAAAGATTTAATGAGAAAATTGATATTAAATTTAAATACCAGGTTGAAAAAGAAAATTCTAACGCAGTCCAATAAGATTTAAACAGCAGATTCATCTTGACTTAATTACAGTTTTAAGTCGAAAATTCCTATGCTAGGTGGCGCCACATGTTATTTCCTACCAGTAACAAAACTTTTAAAATGAATAAAGTCGAGTTCCTGAAATACTGTAGTTATAACTTACTAGTCAGCTAATTCGGTAAACATTATCGGATTGGTATAGATCAAGATATCTGGAGAGTTTAGCCTAGAGGAACTAGTTCCTCCAGTCATCTTGGGGAACATTCCCACTGGGAACCAGGCCCGCACTGTCTCCTTGGGGGCCTTCGGTTAGAGACTGAAGAGGGGCCCCCTTACGAAGAGGGGGTCCGGGGCACAGTAGTCCCAGAAAAAAGGTGACAAAATTCTGATTATTTTTCATAGTGCTATTTTTTGCACCGTTGATTACGAAAAAAATAAATAAAAAATTCACAAAAATGCAAGAAACTCTCGCACCGCAAGCAGAAATTTTTAAAAATTTTTTGTTCAAGTTTGAGACTTAATTAAAAAGAGAAAGAAAGAAAGCCCTACCACTGCCGGCGAAAATGTTTACAAAGTTGATAGCCTTCTTTAATTTTTAAACACTTTTAAAATTCTAAATTTCAAAAAAATGCAAGAAACTTTTTATGAATTTCACGTTTAAATTCTACAATTTTAAATAAAAAAAAGTATGAAAGCCCCAGCGCCGCAGGCGAAATTTTTTACGACTTTTACTTAAGTTCTACAATTATAAATATATTTATTATTCTATAGAGAAAAACGTAAGAAAGCTTAGTGCCACATGCGAAAATTTTTTAAAAGCTTAATGGTCTAGCTATTTCACTTTTTACAGTTGTATTATTCTAATCTTCACAAAAAATGCAAGAAAGCTCCAGCGCCGCAGGAGAAATTTTTTACGAATTTCACGCATAAGTTTTGCAATCTTAAATTAAAAACGTAAGAAAGCCCTAGCGCCACAGACAACTTTTTTTACAAACTTTTATTTTAATATTTTAAAACAGTTTTATAATTCCAAATTACACCAAAATGTAAGAAAAATCTAGCGCCGCAGGCCAATTTTTTTATGAATTTAAAGGTCTTTGGTCCACTTGAGCACGCAGTATACAAATTACCTCACAAAATACAAAATTTAATAAATAAAATAAAAAAGTAATTAAACAGCGTTGCCGCTTTGTGGCCGCTTATATCCTCAAAGACACGTACAAATTATGTAAAACACAAATGCACTAATTGTAGTGTGGTTAAAAAATACATGAATAATAGAAAATATAAATCACTTTTTTTGGAGCCCCTTCGGGACCCCTTGAGCCGGGGGCCCTCGGCAATAGCCAACTAGTCGACCTGGCCAGTCCGGGCCTGCTGGGAATATTCCCAATTCCGGTTTTCTCACTTACCGTTTCTTCTCTTCCGGTTTCTTCTTTGAAAATGGAGGAACTCCGAGGAACTCTGAAGAACTCTGGAGGAACTTTTGTACAAATTTCAGACGCGGTTAGAAACAATTATTATTTATTACCCATGCGGATTAACGTTTTTATTTTCAAACTAGATGAGCCGTTACAAACACCTTAGCAAAACATCCTACCTTTGGGCGCCACCTTTTTTTTGCATTGCAGGGGCGCCATGTTTGGTAGAAACCATCAGGGACAAAGCATTTTTCTGAAAGTAAATTTTGGGATGTCAATGTTTGTTTTTTTGGTAGAAACCGTCATCAGGGACAAAGTTTTTTTTCTTGAAGGTAAATTTGGGGCGCCCTTTTTTATTTGAAGGGGCGCCACGTTTGGTTGTAACCATCAGGGACAAAGCTTTTCTTAGGAAGGTATTGTAACGACATAAATCGTCACTTTGTAATATAGCAAGGGTTAATTAAACTATACGTTTACTTACGTTATAATTTATGTTTATTTTGTATATAAATAGTTACGTACGTACAGAACTATTTTGTATCTGGGACTATTTTGTAGCAGGAACTGAATTCTAACCATATGAGTCGCTATTCCATAGTTCTACCTGAAAATAACATAAAGAAAACATAATTAGAATATGATTTTTAATAATAAAGAATCATATGACTTATTTCTCTATAGTGCATTTGTCTATGGACTTACCTGGTTTTTATATGTTTCAGAGTCTATTGAGGGTTGGATTTCACTGGCTTTCATCTGTAGCTTGTTTCTCCTGGAAAGTTTCGTATGACTTATTTCTTCGGGATAATCCAGAATTTGTTGAAAATAGTTTGCTGGAACTGCTCACTTAGATTCAGTATTTTGTTTATACTTAGTTCACAGGACACTTAGTATTCTGTTCGTATTTTTATTAGTTTTGCTGATAAACAATAAGTATTGTTTATATTTGTTTCTTAGAGTAATATTTTGAGGTTAGATATCACTAATACGGATTTATTAGGAAACATTCTTTTAATTAGTTATTATTTTTGGTGTCGTTTCAGTTACCTTTATTAGGAATCCTATACGGTAAAACTGTAGTTGATAATGACTTACATAGATGTCGCTAATAGTTCAGAAATAGGATTTTATTTACCTGAAGGGTTCATACCGGTTGATAAGGTCGATTTTCGCTCTTTCTTGATGAACTCTGTACAATGGTGGTCTCATTTTGAGGAGTGTTTATTTTCTGTAATCATCGAAGTAATCCTTCATGTATTTTTATTTAAAGTTAGTGAAAATGAATATTTAAACAATGCGGAAGATATTGTAACGGTTATTTTATACAATTACGCATTTATAATGTTTCGATGGACATCGAAGACTTAGAATGAGACGTAAGTTAAGTTTTTCTGTTTCTTAGAATATTTCTGAGATATAATTATTGTTTTAGCACCATTAATTAAGCACCATAAAGCACCATTATTACTACATTAATTAAGCACCATAAAGCACCATTATTACTACATTAATTAAGCACAATCACTAGACCATTAATTACTCACCATTTCTATACCATTAATATGGAATTACATTAATTTAAGTTGAAGTTTATTTTGGTATATTTGATATACAAGTTCTCCGCATGGAGTGATGTTCTGTTGGAACATGGTTCTGTAATTTTTGGCATAGATAAATTCTATGTAACCGTCTAGCAGACAATTTTATATTGGACATAATTTTCAAAAGCATATTTAATCCCGGACAACATTTTCAATCGTACATTTTATCCTGGAAGATAATTTTTCCAAAGTAGATGAGACAGCCTATATTTTTTTTTCTTTCATTTGAGAAATGAATTCATCAGCATAGGGGAGACTTGCACAGATGGAGACGATGGAATTCATACCTCATGGATTTTGCAGAAACCAGCTAAGTACTCATTCTGAAAACTTTTGAAAGCAATATTTCATATTTTTAAATTCTTTTATTTCAATATTCTTATAACTGTAAACTTTATCAGATCTGATATAGTATTGTTTAATACTATATGCCCTTCTGGCTTTTGTTCATTTTTAGGTACTTATTTTTTTAAACATTTAATCTCATTTATTAATTATTAAATATCATACTTTTGATTAAATGATTTCTAATTTAAGCATGACTTTTATACACTGCAAGAAATGATTGTGGTTTACATACATTTCTTGGTGCTTGCTGAACTTCATGTTTTCTTTATACATTTAAGTCGAATGATTTCTGAATTTAGTAATTTTTATTAAGATTTCTTTAATTATATCTTAATATAATTACACATATTTTTTATATATATTAATACATTACTTGATGTGCTTTCATTAAGTTTATTTATAATAAATTTCTCAAATGAATTATCTTATTTTATTTAGGGGTTATATTTTCTCAAACTGAAAAGCTTAAGTATTTACACTAGGTTGTTACTTACCTAAAGGAGTAAAAGCTAAAGTAACTGGCGCCCCTAACAACATTAATCAATTCTTTCTATTTTTCCCTTGCCCATACCCATTGCTCCGCTGTCAAAACTAGCCGTTGGCAGTGAACGTATTAATTACGGTACAGTATTTTTGGGCTTTTTTTGTAGGGGCGCCAAGTTTTGGTTGAAACCGTCAGGGACAAAGCTTTTTTTTTGAGGGTGCCTTATTGGCAGTAGTGCTTGTATAGCGGTAATTTCTACGGCTTATTTGCCAAAAAGGAACTCTTAAGGAACACAGGAGGAACTCCCAAGGAACTCGGAGGAACTTCGAAGAACTTGGAGGAACTCCGAGGCACTCCGGAGGAACTCCGAGGAACTCAGAGGAACTCTCAGGAACTCTTTGCAACAAGGAACTCTTTTGTACAAATTTCAGATGCGGTCAGTCCCTCGACAAGTTCTGTGTCTCTAAAAAGTAAAAAATAAAAACTTTTCGCAAAAAAAATGAACCGACTTCTATGTATCTAAAAAGTAAAAAATAAAAACTTTTCGCAAAAAAAAATGAACCGACTCTAAAAAGTAAAAAATAAAAAATACCTAAGTCGGTGCCAATTTTACAGCAAACAACAATATCGCATCGAAAGATTTTTTTAAATTTTGTCTTAAAAACATGCCAAAGCTCTAAATAATTAAAAAAAAACTTGGGTTATATGAAACTTGAGCTAAAAATCGTTTCCAGATCGGGGTGCCTATCAATCTATATTATCTACATAGCGTATAACGCGAGGTATAACGCGAGGTATAACGCGTCCTGTCAGTGAATTCCCCGTACTTTATAGATAATACTGTCTCAAGCACAAAGAAAGTGAATGCTAATATTGATATTCTGAAATATATTATCGGACTACGCTACTGCATAAATTGTTTAAACTTTGTACGACTTGGTACGTACGTCCAAGTAAAAACAAATATTAACATAAAATTCCCCGGATGACATTGAAACTGTGTAGTGTATCACAATAAAAATTAACAACAGAATTATAAACAACCAGTAGTAATATACGTGACTACACAGGATAAATTCGTGGGAAATGAGGGGCGAAGAGCCTTCCAGCAATTCCTGCGAATTTGCAGGTTTTAACGTAAATAGTGACGAAAATGGTGACAAAATTGGTGATAAAAATAGTGCAAATAGTGATTCGAATGGAAGTAATACGTATAGAGTAGCGTGTAGTGATCATGTGGATAATATTTTGGCACTACAACAAAATAACAATGAGGTGAATATATAAAACGATGCAAAATTAAATTAAAATTTTGATTTTCAACATTTTAGTATTTAATTTTTCGTTTTCGAATCGTAAAATTTCACCTTCAGATGATTTTTTCTCGAAAACAATTAATCCTACAGTATTATAACAAGAGTACTTTTTTATGTATTTTGAACTGAGGAATCATATTCCAAAAATAAAATTACAGAAAACTTACAGAGAAAAAAGTGTGGGACAGAAACTGATAAGGCCCCCCATTTCGCACACCCCTGGTTAAAATAAGTAAATGAAATTAACATACTAAGATGGGCCTTATTAAGATTAGTTCACGTTCAAAACCTCGTTGCTATAACTCAAAGGACACCTGAGTTAAATTAAAGAAAACCAGAATTTTTAGCCACTTTTAAAGAGGCTTAGCTCCCTTACGACGCATTTTTTGACATAATATGTTTATAGGAACTTTTTTTATGATGTAGAATTACCGGTTAAAATTTCGGACCCCATTTTAAATACACCGTGTATATTTGAACATCTAGGCGGAAAATAGAGAGTACGGAAGGGGGTACTTTTTTTTAAATAGTAAGGGGGTTGGGTGATACATCATTTTAAAGCCTATAAAATTCGCTATTTGCCCATTTATTTTTTTATTTTTTCGGAAATTTTTTTGATGATTTAAAATAGGGTTAAAAATGTAAATTTTCGTCAAAATTTCTTTAAAAAAACCAACATTTTTTGAAAGATGTTTTTTTCATGATACAAATACGTCAATTATAAAAAAATGAGTTTGAATTTTTGTTTGTATATCGGTATATTTTTTTCTATGTAGAAAAAATATACCGATATACAAAAAAAATCAAATACCCAATTTTTTATTTTACGTCATGGCGTAAGTATAATTGAAGTATAACTGACTGTTAAACTTATTTTGTATAATATAAATAAAATTTTACAGAAAAAATCTTAAAAAATCGTATTTTTTAGCAAAAAAAATTGAATAATGAAAACGTTAAAAAAATGGTCGAATAGAGAATTGTATGAGCTTTAAAATAATGTATTACACGACCCCCCTTTTCATTAAAAAAAATTGTTCCCCTTGTCCCCATATCTCCAGGGGGACGTTCAAAATTTAAATGGGTGGGGGCTGGACTTTGAACACGCACTGTATATATTATAGCTAAATAATATTTAACTATGTTTTAATACATAAGCAATTACTTATTTTATTTTATAAAATGGCCGTTCGGGATTTTCCATTTCATTATGAATTCAGAGCGGAATAACTGGACTGGCAAACTTTTTTAAATTTCTTGCGTTTTTTTTATATTATTTATAGGTGTAATACGTATTATATAGGTATAGTAATAATAATTATAAATTTAATAGTTATTATAATGATAGTAATTTTTCTAAACTTAGAACATGAATATATGATAGGGATTTCCAATTTTAAGGCTGGAAATCCCAGTCCAAGAAATGGTTTAACCTCGTGTTTATCTAACTTTTAAAAGTTAAGATTTAAAATCATACTATACACGGTTATTCAGAAATAATTTCGAGAAAAAAGAGGTGATTCTAGGTTAAAAAATATGAAAAAAAGTTCCTGTAAAGGTTGGCCCGGAAATGAGTCCTAAGGGAGCTACGGCTCTTTAAAATTGTAATAAAAATAAGGTTTTTAATTAATAACTCTTGTGTACCGTTTAAGCAAGATCGACGAGCTTTTGCATTTATACCAGTATTAATAAGGGCAATAAGTTTATGTTAATTATTTTTTTTGTATTTATCCAGAGGCGTGCCTAGACGGACAAAATATGTGAGGCTTAACACATTTTTGCCCCAAACTTTTTTGTGTATATTTTTTTTGGATTTTTTGTAATAAATATAGATTTCTTCAGTAAAAATACATAAAAATGTCAGCAGTGTTGTTCCTACATGTAGGAACAACCGTTTTCAAAAAAAAAAATGCAATTAAGAGGAAGTAACATTTTGTGACACTAAAAATGTTATTTTTTAAAAGGTTTTATCTCCTTTAATATTAAATTTAGGTGTTTTGGTGAAGAATACTTTTTTGCTTAGTTTTAAATGAAGAATCGTCCTGCAGCATTAAAATTTTATTGGTGCTTTTTTTGTTCCCGATTCAACATGTCCATCTTCGAAGGGCCCTAACATTTACCGACCAACCTTTATATAAACTTTTGTTCATATTTTTTTTACGTAGAATCTCCCTTAAATTTCTCGAACTTATTTTTGAACAACCCTGTATAATTACTATTATAGTAAATTGGATTTGCATGGATTTTTAGGGGTAATATCATAAGTGATACTAGGTTAGGTATCGGTGGCTTTTTACATAAATTTTAAGAATATTAATCCCAATGACGAAAACGCAACGACTGATTTAGCAGGAGTTGCATTTTCCAAAAATTGGGATTAATATGAGTAAAATTTGAAAAAAAAGCACCAGTACCTAACCTAGTATCACGAATTGATATTTAGGGAGAGAATATAATTTATATTTAATACACATCCTCTTAATTATAACGTATTAATCCACAAATAAATGATATTTTATAAATTAAAAAGCAAACAATATGCACGATTTTAGATTAGAGAAAAGAGGGGTAAAAAAAACATCGTAGGGGTAAGGTATTTTCACTTATTAGTACAGCATACTACATATCGACACTCCCATGCAACAAGGATGTAACTCAAGTTAGACCTATTTTGAGTTATACTCATAGGTAAACGCCTTGAAAAAAGACAAACATGGTGGTACTACTCACATTTCTCCACAGGCCATTTTAACCAAAAGTTTACCTAAAAACACTAAAGTAAAAAATTCTAATTTTGAATAATATCAGAAACAAACAATAAATAAACAATAAATACTTATAGAGTTAAATAGAGAATGTTATAAGCTTTCAAATGATGTATCACATGGCTTCCTTTTCCACTTTAATTATTTTCCCACCCTTAAATAAGAAGAAAAAAATATTTTAGAAATTTAGCTGTCGTGAAAAATGACAATATATGAGTTACGGCTTTGTTGCTTGGGGGTATCGATATATATAAATTTTATTCTCTAATTAATGTCATTATTTATTTTTTTGATCAACAAATATAAAAGAACTCGGTTCGATTTTACAATAAATAATAATTTAAATATTTATCGTAAAATCCAACAGGTTAACGACCGAGGTCTTTCTCTCAACTTTTATATTAGTTGGTCTTATAAGTAAATAAACAAGCCGTGAAGATATGTAATGCTACGCATTCCATTATATATTATTTACAGTAAATGGTATATTGTATTTTCCTAGCTATTTCCAAATACTTAAAAAGAAATAATTTTTAAGAAGAATTAAAAAAATACATATTTTGAAAAATGAAAAATAATTGAAAAAAAAATCAAAAAAAAAAAATTATTTATTTTTTTTTATTTTTTATTTTTTTTAATTAAATCTTCTTTTTACGAAAAATAAAAAAAAATCAAAAAATTTTTCCTGAAAAAAATACGTTAATCGGAAATTTCCTTCAGGATTTTTCGTTTTTTTTTAAAGTTTAACCCCCCATAACTTTTTTGTCTTTGGAGGAATAACTTTCAAAAACAATAGGGATCTTCCCCTCATAGAACTTGATTATTCGATCGGATTATTCGTTCTTGAGTTATCGTGATTTATTACAAAATCCAACAGTCTAATGACCGAGGTCTTTCTGCTAATAAATTTGCATAAGATATTATTTTTCCCGAGTTCCAGGCAAAAAATACCTAGCTAAATTCCAGGTTTTTCAGATGACTCGTTTTAATTCCCTGACGCGTCATGACGTTTCCCTTTAGTACAAAAGTAGGAATTACAATCCCGCGGGATTCAGGCATTTTTTATACCGAAATTTTCAGGATTGGAATTAATAAATCCCAGGATTTTTAAGATTCTGCCTTGTTTATAAATAACCTTTTTATATTACAAATTATAAATAATTTATAATAAAAGAAAACATTACCTATTTATTGATTAAAAATAGATACCGACTTATTAGTAAGGTTTTTTAAATTATAAATTATACGTATTAATAATAACAATAAATATTATTATTATCATCATTATCGTTATCGTTATCATTATTATTATTATATTCAATATTGATGATTATTCAACCTTGTGGGATTTAAATCCGTTAATTTGAAGTAGTAGTATTTTAAATAAAAGTTTCTCATGGATTGGCGCATTTTCGGCGCCGCAGGCAATTTTTTTTATAAATCTGAAGGACCAAACACTTTGGAATTGTTAAAAACAAAACAAAATAATAAATTATATGAAAAGCCATGGGGGGCCACTACATCCTTGTCATAAACAAAAGGTTTTGTATTTTTATTACCCTATTTTTAATTTTTCTAGGAAATACCGACTTTTGGAAACGTATCGGTGGTCAACTCCGCGGACATTCATTTTGGAAATAAAACAATTATCCAGGGACCAGTTACCATAAATCAGATTTCCTATTCCGCCGACGAAGAAAATTCATCAACAAGTGATAGTGACAATTGTTTAAAAACAGAGTATAATAGTACTAAAAGTGAAAAAGGAGTGTTTAATCCAACGTTTTATGATGAAAGTGGGAAAAACGAAAAAAACTATGTTATCAATGAATTATGTGATAATAATATTCTTGACGTTAAAAAGGATTATCAAGGTTTGTTTATTTGAAATATTTTAAAGATTTTATAATGTCGGTGGTTACGCGAATTTACCCGAATTTACGCGAATTTATCCGAAGGTAAAAAATTAGGTTTGTATTAATTTATCTATCTGACAACAAGAATGCTTTTATTTTTTTAATATATTTTTAAGTCTGGAATCACCCGATTAACTTTCCAGTTACAAGTTGAAAAAAAAAAAAAACGCTCGGACAGGTCAATTTTTATTTTTAATTTTGAAAATTTGGTGCAAAAAATGTTATCAAAATTTTCACCCCCTTGCACCCACCCACCCTCTTTTTTTTTAAATATCAACTTACCCCTTGTGATATATTGTTGGAAAGGTAATTTAATCAAGGGCGTAGATGAGGGAGGGTAATGGGGGTAATTACCCCCCCCCCATAGGCGTGGGTGCCAATTTTGTTGGTATTTTTTTGGGCGCCAAGTTTGGTAGAAACCGTCTGGGACAAAGCTTTTTTTCTTGTGGTATTTTTTGGGGGGCATTTTTTTTTGTAGGCGCACAAAGCTTTATTTTAGGGTGTTTTTTTCTTTTGCTAGAGGCGCCAAATTTGAGGCTTGAAAGGCCGGCCCTGGGTATTACCCCCCCATAGAAGAAAAAGATCTACGCCCTTGAATTTAATAAGCTTTCTAACTGTGTATGATAAAGCCTAATTTGTTAAAGGGCTTATGAAAATTTGAAAGACGTTATAACGAGAATACGTGAAAAATGCAGGTCTATCGGACTAATAGATCTATTAGTCCTGAAAATTAATCTTAACAGCTATTCACAGTAAATGGCATTTTCCCAAATACTTAAAAAAATAGTTTTCAGTAGTAATATCATAAGTGCATGTTGAAATTATCAATATTTTTTTTACTGTATTAAAAAAATATTTTGCTTGGCAATTGAGGAATGCATTTTTCGTGTTCCGAGACCGCAGGTCGAGAAATTTTGACGAAAAATGCACGAAAACAATTTCCTTAAGCAAAATATTTATTTATATACAGTAAAAAACTTATGTATAGTTCAACATGCACGAATGGTATTTTGAAAGACTATTTCACAAACAAAATAAGGAAGTATATAATTTTACAATGTTTTATGTTGTTTCTTACTTAAATTAAAAATTTAAGAACTAAACAACAATATTCCCAGACAGCACAAGGATGAATTAAAGAGATCTTAAAGATGTCGTAGCTCGTCATTCAAGACGTCTTGAGAACGTCGGTTTTCGCCGTATATGCATCTTTAAGACGTCTTAACGACATCGTATGTTACAAAAGGTAACGTCTTTAAGACATCTTTTTTAAGACGCCTTACTGACGCCTTGCACAGGCGACTTTACAACATAATACCCCCTCCCATTTACGTTGCTAGGTACGGTCGTATTGATATAAAAAGCGTAATAATAACTAGAATGAGAGGTAATTTGTTTGTCAAAAAAAGATCTTAAATTTTTTTTTTAATTTCTTTTATTTTTAATTTTTTCGTTTTCGTAAAAAGAAAATTAAAAAAAAATGATTTTTTTGTTATTTTTTGTTTTTCAAAAAAAGATCTTAAAAAAATGGTAATTTTTTTTAATAGTTGATTGTGGTTTGGACTTTTTATTTATTTTTAGCGATGAGTATCGAAGTTAAGACATCTTGTACAGATACTTAAAAGACATCTTATAGACATCATAATAAGATATCTTTTAACAATCCCTAAAAAGAACTCCATAAGATATCCTTTTCATGTCTTTAGGCGTCCAGACATAATTAAGATTTAAAAAAGACGTCTTTAAGATATCATGTGCTGTCTGGGTTACTTTACAACTATAATTAAAAATTTAAATCTCAAATTTGCCGCGCTTTTTAAATACACGATGTTCACTTGTTCGCGAATGTTGCCAAGTCTAAACTTTGCTCGAGCGATATTTTATGCTTGAGATTATTCCAATAGAATAGTTGTTATCACATATATTAGAATTTAAATAAAGATAATTACTTTTTTTTTAAGTTTAGTTTTCAACTGAAAAGAAACCGTAAAAAGTCAATTTCCTATCGATTTATAATTAAGTTTGGCAACGCTGTACTGGTACCAGCGCAGTCATTTGATGTTTTGATTTCCGTGTTTAAATTAGTTTTTAGTGGCCAATTTTTAATACCAAGATTCAATTAAATAAATTAAAATTTATGAATATCAGTGATTATAGCTTTTAAGATGGAAAGTGCAAAAAATATATTATCTGAAATTAATTAGGGTTTATACCTAGGATGTTTTGGTAATAAAATAAGCATTTATATTGCTTATCAATAAAAATAAATCAACTAAAGGTAAGCTTCACAAATTAAAAACACATTTTGCAAAAATATAACATTTATTTTGCTAGTTTAGTAGTAGTCAGTTTCTTGTTTTCATAGTAACCAAGTGATAATTGCATTGTGCAAAAATTAACTGATTAATTTTGATCTGATTGGTCAAGAAACTAAAAATGCAAGGTTTTGATTGGCCTATATATTGTTTGTAAAATAGTCAAAACAATTTTTTTTAAACATCTTTTTTTGAAAGACGAAAAATTAAAAAAAAAAATTAAAAAAATTCGAAAAAACGAAAAAAAAATTTCAACTTTGTTTTATTTTCTTTTGTCAAAAAAATTAAAAAAAAATGAAAATTATTTAAAAACCCCCATAACTTTTTTGTTCTTAGGGTGATTACTTTTAAAATTGGTAGAATTGATCCTTATAATAAAAGTAAAGTTTAACCACCCATACTTTCTTGTTTTCGGAGAAATTACTTTTAAAAACAATAGAAATCTCCCCCTCATAAAACCTGATTTTTTCTGAAAGAGTCGATCGGATTATTCGTTCTTGAATTATCGTCTACTCAAAAACGTGAACAAAATTTATATCCAAGAATTTTTTGTCGAGGAAAATTTTTGAAAGTATAATAAAGTACTGTCAAAGAGCTGAAGGACATCAATTTAAACATTTATTGTAAATTAAAATTGTAGTTGTATATGTATATTAGGGTGCCCAGGACCTACGGAATTCTTTGGGTCCCACCCCTCAAAATTGTCCCTTTAGGTGAAAAAACAATCTTGACTTTTTTTTAGATTTTTTTAAAAATATTTAAAGGTCGCGCCATCAGTTCTAAACTGTTACATCTCAAAAAATGCGAAAATGAGGTTCGACCATCCAATAATTAAAGATCGAATCTACTTCTATATGCACAAAAAAAATCCAAAAATTCTACTCTAAAAACATTTTTGCTTTTTACACTTTGTTAAAATATGAACTTTTTTCAATTCTAAACTTTTTCTCTGAGATGTAACAGTTTAGAACTGAAAATGAATAAATTTTTTACTATAACGCTTGAAGATAGAGACTTGAAACTTGGCATATAAAATTCCAAATAAATATTTTTAAATATTTTCAATATTTTTGTCAAAATTGGTATATAGGGGTTTTTGGGGTCGACGAAACTAAATAATAAAAATTTTCTTACTCCACCTCCGGGCCTGGGGGGTGATTATTTTTAAATGTTTACAGTATTTTTTGGTAAACATTGGTACATAGGGGTTTTTAAAGTTACTAAAACTGAATCTTCGAAAAAAATCTAAGGACTTCCTGCTTTTTTTAATGACCCTATTTCTGAATGACCCTGTATACTTTAATACATAAAATGAACTTTTTCTCAAAATGCCATGTTTCAAAACGGTCCTAGCGATTAAAAAAAAACTATTTACATATTGACTTAAATCTTTCGGCAATTTGTCGAAAATCATGTTGGCGAGTTGGCTAATGTACAATTATTTTTTCGAAAGCTTGCTATTATATTATTTACAGCGCCTGCGCTAGAATTATAGTATACGGAAGTTTCGAATTTTCAAAAAATTTCAAAAATTGTCCTAGACAAAAAATTCTTGCATATAAATTTGTTTCATAAAAGAAAGCAACTTTTTTTTTAATGTCCGTAGGTCTGTCCGTCCGTAACGATTTTTGTTAACACGATAACTCAAGAACCAATAATCCGATCGACTTGAAATTTTCAGCAAAAAGCTGAAAGAAATTTCCGATTAACGTAAATCATTTAAAAGCAAATAAGAAAATAAAGAAAAACATTTTTCAAAAGTTTTTTTTTTTGAAAAAAAAAATAATAAAAATATATTATAAAAAAAACAATTCAATATTTTTTTGTTTTTCAAAAAAAGTCTTATTAAAAAAAAAGTTATTTATTGAAAAAAATTTTTTTTTTCGCAGAATAGAAATAAAAAAAAATGATTAAAATATGTTTTAAAGTTTTTTTTATTTGTTTTTTTTTAATCTTTTTTAAAATTTACTGTAAATAATATATAATTTTATAAGGGGTCGTCCATAAAATACGTCACGCAAATTGACCAAAATTCATACACTTCATACCCCGTTTCTTGCGTTATTAAAGGGTGTAGAAATTTCATATTTTGGCTACCCCTCCCATGGGGGGTTGTTAGGGGAGGTATCCAAAAGGTAAAACCTCTACAGCCTTTAATAAAAAAAAACCTTTAATAAATATATTAAAATAAAAAAATCTTTTTTAAATATTTGGAAAATGCAATATACCATTTACTATAAACAATATATATTGGAATGCGTAACATTACATATCTTCACGGCTTGTTTATATTTTATCCCCCCTTTTTACCCGTTTTTGGTCGAAAAATATTGCATTTTTTTGCACCAAAATACGCGTGGGATTTTTGTTGTTGGAATTTTGACTATTATAATAC
Source organism: Brachypterus glaber (assembly GCA_958510825.1). Classification (NCBI taxonomy): domain Eukaryota; kingdom Metazoa; phylum Arthropoda; class Insecta; order Coleoptera; family Kateretidae; genus Brachypterus; species Brachypterus glaber. Next base: position 75,423,574 of record OY294045.1, on the reverse strand, counting down.
TGTTTTTGGTTTTTGTGGTTAGGACCAATGGGGGCCGAACTATCGCTGAAACCGTTTGCCATGTTATTTTTGAGGTGTCAACATCATCGCGTGCTGCACATTTATTTATTACGGCAAAAAATTAAAAATATTTTTGTAAATTTTAAGAGTTACCTAATACTGTTTAGAAAGTTTTGTACATAAAAATAATACAGGTTTTCTGAAAACACAAAAATCGTCAATTTTTCGCCTCAAAAATCAGAACAGACTCTTAAGGGGTGATTCTACATTATAAAATATAAAAAAAAGTTCATATGAAGGTTGATCCGGAAATGAGCCCTAGGGCCGTAGCTCCCACGGCCCTCCTAAGGGTGGGTCTAAAAAAAAGTTTTTATTTAATATCTCTGGGATCTTATGAAGCACAGTATAGAACTTTTGCACGTGCCCTAACATTGATAAAGACTATTAACCTATGTTATTTGGTAACTTTAAGTAGGGACGTGCAAAATGGGGCGATGTCACTTTTTTGCCCCAAACTTTTTTATCTGTAGATATTTTGTCAATTTTCCAATAAAATATTAACCCGAGGCGTAAACCGCAAACGAATTCAGGTGTACAAATTTGAGTAAATCTGGAGGAAATCTTTGAAGCTTACGAGGAAATCTTTGAAGATTTTCTCCTAAAGGTGTAAAAAATTTTGTCAGCGGTTTACCCCTCGTATTAATCTTTAATTAAAAATACATCAAAAAGGTACTCTTTATGTAACACCGTAGGGCCAAGGCTGGATTCAGGGGGGGGGAAGATTCCCCGGGGTCGAGGGGGGCCCGGCGTTGGAAGTTTATTTTCTATTTATACTCCCCCAGAACGAAAAGGGAGTCAAAATGAGCAAATATGCAGAAATCTTTCCAAGTGAACCACAGACCCTAAAAGTCGTAAAAATTTTCGCCTGGGGCGCTAGGGTTTTCGTTCGTTTTTTTTTTACTTAAGATTGTAAAACTTAAACGTAAACATTGTAAAAAAAATTCTCCAGCGGCGCCTAAACCTTCTTGCATTTTTGTAAAACTTTACATTGTATAGTGCATTGTTTTAAAATTAATATAGACTATAAAATTTGTAAAAAAATTTGCCTACAGCGTTAGAGCCCTCTTACATTAATATAAAACTGTAACACTGTTCTAAAATAAGAATAGACTGTATTTTTTTTTAAATTGTGCTTATAAAATATACCTGCTGCGCCAGAGCTTGCATTTTTTATGAATTTTGAAACTCTATTTTAAATTAAATTGTAAAAATTTTCTCCTGCGGCGCTAAGGCTTTTTTCTTGTTTTTTTTTTTATTTAGGATTGTAAAGTTGAGTTTAAAATATGAAATGGGGCCATTCCCCCCCCCCCCCCCCAGCGAGATATATTAGCATAGAAATATCTTCAAAATTATATTTTTGGCGAAGGCGCAATTTTTTTTCCTATGGATGGCCCCCCCCTTAAAGTGAAATAAATCCGCCCCTGCATCAGACTCGTTCCTCAGTCGTTCTACTTACTCCCCGAAAGTCAAGAATAGATGCCCATTTGGATTCCAGGAATTAATAGAAAATTCCCTACTTAAACCTATGAAAACGTATTAAACCATTTTGTTCCGTAGGGATAAATATGACATTTCCTATGTATTGGGGTGCCCAGGACCTACGGAATTGTTTGGGTCCCACCCCTTAAAATTGTTCTTTTAGGTGAAAAAACAACCCTGATTTTTTTAGATTCTTTAACCCTTAATTTGGTAATGTGTAGTATATGATACATGTATTTTAAGATAACAAAAATAGTTATTTACAGTATAAGTGAGGTAAGTAGGACATTATTCACGAAACAAAAGTTGACTCATGAGGTTTCTGGGCCTTGTGGATTATTTTTTGAGTGAATAATGTCACTTACCCAACGTGTGTTGTACAACATTTTATCCAATACCTCTTAAAAACACTTCTCAATCAAATTTACAAATGACATTTCGACTAAATTTACTTGACATTTCAATAGAATGTCACGTTTCGGTGATTAGAAATTTCATAACAGAACTTGTTTACAGGACGATTAAAACGTCATTTTTATTGATTAAAATGTCAAGTGTAAACTAACATTAATAGTAGGTATTGGATAAAAATTATTTGGCAAAAAAAAATATTTGGCAATGTCAGTCACGACACAAGTCAGTATTAAGTCACGTGACTGTTTTTTAATATTTTTTCTTCATAAATGTTTTACATTTATGTCTCTAAATTTCCCCTTAAAAGATTTTTTATATACTTCATTCCAAAGAGGGTTTGCCAAATTAAGGGTTAAAAAATATTTAGAGGTTCTGCCCGGCGCTTTTTTAAATAGAAAATCATCAAATTATTGGTGATCTAAAGAAAAGGGTAGAATTACTTGAATCTAACAAAAGAAAGAATAATATTATTGTATTTGGGTTGGATATCGGTGAAGAGGAAGATCTTGTAAGTAGCACTATTAAGAAACTGAATCAATTATTAAATGTGAAACTGTATGAGAATAATATCAACAATATCTTTAAAATAAAAAACAAATCAGGAAGTTACAGAATATTAATTGAATTTGTATCTTTCCTTACCAAACAAAAAGTATTAAAGGAAAGTAATAAGCTAAAAGGCACAAACATTTTTATTAACAGAGATCTAAGTATAGAAGAGCAAAAGGAACAATTTTTATTAAGAAAATATTTAAAAATTGCTAAAAGTAAAAATCTAGAAGCTTTTATTAGGAATAACAAATTGCATGCTAATAACATAATATATTCATATGAGGATCTTTTGCAAGAGGAAAAATTAAATAATTCCGAATTTAATACTACTCCAAATAAGCAGCCAAATAGCGCTCCAGCTACTCCAACGCAAAGAGAGAAAGAAGTAATTATAGAGGAAGAGGACGAGGAGACTGTATTTAGAAAACAAAAAGAATTTCTTGTAGAGCTGAAGAACCTAAAAAGCACTACTACTGCAACTACTACTTCAAAAAACGCGGAAACCCCGAAGTCCACTAAAAGTAAGAAGGAGGAAGATTCTAAGTCTACAGCAGCCATTATAAACAAAGACATTCAAAGAGTTAAAAAAACAGGTGAAAACAACTTGGAGCAGAAAAAGATTCGAACAAGATCCCAAGAAAATAAGCCAAATAATAGTACTTAAATAGGTAATTATCCTTTTTGTTTGTTTTTTTTTTACTTAAAATTTTGTTAGGATTATATAATAAAATATTTTTTGCTATTTAAATTGATTTCGCAACGATACTTTTTGTGCTCTTTGTTGTTTTTTGTTTATCTTTTTTGTTTATTTAATTAGTCCTTTGTGTCTTTTAAACGCTAAAATATTAGTCAACTTTTTTACATTCTTTTTTATAATTATATTTGTTAATATTTGCAAACTTTTTTTTAATAATAGTCATTTATTATCACAATTATAAGAAAAATGAACTCATTTATTCAAGAATATAATAATTATGATATAATCACACATGAGTTAAAAAGTGATGAAGCTCCCTTAATATTTAATAATATAAAATATTTTAACTTGTTTCACTTGAACATACGAAGCTTAAATAAAAACTTCAATGAATTACAAGCATACCTATCTGAATTTAAAGACTCATTTAGTTGCATAGTATTAACTGAAACATTTAAAATATTTGACGATAACTTTTTTAAACTTGATGGTTATAATATGATACAAAACACAGAACTTCAATTAAACAAAAATGATGGAGTGGTGGTATATATCAAAAATAATATAGGGTATGAATATAGCTTTAATAAAATAGGAATAGTAAATTGTATAAATATCGCATTGAAAATTAATAAGATTTCAGTCAATATTTTTGCAGTATATAGACCATGTGAAACTAGTGATAAGGATTTTGTCGAAAATTTACCGGGGTTCATGGAAAATAATAATTTTAATAAATATGATTACAATATAATTGTAGGTGATATCAATGTTAATATATTAGATCAAAACGTTGAGTGTAGTGAAGATTATCAAAACACACTTGCGCAATATGGATTTGTATCTTATATTAATAAATCAACAAGATTTCAAAGTAATAAAGCATCCTGTATTGACCATATCTACATAAATACTAAGCACAAAACTAATATTTATTCGGCTATACTAAAAACTGCAATCACGGACCATCATGCTATAGCTTGTAAATTTAAACTACCTATTAATGAATCAAATACTCAGCAAAATAAATTAAATAAAATATTAAATTGTACTAACAATAAAAAATACAGTGACTATATTAAGTCTTATAATTTTGAGAATCTTTATAAATTGCAATCGCCTTCTGAAGCACTAAATTATTTTATAAATGTATTAAATTTGGCAAAAATACATGCATCTTATCAAAAAACAATAAAAATTTATCATAAGAAAAAATCTTGGATCACTAATGGAATTATAATATCTATAAAAAAAAGAGATAAGCTATTCGCAAAATTAAGTAGAGATCCGGAAAATGTAACATTAAGAAATGAATTTAAAACGTTTCGAAATATACTAAATAAAGTTATTACTAAAACAAAACAAGACCATTATAAAGAGCAAATTAACTTAAATAAAAATGACTCAAAAGGTCTGTGGAAAACTATTAATAAATTCTCCAATAATTCGGTTAAAAGAAAATCAGAAAACGAAATTAAAAAAATTGTTAACGAAAATAAAATTATCACAGATAAAACTGATATGGCAAATTGTTTCAATAAACACTACTCAGAAATAGGTGCAAAACTAGCTGGTAAAATTGGGTCAAAGGGAAAACAGGGTAAAATTAAAAGAGTAGAAAGTAGTATATTTTTAAGACCAACAAGTAGGAATGAGGTGGAAAAACTAATAAGAAATTTGAAAACAGGAAAGAGTAGTGGCTTATCCATTTCAAACTCCTTGTTAAAAGCCACTTCAGAGTATATTTCCGCACCTTTGGAACACCTATATAACTTGTGTATTGAGAAAGGTGTATGGCCTGATATGCTTAAAGTAGCAACAATAATACCTTTATACAAGGGCGGTGATAAATGCGATGTGTCGAACTATAGACCCATTTCACTAACAAATTCATTGGCTAAAATTTTGGAAAATATTGTTAAGGTTAGATTAAATGAGTTCTTGGAACGACACAGCGTATTCTCTCCTAATCAGTTTGGTTTTTGTACAGGTAAATCAACGCAAGACGCAATTGCTGCTCTTATGTCAGAAGCATATAAGGCCTTAGATAAAAAGTTGCCTGCCCTAAGTATATTTATCGATTTAGCCAAGGCCTTCGATACGGTGTCACATAAAATTTTACTTAGAAAACTTGAAGAGTATGGAATACGTGGCATTGCCTTACGGTTACTGAAAAGCTATCTAGTAGACAGAAAGCAAAACGTTTTAATTAATAATGCTTACAGTGATGAATGTACAGTTATGTGTGGGGTACCACAAGGAACGGTGTTAGGACCGCTTTTGTTTAAAATGTTTATTAATGATCTGTTTCTGTTGCTTATTACTGGTCACATAGTTGCTTTCGCGGACGATACAGCAGTATTTTTTACGGCAGATTCTTGGAAAGCACTAAGGGCAATAGTTACTAGGGAACTTAAAATCATAAAAGACTGGTTTGATTATAATTTACTTACAGTTAATATGTCAAAAACTAAATTTGTAGCATTTAGTTCTTTAGAAAAGTTTTTGCCAACTTACGATCATATTAAATTGGATAAATATGTAATCGAACGTGTAAACTCCATTAAATACCTTGGTATCATAATTGATAGTCAGTTAAGGTGGAATTTGCAAGTTGAAGGAATCATAAAAAAATTACGTGGCTTAATATATAAATTTAAACAATTAAAACAAATACTAAAAATACCTCAACTAAAAACATTATATTATGCTTTAGTATCTTCAATACTAGAGTACGGAATTATTGCGTGGGGGGGAGTGAACAAAAATTTATATGGCAAGCTAGAAAAAATTCAAAAATGGATAATTAAAATAATTCTAGGTAAATCTAGACTCCATTCATCATTACAGCTATTTCAAGAATCCAAATTAATGGAGATACGTGAGATCTATGCTAAATACTCGCTTTCCTATTATTATAAAAATAAAAATAAATTCTCCATAGTTCAACATGAAAAAGGTACACGATCGGTAGGAAATATTTATCCTGCTAAATGTGCAAAATCAATTGGCCAAAAGAGTTTTATGTATTTTATACCTAAATTAGTAAATGTAATATCAGATAAAATTAAATTTTGCAACTCTTATAAAATGTTTTTAAAATTAGTAAAAGATTGGATATTAGGCGAAAAAGAGATAATTAGGAAAATAATGAACTGAGAACTGAGATTTATTATAGGTATTTATTTTTGGGTTAATATCTAGTTTGTTTTGTATCATGTTTTAATTCATTTAATTTATTTTAATATTGTGTGAATATTGTGATTTTATTGTTAGATATTATGTTAGATTATATTTTTATATGTGTGTGTGTGTGTGTGTGTGTGTGTGTGTGTGTGTGTGTGTGTGTGTGTGTGTGTGTGTGTGTGTGTGTGTGTGTGTGTGTGTGTGTGTGTGTGTGTGTGTGTGTGTGTGTGTGTGTGTGTGTGTGTGTGTGTGTGTGTGTGTGTGTGTGTGTGTGTGTGTGTGTGGGTGTGTGTGTGTGTGTGTGTGTGTGTGTGTGTGTGTATGGATATGTAGGTATGTATGTATATAGTATTTTTATTTTATACATTAATTTTATACTTTTATGTTATACAAGAGATTATAAATTTAACTGGTATGTATTATATTGACTAATGTGTCAGCATTGGCAAACCCTTGGTTTTTATGCTGCGCATTAGTTTTTGCTTTTATTTTTCTTAAGTTTATTTATATTGTATTTTATTTTTACATAATTTTGTGACTAAGACGTTATTTCAAATAAACATTATTATTATTATTATTATTATCTGAAGGGTTTTTATTTGTTTGAGAATATACTTACTTTGATTTTGGGCGTTTATGGGACAAAAAAGTGTTTCTGGATAATAAAGGAATATTCTCAATTTTTATGCCCCTCTACAAAAATAAAACGGATTTTTTATGGGGTAAAAATGCTGAAAATTGACACATGAGGTTAATAAAGGCTAGAAAAAAATGCACTTAGAATTTTTTCCAAAGAATTCTTTTTTTCTAGGGTATTCTTTAATATGTCCGAATTTAGGGTTTATATTTATTTAGATTTTTGAGTGTCCAAAAAATAATTAAATATCTCAATAAAACTTAAAAAATGCATTAAATTGCACCAAAATACCAATTTTGTAGCAAATAAATAAATGTTTTTAAGATGCCTTGTAGTATGTTATATTATGTAATAAAACACATTATATAATTTTTTTCTTCAAAAAAAGTGTAGCGCGTTTATTTTTAAAAAGCTGAAAAAAAAAATCGCAACACTCAGTTATAAAAATAAACACATTTTAAAGCAATTTGTACATATTATTATGCCTTTTGGCCAAATATCATCTCTTTTATCGAAATAAAGTAATTTTTTTTACATTTTATGAGATTTGTGATTTTTTTTTTGGACATTCTCTTCTTTTTCTTAAAAAAATAAATATGGGGCGTTAATTGGTACTTTTTTCATTTAATTACTAAAAAAATATGACCCATGAGAAAAAATTCTAAGTAACCCTTTATGTAGCATAAATAAGCTTCATACGACAATTTTTACAATGTTTTTACCCTGGTAAAGCCATTTTTTCATGTAAAAGGGTATTTTTTTTTTAATATTCCCTTATTATTCAAAAATAATTTCCCTTTCTAAAATCCAAATGTTTTTATATTTAAATAATAATAAAAAGGCTTAACATGTTTTCTCTTTCAAAAAACCGCCGGGCACGACCTCTAAATATTTTTTTTAAAAGCTGAAAAAAAATAAGGGTTGTTTTTTGACCTAAATGAACATTTATAGTGGGTGGGACCCTAAAAAAAAATCATTTTTTAATTTTGACTGGGCAGCCTAGTGGGTATCTATAGGTTTTGGCAGGGATTTTCCTTTAAAGTCATAGGGATCCATAGGAAATTTCCAATAGGTCTCTGTAGTTTTTTACAGGAAAATCCCTGTTCAAAAACATATGAAAACCTATAACCTGCCCGTTTCGTAGGGATTTCCCTGCTTAAACCTATGAAACAATTTTATAGGTTTCCATAGGGATTTTCAGATCTATAGGTCCTTTTTTACAGGGTATGTAAAAAAACGAAACTTTAGAGCAGCTAAACAGCCTCCGTAACACATAGCACGGTGCGGTTTTGGAGGTAATTTACGAACTCGGACCGTCACTAAGTTTTTTTTGATAATCTTGTTATTTATGACATAACTAAAGATTTAAGACCAAAAATTAAAAAATCTGACGGTTAGTTTTTTTTTTAATTGTCAATTTATATATTTATATTTATTTGACACAAGCCACCTTGATTTTAAGGTAATAACTTGTGAAAAGTGTATTTGACGTATCAATGTAAAACAAGCCTACTTGTATAATTTTCAAATAAATGAAAAATAATTTAATGCTTTTTTAGGTTGAATTCTAGATTTAATCACGTATTGTGACAAAACGGCAAAAAATATTAAAAAAACTGGTAAATACATTTTTATAGAAAATTAAGTAGTCTTTATTCTTATGAAAAAATAAATATATAGCAATAAAATTTTGAGTTATAAGGGGATAATTAAGTTAGTGCACTTTTTTTAATAAATTGACAATTAAAAAAAAACTAACCGTCAGATTTTTTAAATTTTTGGCCTTAAATCCTTAGTTATGTCATAAATAACAAGATTATCAAAAAAAAACTAGTGACGGTCCGAGTTCGTAAATTACCTCCAAAACCGCAGCGTGATAGTGCGTCGAGATTGTATTTTAATTTTAAATTTATAGGTTTTGCATGGGAGCAAGTTTCAAAAAGATGTGTTCTTCTGTTTGCATTCATGGCCTTGCTGATGCTAATACTGACAATATTAATGGTGGTTTTCTTATTGAAACAGAACACAAGAAATCAGAATGCAGCTGTTGATGAAGAAAATCAAGAACCACTGTATTATGAGTTAGGTTAGTCAATATTTGGAAAACCAACTTTCTAAATGCATTTTATTCATTTTACGAGTGGACAAAATCAAGGCGTCCTTGACAAAATACATATAGAAAGTCTCCTTCTCAACAGAAAAAGTAGAAAAGTACATAAATCTAACATAATAAACATTAGATTAGTGATTTTTTTTGTTTAATCTCTAACGTTATCGAAAAACGTTATAAAATATACAGGGTCTTTTCTAAGTACGGTGCGTAACTTTAGGGTGTTATTCCTTATGCAAAAATAATAAAAAAGTTCCTATAAACAGATGTCCTAAAACGATTTGTAAGGGAGCTACGCCCTTTCAAAAGGGGTTCCAAAAATTCGACTTTTATTTTATAACTCGGGATGCATGTGATATATCTCTAATAAGGCCTATCAGCCAATGATATTTGAATGTAGTTACTTAAATCAGGGGCGTCCGAAATGGGGGGGCCTTATCACCTTTTTTCCCAAACTTTGTTCTGTGTAACTTTGAGGATTTATTATCTGAATAGTATTCCTCAGGCAAAGATGCATAAAAAAGGTACTCTTGTTGTAATACCGTAGGATAAACCGTTTTCGAGAAAAAATCATTTGAACGTGAAACTTCACGTATTGAGGCCAAATTTTAATGTTACGGGGTGATTCAACATTAAAAACTAAAAAAAAAGTTTCTACACATGATAGCTACACAGCTCCCTTAAGATAGATTTACGTAAGTACCTGTATATGAAGTTTTTTCTTAGTTACTGATGTACATACTCCTTGTTTTATTACGCGCTAATCACAATTACACCTCAAGTTTAATAAATTCGTTAAATTTTTTTCGGTATTTTCGGTATTTTTTTTTTCGGGCTTTCGGGATTCCAAAATCTTCGGGATATCCCGAATTTTCGGACTGGAAACCCTATTTATATACCATTTACCAAAAAAAAAATCAGAAAGAAATGTTTAAAAATAAAGAAATGGTGCACTATTTCCACTTTCCGTTGACACCCGGGATACTCTTCACAGTGGATGGTATATTGCAAATTCCCAAATACTTATTAACTGAGAAGCAGACTTTTAAATGCATTTTTGTGAAATTTAGAAATCCTGTTACGGAAGGTCTATCACTGCTGCATTCGATGTACAAAATTGTCTGCATTAATAATGCAGACCCTTGCAGTACCTGCATTACTTGCATTAAATGTGAATTATCTGCATTATCTGTAAATTACGTACATTATTTGCATTACTGTGCATTTCATCTGCAGTACCTGCATTACTCTGCATTATCTTGCATTATTCTACAATACGTGCATTATTGTGCATTATTCTGCAGTATCTGCATTATTTTGTTTTTTGCATTAGTTTTGGTATAAACCGTCAGGGACAAAGCTTCCCTAGTAGAAATTTAACGTTAGAATAACGTTTTTCTAACGTTAGAAAACTGTATAAAAGTACGTTATAAAATATGTGCAAATGTCCCGCTTTTTAACGTTAGAATCTAACGTTAGTTACAAACGTAAAACTAACGTTAGATTTTTAAGTTAGAAATACGTTATAAGTACGTTTAATTTCTAACTTTCGGAGGGGACGTGGCCAACTAGGAAATTTCTACCTGCATCATAGAATGGCAGCTGGAGATCAATTTATTCATATATATATATAAATCTTAATATATTTTAACAATCATAATATTTTTAAACATAATTTCGTTACATTTATTTATAAAATAGCCATATTTTTCGTGTAATATCCTGTTATACTTCGATAAATACGTTTACCTCTCAGAAAAACTTTATATTTAGTTAGTTAATATTTATTTATACATTCAGAATCTTAAAATATTTTTTCAATTATATATAATGTACTGTAATGCTGTACTATATAGTACAGCGTTGCCAGACTTACTATAAATTTGAATATTGGGGGATATTTTTTTAAACTTATTATAGAAATAATAAATAATTATTAAACCTAGGCACATAGCTCCCTGAAATGAGTATTTTCTACTATAGCTTAGGGAACGTTTAAGTATTACGTAACGCAAATTTTACCAAAATTCTCGCGTTATTATAGATTATAGAGATTTCATATTGGCTACCCCCCTAATAGAGGTTGTGTTAGGGGGGGTAGCCAAAATATGAAATCTCTATAGCCTTGAATAGCTCGAGAACCGAGGTATGAAGTGTATGAATTTTGGTACATTTTGCGTTACGTAATACTTGAACGTTCCCTTACGTATTAATAATGGAAATTTAAAAAATATTTAAAGTTAGAATAATGTTAGAATTTAGTTAGGAAACTAACGATAGATTTATGTATTTTATAACGTTTTTTTCAAACGTTAGTTTTTAAGGTTAGATTTATACATTTTATAACGTTTCTGTCAAACGTTAGTTTTTAAGGTTAGATTTATATATTTTATAACGTTTTTGTATAACGTTTGAGACTAAACATAAAAATGCCACTAATCTAATGTTATGTTAAGTTAGATTTATGTACTTTTCTATCAGGATTTTTTTGTAAGGTGAGGACCTTTTTTTTTAGTCATCAAAAATTTTGTCGGGGAGAAATTTTTGCATTAAAAATATCGTGCAGTACGTGCACTTTTCATGCATTTTCTGTAGTAGGTGTAAAAAAAATTCCCAGTGATAGACCCCTCGTCCTGTTACCTCCTATACCTGAATTCTTCAGCGGTTTACCCCTCGGAAAGTCTGCTCCTCATTTATTAAAAGCTCGCTAGCGTATTTATCGTTAATGATCTCCTTTAGCAAACGGGGTGGAAGTGTGGTGATGACTACAATTTGCTCTGCCACTACCACGGGGGTTAGAATGATTAAAATTAACGAAGAATGGTAAATAGCGGTTGAAACCAAAAATTTTACTACCTTTCCGCGTCTCAAGTTGAGACTCTTAACAACTTGTAGCTTTTGATACATCTTTGACTTTATGGTTTTTATTTTTTCTTTATAGATTTTTTCGTCTTACCCTTACACCATTTAATTTTCGACAAATTCCTTACCACAAAACAAACAGCGTGATATTAATCTCCAAGAACATAAAACCAAGCTTTTTTGGAAAATTTTTGTACCATAAATGAGTTTCACTGATACTCTTTATTAATCCACTATAAACTAGTGCTAGTGCTAAAAAGTCTAAATTAAAATTAATATTGTCAATCAAAATTTTTAAATAGTACAGTAAAAGCTAACAATTTTAATTGGGGTGACAGAAATATCAGGTAGTAATGTAAAAGCAAAAATTCAGCCTCGTTTTTTTTTTGCTTTAGATAAAAACATAACTCTCAGCAACAAACTAAGAATGGTGACAAGAACCGAATGGCTGGCACAACCCCCGCTAGACCAAATAACCGATTTAAAGACGCCCGTCCCCTACGTGATAATTCACCACACCGCAGCCGATAATTGCACGTCTCAGGCCCAGTGTGTATTTCGAGTGAGGCTCATTCAACAATTCCATATTGAGAGCAGAGGCTGGAATGATATTGGTAAGTTACTAAGTCCAAAATGTAAAATTGAAGGTCGCTATATATTGTAGTATGAACCAATATTTATTATAATTGGGGCGCCTAGGTTCAATGGGGTCGTGAGTTTGTAATAAAAAACCAGCAAATCAGTCTAAGCAGTGTTCTATTGTTGAAAAGAAAAGCTTCGCACTGTCACGAGTATCTTGCATTTGATACCAAACTTCAAACTAACGTAAAGAAACAATCTTAATATAATATTAAAAGCATGGGTGTTAACTCACCTAACGCCAGAATAGTGTTTTATTTAATTTAAACCACTTTATTCCCGAGGATGTTAGTTGTAATTCGGATATTTTTAAATACCACACTGTAAAATTAAAAGACAGGTAATTAATTCCAGAGATTAAAAATCCCTAAATTGTAGTTCCAATAAATCAATCAATCAGGGTCAAATGCAAATACCCAAGACAGTGTAAACAAACAAATTGACAGAAATTTAAAAGTTAATTAATTTATTATGCGTATTTTACTTCAATATAGCGAACTGGCCCAGCCAGGCTGGTCGTAGCCAAAATACTGCAATGAGACATATTCCTCCGCGCTGCCATTTCTTGAAAACGTAATTTAAATGTTCTAGGTAAAAATCAACGCTAAAAGTTCCGTCTTTGTGAACAGATGGCATAAAGCTTTAGTCTTTGTGAACAGATGGCATTAACAGTAAAAACAAAAGGAACGATAAATGACAGTTTACCTGTAATCTGAGTGCAACAATTTTAGTACTGGAGACATATTATTACCTAATATCTTTACCTGCATTATATAATTAAATCAGGGTTAAAATAAATAAGGTTAATATAAATAGTTTTTATTGGTTAAATTGGCTACCCTGACTACTTTTTCTTTCTTATGTGGCTAAACTCTTAGAAAGAACAGTAGAACTAATTTTGACGGTCTTTGTTGTCAAGAAACTATCTCATTCTCTATACCTTATTGGAACTACTGTGGAGAATAATATAATGCAAAATATTTTTAAAATCCATTTGTACTTTTGATGACAAATTAAATCTAATACATAATATACCACGATGCTGTGATTCGCTTGATGTGCCGTCATGTGCTTAGGCTTATACTCGTAACGTTATGTTTATGTTTAGGGTTATTTGTGATAAACACTCGGAAATGAAGCAAATAAAAACTTTATTGTATTAAAATTACATAATCATGCCAACGTTTCACCTAATATTTAGGCTTCTTCAGGGCTAAATTATTAAATAAGAATTAAAACAAACAAATTTAACAAAAACTTTACTTCAACAAATAAAATGAACACTGGACATTTTTCAACAGGAATTATATCCCCAAACTACCCTTAAATTGCCTAGTTGCATTTTTATTTAAGCGATAGTTATTTAATTGTTATAAATCTATTTTTCGTCACTTCTATTTCGCTTCTACTTTATTATTTATAATTATTCACTACAAAGTTCTTTTAGTGTAGTTTTTGTAGCTTTAGTTAATAAATAAACTTTTTAAAAACATCATCTGCCCTTTTGACAACTTAATTCAGGAGAATTTTTTTTTCTTTTATTATGAATAATAACAAAGTTATGGCCAAAACAAATTTAACTCCCCTTTTACGCCTTCCCCCTTAACCGATTGTGCTCAAATAGGAACTTGTCCAAGATAATTCTAAAGTTATCGTGGAAAAAATAACATGATTTAGGCAAAAAAAAGGGCTCGGTCCGGCCCTGACCTCAATTATAGCCACGAGACTGCAGTTTAGCACAAAACATGTTTGAAAAACAGAATATATTATGATATTTAAATATGGACTTCCTTAAATAATTCATCTAATTGAAAATAATTTTCCTTTGCTTACAGGCTACAATTTTTTGGTCGGTGGAGATGGATCCGCCTACGAAGGCAGAGGCTGGGCAAAAGAAGGAGCCCATCTATTGGGATACAATTCTAAAAGTATCGGCATCGCCTTCATCGGCACATTTATGCTATTTAAACCTCCATCTTACCAGATAAATGTATGTAAAATTCTTATTGAGGAAGGTGTAAAGAAAGGTTTTATTGCGAAGGACTACAAATTGTTTGCTGCAAGGCAGTTGTTTACCACAGAAAGTCCGGGTATGCCACTGTATGACGATATTAAAACGTGGGACCACTGGGCTGTAAAACCTTGATAGCTACATTTTTAAAACGAATTAATATTATTTTTGAGATTGGTAACTTTGCCACCTATCCATCGCATCGTTTTAGTGCACGAGAATGAAAGTTTTTCCTCGACGCGGCATGCCGCGGCAGCGGAGTAGAAAAATGATTTGAGTCGCAAAAAAAATTCATAATAGTATATTATAACTAGTCACTGATACACTAAGCGTACTTAAAAGTTTGGACAAAATCTATACAACGAATTCTCTTCTGGTACAAGTAAGAGTTATTGCAAGAATTACAATGCTTGAATAAGAATAGTAAGTTTATATGGGATCCGTCACATATGGGTAATACCCATTGGGTATAGCAAGTAATTAAAAGATAAATCAACTTGCAAGCAGTGCCGTTTCTTCAGAGTCTAGTGAGTTTATTAACGTTTACTGCATTAAAGACCAAAAATGTACAACTAAAGCTC
Source organism: Brachypterus glaber (assembly GCA_958510825.1). NCBI lineage: Eukaryota > Metazoa > Arthropoda > Insecta > Coleoptera > Kateretidae > Brachypterus > Brachypterus glaber. Next base: position 75,408,346 of record OY294045.1, on the reverse strand, counting down.
AGTTTATTAGAAAATGCCAACTCTTTTGGCAAGAACAGAATTAAAAACTATATAAAATAAAACCATTAGTGGGTGAATGGCCTCATACTCCAAATATTAGACATCATCCAGTAATATTATCAAGAATCTGGATTGGTCATACTAGGTTACCTCATGAATTTTTAATGTAAGGTGAACCACTAGAAAGTTGTGAAATTTGTGAAATAGATTTTACTATTAAGCATATTTTATAGAATATCCATGTTGAAATCCAGAGAAGAAGATGCAAATTTCCAGCTAATTTGGTAGACCTGTTGGGAGAATCTTGTTTGAAAAAATTATAGATTTTTTGAAAATAACTGAACTCTTAAATAAAATTTAATTGTATTTATAAGCGTAAATATTTATTATATTTTACTTCTCGCCAATAAACCTTAGTGGTTGACGTGATATTTTATACAATAATATATAATAATAACTAAGTAGAACATAGACGATGATAAACAAAATTATATACAGGGCGGGCACACATAGGGCATTTTTTGGCGTTATTTCTAAAGCCACCAATTTGAAAATGATACTTTTATTATAGACCCAATAAGCTATTAATCTGACTAAACAAAACTTTTTAACTAGCTTTAAAGCTAGTTAAAAAGATTTGTTTTGGAGTTGCGGCCATATGAAACTGAATTTTAATAATAAACTTTAGTTAAAACCTCTAAAATCTGAAAAACTGTTGCTTTTTCTTTAACGTTCAATATTTTCTGTAACTAATAACGTTATTTTTAAGAAAAAAAAATAAATTAAAAAAATGGTTATTTTTAAAAATTTCTAGAGTGTATGAGTAGAAAGCAAGTATGTAGATAAAGCATTCTATGGCATTTTACTAAATATCGTAAAACGACATTTCACTTTGTCAGTGATTTGAATAATTTTGAAAATGTTAGTTTTTATTTATGAATAAGAAAAGTACTTGATAATTATAATAAATATTTAGAAAAATTAAATAATAGCATGTATTAGGAAGTTACATTTAGGTTTGGTGAAAAATTAATATTCAGTAAGAAGTTTTAACATGGAAATAGGGGGTCTGTAAAACTCAAAATCTCTGAGAACGAAATCCTAATGAGGGCCAGTTCGTAAATAGTGGTAAAAGTTCTTCCGCAGACTGCATGCCAAACAACAGTAGCAAACTGAAAACTTCTATTCTATTCTATTTAGATCAAATCTATACTTTTTTCCGTTTTTGAAAAATACCCTGCCAAAAATTCGAAAAAAATAAAATATGTCGTTTTGGGTGGACAATAAATAAATTATTTTAAGTACCTACAAATGTTTTCTATAGCTTGAATTTAAGTTACATGCTTGCTCTACAAAACCGTAAAGAAAAGTATCTGGATTTCATTTTCGGTGTACAACTGAAGACTAGTTTTTAAGACATCTGCAATGACGATTCAGTGTTGGTGTTTAAGACTATTTTGGGCAGTATATGACATATTTAGTAAAATTGAAAAACACATAACCCTGGTAGAAAAGTACAAAAATCTAACTTAACACGTTCAATGCTACGGTTTTTTTTTTGCATGTTTACCGTAATGCGGTAGTATGCCCGGGGGACGACTTTACATTTATGTTTACTGCGGGGTGATCCCCGGGGGTTGACAAACATTCTTTTACTCAATCAGTATTTATGTAATTTTTTGATATATTTACATAACGGATTTGTTAAACAAGTTTGAGTTTGCAGTCTGCCAAAGCAGGAGAAGTTTAAATTGAAAAAAATTATTTTAAAAATAATAATGAAATAATAAAAAATTATTGCGTATTAATTGCGTCGACAAAAAACTCTCAATCTAACAAACATTTCCTGATATGATTCTTTTTGGTTTATAGTAAATAACTTCGGGAAGGGTGAAAGTTCTCCCCGATAATCACCACGGCTCGTCTCTACTAGAAAAGAACACGTAACACGTGACGACCTAGGTCCTCCGGAAACCCGAGCGCATTATAGTAACAGTTGCACTCAAAGGCCATCCTCCGGGGGACGACAAACTATTAATATTTTAATTATAATAACATACAGGGTGATCAATAACTGCCATTCAAAAAGTCCAAAATTTAAGAGGTGATTTTGCATCCAAAAATATAAAAAAAGTTCCTATAAAGGTTGGTCTGCAAATGAGCCCTAAGGGAGCTACAGCCCTTTAAAATTGTAATAAAAAAAAGGTATTTAATTAATAACACTCTGGTACCCTTTCAGCTAGTGTGACGAGATTTTGCATGTTTTCTAGTATTAATAAGGGCAATAAGTTTATGTTAATTTTTTTTATGGATAAATCCAGAGGCGTCCCTAGACGGAAAAATGTATTAGGCTGAACACATTTTTGCCCCAAACTTTTTTTTGTGTACTTTTTTTGGATTTTATATGGATTATATGGATTCCTTGAGTAAAAATGTCATATAGTGTAACACTGTAGGAGTCACCGTTTTTAAAACAAATGCAATTAGGTGCCACCAAATACGTTACTTTTTAAAAGGCTATTACTCCTTTAATATTAAATTTAGGCGCTTTGGTAAAGAATACTTTTTTTATCAGTTTTAAATGAAGAACCACCCTGCAGCATTAAAATTTTATTGATGCTTTTTTTTGTTCCCCATTCAAGATGTCATCTTCGAAGGGCCGTAGCTCCCTTAGGGCTCATTTCCGGACCAACCTTTATATAAATTTTTTTTCATATTTTTGGATGAAGAATCACCTCTTAAATTTTGGCATGGCAGTTACTGTATATATTTTTTGTTTGCATATTTAAAAATTTAAATAAAACGTTTAGTATATTTTTTTTGTTTCACTTGGTATACAAAAGTACCTATTTACCTTTTAAAAGATAAGTGAACATGATTTTTAGACTTTTTTCGTAATTATTTTATAAAGCATAAATGTAACTTTTAGTTAAACTAGAACAAACTTTTGTATCTGCTATAATAGTTTAAATATGAGCCTCTAAAAATAACGATTTTTAATTTTATAAAATTCTGGAACAATTTTTCTCAAAAATGGAAACAGAGATTTGATCTAAACAAAATCGAAATCAGCAAGAAAAACACTATTAGAATTTTCTAAAAGTATTTTCAGATTTTTACTGTTGTTTGGATTACTATATAGACAACTATATAAGATTAATAATTAATAGAAGAGGAGGGAAATAGCTAGAACGAACTCAATTCGTAGATACGGCGATTTCATTTGTTTAACAAGTCAACAATGGCTTTCGCTTCTTTAGTTTGAGATATTTAGCTTTAGCAATAACGCCAAAAAATGCCCTGTACATCATAGATAGCCCGCCCTGTATACCTAATTAGTAATTACTATTGTAATTTAAAAGCAGTAAATACTATAGTACAGTGGGTTAGCTAAATGTGACACCCAGGTTAATTTTGATTTGTCCTGTTATAATTCTTCTAAACTAGTTTATATCCAAGCCAACCCTGGCATTAGGTTTTTGACAGTATTAAATATTTCGTGTAAAATTTCGATTTGATTTAAAATTGTTTAGAAGAATTATAACAGGACATGTCACAATTACCCTGGGTGTCACATTTAGCCTAACCCACTGTAATTTAAAAATATAAATTTCTAGAGTGGAATTTCCTGTAGGCATAACAGGTTTAAGCGTTTGTACTTATATAATTTTTACTATATACTATACATTTTATATTATATCCTAGCATTTTAATCTTTTTGTTTTATATATATTTGCGACGTTTATTTAGGTAGTGATCTTTTTAATTATCCTGGCAAATGTCACTGTATTACTTAAAGAAGATAGGATAAGCACGTAAAAAGTGCCCCTGCATGAAATGAACTGCAACTATGCTTAATGGGTGTACTTTATCATTAGTAATATACCACCAAAATTTGAGCCCCCAACTACCCCTATAAGGGTGAAATTTTATCGTTAAACCCCTAAGTAAAAAAAATTATTTCTCAGTCTGTATTTGTGGGATCAATTTTAAATTTGGTACAGCATGTAAGGGTACCAAGACCAACTTATAAAAAAAGTCATGCCTTGTAAATCAGAGCTATGGTCTGTTTCATCAAGCAAGAGAGTAAATTAAAAATCGCACAGTAAATATTTTTACAACAGGTTTGAATAGTATATGTTTGTGTATAGAATATAGTTATGTTTTATAAAATAAACTACACAGTATATTCGCACATCCAATATTCGAATCTGTTTTAAAAATATTCACTGTGCGATTTTTAATTTACTATCTTGCTTGAAGAAACAGACCATAGTTCCTACATTTTACATCGGCACTTAGTACTACTAAGAGTGGCGATGTATTGAAATCTTCGCCGAAAAGTCAAAATCTTTGACCACGTTTTTTTTTCAGATTTCTCAACGTTTTAGACCATTCTGAGTCGAAATCAGTAAAAAAAATTGTTGCGTCCGTCTGTCTGTCTGGGTGTAAACTCTCTAACTCCATTTCTACATGAGATATTGACTTTCGGTTTTTTGCATATTGTTTCTTATCGTATTCCGAAAAGCATTATATTTTGGGGGTAAACGATTGGGTGTAAGGGGGTAAAAATGAGGTAAAACTACTATTTTTAGCGTTTTTTGTTTATAATTAAGGCAATTATTATTGTATTTGGTTAATTTAGCACTTATATAAAAGATAATTTTAAATTGGTCAAAAAATGTTATAAAAAAGGTTTTCTTAAAACGCATTGTTTTCGAGATATTGGCGTTTAAAGCAGTAAAAGGTTTTTTTAGCATATCTCACATATTTATAACCCGATTTCAAAAAATTATATTTTAAATAAAAGCTCTTTAAAGCCCTGAAAAAAATGTTATATACAGTTTTTTGCTAGAATATTATCTTTAAAAGATACAGAATTTAAAATAAAACAAAACACCTAGTTTGAAATTTGCAAACTAGATGGCTCTAGTGTACAATAGTGCCGATGTTTTGACAGGGTGCTTGCAACGTTTCATCTAGTTTATTTATGAAACTAACTTTTGTCAAAACTTTTTTATGTAAGTCATTCATCACATCTATTAGAAGTATAAACAGATTTTTTACCATTTTTCCCACCTACACCTGGTGTAGTAGACCACCCAGGGGCGGATTTATTTCATTTTAGGGGAGGGGGCCATCCATAAGGAAAAAAATTGCGCTTTCACCAAAAATATAATTTTGAAGGTATTTCTATGCTAATATATCTCGCTGGGGGAGGGCCATGGCCCCTCCCCTAAATTCGCCCATGAGACCACCCAAGTACACAGTACTTGGGATATACTAAGAAAAAAAGCATAAGTATTTAGTAAAGACAAATTTATTAATTTTTAAATAAAATACTATCAGCATCATCAACAATAGCCTCATCCCAAGGACCATAAATATTTTCCTTATATCTTTGGTATCTTATAAATAATATTGGGCAAACTAAATTAACAAAAACAACAGTCATTATAAATAAAATTAACATTAAATTAGATATCTGATGCAAAAAATACAAATTACCGAATAACAAAAAAATAGTAAACACAGGTTTATTGAATTCATTTCTCAACATTGGAAATAATACAAATGCTTCCATGGCAGTAGTCATTAGAATAAATGCATGATATGGACTAGACAATCTTGAAGCTAAACATATTGAAGCAAATACAGCAGCACTCAAAGATAGGCTGCTTGAGATTATAGCTGCATTCACACCATAATCAAAAAATATTAAATGGATAACCATCATAAAAAAGGTCATTGTATAAATTGTATCAGTGCTCACAGTGTCTGTCAATGTATATAATACTGGAGAAAATAAGTGTCCAAATACAAAATATGTTAATAAGGTTCTAACATAATTTCCCAACTTCTTTTTTATATTTCCAACATGCTTAGATAAATGTAACAAAAATCCTATTACGGTTAATGTTGAAGAGTAGTTTAATACTGTTGATGGTTCAACCCAATCATTTACTAAATAGTAGTAAATTATAACGAAACCTACTATACTACAGAATTGCTGAACTAATAAATTGGCCCCTTTAACAGCTTCAATAAACGTTACTTCTTTAAAATCTATATTCTTTTTTAAATCACGTAGGAAAATATTCTTATCCGTGTAATTATCTGGATAGCCCTGATTTTCATATAAAATCTTTTTCCATACCTTTTTTCCACTCATGATTTCTTCCGTTCTACATTTCACCCAATATTAAATATTTAAATTTTCACTTAAAAGTTGACTTTTTAGGTTAGTTTTAAGCCAACTTCATGCTAGATCCTGTGATATTTTTACCTACTTGCGTCCATTTCACATAATACTCTTTAGCACTAAAATAAGTAGTTCAAATGTCGCGAAGGTCACAAAGAGGAAGAGAAAATTCCTTTTGTATTTTTTCTGTGAAAAAACATTATTAATTAAATTAAGTGCTTAATATGTCTGGTGAAAAATTAAAGTTTAAATGTGAATAAAAATATTTTCTTTGTAAACAAAGATTGAATTCATGTGAACTATAAATAAAATAGGTTAGTGTCCAGTATTAATTTTAGCTAATAACTAGTATTGTATCCCTGGTAAAGAGGATACTATTTACCAATAGAACTATTTATCTGTGTATTTATTGAATGTTTGCTGTAGCTTTTATACAAAACTATTCCAAATGTATCAATTATTGAATCTATTAGATTCCAGGGGAGCCCACAGGATTTTTGATAGGGGTGCAGCCATAGGCGTAACGTGGGGGGGGGCTTAGCCCCCCCAAATTTTTCTAAGCCCCCCCCAAATCAAACTATAAAAGTCTCACAGACAGACAAACTTAAAAACTTGACTATTTTTTTAGGGGCTCAAAATTTGCCCAAAATTTGGACCTGGTTACGCCTCTGCGCCGCGCAGCCTATTCGGCTTTAAAAGTTTATCAACGAAAAGCTTTAATTAAATTCTCAAAAAAAAAGGGCCAGTCTTTTTTTCTGGAGGGGAGGGGTTAATAAGAAACAGATTGAATGGCATCACCAATACAACATTTAGCACTGCAGGAAACATTTTTTAGGAATCCTAAAGTATTGAATTTCATATGCAATTATTTTATAAAATCTATTAATATTGTGGTATCAAGTTAAGTGCCACAGGCAATTTCTTTTAAATTTTCAAGTTCACTAATTTACTTACATCAACAATTAAAAAAATATATATATTTATAAAACTTCAAATAGCCGGAGGACACCTCTAAAAAAATAACACATTATCTTTAGCGCCACAGGCCAAAATATATTCAGTTGCCACATTTCTAAGATACAGGTATGCAAATTATTGACCATAGTATATTAATTAAAAATTTTGTATCACATTTTTGTTTGAGAAGGTTGAAAATTAAAACTGTTTTTTAAATAAGATTAATAATTTGAAATTACATTATCCCCTTGATAAAAAATCGACGACTAAATAAAAAAACAAACTTTCCAACTATTGCTAAAATTACAACTTTTATATTTTAACCCATAAAATTTAGAACTTTTTTAAATTTTAAGACTCACTACTGGTAAAATTACACTTAACTATTCCTATAACAAAAAAGTTGATGACTACTGCTAAAATTACAACTTTTATATTTTTAACCCCATGAAATTTATAACTTTTTTTTTTGTTGCAATTTAAGTATGCTGAAGTTCTTAACTGACTTATTAAATGCGTAGCATTACATATCTTCAAGGCTTGTTTATAGTAATAAAATTGAACATTTTATAGAAGATACATTTTGTTTATTACTAGGAAATCAATGGATACCACACATTGGGGGGAAATCCCTAAAGAAGACACAAATGATTTTGTACCTGATGTAACAGAAGATATAGAAAAATCAATGAGTCGCTTCTGCTTATCAGAATATGAGGATGAAGAATTTTTGCCGAAAAACGAACGCATACAGTTACCCCCCATGGACCCCTTAATGCTACACACCATAGCCCTTCACAAATATTGCAATGACATGACGGAAATGATCCGCGTAGCAGAATTGGCTACAGAGATGAACGTACTGCCTTCTGAAGATGCTGCTCCACCAATTCCAGAAATGCCCGAAATTGAAATTAAGCACAAGAAAAACAGTTTGAACTTTATACCAAAAGATTTTACGTAAGTAAATTATTTTATGCACTCCTTATAAAAAAATTCCGATAAAAACTAGTTACAAAAATCGCATGAAAACTTATTAAATCTGATGAAGTCTTGAAATCTTATGAAATCCCGTGGAACTTTATGAGTAAACCCATATGAAACATCATCATGTATTTAAAAATTCAAAAAGGCCGTTGAATGTCGTACCCAAATGCACGACTATCATTTTTTACTAGTTGTACGCAAGTTTCGTATGATCATATTTTTTACTGGCCGTTGATAAGTTTTACCAACTTGTAATTTGATTAATAAAGACAGAAATTTTTAATTTTAAACAAAATTATAAAAATATTAATTTATTATTCCATCAATCTATTTTCTAATCATCGTACAGAGTGATATTGGTAGACTGACAGTTTCGGGCTGCTGCCCTCTTCAGTACCAAGGGTCAACTCTGCACGCTGATTAAGAAAACGTTTTTAGACTTTACTCGCAAAAGGAATATAGCCATTAGATTGATGTAGACTTGTGCGCCATCTATTTCTCTCCTAATCTGGAGACTTTGAATGGTAGCAAGTTGAAGACTTGTGTGTCTCAAGAACATAGTACCACTAACGGGTGGTTAGACGTAAAATTAGTAAGGACAGAAATTTTTAATTTTAAACAAAATTATAAAAATATTAATTTATTATTCCATCAATCTATTTTCTAATCATCTAATAATTTGATTGGTTTGCTAATCTTGTTGGTGGATTTCTAGATATTAGTCTTAACATAATACTAGATAATGAAACTTTGTTTTCATTAATTGGAAGCTGCTATTGATAGTGCGATCCTAATAATGGCCTAAGTTTACAGAATAATTTTATCAGGTCATACAACCCAGCTTAATTTAAATTATACTAAATGCACACTCGTTGGTACACCAAGCCTGGGGTGGGGATCGCGCGGAGGCCCCCGCTTTCTGTATACCTTTTATGGAAATTCACATCAGCCTTGATCTGATCGCTATATCCCTGTTTTCCATGTTCGGGTTGCTTCAAAACAACCTGTATGTTTTCTTATTTACCATATTTTTAGGCCATTTTCCACTGGGTGTGATGTTGAGGTGCCAGATTTAAGTGAAGCAATTGTAAAGCAAATCTTAACAAAATGTGTAGTCATTATGTTTGCCCACATAGGATATGAAACAACCCATCAAAGTGTATTAGATGTATTGGTAGATGTTTTAGAAACGTTTTTTACACATATTTGTCACAAAGTAAAAGTTGCTGTGGAAGATGAAGAAAAAGGTCATGGTACTGGATTTCCTCACATTATTGAAAGAGTTTTGACTGAGACCGGAATGGGCGGTATAAAAGGATTAAACGATTATTACCAATGCAGAGTAGTAAAATATACCAATATTTTACAAGGTCGATGTAAAGAATTAAATGATTCTTATGCATCATTATTGATCCCTAAAAGCCCATCTCCTATCGATAGTGCCAGCAAAATAGTTAAAGTTAAAGTAGAGGAAGAAGAGGATATCCTGGAAGTTGAAAATCCAGAGTTACATTTTACAACAATAGATGGCGAAGTTTGTTCAACACTCGAACCAGGATATCAACTTCTAAACAGTTTAGAAGCAGCTGCTCATTTACAAAGTCTGGCTGATGCTGAAGATGATATTGAATGTTCTCCAGGAGTTGTTTCAATTCCTTCTGAAAGTGACATTTGTAATTTTTCACCTTTCACAAAAAAGAAAAGATTGAAATAATTCTATAATTTTTTATTTCATAGTTACAGTAATTTTTTTTTTCACCAATAAATTATTCCATTTTAATAGGAATATTATTTATTATCCTGCATATATACACTGCCGCGCATTAAATTCCGGACACCTAAACAATTGACATTTTTTAAATTCAAATATTTCGAAAACTAATTAATGGATTTGACAAATTCTTTTTTTGTTTTGAAGCTTAAACGTTCTCTACTTTTGTTTGTTTTAAGAATGATTTTTTTTTTTTGTATTAACAGCAACATATAATGTATAACTATGTTTCTTACCCCATCTTCTAGGACTTGCATGGTACGCCACTGCAACTGTTTATCAAATTATTAAAGTCTTTCTTATTGCCGCAGTTTTAATGAATATTTTCTTTTTTATTTTTTTACTTTTTTCCTTCTGGTTTAGAAGATATCAGGATTTTCCTGAAAGTTCTAATTTTTTTAGTCAACTCAAAAACTCAGTTTTTTATTTGAAGCTCATGTATTTTACTTCTTCTTCTACGCTCATGTCTTACTTCTTCTTCTACAGTTTCTTCATCCCAGGGCAACTTTTTATTGCCGTCTGACGGAGGCTTAACGGTGAATTCGCAGACTGCCGCCGGACGGAGTGACCCTATTTTTTCTTCTACTCAAGTTTTTCAAACCCAATTTATGTTTTTGATAAACTTGATTAAAAGAAAAACGTAACTCGGTTAAGCTTCAAATTTAAAGCACAGCATCAATCAAATTCAAGTAGTTAACTGAAAAAATGACAACAGGAAAATCCTGATATCTCCTAAACCAGAAGTAAAAATGTAAAAAAATAAAATATTCATTAAAACTGCGACAATAAGAAAGACTTTAATAATTTGATAAAAAGTTGCAGTGGTTTACCATGCAAGTTCTAGAAGATGGGGTAAAAAACATAGTTGTACATTATTTGTTGCTGTTAATACGAAAAAAAAAAAATATCATTCTTAACAGAAACAAAAGTAGAGAATGTTTAAGCTTCAAAACAAAAATAGAATCAGTCAAATCCATTAATTCGTTTTCGAAATATTTGAATTTGAAGTCCAAATGTCAATTTTTTAGGCGTCCGGAATTTAATGTGCGGCACTGTAGAATAGTTATTTAACTCTTTCCTGCATTCTGGTTGATATTTGAACCACAAAACATAGCCAATAAGGTTTGGACTTCTATCAGAACAAGTGAGACACTTAAAATTGTTTTATCCAATACATACAGATAATAAGACAATTACCAGCTTTATTTTAAATAGATAAACTCAATAATAATCCCCGCTGGTTTTTACTTTATTGAGTGAATAATTATTTATTTTACCCACTCAACTGTCACTTGTCAAATTATTTTCTTGTAAATTTCATTAAAATTTTTACTAAAATTTACTTTACCCACTAGTAGCATAAATAACTATTATCCAACACCTTCACAGAAACACTTGTTTTGAGCACTATTTTAAATGTCAAAAGTGACTAAAAAATTTTTCATCCACTCTTTTACGTACAGCTTTTGATCTCACCCAAAATTAGTTACATACCCTATTAATTAAGTATTATAACTATTCTATAAATAGAAGCACGTTAACTAAACCATAAAAATTAAAGAAAATCCCAAATTATTCTTTAGTTTTTGAATAAAATACAGTTTTTATTAAAAATTCTGTCATCACCGCGTCCATTTTGACGTTTGTACGAAATGTAAAACTAGCAATGGAGCTCTCTACAACTAGAATTATGAAACAAAAGACGTCTACTCTATCTCATTTGTGCTACACTTTCCAGCCAACCAAATAAATACTGTATTTGTTTTTCATACAACAAATACAGTATTTATTTATTAATATTATTAGTATTAATTAAAACTTGTCAGGTTTGATGTTTATGTCTAATATTCAACAACTTCAGCAGCTTTTAAATCATTAGGTTTTATCTTTCGTAACTCTGAGGGTATTCAAAATACTCACACATTTAAAGTGCTATATAATGCATTCGTTAGGTCCAAGTTGGACTATGGTGCAGTTATTTGGAACCCTAAACATGAAATTCACAGAAACAGCATTGAGAAGGTTCAGAAAAGGTTTTTAAGGTATCTGTACCTAAAAACATATAATGAGTACCCTGCGCTTAATACTCCTACCAAAAGTTTACTGCAGAGATTTGGTTTTGTAAATATGGCTTCACACCGTTTTTATTATAGTGTAGCGTTTTTGTATAAATTACTTCATAATATTATTGACTGTCCATACTTATTAAATAAACTCAAATTTCACGTTCCATCCGTTAGTACTAGGAATAGAACTTTATTTTACCTAAAAACACCTCGTACCAATATTCTAATGTTTTCGCCTTTATATATCATGTGTTCCAATTACGAACGCATTGGAAGTGTTCTAGATTTATTGTTTACAAATATTAATTCCTTAAGATCTGCTTGTTATGCTGTAGAATTATAAATCATATTTTCTCATATAATTAAGTATTAATATTTTATGCAAATCTTGTTTTTTTCTTTCTTTTTTATATAAGTCTCTATTGTATTTATATTACTTCATAGTTTATTATAACAACTTTGTAAAAGGGACGTATGTCCTGTTAAGTTGTAAAATAAATAAATAAATAAATAAATATTACTGTGCGACAAAATCGAGGTGGATCGTTTAGGCAAGAGATCTGTCATATTCATTCGAAAATATAGCTCTAATATAGTCGAGTCCCCAAGTGGTTTCGCTACTTTAGGTCATTTAAGAAATATTTTTTAATTTAAAGTTTTCAATTCACGCTAATATGCAAGACCCACGAGTTTGTGCATGTGTTTTTATATTATTAAGGCCTACTAATATATAATATTTTTATGCAGTAACTTAGGTCAGGTGACTTATTGAAATACGGTGTTATTTTTTGGGGAGGTAGCTCAGCCGCCACACGTGTATTTATAAATGAAAAAAAGGTTTTTACGTGTTATGCTTGATATGCGCTATACAGACTCTTGTCGAAATTGTTTCAAAACGAATAATTTACTCACATTTCCAGGTATATACATATACGAAACTATTATGTTTATGTTTAAAAATAAATCATTATTTAATCAACAATTAATAAGCCATAATTTTACTACAAGAGCAAATAATTTATATTATAATATTCCCACAGACTAAGCATTTATGAAACAAGCCCGTTCTATGCAGGCATTAAATTTTATAATAAATTACCGATTACTATAAAAGATATTCGAATTATTGGTAAATTTAAGTCAAAATTATTTAGATACATTTGTGATATTGAACCGTATACGGTGTCGGAATATTTAAATGCGTAAAAATCCGTCTCTATTTTTACACAAGTGAAGTATTCTGTTTAAGTTTAAGTTTTAATTCTTTAAATTTAATAATTTTTTATTCTGTTTAATGCTTTTTTTATATAAGACGTATTGTTCCTGATCTTTTAATATTGTGTATGTATATTATACGTATGTATTTTTTATCAGACAATTAATAAATTCTATTTCTATTTTGCCAAACTGGGAGGCCTAAGCACTTTTTTGCCCAATTATTTTTTCAGTGTTACTGTTTTGCTGAATTTTAGTTTGAATATGATCTTATATATAAAAAACACAAAAAAGATCATATGATGTAATGATGTAAGGCTCACTGTTTAGGAGAAAAATGCGTTTAAATTGATATCTTACGCTTTATTGACTAAAAATAAAAAACAATCCGTAAAAATATTAAAGCTGCGCATTCCATATTCACATTGAGACGTATGTTGCGTTTTTTTTTTCTGGATATACTTCCAAAATTACATTTACTTTGATCTCGTGATCTCCGCTATAACTTTTTTGTTTGTGAACTTTTTTTTAAATTGGTAAGAATATTTTTATTAAAGTAATTGATCCTTATAATAAAATTTAATTTTCCTAAAAAAATTACGCCTATTCGACTTTTCCTTATCCCTAAATGAAACCTTTTTACACTCATACCAAAATTTGAGGATTTCTGGGTACACAATATACAGAGAGGATAGAGCGGATGGTAAAGGTGGGGTCGCCCTACTGGTTAAAACAGGAATAAGGTATGACAGAGTTGAAATTAATCTGGACAACACATTTGAAAAGTTTCAAGCCACTGGCATAAAATTACAGAACATGAATATTTACTGTGTATACAATCCACCGGACTTATTACTTCCAATAGAAAATATGTCGGAGTTTTTAAATGAATCAGAGCAACCCTTCATACTAATGGGTGATTTTAATGCGCAAAATCAAGTCTGGGGTTCGACGAACACTAAAAGAAATGGAATTATACTTGAAGAACTTATCAGTGACCTTGGGTTGGTAATATTAAATGATGGAAGTCCCACCAGAGTAAGTCCTCCACCCAAAATGAGTGTTCCAGACCTTATCTGTGTTTCACCACCCCTTGCTGAAAATGCTTTCTTTTCAGTGTATCAAGATCCGGCATCTAGTGACCATTATCCATTAATTTTAAAGCTCGGTGGAGAGGACTTATGGGCTGAAAAAATAAATAGAAGGATCCGCATCCTCGAAGCATATAACTTAAGAAAAATGGACTGGATTATTTACAGAGCCATGATTAACTCAAATACACAGGGAGGTACGGACTACAAATCTTTTTATGATAACTTAATCAACGCAGTCAAAGTTGCTTCCCCTCTAAAAAAGAAAAATATTAAAAAAAGAGGTAATTGTCCATTGTGGAACCCTATATGTGAGGAGGCGGTGGAAAGAAGAAAAGCTTTTCGACAACTAAAGGGAGATTTTCAATGGAAAACTTTTTGGAAGCAAAAAAAATTGCAGCAGACGTTAAAAAAATACTGAATAATGAGAAAAGAGAAAGCTTTAGAACATTTTGCGAGTCTATAAACAGCAGAACTTCCATCAAGGAAGTATGGGATAAAGTCCGAAGATTTTCGTACAGTAAAAAGCCCCCTCCTGAGCCAAAACCACTGAAGTCGATAGCTGAAAGCCTTCAAGTTATGCCCAAAAACATGTCAACCACCACCGGACAAAACAGCATTCAGTACTAAGAAATCTAAACCCTTTACAATGCAAGAGTTGGAATTTGCATTAAGCAGTAAAAAGGATTCAGCCTCTGGGATGGACGACATATCGTACTCCATGCTGAAAAATCTTCATGTAGAAGGTAAAGAACAACTGTTAAACATTTTCAATGGTATTCTTAGGGGGGAAAAGGAAATTCCGAAAAGCTGGAAAAATTATCTAGTCAAACCAATTCCAAAACCAGGGAAAAATCCGAAGGAGGTCAAAGGGTACATACCAATCTCTCTGTCATCCTGTATGCTTAAGACATTCGAAACCATAATCAAGAACAGGATAGAGCATAAGCTGGAAAAAAATTTGCAGGTATATAACTACCAATTCGGGTTCAGAAAAGGGCATGGAGTGCAAGATGCCTTGGGACTGTTATCCTCCACAATCCATAAGGACCTAGCGTCAAAGAAAAAAACCCTTGTAGTGACCCTGGACATAGAGTCGGCGTATGATAACGTGGACCTAGAGACATTGCACAAATACCTCGGCGAACATGGAATTCCGCAGGATATAGCAGACGCTATATACAATATAAACTCGGGGAGGCATATATATGTGGATGACCCTGGTGAGGGGATACTGGGACCAAGGTCCGCGTTTAAAGGTCTTGCCCAAGGCTCGATCTTAAGTCCAATATTATTCAACATCTATATTTCATCAATACAGCACGAGACGGTCCTAGGGTGCAAGATAATCCAATATGCTGACGATTTGGCTATTTTAATATCCGGGGAAGATGTGAACAAACTGGTCGATGGCATGAATGCAACACTGAGAAAGGTTAAGTTATGGCTGTTACGACATGGCCTTAAGTTATCTATAAATAAATGCTCGGCTACATTATTTAGAAAAACTAGGAGAGTCCCTAACCTGCCCCTAATTAAGATTGAGAACGACATTGTGCCTATAAAACCTTCAATTACATATTTGGGTGCAATTTTAGACTCTAAATTAAATTGGGCAAGCCATATATATTTAGAAAAACTAGGAGAGTCCCTAACCTGCCCCTAATTAAGATTGAGAACGACATTGTGCCTATAAAACCTTCAATTACATATTTGGGTGCAATTTTAGACTCTAAATTAAATTGGGCAAGCCATATAGACAATCAGTTTAAAAAAGCAAAGAAAGCTCTGAACATAATTAGAGCGCTATGTGGAAAAAGTTGGGGATCGGACCCGCAGACATTAGTGACCATTTTTAAAGGCCTAGTGCGACCTCACCTGGATTATGCCAGTATCTTCTATTTTAGAGCAACCAATAAATCCTTAGACCAACTTGAAAATGTTAATAAACAGGCCCTAAGAAAATGCTGCCTTTTCAAGAAATCCACACCGATCGGTGTCCTCTATGCAGAAACTGGCGAACGACCCTTGAGTTGAGAAGAAAATGGCTTACACACAAATATCTGGGAAAACTAATGTCCATAGAAAACAATAAAACTTTTATTAACTTACTAGATATATACAGCCAATTCTACAATGAGAACCGGACAGTAAGATACTGGAATAATAGAAGTACCCCTCCGATAATTGCAGCCATGGACTTCTACCTAAATGTAAGGGAGGATGGGTATAGGTCCCCAGCTTTCCACTGCTTTCAGGAAGAACTAGAGGCAGTTATTCAGACCAGGAAGTTACACATGTCTAACCTTTACAAAGATGAAAACAACTCCAGACTTTTTCTAGACTACTACCAGAACACATGGAAAGAATACACACCGATCTACACAGATGGTTCAATAAGGGAAGGAAAAGTAGGGATAGGAGTTTACATACCTCACAAGAACGTCAACATCATTTCCAGGCTCAATGATAACATATCCATATGTACGGCTGAGACGACTGCAATACTTAAAGCCCTCAAAGAAATCCAATCATTAGAAGAGAGGAAATTCGTGATTTTTGCCGACTCCAAATCCGCCCTCCACAGGGTTTGCAGCCCAGCATATCATTTTAAGTCAGATAAAAGGACAGTGGATGTAAAAAGGATTCTATGGGAAATAGAAGAGTCAGGGAAGGAAGTGGAAATGTGCTGGATACCTAGCCACACAGGAATTAGTGGGAATGACAGAGCAGACAAGTTAGCAGGTTTAGGATGTCAAGCAAGGAAAATTGGAAGCCAAAAATGCTCGTATGGGGAATTTGAACAAAAAATTAAAGAAAATCTGTTTGAAGAGTGGAGAGAAAGGTGGAAAACGCTAATTGCCCAAGCTGGACATTTCTACTCCAGACACTCACCAGAGCTAAGGAAAACACCCTGGTATTGGAAGCTCAAGCTGGACAGGAGACATGTTACCAATCTATGTAGGATGAGAAGTGGCCATTTATTAACAAAAGCACACTTACATAGAATGAATCAAGTGCAGGACCTAAGTTGTATATGTGGAGAGGTAGAAGACCTACAGCATATCATACTAGAATGTCCCATGTACTACGTGCCAAGAGCCTCGCTTCTAAACGCATTGTCAACGATCCTATCACAGCCTACAAATCTAGTTTGTACCCTAACTGATCCCTCTACCACAGTAGCCAAGGCCTTGCGGGAATTTGTAGACGCTATAGGAAGGTGCTTATAGATGCTTGTAGAATATTGTATAGTTAGTAGTTAGAACTCTTTATCCGCTTGCCGCTAAGCAAATTTGGAAAAAAAAATTATTGTAAAAGTTTATTTTAGTCGGAACCTAACCCGTTTTGAAAGTGTAAAATCGCCAAGAAAAAAAATATAGAAGAAGAAGACTTTTCCTTAAGCTTTTCTCGATTGTTTAAAAAAAATTTTAAATGCACTTTTATTGTAAACGGTGAGTCTTACACTTTTACATTATAATTAGGTTTTTTATGCATTCTCGCAATCATAAACAAATTAAAGAGCAGCAATAATGTTACATTTGGATGTAAAATAGGCAAAAAAGTGATTGGGCCTCCCCGGTTGGCACGCCCCTGGAGGAAGTTACTACATAAAAATATGATATTTTAGTTGGCCTTATTGATGCAAGAACACATGCATAAACTCATTTCGCTCTCTCTAATAGTTCGTGAGATATTAAATAAAAATTCAATTTTCAGGGTTGTCATTGAAGGGAACTAGCTCCCTAACAAAGCATTTTTTTTTCATGTATTTTAATAAGAATTTACCTGCCAAAGTTTTGGAACGCTAACTTGAAACGTTTTCAAAATAAAATACAAAATTGTACTTTTTTATATTGAAAATGTGTACCTATGTTGCTTAGATTTTCAAAAACCCGCTATATATACATATTCTGCGGATCTTTATTTTAGTTTCTATCCATTTGGATTTTAAATATAATTATTATTTAGTTACGTGGCACGCGCATGAACCTCGCGGTCGTGAGGGACATTCCAGTGAGGGCCAAGCTAAGCCCAAGCCGGGGCTCAACGTGTTGCACCCGAGGGCGCTCCACTTCACAAAAATTTTCAAGGAATTCCCTTTTAAGCTTCAATATTCAATAATTAACCAAAAGAACTAAATTAAATTTAAAACATTCAGAAGTTCTTGTTTATTAAAGAATATGAAGCATAACATACACTATATTTTATTATATATATATATATATATATAAAGTTTTTTAATTTTATTTTAATTATATTTTACATATATTTTAATTTTAAAAGCTGTATTATATATAGTACCATAATCTTAGCTTTATTATCTGGGATTTTACAAAACTAAATTATTAAAACTACATTATAGGTAAGTATATGTGGTAGGTACCTACCTAATTTAAATTAAATTTTGAAATAGTCTATAATTTGAATTTAGATTTCTTTTTTATATAATTCCACAAATTTGGTGTAAATTTAAAATAGTTAGTTACAATATTTAGATAAAATATTTATATATAATTTTTTAAAAATATGTGAAAATGCATTGTTTGATAACAGGGAAAATTTGTAGTACAAATACCAAATTATTTGAATACACGCGATTCCAAGATGTCTGATAAAGGAATTACCTACATATTTTATTTCTCCGGAGGTTTCACATACCACATGAGCCCCCCGGACAACCTCCTGCATTGACAGTTGGTGGATTGACGTCTCTCATTGTTCTTATTCTTGGACCTCCTCCACCACCACTCCCACCTCCACTTCCACCTCCATATCTATAATAAAGTTTAGGGGGCAATAATTAATAAGTAATTTTCTGGGACACAATAAAAAATACTGCTGCCAACAAAAGATTACTCACTTAAGACTCTATTATAGTTAAAAGAAAATAAAAAAAAGATTTCACAAAAAAAAATAATAAATAGAAAAAACGAGCAAAAATATTTTATTTTTGAAAAATTAAAAATTATTTAAAATATTAAATGCATATTTCTTATAAAAAAATTCTTTTGAAGGCGCTAGGTTGATCAAAACAAAAAATAGTCTTTTTCAATAAACTTTTTTTTTCAAAAAGGAATAAATTCCAGGAAAAAAACATTTTTTTGAAAAAACAAAGAAATAGTTTATACCCCACAACGATTTTTACCAATAACAATCCCAGCCTCAAACTTTGGATAATGGACTATGGTTTAACCCATTCGGCGCCCATTTTTTAAGTAAAAATGTGTTCTTTGTCAAGATAAAAGGATAAAAAAATCAGAACACAAAAATTAATGCTAGATCTTTTTACAGAGCAAAGGAAAAAAGTCAATAACAGGCCTTTAACTGGAAAAAAATCTAGGGGGTGCTGACAAAATTTTTTTATATTTTCAGTCGTTCTCTGAAGAATTTTTTTTTGGGGGGCATAGCAAATATTTCCCAACTAAAAATTTAAAAATTGACAAATATCTCAAATAAAAAAACAGCTTTACCCCTGACCGTGAAATTTTGTTGACTAAAAAAAAGGTCCCAACCTTTCCAATTTTCCCAAGTAAACAATTTACAGACCAGTTCCCCTTACCCCTCAATTTTTCCAACATACATTTTATGAAATCTGCCACTAAATTTTGCAAGTCCAGTGCTCATAAGCACCCCCTGTGGGGGTGCTTAGGCTTATTTTACCAGGGAGTGCTCAAAATCATGCCAGGGGGTGCTGAGCACACCCTAGCCCCCCCGTAACAGGCCTGGTTAATAATATACAAAAATATTTAAACCTTTTTTATGAAGAAACTTAATTTTGAAGTATTCTATATCATGTATTAAGCCCGATTTAGGATTGCAATTTTTTAATAAATAAATAATTTACATCTTTTAAATTAAAACTCACCAATTTTCATTAATCAATTGTTTATATTGATACAACTTCACTAAAAAGTATTTTTGGACAATATATTACTATTAAAGGGCCATATAGCTTCAAACCCCTTAATAAGACAATGTTCCAGTTTCAAAACATGACATTAATTGGTTTTATTTATCTCAAATCGTTCTCAAATTATCGTGGCCACAAATTCCCTGACCAGACAGAGTGACAAAATTGGTTTTTGATGGAAATAGTTTTTGGATAGAAAATTAAACAAGACTTTATTTGAGGAAAGTAAAATTTACAAAAAAAAAAAGTTTGTATCCAAACTTAAAGCAAAAATAATTTTTTAATCATATAAAAGGTGGATAAATATAAAAAAAGGCATTTCCAGTACTGAATTAGAAATTTATAGAATACTGCATGTACACATGTGTGAACACTGTAAAGTGATTTAGGCTAGGGACAATGAATAAAATTGTGTCATTTTATTTAAAGACTATCATCACATTTAAACAGTGCTAACTACTGGGATTTATAACTCCTGCACCATTCTTTCTTTCTCTAAAACAACTTGATAGAAAAGTTAGAGCTTTGTGTAAACATGATTTTTCTCTCCATGGTCCTGCAGGGTCATTACCTAGATGAAAATACAACATATGGTCTTGTCAACAAAGTTAATATTATCTTACCCAAATCCGCCTCCTCTACTTCCAGCAGTTCCTGCTGACCCTCCTACGCGATAATCTTGGGAATGTTGACGATTAGGTGAAAGTCCAACTAAACTTTGGAAGCTAAAACATACAATTTTATAATAATATGATAATTCTATATTTTAAACTTAAAAAAATTAACTTACAACAAGAACACTCCACTAACAACTCCGTAAAATATTCCAAATACTTTTCTAAAACCCCAAGGTTGATTTTGGCACAAAGTGCCATCTAAAAAAAATGTATTAGTTCCAGTATTTCAAAATATCTTAAAATTCTATTTACCTCCGGAAATGTAAACCATTCTGGGTTGGTTCTCCTAGAAATTGTTCTAGAATTTTAAAATCTTTGGTACACGTATGTTTTTATAGTTATGAAAAATAAACAGTTGTGAAGTTGCTGCTTTTAAAATTATACGAGGGTAAACTAAAAATCATAAAATATAAAGTTTTTAATGTAATATGTTTTAGAATAGTTTTAATGGTATAGGTTAACGTTATTTTATAAAAAGAAAATAATAATATTAAATTATTAATAATAAATTAAATGAAATTATTAAAAATATTTTTAAACATTTAGTTATAGGGGGTCGTTTATAAAATACGTCACGCAAATTGACCAAAATTCATACACTTTATACCCCGTTTCTCCAATGAACTAGAGAAGTTCTCTAGTTCAATGCGTTTCTTGCGTTATTAAAGGCTGTAGAGATTTTATATTACCCCCCTTAACACCACCCCTATTGAAGCAATTTGCGTGATGTATTTTATGGACGACCCCTTGGTATATTTGAACTACTAAAATAGTTTTAAAATTTCAGTTCATAAAATTATTTACGATTAAAAAACTTACAAAGACATGGATAATCACAATAACATATTAATTTATAAAAATGTAACAGTCTTTTAAAAAAATACCTACTTTAAAGTTTTTAATGATGGCCTGGTAAATTTGTTCATCGCTAATGGCAACAGTGTTGTTGCAACACTGTAAAAGTTGTTTTCGTTTACCGGCGTGTGGAAGAAGAGATTTGAACATTTTCATGTTAAGAATTATTACAAAATGTAAGTAATCATAACTGTTTTTTTGCAATTTTTATGCAAAAAACTTTACATTTTATCATGACTTCGTTTAAAAAACTTTTTTATGAGAAAATTTCCGTTAAAACAAGCGAAAAATGGCGCTTATTTGCAATATACATTTGTGAATGGTTTTTGCTTGTTTATAATTGAATTTCTACCTAAGTATTTGATTACTATTTCCAAATAATTAGCTATTATGAGATGAACATTATTTAACTGTTAACTTGTAGTAAATTCTTAAAATTTCGTCAGCAACGTGTATAGTAATTCCTTTGAAATTAATTTGTCTTTTGGTCTTAAATATTAAAAAGTTTAACTTCTAGGTATTTTTTGTTGAATAATGCTTGTTCAATGTTTTTGTTTTATACAAACCATGGTTCAGGTGCTCTATTCTTGACCATTTGCAAAAATATTTCACATATGGGCCATTCCAGCCATTTAAGGACATGGGTAGTAATTTTTAAACATTACTGTATAAAATTATTTAATATGAATAACTAAAGTCAAAACTCTATAATTTATTAATCCAACACGATTTTTAATGAAAGTAATATATAAGCTTAATTTTTATATATTTTTGTAGACATTGTTTTATTGGAGGATTTAAGGCCACTTGCACCAATGATGGTTTAACTTTAAACTTGGATTAAATTGACGGCCGACCAATCGGAACGCAGCATTTTTAACTTAAACTCGGTTTAGCTGAGATAATCCCAGACCAAAGTTTGGTGCAAGTGGCCCTTAGTGTTTTATAGTAGGTAGTATTTTTAGTTTTAAGTGATGGTAATGTTTTACAACATAATATCGTTTTTTTTTAATTAGAAGAAAGAATAACATAATATGTTATATATTATATATTTTTAGTTATTATTCCTGTTGAAAACTGTTTTTAAAGCTTTGTTTACTAAAGAAAAAAATGAAACACCCGAAACGAAAAAAGTGCAAAAAAATATTTTGTAGCCTACTTAAAGCTTTTTTGGCAATATTTGGTGGAAGTCACTATATATATGAGCACTCCTAAAGATTGCAAAGTAGTCCGATTCCATTCACGATTTCGGTACTAAAACGGCATAAGACATTATGAAACACCCGAAACGCCAAATAAAATTATTTAGCTACTACCGCTTATTATTTAATTTAGACGTTGATATTATTTTTAACTTTCAGATCACCCCCTCCACTCCCGCCCTAGAAATATTTTGGGTTTTTACTTTCCCCGAGGAAAGTCTTGCATTTAAAAAAAAATCGAAAAATTTTTATTGTTTTTTTTTACGTTTCTTATCCAAAAAATACGATTTCCGTAAAAAAAATGCTGTCTGTTGGTCTGTCCGTCTGTCTGTCCGGAATATTTGTGACCACGATAACTTAAGAACGCTTTGAGCTAACGACTTCAAATTTGGACCATAGGTTGATTATCCAAAGTTCTAGACTGGGATTGTTTTTGGTAAAAATCGGATTGGGGTAAAATGGTGTAAAAACAATTTTTTCAAAACAATTTTTTTCTAATTTGGTTTCATTTTACAAAAAAAGAAACTTAAAAAAAAAAAATTGAAAAACAAAAGAAAAATAAAAAATTGTCTTTTTATTTATTTTTTTTTTTTGTTTTCGATTTTAATAAACCTAGGCTTATAGGGAAAAGTAAAATTTGTTGGCAGCAGTATTTCAGTTATTGTCAGAATTTATTATGATAAAAAAGCATACGATGTTCCCCTTTCATTTTGAAAGCTATGTTTCGGCGTGAGAAATTTAATAAATTATAAAAACTATTGTTAAATTTGTTAATTTATTAGAAATATTTGTAGGAAATTCTAGGTTTTAGAAGTAAAAATATTGTTCAGTTTTATTTTTAGTATTCATTATGATTAATATTAAAAATAATATTTATGTAAGAAATAAACTCTTTAAGAACGTAATGTTTTGTATTTTTATTACTAAATCAATTATTCTGTTTTTTTATGCCGAATCGTCTTTCCGAAATTATTTTTAAGATACTACTTATTAATTCATAATATAAATTTGAATTTAGGATTTAAAAACGTATATATTTTTTAAGTGAAACACCCGAAACAAATTATATGAAACACCCGAAACGTTCATTTTATAACGTAAAAAAAAAATATATTTATAATATTTATTGCTAATGTTATGATAGAACAAAGCATAAATTTAACTATACGTTGTGATAAATAATTCATTATAAAAGCTTATAAATTCGTAGATTTTAACAATATTTCAACTCTATACATAATCACAAGGCAAAAAAATGTAACACCCGAAACGGAAGAATTTGCTTATATCTTCTTTATTTTTTTTTTAATTTTTTTTTTCGGGTTTTAATAGCTTGTTTAACTGATATATTAGTCTAATTGTAGCACACCTGTAACAATCTATTAGTGCAATAAATATTTTAAAAAATCGTTTTAATGTGTACGAGTGAAACACCCGAAACGCTGGAATGGCCCATATGCAGTTGCTATGATACAACCAATCACATATCGCACTATGAATGCAAGACCACCTTAACTCAAAAAAAAAACTGTGGTATGGTTTGTTTTGTACCTCTGTACTTTTGAATGATAACATACAAGCTCATATTTATAAGTGGAATATAACGTAACTTACAAACTTATTGGAATAGTTAATTGGAGTTTGTATATGTTATCATTCATCAAATACAGAGGTACAAAACAAACCATACCACATTTTTTTTTCGAGTTATTGTGGTCTTGCATTTATTGTGCGATATTAGCTTCCTTATCAACAGCGCTTGTGAATTATTTTTGCAAATGCTCAAGAATAGAGCTGCAGGCTGAGGTTTGAGTCTAGCTTACATTTAAAATCTATTTGGTTTTTGCTAGTACCATGAAGTAGCACTGGTTTACAGTAGGGCTTTATAGACCTTTAGCTTTAGTTTACAGTAGCCAGTGGCTACTACAATTATTATATTATTATTATTATAGTAATGAGCTTCTTTATTTCTTTAAAGGGGGTAGTTAACTAATTAATTCAACTATTTTTTCAAGAGGTGAACAGACTTTTGTGCTTTTTTTTCAAGAGGTGAACAGACTTCCGAAAAATATTAGATTTCCGAGATTTTTTACAAAAAAAAATCTTCTGAGATTTTATATATACATTTTTGTGCTTTTTTTTTCAAGAGGTGAACAGACTTCCGAAAAATTTTTGATTTCCGAGATTTTTTACAAAAAAAACCTTCTGAGATTTTATATATAGATTTTTGTCGATTTTTGTGCTTTTTTTTCAAGAGGTCTTCCGAAAAATTTTTAATTTCCGAGATTTTTTACAAAAAAATTCTTCTGAGATTTTATATAAAGATTTTTGTCGATTTTTGTGCTTTTGGATAAGACTTAAAAAAATATTTTTGAATTTTTTTTTTGAAATGTATATGTCTTTTTTTAAGAAGTGTGTTAAGTATTTAATTTTACCCTGGCACCTTTCTTTTAAATTTTTTGTCTATAGAAAAATTATATATATATATTTTTGTACCTTTTAGAAAATTTACAGTACATACCCTCAAACCCTCCCACTCACTGCAGTGACATGTCCCCCAGTGGGACAGTGGGACTACCACTAACACCAGACAAGATAATAATCATATATTAGTTCCAGGCAAGAACTTTTTGGTTCATTTGCAGGAAATCGGCTACATTTTCAATTTTTTTTTGCCTTTTTGGGCTCCCTGATTTGAAAAATAATTTATTTTTTTGCGGAAATGCACCGTTTTCTTCCTATGGTGATTTTTTATATATTTTTTATTTTGGAAAAAAAACGTTATGGAAATCTGTTAAATTAAATTTAAATTAAATTTAAATTAAATTTAAATTAAATTTAAATTAAATTTAAATTGAATTTAAATTAAATTTAAATTAAATTTAAATTAAATTTAAATTAAATTTAAATTAAATTTAAATTAAATTTAAATTAAATTTAAATTAAATTTAAATTAAATTTAAATTAAATTTAAATTAAATTTAAATTAAATTTAAATTAAATTTAAATTAAATTTAAATTAAATTTAAATTAAATTTAAATTAAATTTAAATTAAATTTAAATTAAATTTAAATTAAATTTAAATTAAATTTAAATTAAATTTAAATTAAATTTAAATTAAATTTAAATTAAATTTAAATTAAATTTAAATTAAATTTAAATTAAATTTAAATTAAATTTAAATTAAATTTAAATTAAATTTAAATTAAATTTAAATTAAATTTAAATTAAATTTAAATTTAAATTAAATTTAAATTAAATTTAAATTAAATTTAAATTAAATTTAAATTAAATTTAAATTAAATTTAAATTAAATTTAAATTAAATTTAAATTAAATTTAAATTAAATTTAAATTAAATTTAAATTAAATTTAAATTAAATTTAAATTAAATTTAAATTAAATTTAAATTAAATTTAAATTAAATTTAAATTAAATTTAAATTAAATTTAAATTAAATTTAAATTAAATTTAAATTAAATTTAAATTAAATTTAAATTTAATTTAAATTTAATTTAAATTTAATTTAAATTAAATTTAAATTAAATTTAAATTAAATTTAAATTAAATTTAAATTAAATTTAAATTAAATTTAAATTAAATTTAAATTAAATTTAAATTAAAATTAAATTAAATTTAAATTAAATTTAAATTAAATTTAAATTAAATTTAAATTAAATTTAAATTAAATTTAAATTAAATTTAAATTAAATTTAAATTAAATTTAAATTAAATTTAAATTAAATTTAAATTAAATTTAAATTAAATTTAAATTAAATTTAAATTAAATTTAAATTAAATTTAAATTAAATTTAAATTAAATTTAAATTAAATTTAAATTAAATTCCATTTAAATTCCATTTAAATTTCATTTAAATTCCATTTAAATTTCATTTAAATTCCATTTAAATTTCATTTAAATTCCATTTAAATTTTATTTAAATTCCATTTAAATTTCATTTAAATTCCATTTAAATTTCATTTAAATTCCATTTAAATTTCATTTAAATTCCATTTAAATTTCATTTAAATTCCATTTAAATTTCATTTCAATTCCATTTAAATTTCATTTAAATTCCATTTAAATTTCATTTAAATTCCATTTAAATTTCATTTAAATTCCATTTAAATTTCATTTAAATTCCATTTAAATTTCATTTAAATTCCATTTAAATTTCATTTATATTCCATTTAAATTTCATTTAAATTCCATTTAAATTTCATTTAAATTCCATTTAAATTTCATTTAAATTCCATTTAAATTTCATTTAAATTCCATTTAAATTTCATATAAATTCCATTTAAATTTCATTTAAATTCCATTTAAATTTCATTTAAATTCCATTTAAATTTCATTTAAATTCCATCTAAATTCCATTTAAATTTCATTTAAATTCTATTTAAATTCCATTTAAATTTCATTTAAATTCCATTTAAATTTCATTTAAATTCCATTTAAATTTCATTTAAATTTCATTTAAATTCTATTTAAATTCTATTTAAATTTCATTTAAATTCCATTTAAATTTCATTTAAATTCCATTTAAATTTCATTTATATTCCATTTAAATTTCATTTAAATTCCATTTAAATTTCATTTAAATTCCATTTAAATTTCATTTAAATTCCATTTAAATTTCATATAAATTCCATTTAAATTTCATTTAAATTCCATTTAAATTTCATTTAAATTCCATTTAAATTTCATTTAAATTCCATCTAAATTCCATTTAAATTTCATTTAAATTCCATTTAAATTTCATTTATATTCCATTTAAATTTCATTTAAATTCCATTTAAATTTCATTTAAATTCCATTTAAATTTCATATAAATTCCATTTAAATTTCATTTAAATTCCATTTAAATTTCATTTAAATTCCATTTAAATTTCATTTAAATTCCATCTAAATTCCATTTAAATTCCATTTAAATTCCATTTAAATTCCATTTAAATTCCATTTAAATTCCATTTGAATTCCATTTAAATTCCATTTGAATTCCATTTAAATTCCATTTAAATTCCATTTAAATTCCATTTAAATTCCATTTAAATTCCATTTAAATTCCATTTAAATTCCATTTAAATTCCATTTAAATTCCATTTAAATTCCATTTAAATTCCATTTAAATTCCATTTAAATTCCATTTAAATTCCATTTAAATTCCATTTAAATTCCATTTAAATTCCATTTAAATTCCATTTAAATTCCATTTAAATTCCATTTAAATTTCATTTAAATTCCATTTAAATTTCATTTAAATTCCATTTAAATTTCATTTAAATTCCATTTAAATTTCATTTAAATTCCATTTAAATTTCATTTAAATTCCATTTAAATTTCATTTAAATTCCATTTAAATTTCATTTAAATTTCATTTAAATTTCATTTAAATTTCATTTAAATTTCATTTAAATTTCATTTAAATTTCATTTAAATTTCATTTAAATTCCATTTAAATTTCATTTAAATTTCATTTAAATTTCATTTAAATTTCATTTAAATTTCATTTAAATTTCATTTAAATTTCATTTAAATTTCATTTAAATTTCATTTAAATTTCATTTAAATTTCATTTAAATTTCATTTAAATTTCATTTAAATTTCATTTAAATTTCATTTAAATTTCATTTAAATTTAATTTAAATTTAATTTAAATTTTATTTAAATTTCATTTAAGTTTCATTTAAATTTCATTTAAGTTTCATTTAAATTTCATTTAAGTTTCATTTAAATTTCATTTAAATTTGATAAAAATCGTCATGTGAATTTTGATAGTTACTATATTAAAATGAATGACATGCCAAATGCAGTTACCCCTTCTGTGTGTAGCACGACAGTATTACATGTTACATTACATGTTTGTTTAACCTCGTACTATTCTACTTAATTAAGCATTAATAGTCCACAACTTGTGGGCTAGTAGTACAGGGAAACACCTGCTTATACTGACTTTCGAACCAGTTTTTAGGGAGTGTCCGTTTCACTTATCGCCTTCGCCAAATTTCAATTATTAATTAACTGAAAAAGATAAATCGGCGCCAGTAAGAATCGAACTCACGCTAGTAGGCTAGCTATAAACCCGCGCTAGCCCCTACGCTATGCCTCCCATGAGTATAATAGCTCGATTTTAGCTGTTTTAACCCTACTAACTTAATTAAAGATACACTTAATTGAAAACATTGGTAAATCGACCTATAAAAATTATATTAAAACCATTTTTTGTTGCAAAGAACTGTTTCCAACAAAATGTCTGTGATTAAAAATTCTTGTTTTAATACGCGTTATTTTCTTTTAGAATCCACTTATATAATTATTCATCCGTTAGTTATACTTCAATCAAATGGGTGGTAGAAAGAAAAATAAAAAGATTGTTCATAAGAATGATGTCGAATCAGAGGAAAGTGATCAAAAAACTGATAGCTCTCTCTCGTCTTTTGGTGACAGCGACTCTGATTGCGTATGCGACTCCCATCAAGAGTCAATGGACAAAGAAAGGCATTACTATCTCCGTACAATGTTTAAAGTAAATGAGTATTTGAACTTTCAAAAAATTAAGGAAGTGTATAAAGATATAAAAAAGTTTATGGTGTTTACGGATAAAGAAGAAAGAACGCCTGAAAAAATAGATGAGTGGATAAAGAAAGCATTAAATGGCGTAAGTAATGAAAACAAAATTCATTTTTGGCCACGTAAATTGCATACGTTTTGTTTAGTGGTTTACAAACGTCATCCTCAAATATATAATGCTCTTCAGAGTTACTTTGACTTGCCTTCAGATGACATATTAGAGCAACTGTTTAATGAGATTGAGTTACCTACTGGTACACAAATGTTCGATGATGTTGAGCGAAAATTTAATAAATTCCCTCCAAAACATAGGTATTGCTGCCTTACCTTTCACAAAATTTCTTTAAAAGAAGGCGAACCATATTATGACCGCTACCAATTCCATGATATAGGCAAGGAAGACTATGGACATCTAATGGAAGAAGAAGCCGACAAAAGTGCAACACATGCTATTGTCTTTATGGTACGAGGAATTAATAGCCCATGGAAACAAGTAATATCTTACTATTTCTTTTCTGATGAAACGCCAACTGAGGTTTTGGCTAACTTAATAAAATATAACATTGAAACACTGCAAGACAGTAATCTAAAAGTAGTTGCAATTTCATGTCCTCCGAACGATTTTAATCGAAGAACAATATCGGATCTTTGTTTAGAAAATAAGAAAAAAAACACAGATTTTCATTTTTTGGTCAACAATCAAAATGTAGTTGTTATGTACGATGTACCGCATCTTTTAATGACTACAAGAGACGCTTTTGTTAAATGTAATATCAATTACGATAAGGACAAAGTGGCAAAATATGAATATATACGTGAAGCGTTTAACATCGATTTAAAAGAAGATACACGATTTTTATACCACATATCGCAAGATGATTTTAATACAGACGATCCGTTTATAAAAACTAAAGTGTCAGCAGCTGCCAAGCAGTTAGGGTTCAGAATGGCCGCATACACATATTTAAAATGGAGCAAAAAACAAATTTCTGAAGATGCGGAACATACACCCGAGTTTGTATACAACATAAATAATTTGTTTGATTCTTTAAATGGCTGGAAAAAATATTCAAAAGCTAAAGTGGATCACGGTGAAAATACATATAAATGCAGATTGTCGAAACAAGTTCCTCATGTGAAGCTTTGGAATAAGTTATTAAAACAAATGAATGACTGGAAGTTCATAGATTCGACAACAGGTGAAGATGTTACTTCTCAGTACCGTCATATCGTTGAAAGTTGGCAAATTACTCTTAAATCTGTTAAGCAGTTATGGGATCATGGATACAATAATACTAAATTCACGTTTTTAACGCTATCTTACTTTAACATCGATCCTCTGGAAAACTTGTTTGCATTAATCAGAAAAAATCCAACTGAGGATCCGTCCTATAAAGAGTTTATAGAAGGATTAAAAGTTGCCATTCTTGATACGTTGAAATTTGACGGGCTTGTTGAGAGTTGCTGTTTACAAGATCCGAGTTATGGTTTGACTAGTAGAGCTTTGTTCATGCTTCCCTTAGAAGCTTTGGGAGAATCCGATGATGAATATGATGACGAGGATGATTCCAATTATTCAGATTATACAGGTGGATCGGAATCTGATGTCAATGAAAAACTTAGCCATTTTGATGAAGTTGAGTAAATATAATTATAATCAATTATAATCATCAAGTTTTTGCTGAAGGGACATTTTTATTTAATAGTTTGTCTTTTGTGATATAAATGCATATTTAAATGAGTATTATTTTTGTGTATTAAAACTTTTTGCAAAGTATTAGTAAGTAAAATTTAAATTTAGTTACATAACGGATACTTGCACCAACGAATTAATGTAAACTAAGTTTAAACTTCAATTAACCGTTAATCCATTCACTGCGTTTGGCACGGATCCGTGACGAGGCCGTCGTTACTAATGTACGCATGTCTCGGATCCGTAACACTTGCGTTCTGCATTCAGTGGGTAGTTCGTTTTTAGCGTTAAAGGGAAGTGTTTGAACTTTCGTGGGCTTTCTGTGAACTCCCAAACATGGCAGATTGGAATACTTGAAAAAAAAAAAAAACACCCCGCTCCTAGGTCGTGAACGTTTGTTTTAGGTCGCAGTAAATAAGTTAATAAAAATTAAACAAGGATTGTAACAACTGGTGCATGTCCATCTTAATCAACGAAGGTCACCAAAATGTTAGTTTAAACAGAGACAATGAGTTTCTATTTCAATAGTGAATTCAAAAGTGAAAATTCTTAACTATTACTTTAATATAGATTAAATTACAGATTTAATTTGGAGCACTGGATAGTTGGATAGATAGCTTACTTACTCTACTCTCAACGAGAATGGACATTGGCATCCAAAATCTCCAAGAATACAAAGTAAAATATCCGTCTCAGTTGTAAAAAATGGTCAAGGCGTTTTGCCGAGAACCACAAGAAGGCAGAATTCTTACTTTGCGCTCTCGTTACACGCATACCTAAAAATAGTATGCAAAAAAATTAAAAAACATTAAAAAACATCAATCATTTTTTTTTTATTTTTTGGCGGTCTTACGTAAAAAAACGAACTAGTAGTTCGTGTATTTTTTTTATAAAATATAATTTGATTATTTAAATATAGCAACCTAATTTTAATATTTGTTTAAATTTATTATAAACTATTTAAATGGCTGCAGTAATTAAAAAGACCTTGGACCCGCTGTTTTAAGTAAGTTACCGAATAGAAGAATAAAAAAATATATATGTAAATATATTTTTAAATATGTTGGTTGGATCTATATAAAAGTCTGTACGAATTTAACTACTAAATACCACTTTCTAAGGGATCTTATGCTGTGGGAACGAACCGGACAGGCACTTTAATTAATTCAAAAATAGTTCAATATGTTCAGAAAACTTATCCGTAAAATCATGGTGAAACCCAACCGGATGGTAAAATGATTTCTTTAATAACACGAACAGTATAAAAAAGACAATAGATCTGCCCAATGTTGATATAAAATTGTACTATTTTTCACTTAAAATATAAGATAATTCAAACTCTAACTTTTATCGTAAAATACAAAGAAAAATAATGTTCTTAAATTATTTTCTGTTGTTGTCAACTTTATTTAATAATTAAAATTAAAAAATTGTAATTGTTTCCTTGCCTATTGCGGACTGATATTTTTGGCAACAGTAAGCTTGTCCTAGACCACCTACAGTGCTCTAGTTTGATATATTATCAAATGCCAAAATATAATTTTAAAGTTAGCTTTTTTTATATAAAATATTGTTACATTATTGTTAAACTACTGAATTTAAATTTAATATTAGGTATTAGGATGTATAGCCATTTAAGCTGTACAATATTATAATAAGTATTTATTGAGTTTTATTTTTATATTTTTTTAATAATAAATGTTTTTGAAATGTTTATTTTGTATCTTATAACTTGTAAAGGCTATGTAATTACGTACTTAAAAATGTAAATAAATTAGAAAGAAAATGTTGTTTTTTAAAAATATAATTTGATAACATTTTTTGAATAGAGGAAAGTAGCATATGATGGGATAGTTCTGTGAAATACGAATTTGCTTCATACATAAGTATGATATGTTTCATGTTATTGTTTTTTCTGAAACCTGAAAGTTGAGCATGATGCATTATTATTCCTCTGTCTTTTTGTTACCTTTAGGTAAAAATTGAATTCAATTTAGACCAATGTATTGGGTTTTTAGTTTTAAAATTTTCTTTAGCTTCTTATTATACATCTACTTACCGTTTTGGTGCGTTATTTAGTAGTAGTAGTAGTAGCAGTGGGGAGGTCAAGCCTGGCAACTAGACCATATTGGTCCTTTTTGCCTACCCCTGTGATACTAGTTTTTCTACTCTAACAAGGATTTTTGTTGTTGTACCCCGGAACCTACAGAGTTTAGCGAGGAATTCAAACCTCGTTTTGTCGGCTTTTTTGACTAAGTGAGCGGCTTTGATCCTTAACTTTATTGGCTGCCAGTGCACTTGGCCGGCGCCAAAGGATCATTTTTGCTTGCACCCTTAGTAAAGATCTTGGTTGCTTGAAAGTCCCTAAAGTGAGCAACAGACCTGACAGCTACATTGTTGCTTCTTTTCGGTGCCCCCGAGTGCTAGTGTGGCATTATCCACTGCAAACCTTTTTCTGTGCTGTGTGCTTAGATCTTGGACAGCACAAGCCAACATGGTGGGGAAACGAAAGTATTTTATTTCTGTGAAAAAGTTGTTCCACATCCGAGAATTACTAGATCGAGGTGTTCACGACTAAGCCACCGCCGCCCCTGGTGCGATATTTGGTACCCTAATTTATTATTATATTTTTTTCATAATTAAATTTTGATAGGATTAGAATATATGTCGAATCAACGGCATTAACCCGGTTCGATTTCTTTTAAAATGTGTTACATGTCTTAGTTCGAATAACGAGAATAATTTTATATTAACTGTGTACGTCAATTGTGACTGTTTATAAACAAATAATATTGCCTCCCCCGGGTACCGCGAATATTCGCGTAACCTACCACCCATTTGGCGGGATTACGAAGAAGACCACACATAGGGATCCCGTTAGTAGAACTCCCAGCACCAGGATTTCCTACTAAACTGCTGTGCTAAGCTGAAAGGTATATAGGTTTAACATACATAAATAGGACCTTTCAGCTTAGGGAGGGGAGGCAGTAAAGGTAAGGTGTTTTAACTTATCCGCCGTTTTTGCATTAACACTTTCACTGCGTATGACTATCTTGAGAGTCGGTCCCGTCTATGCAATATACCATTTACTGTGAATAGTATATAATGGAATTTGTAGCATTACATATCTTCACGGCTTGTTGTTTACTGTTATTACTAATTAGATAAAGTAATTGTTTAATGTCGTTCTATAACCCAAGTTGCTACAGCAATATACCTATAGGAATAGCAATTGCTATAGCTATAATAGCTATAGCAATTGCTATACCGGGTGAGTTTCAGTCCATGGACACCCCCTAAAATGGGATTGTTTTCAGTTTGATCAAAGCAAATTATTTGTAGCTTATATTTCTTAACAAGGGCTACAAAATGGAGTACAAAATGGCCTACAAAATTATTTTTTTGCACTTCCGGTTTTGCCGGAAACTAAGTTAATTATTTTTTTAAATGACACCCCCCGTATATTTTTGCACTTTTGGATCCAGAAAACCAATTTACATTAAACAAAATCATTTAAAAACTTATTATTTTTTTTAGTACGTTTTTGTATACATTTTATATATTTTTTATATATATTTTTTATTAACCCACAAGATTTATTTTTTTATAAATAAAATCTAATTTATTTTCTAAATGTGTTAAAAATACAAATTTTATGTAAAAACCAAAATTTGGTATTTTTTTTGTACTTTAAATTTTTTAAAACGGGTTTTCCTTCAGAACTTAATTTTTTTCAAATGAAAACCCCATTGGACGTCTTAACTTTTTGGTGCGCTATTGTAAGGGCTACAAAATGACGTACTTTTTTTCTTTCGCTTCCACTTTTGCCAGATAGGCAAGTCTTTTTTAAATAAATTAAAAATTAATTAAATTATCTTTTTTAGATGTTAAATTGTTTTCTGAATTCAAAAATGAAAAAATATACATTGAAACTCACCCGTTAATAAACCTATAGGTAGGTATATTAATATACCTATAGATATATTTTAAAAGACTAACTTGGTCTTCATTAATTTGTGAAAATGGTAATTTTTTAAAGAAATGTTAATACCTACTTGCTATTACTTTTTATTTTATATTTTTACAGAAAAATTAAGCAACAGTAACTTTGCTTAAGAAAACTAAAACTAACAATAACTTTGCTAAATAAATAGCTAACCTGATCTTTTCTTAATAAAACTTAAAAAAATCCAGCATGGATTGTAAAATAAACCAGTGATACAAGAAACGCTATTAAGAACTGAGTAAATTTGATAAATTTGAAGAACCGTATTCCAACCAAGTTGGATTTTTATATAAACTATCCAAATAATGGTTAAAAGTGAAAAATCTCAATCTAGCCTACATAAACTAATGCTATCTAAGATATAATCATATAGGTAAGTACATAAAATATTTATCCACAATAAATTAAAAATGTATTTATTATTATTTTTTTAGCTGTTTTTTATTCTTGATTACGAGTGGAAGTACCACCAAGGGATTCGACTTCTTGGGACTATCGGAATACAGACTCCAAGTACGTTCTATGCAGTCAAAAATACCTGAAACGAAAACCTTAAATTATATTTCGAAAAATCCAATTAGAGCGTTTCTTTTCTCTTTAGTAACGATGCTATGGAAAAAAATTTAAAGGCAACGCCTCGGATGGTATCCGGTCTTTAGTTCGAAAAAAAAAAGTTCGCGAAATATTTGTTCGCACAAAAAGTTCGCAAAAAATAAAAGTCGCATGGAAATTGGTTCGCGCGCCATTACTTCGCGAGACATAATTTCGCATAAAATTAACTTTGCAAGATTTTAGTTCGCAAAAATTGTTTTAATGAAAGTCAATGAAGATATTTGTTTATTGAACCCTTTTTTGTATTTAGATATATTTAAGTTAATTTTAATAAATAAAGTTAGAGACGGTTTTAAGAAACAACAAACAATCACCGACATTAAAATGGAACAGCATATTCGAGGCGATGTAATTTCACAAAAAAAATTAAATACAAAAACAGTTTCCTTTTGCCTTTCGTATGGTATGGATCAAGATATCTGGAGGCTTCCGGTTTCCTCACTTACGATGTCCTCAAATTATTGAAAATGGATTTATGTGGGGTGTATATACACCCCTAGATATCAGGGGGATCGATTTTTTCGTTTTTTTTTTTTTAATATCTTTTCGCGTTTTCAAGTTACAAGCAAAAATGTGTGTGTGTGTGTGTGTGTTTTTAAAACCATTGATGCATTGTAGAACCAGGTTCATTCTTATAAAAACCTGCTTCATTGGTAAGAAATTTCGTTAATAATCTTATTAAAAGTTCTATAAAGTTTTAATAAGATCAAATACGAAAATTTTAATAAGAATTAACCAGAACTTTTTTACACGGTTGTTTAACTTACCAACGGCAATTGTTAAAACTTCCCCAGAATCTCGAAAAACTTTTAAATCTTTATCAGTTTCGTCCGACAGCATAGTCGCCACATCTTCTTTGGTTTTAGGTGTTTGGTATCTTTCAAAAGCTGCATGTCTAGCTATGCTGCTGGCCAACATTCCTTCATTACACTCGGGTATTTTTAAACGCATATATCTAAAAATATTTAATATAAGTTAATTTTAATGTATGTGTATTACCTATAAATTACTGTGATCACTGTAGGTTAACTTAATATAAGTAATTACTTACGCATTGCAATGGAATAGATGTTCTCCAGGACTAGCTGTTAAAATATTTAACTGCGATTCATTAGTTTTATCCGTTGGTGCCATTTCTGCGTTATGGAATAGTCTATCGCCTTCTTGATCAAGGAATGTCATGTTTACTGAACAACCATCTCCGGCGCCACAGCCAGCGTCTCTTAAGATTTGTTGAGCCTCGACAAAATTTTCGGCTGCTAAGAGTGCTCTTGTGATGAAATGGCGAGCTAGAATTAAAGATTTGGTTGAAAACAGGACTTTTAAATATTTTGCTAGCGTGAAAAAATGTTATGCAGTTACAGTTACTATGGTCTGTTTCGTCAAGCAAGATAGTAAATTAAAAATCGCACAGGGCATATTTTCAAAACATATTGGATGTGCGAATATACTGCGTAGTTTATTTTATAAAACATAACTATATTCTATACACATATACTACTATATACTATTCAAACCTGTTGTAATAGTAGAGTACAGGTCGACTCGGAAAATAGTACTTTTCCGAGACCTTTATTTATAGGTCGAGAAAAAGTACCATTTTCCGGGAGACCTGTATACTATTTTATTCGCAACTGTTTTTATTTAAAAATAAAGAACTATTTTTTTTTAAACCTAGATGTTTGAATTTAAATGAAAAAAAATAATACTATAATACCTAGTGTTTTAGGTCTCTTAATATTTACTACAAATATTTTTTCCTACATTTTACAATAAAAGCACAATCATATAAAACTAAAGTTTCACATACGCGTAACCCAAAAAACAACCACAAACAACATTTTTTGATAGCTCACAAGGCACCGTTTATAACATTTATTATCCTTCTCAGTCTCAAAAGTAAAAAACATTGACTAAAACTGTACATTTAAGTTTTTAAATGAAAACAAATATCCTTCTCAGTCTCAAAAGTAAAAAACATTGACTAAAACTGTACATTTAAGTTTTTAAATGAAATGTATTAGATTATATCCCGTGTTTATCATGACAACAGCAGTTCAGCCATCTTGCTTTAAGCATTAGTAATGACATTTTAATCCATGCCGCCATCTAGCGGAAATTAATGATTTAAATTGCAGACCAGTAATAATTAGTTTACTGGTCTCTATTTTTCATTACAGGTCAGGTCCAGGCGTGAAAATAGTGGGACAAGAAATCACGTCCTTCCCAAACTTTATTAATACATGTAATGTATGTATTATATATACAGTTGCGAATAAAAATATTTACTGTGCGATTTTTAATTTACTATCTTGCTTAAAAAAACAGACCATAAAAAAATCTCGTTTTACCCGGAAATTTTTTTTACATACCTGCAGCTATCCCGCGAAAACTAGTCTTCAGTTGGACATCGGAGCAAGGTATTTTGTTTATGAAATAGTCTTTCAAAATACCATTCTTGCATGTTGAATTATACGTGTTACAAAATTCTGAGAACGCAGGTCGAGAAATTTTGACGAAAAATGCATATACGACAAATGCATAGAGTAAAAAAATTATCGATAATTCAACATGCACTTCT
The DNA here is from genome assembly GCA_958510825.1 of Brachypterus glaber. Classification (NCBI taxonomy): domain Eukaryota; kingdom Metazoa; phylum Arthropoda; class Insecta; order Coleoptera; family Kateretidae; genus Brachypterus; species Brachypterus glaber. The sequence continues at coordinate 75,369,946 of OY294045.1, read as the reverse complement.
GATATTACTACTGAAAATTATTTTGTAAATTACTTACGTGTTTTTCCAGTTTTTAAATGTGTTGCACTTAATGTATTGATGGAAAAGACCAGACCATGATGGTTGTAATTCATAGTATAACCAGGCAAATGTCCAGCGTAACATAATGATGTGAATCTCTCTTCTTTAGTTTTCCAGCGTCCTTGGGGTTTTTCTTCAACTATGTGTGCTGATACAAAGTAGAAATGGTTCAGGGTATCTGCTAAAGCGTCTTCTGTGTGTCCAAGAATTTGCTGAAAAAATTTATGGTGAGTACCTACATACATCAGCAAATGCTCGGGAAAATTATATTCAATAATCATTAAAAAATATATTATTTGGTGGTGGATATTTATTTTTAAGTCGGTATGTATATTTTTATGTAAGTAAAATATTGTTTTTGCACCCCGGTCTGGAAACGATTTTTAGCTCAACTTTCATATAACCCAAGTTTTTTTTCATATTTGAGGTCGATGAGAGCGATTGCCCTTCTTGAAAACAAAAATTTTCGTCTTACAAAATAAACAAAATACACGCTGTTCTAGAAGAACATTTAAATGGCATGACAACTTCCATTTTTTTTTCTTTTTGGAATTTGTTATATAAGCTCTAATTAAAAAAATAACACCAAAATTTTAAAAATCGTTATAGCCGTTTTTGAAAAAAATGTGTTTTTTAGAAAATATCTCTATTTCACGCTAATATACTCGGTTTGCCCTCGATATCTCGGATTTTGACCAAACTTGGCATAGTGGTACCACTATGGTACCTAAGTACTCCATCCAATTTTTTTTCGAAACAGTAAATCCGTTCACGATACTGGGTGTCCCACCAACCAGGTTCTTGACAAGTTATATCTCCGTTATTTGAAAAGGTAAATTTTTTGTAAAAAATAGCGTTAAATGGGAGCCAAAAAAGATTTTATTGACTTATTCAACCGCCCTCCTCCATTGCTTACTCACTCCCTTGTAACCACCCCACCCTTGATTTTCAAATAACACCTTCCACCCTCATTTTTATCTAAGAATATGAAATTACATTTCATTTTGAATTAAACCATGTATTATAAATAGTATCTTATTCTTTTAAGGGGCTTCCAATAAAAATGATTATTTAGTAATAATAATGTCCCACCAGGTTTTAGACGGGCTATATCTCCGTTATTTAAAAATATAAAAAATAAAAAAATATATAAAATTAAATTTGAGTCAAAGTAGAATTTACTGACATATGCAAAACTACCCCTTATTAACCCACCCTCTTGGAACCACCTCCAACTAGTTTTTTAAATAGCACTTCCCTATTTTACTAAATAATATAAAAGCACATTTTATTTTAAATTTAACCAGAAAACCAAAAACTTAAGTTAAATTGAACCCAAAAGAAAATTGATTAATATATTCAAAACCAACTTAAAGCCCCTTAAAAGCTAAGATACCACTTATATATAATAAATGGTTGAATTCAGAATAAAGTGCACTTTCATAGTATTTAATAAGAATTAGGGGGTTTTATTTGAAAAACAGAAGTTGGGGTAGTTTCAAAATTCACAATTTTTTCAAAAACGGCTCTAACGATTTTTAAAATTTTGGTCTTATTTTTTTAATTAGAGCTCATATAACAAATTCCAAAAAGAAAAAAAAATGGAAGTTGTCATGTCATTTAAAAGTTCCTCTAGAACACCGTGAATAATTTTTAATTTTAATTGTTATTCTATTTGTGATGAAAGTTTGACAATAACAGAAAATAATTTATGACAGTCTGCGTTAATTTTCTTAATATTTTCGAATAAACGCTATTTAAGAAGATGAATTAACTTAAAAATGGTGTAATTTTATATTTCCCGTGTACAGTCCTAATCAATGGTGCATTTTGATAATATTTTGTTGCTTTGGTTTAAGAATTAAACTTATGTATTTGTTTTAGGTAAAAAAAAGGTTTTCTTTATTTTATTTCTAAACTAAAAGATATATTTCCTGAAATCATAGCCTGGTTAATAATAAGGTATGAATTAAATTATTATAAACGATCAACCAAATTACCTAAAACTGCATCAAGCATAGACATCAAGAGATTTATCTTCCGAAAGATTTAAAAGCCCTAATGTATCCATTGATAATACATTCGTTGTTAACAAATTTTGCGACTTTTATTAAAATACTGTTTCTATTTAGTAAATAAATACAAAAATATTACTATTCACGTGAGAATAAGCTATAAACATTTTAAAACAGCACCGTTTGTAAACTTACATAAAACGATGTAAACAATCAAACAATATTGAAATATAATTAATATTAAGTATAAATATGACTGAAAAAAAAAATTAATTATATTTTTGCTTCTCCTGTAAAATAATAATTTTGTGGGTTAGGCCCTTATGTTAAAGAGCGTTCGGGTAGTACGATATTTTAACTCTTTTGACTCCATTGCTAACTTCACGGCAACTGTCTTTCTTATTGTCGTTGATGAAAATTGACATGAAGTCAACAACGGAGTCAAAAGAGTTCAAATATCGTCCTACCCGAACACTCCATTAGTTGCACTCTTCATATGGGTAAAAAATTTGAAATTGTCATAGTTAATGTCAAACAGTTTTAACCTTAATATTTAGCGCAAATGTTTGGTGTAAAACAGACAATGTTTTTGGAGTAGCAACGACATGTTCGGTTTCTAGGAAAATTTCTTGCGGTCTGAAATTGCGGCTATGTCGGTACTTTTCTGCGGAACCACTCAAACTACCCACCCACCCTAACAAACCTACCTATCTAGTGCTCTACCAAAATCCTTACGCGATAATGATGTAACAATATTACATACGGTATAAGGCATAATGCTATTAAAGATTTACCATTTTTATTGCTTCTAACTAATCCCATTATATACTTACTCCAATTTAATTATAATTTTATATCGCGTCAAAAAAGCGTTAACGTGAGAATATACAGGGTTATTCAGAAATAAGTTCGAGACATTTAAGAGGTCATTCTACGTGCAGGCCTTAACATTAATAAAGGCTATCATTTCATGTAATTTTTATTCCGTAATTTTATCCAGGGACGTGCAAAATTAGGGGGCGATGTCACTTTTTGCCCCAAACTTTTTTATCTGTAGATTTTTTGACATTTTCACAATAGAATATTAATCTTTAATTAAAAATAAACTAAAATGGTACTCTTTATGTAACAGCGTAGGGCTAACCGTTTTCGACAAAATTGCAATTAAAGAGGCATAATCACGTTCTGAGCATCAAAAACAAAAACTAAAAAATGCACTAATAAAAATTTAAATACTGCAGCTCCCTTAAAAGCAATTTGTGTATATTTGTGTATGGGAACTTTTTTTCATAGTTTTTGATGTAGAATCGCCTATTGGTGCATTTTTTAGTTCCCATTTTTTATGTTCAGAACGTGAAATTGCCTCTTTAATTGCAATTTTCTCGAAGACGGTTGGCCCTACGGTGTTACATAAATATGACCTTTATATGTATTTTTAATTAAAGATTAATATTTTATTGATAAAATGTCAAAAAGTCTACAGATAAAAAGTTTGGGGAAAAAAGTGACATCGCCCCCCCATTTCGCACGTCCCTGGATAAAATTACCAAATAAACATTGCATGAAATGATAGCCTTTATCAATGTTAAGGCATGTACTCAAATTTGTTACTTTGGTTTATAGGGTTCCAGATATATTAAATAATAACAACTAAGCTTCCTTAGGACTCATTTCCGGACCAACCTTTATAGGAACTTTTTTTCATATTTTTTAACGTAGAATCATCTCTCAAATTTTTTCGAACCTATTTCTGAATAACCCCGTTTTTTTTTATAAAATATTGCAATACTCGGGACCAAAAAATAAATATAATCTATGCAAAAATTCGGCAATTGGTTTATCGTCATCGGAATCATTATTTTCTTCTGGCTGCCAGAATCTGGCACAGATAGTTTGGAGGGAGAACAATTTCATTTTAATTATAAATTTGAAAATAGTTTTGGGTTGTGCATGGGTCCTAAAATAATACAAATTGCTTTTAAAATGTCCAAACCAGTGACTGTTCAGTAGTCCATGAACTGGAAAAATTCCTTCCGGAATGCCGGGATTGCAAACTCAACTTACCACATTTTTTCGATTAACCTTTGATAAATATCAATTATTGTTAGTATTATACTATATTCTATAAAATTCTTACTTGATTTTTTTGATTTACGCAAATTGAAGAGCATCCAGTAGGTTGATTTAAAATATTTTGGTACTGCTGTTGTTTAGTGTTTTCCTTTTTCGGCAGAGCACTTAGTATTATGTTGTCCATATGTAACAAAAATAACTAAAAAATAATAAAAATTAAGAGGTTAAAAACAGTTTTTGTAACACATTTTTATTTCAGTATCAAATAACGTATTCAATATACCAGGGCAGGGCTGTAAAAAAGGCACCTTTTTTAGAAAAGTCTGCGATTCGTGTCTTTTTCGTATAAAGACCCTCTTTTTCTGACTTTCTAAACATGTTTATTACATTTATTTTTGTTCGAGTTTTGTTTTATTAGGGGAAGTGGGGGAATCGTGTGCACTAATCAAAACTTGATATGATTGACACCTTATGAATGTTACAGGAATTTTATAAGTGCAAAAGAAACCTTACTTAACAGACTATCAACGAGTATCATCAAAATTTAAGTAGCTTTATCATAATCACAAAAAAATGTATAAGTACAAAAGTGCATTTGCGCACAATTCCCCACCCCGTGGGGCAATGGTGCATACTTGTTGGAGAATTATTCACAAAAGATAAAAAACAAATAATGCAAACATATTTATTACACACAAGATATTTATACAGGATTTCAAACACTGGATTTAAAAAAAAGGTTTTGCAACGTTTACAAAACCCTTCCTTTAAAAATATAGTTTTTGAACATTTTCATAAATTTATCGTTTTCTACTTTTTAGTTATACTTAACATGTAATTCATTTAACTTTAAAAACTTGTTTTTTATTTAATTTTATTACCATTTAATTGAATGGCGCATCATTACCCCATCATGAACTTAAAAATAAAGCACTTCACATGAAAAAACTATTTTATTAAATTTAACAAAATTGCATGGATAAATGCAAGTGATTAAATCCTTCAAGAATATGTTTATTAGAATTATCGGTTAAGACATATGAACTTACCATCCTATTTGCAAAGTAATGACAACGAACATCGCTTCAGACATATTCAAATATTGCAAACAACTGTTATGTCAGTCGCCGGATTTTTCTGGGGTCCCGGCCCTGATTATCTCTCGACGGCCATACAGAGATGTTTCAGAATACCACTTAATATAAATTTTCGGTCGAGCGCACGGCTACCCACTGCGCACGGTTACCCTACTTTCTCCTATAGTCCGTCCAATTATGCAAGATAGTAGTTTAAAATTCCCGCGATTTTTAATCTACATCATTGGTTAAAAACTCGTACCTTTTGACATATAAAATATTGTGACATTTTTTGTCTATGACAATGATTGACATTCGTTAAAGCTAATAAAATAAGAGGAAGTTACATAAAAAAATGGTTATACTTAATGTTATTTTGTATGGTATTGAAAAAGGTACTTTTTTGGTTTATTCTTCATACACTCACACTAAATTAGCATATTCTACATATTGTACAAACGTAAATTATAAGGAAAACGTCAAATTTTTAGGTTACAATTATAACTTAAGGCCTATCCAGAGGCTCGCATAACAACCATTACAAGATACATGACACCAAGCCAATTCTGGCATCGCATTTTTATGTACTATGCTTGTTATGCGAGTCTTTGAATAGGCACTTTCCAGGAAAACAGTACCGACATCTGTTAAATATTGGATTCACTACGATTTATGCGTAATTATGCTATTTATGCGCTCTGTGGTGTAAAACGGGCCGCGTCCCTTACTATCTTGCATAACTGGACGGAGTATAGTATACTAATAAAACAAACTAATAGACTAATACAGTATAAATTACCTTATAAAATGGCACTTTTGCTCCATCGGCGGTACCTTCTAGCTCTCTGACATATTGAGGAAAATTTGTTTTTAAACAATTTAAAGTATCTTCATAGGCAGACCGGCCTTCAGGGGTTTCATACGCTGGAATATATTCTTCATTTAACGCTTGGCATTTGTCGACAAAACTGTGAATAATTCCAGAAAAAGTGCGGCCCTGTAAGCATAAAATAATAATAATAATAATATATTTATTCACCATTATGGGTACAGTGTAAGTTTATAATAATAAATTGACAGGTCAATACCCGTAAGTCATTAAAAATAATACATACAGTGCGCGTGAAAAGTACGGAACACTTTAGATGGTAGTTAAGTTGAGTACCCAAGAATGAACGAAGCAAAAGATTTGAAGGGGATAGGAGAATCTCTGTTAGTGCCCCTCATTGGCCGTGCTCAAATTAGATGCGCAATGGTTTGTTTTGCAGACTGCAGACGCGACGATCACCGAAATGACTCCTATCCCTACTACTGCACTGGCGTTGGGATTAGTAAGGAGATACCTTCAAATATTTTGCTTCGTACGTTCTTGGCCACTCAACTTACCTATCATTCAAAGTGTTTCGTACTTTTCATGCGCGCTGTATAAAAGGTACATCTAATATTTGCCTAAGTATAAAAATAAGAAAAAATATCAAAAATAAATAATTATAAAATATACCAATCTTTGCACGCATGGAACTCTTCCAAACTATAAAAACAATATTCTAAAAGAAAAGATTTTATTTGTTGTTTAAATCTCTTACTACAGTTTATATTTTTTATAAAATCCGGTAGGGAATTATACAGGGAAATACAGTTATATTTTGGTGATTTCTTAAATAAGGCAGTTTTGTGCTTGGGAATGCGAAGTAGTTCACCTTGTCTTGTATCATGATTATCGCCATGTCTTAAAAATAGGTGAAAATTATTTTTCACAAAACATACACATCTTAAAATATACACAGACATCACAGTTAAAATTCGTTTTGATTTAAAAATATCTCTACAACTGACAGTAGGCTTTAGGTTAAAAATTAGTCTTAATAACCTTTTTTGCAACATAAAAACTCCAGATGCTTCAGATGCTGAGCCCCAGCCTAAAATACTAAATGATATATGAGAATGTGAAAAAAGTACATCTTTAAGTTTAAGGATTGCCTGAAACTGTGACTTCATTATCGGTAATTATGTTAGATCTGCAGGCAAAAACTTTTAAAATAAATTATTTTAAATACAAGACTTGTAAACTTAGTTTTCTATAGAATTGTGTTCATTTATTTTCAGCGCCGCAGGCAATTTATTTAAAAATCTAAAGAACCATACACAATAAAATAATATGATAATAACAAAACAAATTAATATACTAAATACCACTAACCTCAATTTATTAATCAAGTTTAGCGTCGCAGGCAAAACTTTTATAAAGAGCTTAGCAGGGTAAGCAGGTAAAAAGTGCCCCAGCCCGATTTGAGCTGAGTATTTGTGCAAAAGTTAGCTCCCATAGAGGTCAGTTAATTCCCAGATTTTCAGCCCCCAACGACCCCCAGGGGTGTCAGAATTAATTTTTTTAGTTCGACATGTATCATTTTTTTCTCCGGCCTTGCTGATCCGATTGACTTCAAATTTGGAAAACATAATAAGGACTATAGGGATAGTCTACAAAAAAATATGGTCGATTTGCGACTATTCTAACCTATAAAAAAAATCACTTGTATTTTTTGAAGGGCCGAAAAGGCCCATTTTTGGCCGAACACACCCGCCATTTTTTTTTATGTTATGTATTCGTATTCGATCTAAAACATATCAAAAATTTAATTTTTTTCATGTGGTAGAACAGTGTCAAAAAAAATAAAAACTGCGTCAGGTACGCATTTGTAGTAGTATAGAATTAAGAATATTATTTGGAATAATCGAATTTTTATTTAATATAAATAGGTCCAAAAATAAATATTGAAAATAAATAACAAAAAATGTTTATTCTAAGAAACCAAGCAAAATTAAAATCATAGTCAATTGACGATCATAAAAATTAAAGTGTAAAGTATATACAGGGTGTATTTGAAATAGCGTAGGAAATTTTAACAGGTGATTCTACATGATAAAATATGACAAAAAGTTCCTATAAATATATGTCTAAGAATGCGTCATAAGGGAGCTACGCCCCTTTGAAATTGGCTAAAAAAATCGGTTTTTATTTAATAACTCAGGAACCCTTTGAGATATATTAACGAGGTTTTGCACGTGAATTAATCCTAATAAGGCCCATCTTTGTATGTAATTTTCACGTAGTTATTTAAACCAGGGGTTTGCGAAACGGGGGGGCCTTATCAGTTTTTTGTCCCGAACTTTTTTCTGTGTAACTTTTTTGCAATTCTATTTTTGAAATATGATTCCTCAGGTCAAAATACATAAAAAAGGTACTCTTGTTGTAATACTGTAGGATTAACCGTTTTCGAGAAAAGATCATTTGAAGGTGAAATTTCACGGTTCGAGGACGAAAAATTAAATACTAAAATGTCGAAAACCAAAATTTTAATGATGCAATTTTCTATTCTACATCAAAAACTAAGAAAAAAAGTTTCCATACATGTAGGTCGAAAAAACGCTTTTAAAGCTACCATAGCCCTTTAAAAATGGTGCATATTTAGGAGACCATAGCTCCATTAGGATTGATTTTTGGAAGTACCTGTATATGAGGTTTTTTTCTTAGTTTTTAATGTACATTCGCCCTGCATCATTAAAATTTTGGTTTTCAATATTTTAGTATTTAATTTTTCGTCCTCGAACCGTGGAATTTCACCTTGAAATGAATTTTTCTCGAAAACTGTTAATCGTACAGTATTACAACAAGAGTACCTTTTTTATGTATTTTGACCTGAGGAATCATATTTCAAAAATAGAATTGCAAAAAAGTTACACAGAAAAAAGTTTGGGACAAAAAACTGATAAGTCCCCCCCGTTTCGCACACCCCTGGTTGAAATAACTACGTGAAAATTACATACAAAGATGGGCCTTATTAGGATTAATTCACGTGCAAAACCTCGTTAATATATCTCAAAGGGTTCCTGAGTTATTAAATAAAAACCGATTTTTTTAGCCAATTTCAAAGGGGCGTAGCTCCCTTATGACGCATTCTTAGACATATATTTATAGGAACTTTTTGTCATATTTTATCATGTAGAATCACCTGTTAAAATTTCCTACGCTATTTCAAATACACCCTGTATATACTTTACACTTTAATTTTTATGATGCTCAATTGACTATGATTTTAATTTTGCTTGGTTTCTTAGAATAAACATTTTTTGTTATTAATTTTCAATATTTATTTTTGGACCTATTATTAAATAAAAATTCGATTATTCCAAATAATATTCTTAATTCTATACTACTACAAATGCGTACCTGACGCAGTTTTTATTTTTTTTGACACTGTTCTACCACATGAAAAAAATTAAATTTTTGATATGTTTTAGATCGAATACGAATACATAACATAAAAAAAAAATGGCGGGTGTGTTCGACAATATTTTTTTTGTAGACTATCCCTATAGTCCTTATTATGTGTTCCAAATTTGAAGTCAATCGGATCTGCAGGACCGGAGAAAAAAATGATTCATGTCGAACTAAAAAAATTAATTCTGACCCCCCTGGGGGTCGCTGGGGGCTGAAAATCTGGGAATCAACTGACCTCTATGGGAGCTAACTTTTGCACAAATACTCAGCTCAAATCGGGCTGGGGCACTTTTTACCTGCTTACCCTGCTAAGCTCTTTAAAGGTCACAATTTAAAAAAAAACAGAATTTGACAAATTATTTTTTAAAACATTTTAATAAAAAATATTGGCAGGATCACTTATTTTTGAAACAGCCCATAATTTAAAAAGCAAATTCTTTTATAAAACACATTTTGTAAGCAAAGTATTTTAATTAAAATTTTCTCATATATTTGATTTTGGCTAAAAATAGTAATTTTAAAAGTTAAAATAACTTTAGAATGAATTATAATTTTATTTTTGCTTGCTTGTGTGACCTCTACATTTTTTATTATATAAGGTTAAAAGTGACTTAAAAAAACACCAGGTCCCCCAACGAAAACGCCAGGGGGGCTCAAACCAAGGCCTATGCTATAGCACCGTTTATTTATTACATGTTCCAGTAATAATAACTTTGTGTCCTCATCCTCGGTATTTTTATACGTAATACAGTGTAACACCGACAAAGAGGTGTATTTTTGATATACATAATAGTTAAGGTAACACGACGATATATTATATCGTCGTGTTACCTTAACTACCTCGTATCTCCAAATTCACAGGTTTTCAGGGGACACAAAAAAACGGCTAACTTTAAAATTCTTATTTTTTTTATTGTAATATAGACAAATATAAGTGTACTTATTTCTTGTGGACCCTTCAAGCATAAAAGATTGCAAAATTATTAGTTACGTGAGTCAAAAATTAGAATTTTGGAGATACGAGTTAGTTGTACCAAACTCTCCTGGGGGCGGGGGTAATTTTCGTGAATAAAGGGGTTATTGAGGTTGCTAAAAGTGAATCTGATAATTAAAATTTTCTAACTCCACCCCAAGGGGAGGGGGTGATTATTGCTTTCCGATTTTGAAAATGTTCAAAAGTTAGGGAAGCCTTGTATTGGTGCAAAAATTTTCAAAATTGTTTTTTGCGTCTTTTTGAGTTTTATGTTTTATATCAATATAAATGAATTTCGTTTGGACTTTTGGAGCAAAACAAATTGTCAGTCGATCGGTCTGTCGGGGAAATCTTGTAAGCACGATAACTTAAGTACGATTTAAGCTAGATACTTGAAATTTGGCATACATGTATTTTACCAAAAGTTCTCGCTCGGGATTGTTTTTGGTTTGGACTTTTTATAAAATTTAACTTAAGCGACCTTAGAACATTTTAAGAAAAAAAAACGATAAAAGGGATATTTTTCACCACTGGGGGTGAGATGGAGGGGTGGTAGGTCTTTTTTTTACTTCACCAATATATTTTCCGTATCCAAATACATAAGTTTGCAAAGTTTTATCTTCTTAGATATTTTGACCTACGGGAAATTCCTTATTTGCTAGGCCTAATGTTGGAGATACGAGGTAGTTACAGTTATTTATTTTAAATAGCAAATGAAATACGAGGTAATTAGTTCCACATAACTTATAAACCAATTGGAATTTTAAATTAGGACTTTGTTTAGGTCATTACTAATCATGTACAGAATTGATTAGTGCAAATAACCGAAAATCGAAATTTTGGAGATACGAGGTAGTTAAGGTAATACGACGATATGTATATAACCTCGAGATTCAGTATATTTGCTGGACTCTTTTCTTAAACAATTTTTTTAAATATGTAAATTTTTAAAAGTAATTTAAATTAATAATTAATAATAATTAATTTGATGGTAATTTACTTTGACACAATAAATTCATGTTTAACATTTCGATTTATTGAAATAAAAAAGATCTAAATTCGTTAAATTTAAATAATATTGAATAAAAATAAGCTATTTTGTCATTAAAATTACCTTAATTTTGCATTTTAGTTGATATTTTCTTATAATATTACATTATTAAGCTGATCTCAAAAAGCTATAAAAGTGGTATTTTCGATTTTCTGTGGTATATTTGTGGTGAAAATATCCCATCGTTATAGTTATGCCTTATTATTGGTTGATATTATGATAGTTGAAAAAAATAGTCACATTAAAATTGCAAGCGACTTGCAAAACAACTTTAAACTACGATACTTCAAGAACGCTTTGACTTAAAATTTGTAATAAAGGTTTTTTAAGTAGTAAAAAATAATTGTTTTCCATGTCAAAGCGACTTTAATACGACTATATGTAATACACCCCCAGGGAGGTGTATTACATACACGGTGACATTTTTGAAATCCTAATTCTAGATAAGTCACATATCTTTTAATTTTTTTGTGTTAAAATTGAAGTACTTAACCTCACGAATGTATGGAATTTTCTTTTTGTAGAATTGATCCTTATAATAAAAGTAATTTTCCTGAAAAACTTACGTTAATCGGAATTTTCTTTCAGCTTTTTACGATTCTTTTGAGAGTTTAATTTTGACAAAAAAAATAAAAAGAGATGTAACTTCTCTAGAATTACATAAGGATTTCAAAAATGGCAAAATAAATGGGGGTTGCTATTTAAAATTTTAGTGGTAGGCGCCTTGGGCTCAAAAGTTGTCCCCCTTGATATGTAAATTGACGTGTTTCGCCAAATTTTTATAGTGTCATCAGTTAAAGAAATATTAAATGCTGTTCGTTTTTAAATTGTCACCCTGTATAATAATTTATACATTCAATCTGTCGTAAAATATTAATTTGTTTTTAATATATTTGATTTTTACATGAACTAGTTAGTGATAAGATAGAACCGACCTCGCATAAAATAAAACTAATTTGAATAGTATTTATCAGTTATATAAAAATAAAATATATATTCCTAAATTCATGCATTTTTAAAACGTATTTTATAAATGATAAGCTAAAATGTTTCGGGTTGACAGCCCATCCCATCATTGACAGGATGGGAATAGGAGGGCGCTTTCCCCCCAACCACACTCGAGTTGGGAAAATAGGCGTCCAGTTAAAAACATTATTACATTACATTAGATTTTGTTTAACCTCGTACTATTCTACTTAATTAAGCATCCCCTAAGTCCAGGACTTGTGTGGGCTAGTAGTAGAGGGAACCACCGGCTTTAATTGCCTTTCGAACCAATTTATAGGGAGTGTCCGCTTCACTTACGCCTTCGCCAAATTTTAATTATTAATTAACTGAAAAAGGCAAATCGGCGCCGGTGAGAATCGAACTCACGCTATTTGTGTAGTAAACTCGCCAAGTACGACGCCGTAGTCCACTACACCAATCCTCCCATGTATTATGGAGTTGATGATTTCAGGCATGTCCCCATGGGGAGTGGGATACCTTACAAAGTTGGGTAGTTGGGAAAGTAAAGGCCATGAGCTTTTTTTAACTCACCAAATTTACTAGTTGGGAAAATTTAGTGGTACAGTTGGGAAATTGGCAGAGGTGTCATCCCTGAAACTGTTTTGTTCGTTATTATTGTTTGACACACGGTTCTAAAGCTATCGAATAAATGGGGCAAAAAAAATGAGAAAGCAATATACTTGAATATAAAATCTGAAAAAAAAGTCCAAACCCTACGTTCACGTTGAATTCGCTTTAATCTAAGCGTTTTTGCTCATACCTTCCCCTTTCGTCGTAGGTTTCTTACCGTGTGTCAGACTATAGTAGGCTGTTTTTTTTTAGGTACTCCTGGCTGAAAAGGACGGCTTTGGGAGGTTATAAATGTTGTATGAACCGGCTAAAGTCGATAAAGTTGATTTGATTTTTTCCGGTACCTTGCATAGCTAATATTCAGAAATTAATTTTTAAATGTATACAGTGCGATTAGAAAGTGCCGAACAGTTTGAAAAGAAAATACTCTTTGTTTAAAGCCACGCCTCTGTTAGAGTTGTGCGCGACAAGCCCATATGATTGCTACGTACAACAGCTCGGTGGCCAGTAAAACGCACACAACGTTCTTGCATTTTACTCATAGATAATGCCAGTTTTGCATTAAAAAGTGTTCGGCACTTTTTAATCTCACGGTATATACGTATATATAGTTAATATGCATAGTTAATATTGTTGTGGGTAACAAATTAGTTGTCAAATGTTTCGATTTATAAAAATTTCCCTCATAATTCGGCAAAATTATTCCGTAAGCCTATGTTTCTCTGTTTATTTTCAACTTTGACGAGTCATAACTGAGTTTACGCCGAATACTGCTCATTAAAGTCTACATTGTAGACAATGTAATTAATACATAATTTAGGCTATTTGTATTATGTTACATATAATAATGTATCATTTTATTAAAAGTACCCTACAAACATTGGCACATCGGCCGCCCAATGACCAACCTTCCGCTGATGAAAATTACGTAGCCTGAATGTCGACTTACCAATCTTTGTAGGGTAATAGCAATAATAAAAACTAATGGAGAATTCTCCCATTAGATTAGACAGGGACAAAAGTTCTACCCAAAAAGGATAGAAGACATATATACACTCCCATTTCCACCCAACCAAACAAATTCTGTATTTGTTCTTTGTTGAACAAATAAAATACAATATTTACTTGGCCGGGCGAAAAGTGCATTATTAAAGAAATTACTGGCGCCATCTAAATTTTAGTAGAATTATCTAATAAGAAGAATAACAGATTCACATTAGCTATGTTCGTACTTGCCGCTCACTGCTACACTTTCCGGCCAACCAAATAAATACTGTATTTGTTGTATGAAAAACAAATACAGTATTTATTTGGTTGGCTGGAAAGTGTAGCACAAATGAGATAGAGATAGGGTAGACGTCTTTTGTTTCATAATTCTAGTTGTACAGAGCTCCATAGCTGCTGCATATTCTTCATATGAACTAGTAGCTAGTTATAGACGAAGGCAATTAAGTCATACGGAACTAGAATAAAAATAGTCCATTTTATTTTTATTATTAAAATTTATTTCAAAAATGATTGACACTATGGTCTGTTTTTCAAGCAAGATAGTAAATTAAAAATCGCACAGTGAATATTTTACAACAGGTTTGGATAGTACATGTTTGTGTATAGAATATAGTTATGTTTTATAAAATAAACTACGCAGTATATTCGCAATATTCAAATCTGTTTTGAAAATATTCATTGTGCGATTTTTAATTTACTATCTTGCTTGATGAAACAGACCATAGAACTAAATCTTTTAGATGGTAATAACCTACATTACAATAAAACCAAACTAATTAAGTTTAACATGTTCACATCAATGCACTTATTTGGCCTAAGTTTAATTTGACCAATTGTTAAGGATTTACTTGTTTCCAAACCGTACGAGATTCTTCTCTTGCTGTCAAGGTGAAGTGCACTATGAATTCATGAGCTACTAACATTGTTTTTTCTTCTCTTGTACAAAAAAAAATAGTGCTGCAAAATAATACTTTCCCCTATAGGCATAAGTTCACTTTGGCTACCATGTGCATCCCTCCGTATACACACTGACAGGGTCCAAATCGCCACGTGTATTGTCAGTATACATACGCAAATGTTCGTATGTTTTTACTTGTATACTGGAGTAACACGTTCCACGTGTTTTTCTTCTAGGATAACAATAAAAATAATAAATGTAAACAGTTATAGCAAACAGTTTTTGATTTAAGGTAAAAAAACATGTGGCGTGGACACATTCATTTTATTAGGTCATGGCGGCCAAAAACGAAAAAAAATTAAAAAAATCAAAAAATGTTTTTTTCAAAAAAAATATATATTCAAAAAAGTTTTAAAACGAAAAATAAATTGAAAAACAATTTTTTTTTTAAATTTTGTTTTTACCCATTTTAAACGCATTTCATGGGCTCATTTTTTTTGCTGCACTGAAATAATATGAGTTTTTTTACCATATTAGACAGTTTTTTCAGTGTAGCAAACAAATGAGCCCACGAAATGCCTTTTTTGACAGATTCGTGTTCAGCATCCCAAAATACATAAAAATAGGTGGGTCTCAACCCCAGCACATACAACTTTTTTGTGGGCCTGTGTAATTAATAAACCTATAGGCACATTGCTGTCTATAATAAGTATTTTCAAGTTATTTTGAAATACAAAATCATATAAAAGATTTGTGGGTTTTTGTATATGACAGGGGAAGATCTACGAAATCAGTTTAGGGAGGGGGGGACAAATTTCAAAAAAAGATATTCACCGTAAATGTTTACAGCCTATATACAAAGAAAAATAAATTTAAAAATCTGGCGTCTCGCCAAAATTCAAAAAATTGACCAGATATGCCTGCCAACCAGATATGACTGTCAACCATGGCAGTAACTTTTAATTTTAAATTAAATATACAAAAAAGCCTGGCGCCGCAGGCAATTTTTTTGCAAATAGTTACATTAAAAAGTTACAATCTTAAATTAAAACAAATGTGGGGAATTGTACAAATTTGATAGTATATTTTAGGTTTAAAGCAGTTAATATTTTAGAAAAATGCATAACTCCATAGCGCCGCCGGCAATTTTTTTTATATGAGATTCAGGTATCCAGTTTTATAATTTACAAAAATACAGTGCGGTCCAAAAGTCACCCCCCCCTTTTAACTTTTGAACGAGTTGAGATATCGACTTCAAATTTAGAACTCTTAAATAAGACAACTTAAACTATCTTTTAGCATATATTTGATATTTTCAGCTCTTAAAATGTGGGCAGGGGGCATGGGGGGACATTTTTTTAAATGGGAAGGGGGATCGTGTGATATATTATTTTAAAGCTTATAGAATTCTCTATTTAAACTAACATTTTTAAATTTTTTAAAAATAAGGATTTGATTTTTCAACTTTTTGTGCTAAAACATTCGATTTTTTAAGTTTTTTTTATAAATTTTTATTTATGTCAACTAAAATTAGTTTAAAAGTATAATTAACATTATTTTTACGATGAAATTAGGTATTTTTAAAAAATTATTTGTTTTTTATTAGAGGAATTTTGACATTAATACCCATTTTCAACCTCATTTTAAACCCAAAAAAAAATGTTTTTTTTTTTAATTTAAAAACATAGAGTTAAATGGAGAATTTTATAAGCTTTAAAATGATGTATTACACGACCCTCCTTTTCATTTAAAAAAATTGGCCCCATGCCCCCTTGCCCACATTTTGAGAGCTGAAAGTATTAAATATATGCTAAAAGATAGTTTAAGTTGTCTTATTTAAAAGTTCCAAATTTGAAGTCGATATCTCAACTGGTTCAAAAGTTAAGAGGGGGGTGGGGTGACTTTTGGACCGCTCTGTATAAGAAAATTTTATTGCCACAGGCGAACATTTTTATGAAATCGGCGCCTATGGTATCGCCACATTTATTGTAAATATTTTTTTTTTTTGTTCTTTATTTTATCTCTTATTGTTTGGAAGATACGAGGATCTTCTTGAAAATTGTCTTTTTTTCCATATTACTCAAAAACTAAGTACTAAATGTTTTGCATTTTTTTTATTTAAAGCTTAAGCGTTTAACTTTTTTATCCTATCTAAATTTATCAGAATTGTATATGCTAGCAAAAAGTCTTACAGGGTAAAATTTAATTAGGACGTTTTCAATATACCCTATTGAAAATGACGGGTCTGCGCGGGTATAAATGTTGCATAGACCGGACTTGAGCGGGTGAATTTCATCCGCTCAAGTCCGGTTTATGCACCATTTATACCCGCCCAGACCCGTCATTTTCAGCAGGGTAGAGGTACTTTTTTACCAAACAAGAGGTGATTCTACACGAAAATTATAAAAAAAAATCATACAAAGATTGGTCTTGTAATGAGTCCTAGGGGAGCTACGTCACTCCTAAGGGTCCGTCTAAACTAGGGTTTTTATTAAATATATCTGGAACTCTATTTATAAAGGTAAAATAGAGAGATGTTGTAACTTTTTGCCCATAATTTCTTATTTTTTACATGCATTTTTTAGTACATTGTAGGTATCATATTGAAAAAAAAATATTTGTTATATGCTAGAAAAAAATCTGTTTCATAAAAAAATACACTGCCCAGTAAAAGAGCTTTCCCATTTTTCACCTCCGCCTGTAAAATGGTAAAATGGAATTTTTATTATCAGATTCATTTTCAGCAACCATAAAAACCTTAATATACCAATTTTCAAGAAAACTACCCTCTGCCCCTTTAGGGGTAAAGTTAGAATTTTTTTATAATCAGATTCACTTTCAACAACCTCAAAAACCCCAATATAACAATTTTTACGAAATAAAAAAAATATTATCAGATTCATATTCGTCGACCCCAAAACCCCTATATACCAATTTTGAAGAAAATATTAATAATATTGAAAAATATTTGCCCCCTCACCCCCTCGGGGTGGAATTAGAAAAGTTTTTTTTATCAGATTCAACTTCAGCAACCTCAAAAAACCATATATAGCAATTTTCAAATTTTTCTAAAAAAAATGTATTTTTCCCCATTTGCCCCCCTTGCCGCACCCCAATGTTTACCAAAAACAATCCCGAGCGAGAGGTAACAAACCTGTTTGCCAAATTTCAAGTCTCTAGCTTAAAGCGTTCCTAAGTTATCGTGCCCACAAGATTTCCCGGACAGACCGACCGACCGATAATTTTTTTTTTGCTCGAAATTGATTTATATCGACATAAAACGTCATAAAACGCAAAAATACACAGAAAAAACTTTTGAAAATTTTTGCACAAATACAAGGCTACCCGAAATTTTGAAAATTTTCAAAATGGGAAAACAATAATTATTTTTTTATCCAGAGAAATAAATATTTGTAACGTGATACCTACATCCTTATAAATGTGGATTTAAAGTTAAGATGCCCAGTGGCCCGATTTCTTTGTATCAAGTATAGTTTTTTTACATTTCTTAAAAAATATAATCTTTTATTTAAAAAAGGTACTCTTTTGTAACACCGTAGGGCTAACCGTTTTAGAGAAAATTGCAGTAAAAGAGATAATTTCACGTTCTAAAGAACATTCTGGTATCTCCCAAATCAAAAGAGACAAAATAAAAAAATATATATATTCACAATAAATGTGGCAATACATGAGATTTTTTCAATTTGAAAAACAAAAATCAGTGGCGTCCCGCAAACCATCGAAAATGAACAAAAACCATAGTTGTATATCGTCGGCTTACAAGTAAAGAGTCCAAAAACATGGTTTTGAGATATTGACAAATTTAACTTTCATTGTTGTTTTTTAATTTTTGTAATAATTTTTTTTGGAAAAAAACTACTGCAAATTGCAATGACATGTTTGGACATAATAATTCCCCATTTGCAGTTAAATAAAGAAAAATTGAAGTAGTTTAATTCAACTAAATTTGAAAAAAGACATGGATTTAATGCCTTTTACTTGTAGGCAGACGACGTCGGCTTACAAGTAAAGAGCACTAAGTCAATAAAATAATATAAAAAACAATTATTTAAAGTTAAAACCCTTCTATTAATTAAACGTAATATATAACTATAAAGTAGAAAACAAGATGTTTACATAAATTTTCAAAAACTAGATTTTTAAAAGAAGGGTTTGGACTTTTTGATTGTTTAAAGAACGTTTCCAAAATTAATAATAATAATTAATTAGTATTAATTATATAAAACTGCTTACTATGCCAGAACTAAGATAGTTTTCAGAGGCCATCGGCTGTGCCGGCAAAGAAGCATCTCCTAAAGTCAATAATTATAATGAATCATTATAATGATTAATAATTATTAATGATAAAACACTTCACGGTGCATTTCTAAGGGCTGTTTTCCGAACTTGCCGCGAACTTTAGTTTTTTTTTATATTCTTGTTATTTCTGTTCTGTCTCTATTCCATCAACTTTAACATAGCAAAATTTGAATGCGTTTTTTCAGTACAATAAATAACGCGATATTGTATCATATAAATGATTCAAGCAATCATATTTTTATAAATTAACTCGTTTTAGAAAGTCGCTTAGTGCAGAAACATTTGAAATAATCTACAAGTAAAACGCACTAAGTGCACTAAGTGACTTAGTGCATATTGCCAGATAAAATTTTAATCAAAATCAAATTGGTGCGTTTTGTATAGTGGGTAACTCCCTTGGCAGTCCACCTAGAAGTTAGTTCGGTTTACCTATACATAGATCATCAAAAATTAATTACAGTGCCATTAAAATCCCATTTTTGCAAAAAAGTGACTTAGTGCCTTTTACTTGTAAGCCGACGATATAATGAATCTCAGTATTTTTAATTTTTGCAATTGGGTAAAAACATAGTTGTACAATTTTTGTTGCCTCGATTTAAAGTATATTTCTAACCTAATAAGAAAATAAAACATTTCCAACTCGAGAAATGCTATTTGGCCGAAGCCCATCCTAGGCCAAATTAGCATCTCGAGAGTTCTAAATTGTAAATTTTCTTATGTGGTTAGAACATAATTTTATTCACAAGTATAAATAAATAACACATTACCTCGTAAAATTCACCATTTTAAATGATCTTCTACAGATTTCTATAAATGTCAACTAAATAATAATTTAAATAAGTGCCTCGTTGTTATTTCCTATTATCAGTCTCGGCATGAACCATATAATATATAAATAAATATTATTTCTTATTGTTTTTTGTAGAAATAAACAAAAATGTTAGGTTATTTTATCCGCAAACTTCAACTGTTTACAGACAATATGAATTCATATCTAACCTAGGTTAAAAAGAAAAGCTTTTTTAACTTTTAACGAAACAGACAAAAATTATAGATTTTACAACTTTTTATAATACATATAAAGAACGTTTTTCTGTATCCTTGTGAATAATAGTTATTTATATACCAAGGGACTAAACTGGCTGTTTTAGTCCCGCTGCATTAGTGTTCCTGAGCGAGCGTAGCGAGCGAGGGAAACAGAAATGCAAGGGACTAAAACAGCCAAGTTTAGTTCTGAGGTATATACACTATTTTTTGCAGGACCAAACATAATTTAGGTAGGTAGATAAAATTAAAAACCATGCGTCTAAAATCGGTTGTTTTATTTTCGTAATTTAATCAAGATGCCTGTAAATTGCGAAAAGTCAGTTTCCTGTCTATCGCGATTTTAATTATTTTTTAATATGGTTGACACAAACGTCAAAAAAATGGACGAAGATGATAAATTTTAAGTTATGTATAAATTGTTATAACAATGTTATTTTTAAAGGTTTTCTTTGTTAAAATCAAATAAATTGGTTTGAATCGCTAATTTATTACAAAACACCACCAAACCTAATTTTTGAACCAGCAAAGCACATAGTAAGTATAATATTCGTGATTTTTATTCCCTAGGGAGAAAAACGGCAAGTTTAGTCCCGAAAATGAAAGCGTAAAATTAGGTTTTAGTCTTGGTCGTGCAAAAAATATTTTTTTAAATCTTTCCAAATCCAATTACTTTTCAAAATATTTGAATTTGAAAAATGACAAATTTTTAAGTGGCCCGGTTTCTTTGCGCCCAAGTCTAGTTACACTTCATTTTGGCATAATTACCAAATTGGTAATTCCAAATTTCTTACAGAGGTGGCTAATGAAAACAAATTAATCGAAATCTCGATCGAAATTAAATAATTGAGGCATGTAGGACCAAAAGGTGATAAGTCCAACTTTTAGCAAACGGCAAAAAAATGTCATTTTTTTCGTACAAGATTTATAAATTTGAAATCTGTCGAATTTTATTCAGCTTAATGCTAGTTTATTTTGGTACATAAATTTCTAGAAAATGTTAAATATTTTCTGAAAAGTTTAAAAATTAGTTTGGACCTATCACTTTTTGAACCTAACCTTTGGACCTTTTCCCATTAGATCATATATACATAGATATGGCATTAATGTTGATTTGTTTCATGTAGAACAAAGCCAATTGTAAAGAAACCACTATAGCGGTGAGGTTGCAAGGAGGTGAAGTATAACATATTTGTCAACAAACCACTATAGCGGAGGGTGGTGACCAGAAGCAGGGAGGTGAAATCTACCTGGATATAGCAATGAAAACATTTCGGTTTGACGTGGACTCAAGGCGCATCTATGTATATATGATCTAATCTTTTCCCTACTGATTTAAACTTAGTCAAAAAGAGTGTTTTTCAAAACGGAGCCTCGAAGCGGCTAGTTTTTTTATGAAGAAGTCCCTTGGAAAGTCTATGAAACGTATGCTTTATAATTTTTTTCACATTTTCCGTGATTTTATTTGAAGTTCGTTGCTTTTCTGTTAATTCTAAATAACCGACTAGGCCAATTTTTCGTTATTATACTATTCACAGCGCGTAGCGTTAGGAAGTCCAAACGTCCTAGACAAAAAAATTCTCGGTTACAAATGTGTTTCATAAAAAAATAAGAAACTTTGAAAATGCCCGTCGGGCGAGCACGTCATCATTTTCAAAAATTATTACTATTTATTTAAAATTAAAAAAACTACATAGAAATTAATAATTAAATAGAAAAAATTTCATCCAAACCTGACTCATCTTTTAAGTTTATTTGATATTTTTTTTGATTTTTTTTTTCAAATTTAAAAAAATGAAAAATTTAGATTTTTTACAAAAATGTTTTTTTTTTAATTTTTTAACTTTTCGTTTTTCAGAAAAAGACAAAAATTATTTTTTATTTTTATTTTTTTGAAAATGTACCATTTACTGTGAATAGTAAATAATGGAATGCGTAGCATTACATATCTTCCCGGCTTGTTATATTTTACGATACACAGTATTTAATTTTGACTAGTGGAAACGCCATGGCATTGGCGCGCTAAAGAGCTTGGATATAGTAAAATTTTCAATATTTTCTATTCAGGGCCTGGAAGGGTTGTAGCAAAAATGTACCAAGACAAACTTTTTAACCCCTTTTTATTTTCCTCACCCCCAACACATGGACAGTGCCTTTTGATCGATAGCCCTTGGAATATAGATTTAATGGTATAAAAATCTCATTTTTAGAACATTTGGACCTTTTGATCCTACATTCCTCAATTATAATCTATAGAAAGTAAAGCATATTCGGAAAAAATTATTGGCGTCCATGAATGACCGTTTTAATGACGTGAGTACTTAGATGGTGTAATAACTTTACAACATTAATAACACAGCCCCACAAAATAAAAAAAAGTTTGGAGTTCTGGTGAAGACTATGGTATTCCTATGCATTAAAAAAAAATGATTCATGCCATTTGCAGATCTTTTAAGTTTTAAAAATATCTACCCTATTTTATAGGCCCAGAAATCCAAACTAGGCACTTTTTTCGTATTTTTTCCATATATTTTATATAAATAATACAGCCAAAAATTTATATATGTAAACCACTACATACAATGCATTGTATGTAGTGGTATACATTAATGTATCTCATATATGAGAAAAAATGTGGATTTCTTTGTCTCCAGGGGTGGAGAGTCTGGGGTGTTTAACTTTGCACATGTCAAAACAAAATATCATTAAATTGTCTGGTACACTTAAATGCGCAATGTATCAAAAAAATATTTTCTTGCTTGAATGCTTTTTAATAAAATAGGTCAATATATCGCTTTCTCATATCTTAAGATTCAGATTCATTTTTGCTTTCCCATTTTGAAATTTTTCAAATTTTTTTTTTGTGTATTTTTGCGTTTTATGACGTTTTATGTCGATATAAATCAATTTCGAGCAAAAAAAATTGTTGGTCGATCGGTCGTTCTGTCCGGGAAAGTTTGTAAGCACGATAACTTAAGAACGCTTTAAGCTAGACTTAAAATTTGACATAGAGGTCTATTACCAAAAGTTCTCGATCGGGATTGTTTTTGGTGAACATTGGGGTGCGGCAAGTGCCCCCCTTACATTTTTTTTACAAAAAATTGAAAGGAGACTCGGCAAAATAGCCCGTTTTTGGCATTATGGATGGAACGTAAGATTTATATATTTTTTAAAAGAGTAGTAATAGGAAAACTCAACGGTACCAAATTTAACATAAAAATCAGAAGGAAACCATTTTAAAAATTGTGCTAAAAATGGGTTGTTTTATAAGATTTTTGTTTGCTTTCTTTTTATAATATCTTATACTTGCTACTTTTTGACGCTCAAAATGTGTTTTCTTATCAAATTTTTCTTCTGAATCCAAATCTGGTGTCAGAATTATAAATTATTGTATAGTTTTGGTTTGGACAAAAATCAGCTACCCAATTTTTCTGCGCTTATCCTTTCCAGGTATTATATTTTATATATTTTACTAAAATTGACAAATAATTTGATTAAAATTTCTCTCCTGAGTCCAAATATGATTTTGAAACTATTACAAACTCTACGGATTTGGTGTAAAAGTGGTTAAGTAAATTGTCTTTGCTGTTCCGTCTTACATTAAATATTTTTCGTTTATTTTTTTATTTTAATTTAACTTTTTACTGCATAATTTTTCTCCTGTACCCAAATACTGGACTTAAAATATTAGTTTTTGATAGAATTTAGTGTAAAAATTATAAAAATTGGTTTGGACTTTTTAAATAAGCAAAATAAAAAAAAATCTTTAACCTATTTTTGCGCAAAATTCTCTTAGGAGTCCTAAGTTAGGACTGATACATTTTATCATTATACAGGGAAAAAATATTCCGAAAAAAAGCTAATTTATATCCATAGGAACCGAAAATATTCAATAAAACACGAAACAGCAAAAAAAAATCCATTTAACCTATTTTTGCGCCAAATACTTATGTTTGTGCCAAATACTTTTTATATCAAGACAATATTTGGATTCAGAGAAGAATTTTTTGCTTATTTTACTAAAATACATGAAATACAAAATCTGAAATAAGTAAACATAGAAAACACGATTAGTTGCTTTTTGCACCAAAAATCTGCAATTTTGACGCAAGATTCGGATTAAAAAAATTCTTAGAAAAAGAACCCATTTTCAGCACCAAATTAAAAATGGTTCCCTTCTGATTTTGAGGTTTAATTTGGTACCGGTGAGAATGTTTCTTTCCATCCAAAATGCTAAAAACGGTCTATTTTACCGGGTCTCCTTTGTTATTTAGGGGTTTTTAAGGTTGCTGAAATTGAATCTGATAATAAAAAAACTCTAACCTCACCCCCGAGGGGATGAGGGGGTAAATATTTTTAAATACTTTGAATATTTTCGTCAAATTAGTATATAGAGGTTTTTGGGGTCCTCAAATCTGAATCTGACAATACATTATTTCTAATTTCACCCCCCTGAGGGGCGGGGGGTGTTTTGTGTGAAAATTTGTATATTTGGGTTTTTAAGGTGGCTAAAATTGAATCTGAGAATAAAAAAATTCTAACTCCACCCCCGAGGGGGTGAATATTTTTATTTACTTTCAATATTTTCGTCAAAATTGGTATATAGGGGTTTTTGGGGTCGGCGAACCTGAATCTGACAACATTTTTTTTTAATTTCACTCCCTGAGGGGCGGGGGTGGTTTTCGTGAAAATCGGTATATTAGGGTTTTTGAGGTTGCTGAAAGTGAATCTGATAATAAAAAAAATTCTAACTCCACCCCCAAGGGGCTTTTTCGACAGGGGAGCTGAGTACCCCCTAGCACCCCCCAGTTACGGGCCTGGGCACATTGGAGTCAAGGGGGCAAAGGTTTTTTTTTTAATAAAAAGAGGGATCGTGAGACATCATTTTAAAGCTTATGAACCTCTATAATATAAAATCAATAAATTTATTTATTTATTATATAGAAAAATATACAACACCCTAACAATGCGTAGCAACGCGTTGCAACCACCGGTATACCGGTGGTATTAGTCCGGGAGCGCACGCTAGATTTTTTTTATTACCTCACCGTTGAGACTTTGTATATGTCTGCTTTATGTCCAGTCAAACACCTTTTTACATAAGAAAATTCTCGGTAGCGGGGCGTTTTTTTTTGGGACCAACCCTAACTTTAGGACGTCCGGCAACGGTATTGCCAGAAAACTTTTCGGACAAGGTTATTTTAAATATTTTTATTAAACGATCCTGAAAAAATCAGCTGTGAGGTGCAAAATGTTACTACGTCATAACTAACCTAACATGGTATAGTTATGATGTCATAACATTACCACCTCGCAGCTGATTTTTTCAGGATCGTTTAATAAAAATATTTAAAATTAAGTGGCAACCTTGTCCGACAAAAATTTTCTGACAATACCATTGCCGGGCGCCCTAAAGTTAAGGGTTGGTCCCAAAAAAAAACGCCCCGCTACCGAGAATTTTCTTATGTAAGAAGTTGTTTGACTGGACATAAAGAACACATATACAAAGTCTCAAGGGTGAGTGACTATACCGTATTATACAATTCTAGCGCTTACGCGCTGTGAATAGTATAATAATAGGAATACACCTAAACGATTTGTTTCCTATAATCCAATATTTATTTCAAGGACGTACGATAAATCAATACTTGGTATATATTTAAATTATATTATTTACCTATTTTTTATAATTAGGTAAATAAACAGGAAAGTTCCTTTAATTAAAAATAAATATCAAATATTTTTTTATGAAAAATTAGCGGTTACCTAACCTTTTTTTCAACCTTGGAAAATAGTAGTTATATTCTAATTTGAACCTTAGGTACTGGTTGAAGATTTTTAAAAATGCGCTTCTTAAAAAAAAACCTCGGTAAAAACCTTGAAAAAAGCTTTTTAAATACTTAATAGCACGTAATGCTAACATCAGTTGACCATTTTTTCTTTAACCTTTTTTTACACATTTATTTGTGTAACTTTACTTGCTGATTCCGAGTCTAGAAAATAAATAAACTGACTGTTCACTAGATGATCCGTCATTTGAATGTTATATACACATGCAGGGGCTTTCCGAGGTTGTAACTCTGGGTGAGCGGGGAACTTAAATAATTTTTTCTATTTTTTTCCTCCCCAAAATAAAGATGACTAAAAAGGGTCACAAACGACAACTCATCTGAAAGCCGACTCAGTTTTTTAAAATAGACTGGATCAGAACGAAAATTTATATCGATTATATTACCCGAGGTATTACCCTTGATTTAATCACCTTGATTATAGTATAGGGGAAGTCAGGGTTAATTGAGCTACAGGGTTATCTGGTCCATCCGGATTTTATCAACTTTTTTTATCAGTATTGGCGCCTTAGGGCAAATTCTAGTGATATTTAGTTAGTAGTATTGTTTAAAGTATTATGACGGACCGTGTTGTCCACGTGCAAGTTGTAGTAAAGAAAGTTCATTTTTTTCGATGAAAAGTAGGTATTTACTTTAACTTTTTTTTTTAAATTATTACTTTATTATCAATAGGAGGATCTAGACTTATATTTTACCTAATATACTTTGTATATATAGTATTTTGTTAATTATTCTGCATAATTGCCGCCTTCTAATATCTTATTAAATATAAAAATTTTATGATTTCATTTAGTGGTGTCGCTCAGGGTTTACTGGTTAGGGTTAACTGAACCACTTATGTTAACTGGGCCATGTCCAGTTAACCCCGGAGCAGTTAACCCTGAGACATATCTAATATTTAACATATTATGTCTATTTTTATGTTAGAATTAAATTTTATTTGATTTCACATCGTTTTTATTCACAATAATTACAATACAAAACATTTTTGTTAGTGGACCAGTTAACCCTGCCCTATGGGGTTAACTGGTCCAGCGGGGTTAACTGGTTTATCGTTAATAACTTTTTTTATATAAATAATATTTGTCTGAAGTATTAATATGTTCTAACTATAGTAATAATCTACCTTTTGCTATAGAAAATATTTGAAATTTTTTTACAGGTTTTTCAAAAACTCGATATGAAAAAAAGCGGCCCAGTTAACCCTGACTTCCCCTACACAAATAAAAGTGTAAGTACTAAAAAATTGTTTTAAAATCTAACGAGGGACTCATCCAATAAAACAAGTGTACAAAAAAAATTCTCTGTCCTAAGGTTCTAACCATTTCCTATGTTTTTCAATAATTATATACTTTATATATATGATTTGTGGAAAACTGCGCGTTAAATCTTTTTTTATGGCGAAATCGGTTTCAGTGCACCAAAAAACAAATAAATATTTTTCAAATTAACATTTATTCTATAATGTTCTATTCTTTATTAGGCAATATATATTATAGGAATATATCGAAGTCGTAGGGAGTCCCAAATAAGCTTTAAACTTGTGCTAGGAGTAGAGAAGAGTTAGTCAAGGAATCCAAATTTGCGATTAAATAAAATGTATCTTGAAAGTACTAGATGCAAACATGGTGTAAAGACTTTTTTCGTGAATTTTTATGGATATTTGCCTCATATATTTTAAACCAATAAAATTTCAAGACAAATCCTGTTAATTTAGGAGCGATTAAATAGGTATCTCGCTATCTAAAAGCGATTAACCTTTTCGCTCCGGGACTGGTCCATGTATGGACCAACAAGAAAAGCGAACGTAATAGATGTTCATAAGGTCAACTTAATGTATTAAATTTAGGAAAAGTATTGAAAAAAATCCTGGTTAATTCTTTGACCTTCAAAATTAACTTTGAAGGTCAAACAATGAAAATGCGTATTTGTGATTGAAAATTGGTATACCTACGTTTTATGAGCCGCTGAATACGATAAAATTAGTAAAAAAATTCTGGTGACTTCGTTGACCTTGAACTTTGAAGGTCAAAGTATGAAAATGCCTAGATTGTATCTTCTATAGTAAATAAAAATATTAGTAAATAAGTCTAACTATCTCACCGACTTTGAAGTTTGAAGATCAGTTTCTGCAAAAAATTATCTTATCTGAAAATCAATAAACAAACGTTTTTGGTACACTGTTTTGGACTTTGGAAAGTTCAAGGTCAAAGAGGTGACAAGAACTTTTTTTACTATTTTTATCGTATTTAGGGCCACTTGCACCAATGATGGTTTAACTTTAAACTTGGATTAAATTGACGGCCGACCAATCAGAACGCAGCATTTTTAACTTAAACTCGGTTTAGCTGAGGTAATCCCGTACCAAAAGTTGGCGCCCTTAGCGGTTCATAAAACATAGGTATACCAATTTTCAAGCTCAAATACGTATTTTTATTATTTGACCTTCAAAGTTCAAGGTCGAATATGAATCTGACATTTTTTTCACTATTTTTATTGTAATCAGCACATCAAAAAACATTGAAAAGCCCTCTTAAACCTTCACTTATAATTTTTTACATAAGCCTTAACTTTGTCTCCGGGAGTGGTCCATATATGGACCAGCACTCCGAGTGGCGACTTGTCATAAGAAGTTCATTCATTTAAGTCATGAAATTCAGCTAAAATGCGAGATCAATTTTAAAGGAAAAATCCCCGGAGCGAAAAGGTTAAATAGCATCTCGCTATTCAAGAGCGATCGAGACGATTAAATAGCATCTCGCTATTTAGATGCGACTATAATGCCGATATTAAACAATAAATCCAAAATCCAGCTGCTTGTAGGTTGTTTAAATCCAGTTTTTTTTTCAAGAAATAATCTTAAAATATATCCCTCCACCTAATGATTTAGGTGGCCCTGAACCTTTCTGTGGCTTTAACAAAAGCCATCAGGTAGAGGCAATTAAGAGATGGGAAACCAAAATCAAAACTCGATATTGGAAAGACCAAAACTTAAGATAGGCCAAAATATTCATAAAATATGAACCTAAACGAACAAGAAAATTACTCGATCTAAGCAAGGTGGACCTAAAGACCTATACAGGGCTGTTAACCGGGCACTGCCCGTTAAGATATCATCAAATGGGAAAGTCTGAAATCGACATTTGCCGTCTATGCTCAGAAGCACCAGAAACGGCCGAACACATTATGTGCTTCTGCGAAGCCATTGCTCGCAAAAGGCTACAATATCTAGAACAGGTATACCCAAGACCTGCAGATATATCCCAAGTAGCCCCCAAAAAACTCTTAGGCTTCTTTGAAAGCCTAAAGTTTGATGTAGACTAAATTGCAAAGGGGATTCACAATAGATCTCATTGGTCGCAGTGATTTGAAAGGCAGTACCATGCCTCACAACCCCACTTATATTGTATTGTATTGTAATGATTTAAACCACCTAAACTACAAGCAGCTGTATTTTTGGTAATTTTGCTTTTCAGCAAATGTTTTTAACTTAATAATCCATTACAAAAAGCATGATACCGCAGGTGTCTAAGCAAAATTAACAAAAAACACAGTTACTTGCAGTCTAGCCGGTTAAATCATTAGGTCTCGGGATATAACCTATAAATATTTTTAAATAAAAACATATAAAAAAGTTTTTTTTTTTCAATTTTTTAATAGTTTCTGTCTTAATTAAGGTGCTTTATGATGGTAGACTGAGCTGCGTAGTTTTTTTTTATGGGCAATAAGAATCATTAAAAGAGCAAGAAGTTGATTCAATTTTTAGATGCGAATTTCTTAAGACCTGATTTTTTTAAGAATCCACTTGCTAAGGGTAGTCTTAGTGCTGGTTATTTTGCTTTAAATAGGCAATTAAATAGACCACCAAAAGACGCAAGGAATTTATCGTATTATTATAATTAAGAAATATTTTTAAATTAGATTTAGTCAAAAACTTAGTTTTTTCTTCTTTGTATTTTCTAGCGCTTACGCTTATGAATAATATTAGTATGATAACCATGTACCTCAGATTATTACCATAAAGTACATAATATGTACTTTATACTATACATACATATTTCCTGAAAAAATAAGAAAATTTAAAAAAATATAGTTTTGAGAAAACTTAATATGAAACTTACCAAAGGACGATGGCCATTTGTACAAATAAAAACGTTTATTATTATTATTATTATTATTATCTACTAATACAAAAATATTAGCAAATAGTAACTGGACGCTACTGACTGCCTAGCAGGATGTTTTAAGCGTTCGAATATTAAAATACTTTTGCAGCCAAAATAAAACAATTAACATAATTTTTAAAATGCATGTATAATTATATTTTATGTTTATAATTGCTACAGTCATAATTGTAGCTATTTTTATTATAATTAAAAATTATAATATTATTAAAAAAAAAGAATAATTTTCTTTGACCTCTGTTAGTTGCTAATGTCTAGTTAATCATCAATGTTGTCGTGCAAAAAAAATTGAAAAAAATATATATGGATTTAAAGAATGACGCCGTCATTTCTGGATAGGGGGAACAAAAAAATGTGGATATTAGGGTGCTCAGGACCTACGGAATTATTTGGGTGCCACCACTCAAAATTGTTCCTTTAGGTGAAAAAACAACCCTGATTTTTTTTAGATTTTTTAAAGAATATTTAAGGTTTCGCCCGGCGCTTTTTTAAATAGAAAATCATGTGAAGGGTTTTTAATTTTTTAAGGATATAACAACTTTGATATTACACGTATATGGAAAAAAAAGTGTTTCTGGATAATAAAGGAATATTCTCAATTTTTATGCCCTTCTACAAAAATATATTATATATTATGGGATAAAAATGCTAAAAATTGACACATTAGGTTAATAATGGCTGGAATAAAATGCACTTTAATTTTTTTCAAGAAAATAAATTAAATTAGGCGCTTTCAAAATCGCTGCAAAATTTTAATAATCTTAATTTGTTTTTTTTTAGTGGTATTGAGAGGCTTTTAATCAGGCCTATTCACATGTACCATTGAAATCTATTCAATATTGACAAAAATTACAATCCCATGCAGTTTTAATACATGACCTTGCAATTTTCGTCAATATTGCCACAAATCTCAATATCAATGGTACGTGTGAATAGGCCTGAATATCGCTATATCTTTTAAAAGTCAAAGAAGTATAAAAGCTCAGCATTGCTTTAAAAAAAACCACCGATACCACTTTTTTACCAAAAAATTTCTACAAGACTAATAAAAATATAGATATTTATAAGAAACTTATCTATCTGTCTTTAAAATCAAATCGACAGGATTCCTGTCACAGGAATCCTTAGCACTGTGTATCATGTATGTTGTTAATATTTAAAAATAAAAATACCATAATATAATTATAAAATCGAGTAATTAAATTATGATAATACATCTATAAATAAAAACGACTTTTTATAACATGATATTTAATAATATATTTTTTTATTTTTATTAAAAATTTGTTATTCTATTTATTAAACAAGCTGAGGTGTCAAAAAAAAATCAAAAAATGCACGTCTTTTTCTAGCTTTTTGTGGACTGTCGTCCTTTTCTGCCTTTTTGTGATATTTTTTAAATTTAATGATTTAAATTCGAAATTTTATGTATATGGAGGAATTTGTAACAACAAATTTTAGCCACATTTATTACACCAATGTTCTTAAAAATAATCTAAAAAAATTTTTCTTTGACCAACGTTCACCGAAGGTGTAGAAAGTCTTTTTTATTAAAAATTTAAAAATTAATAAAACCCATAATAGGGAGGGGGCGGCCCCCTTTGAATATTGTCTATACTTTTAAATATTATAAAAACTTCACAATTAAAAAAAAAAAATTTAGTCGTTTTTTAATTTTCTAAAAGTTTATAACTTTTAGATATTTTGTTTTACTTTAAAAATTTGTGCCCCCTCCTATTGGTGGCACACTGGTACTATTATTACCATTATTACAGTGGACAGTAACGAGGTATTCATTTACTAGCAAAAATTTGAATTTTAAAAACTAATTTTTAAAGTAGACACTTTAAACTATACAGTGTGTACATTAAGTCTGGAATCACCCGATTAACTTTTTAGTTGTGTTAAAAAAAAAACGCTCGGATAGGTCGATTTTAATTTTTAATTTTGAAAATTTTGGTGTAAAAAAAGTTATCAAAATTTTCACCCCCATCAGAACTTTTTTTTTTCATATAGCAACCTACCTCTTGTGACACATCGTTTTTGTTTTGTTTGTTTTTAACCTCGTACTATTCTGCTTAATTAAGCATCCCCTAAGTCCAGGACTTGTGTGGCAGGTAGTAGAGGGAACCACCGGCTTTAATTGACTTTCGAACCAATATATCTAGGAAGTACGTCTTTTCCAAATTTCAATTATAATTATAATAATTATTAATTAACTGAAAAAGGCAATCGGCGCCAGTGAGGTTTGAATTCACGATCACTGGCTCAGTGTCCATGCTATATCGATGCCTTAGATCGCTGAGCTAATTCTCCCATTTGAAAAGGTTATTTAATAAGCTTTCTAACGGTGTATGATAAAGCCTTATTTGACAAAGGGCTTATAAAAAAAGGGTGGATATTTGAAAAAAAAATTGGAATGGGTGCAAGAGGGGGTGCATACATCATTAGAAATCTTATTAAACAACCTTTTCAATGATGTGTCACAAGGGGTAGGTTCCTATTTGAAAAAAAAAAAAGTTTTGATGGGAGGATGCAAGTGGGTGAAAATTTTGATAAATTTTTTTACACCAAAATTTGCAAAATTAAAAATTAAAATCGACCTGTCCACGCGTTTTTTTTTAAAGACAACTAAAAAGTTAATCGGGTGATTCCAGACTTAATTTACGCACTGTATTTTACTAAGGGAACGTTCAAGTATTACGTAACGCTCCTAGGGGGGGGGGGGCGTGGGGGTCATTTTGGAATGTTACGCCCATGATAATGGTACAGGAAAATAGCGTTACAGGGGGGAGGGGGTCCAAAATGATCAAAATTTGCGTTACGTAATACTTAAACGTTCCCTAACCGGACTTTCATGTCGACGCTGTTTAACAATAATGAAATAATACTGCATAGTGAGTAACTAGGAACACGAAAAAAAAAATGGTTTTTGAATAAAAAAGTTGAACTTTGTTTTTTTTTTATTTTTTAGAGAAATGCTTATTTTTTAAATTAAAAACTAATAAAAAAAATTATTTTTTTTCCAAATTTTTTTTTATGTTCCCTCCTTGCATGCAAGGTACATGCAGTAACATCGTCGACATGGTGAAATATAGTTTTAAATGTTTATTTACTTTAAAAATTATTTTTGTTTTAATTACATTTTTGCGATCCCCCGCTAAATAAATACTTTAATCGGACAGTGTTCATTATAAAAAAAGTTGGAAAGAAGTTAAACTAAAATTGTGTTCCAGCTCATTACGTATTAAGACGCGCTCCGGTCGCAGAACGGGTAAAACGGCTAGTATATTATAATTTAAATATAAATACAATTATTATAATATATAAAGTTTACTCATTGTGAACAAGTGTTTTTTTTATAGTTTTTTATTCATAAAGATAATAACAACAAACAATACCCATCTGTGTACTACAGACTCTGTAGTACACATGGATTAGGCCGGGCCGAAAAATGACAATTTTTTTTTTTGGGAAAATCCAGGGCGACTAGTAAAAAAAAGATGTAGTATATTAAGAGCAACTCACCTGCAAAAATTGAGATTTAAAAAAAAATGTTGAGCCGGGCCCCTTTGGCTTTTAAGTTTTATTTTTGTAATTTTGCAATTTTATTTTTTTAAATATATAAAAATACTATTGTGGGATATTTTAAGAATAGGAAATTAATAAAATATAATAAAGGAATGTTGGTAAATTTTTTCGCCTCTATACAAAATTTGGGGATTTTTCTGAAAATTTTAAAAATATTGGTCGAAAAAACTGTTACCACTCGGTCAACAATATTTTTTAGAATTCCTTAATAGGTCTATTTTAAAGTTTTATAGTTGTTTTTGTTTGCTGTTTGTACAGGGTGTCTAAAAAAAATAATGACATGCAAAGGCCAAATTTTTGAACTTTTATTTCATTTGACTGTTCTAAAAAAGTCATCATTTTAAAATCTGACCAAAACTAATATGTTATCTGAAAAATATTTATTAAGAACCTTGCCCTAGAGCCTAAAGGGCCCCAGTGACCAGTTTTTAAATTTTTACTATACAATATAATAATTTTTTCTTAAAATATTTTCAAAATAGCACCACAAAAATTAAAAATATTAATAAGGCCTATAGGGTCTAGGTCCTAGGACTCTTTAAATAATGTTCGTTATAATATTAGGTTTTTGTAGTTAGTTTATACAAACTTAATATAAAAAACATTCAAAAACATTTCCTTGTGAGGCCCTAAGACCCTAGGACCTACATATTATTAAATATATTTCAGTATTAATATTATTCTAGTTTATGAGTTAAAAGTTTTAAAGTTTCAGTAAAATCACATAAAATATTAAAACATGTCCTTAGCAGGTCAGGGTCCTTTATTAAAAGGCCTATTGCCTGAGGCTCTTAAATATTAAATAGTATAAAAACTAATTTTTGTCCGGGCTTAAAAGAGTGACTCTTTCAGGATAGTCACATTAAATATTTAAACATTCAAAAACTGAGAATTTGAAGGTCTATATTTTAAAACTATTTTTTTTTTGACACCCTGTAGAATATTTAACTATGGAACTTTAAAAAAGGTTTATTAAGGAATTCTAATTAATATTTTTGGCCTATCGGTATAGATTCTAGGTACCAGTATTTTTGACCTATATTAGCATAAAGGCCCCTACAAAAAACCCTATATTTTTTATAGGGATAGAAAAAATTATAAATAATCCTTTATTGTAGTAAATTACTTTCCCATTCTAAATATTTCCATTATTAAGCTTTTGTGTAAATAAAAAATAAAAATTGAAAAATGAAAAAATAAAAACTTAAAAGCCCGGCTCAAAATTTTTTTAAAAATCTCAATTTTTGCAGGTGAGTTGCTCTAAACTACTACAACTTTTTTTACTAGTCATCGTGGATTTTCCCAAAAAAAATTTTTCGGTCCGGCCTAACATGGATATGCACTAATACGTTAAACCCGAAGTCCAAACCACATTTTGCTTAAACACCAGTAATAATTACCAACTTAATAATTAATCTAGTGTTGAAAAAAAAAACAATAAATTTTTTCCCTTTATCACCCTGAACCCATCCCAATTTTTACCAAATATATACCAAAAAAAAAAAAAAAATCCCCATCCCTATTGGTAACAAACTTGTGGACTAAAATTTATGTTCCTAACTTAAAGCGGCATTGAATTCTCTTCAAAAATATATATTTTTTAAATAAACGCAAATAAGTAAAAAAATACAAAAATTTTTAAAGTGAATTTTTGAATTAATAAAAAGTTTTTCCACATAAAAAAAAACAAAGGGAAAGCAATACAAAAAAAGCACTGCTTTATTGATTGTTTTTAAAATTTCTCCATTAATTATGAAAAAATAAGACTACAAAGGCATTTGCAAAAAATTTTGAGGTGGATCAGAACAGTTTTTATTTAGGATAAGGTAAAAAAAATAGCACTTACCACATCGTATCCAACTTCATAATGTGATCCTCTGGTGTAAATTATGGGGATGCACTGCCTTCTTCCGATGCTATCAGTAACCGGCATTTTGAGAATAGGTTTCTGGTTAAAATGAACTACTTATTTCTTAACGAAGACGCGTCTGTTAACTAGGCGAAGACGTCTAACGTCGCCGGTGGTTGTATAGGAATCGCCTCTGGTCCCCACCACGGCACCGATAACGACGCGAAATAATTAGTTGCATAAACCGGGTGTCACAATAGTATATTGTTTTACTAAGAGGAAAAGTGAAGCTTTTTTTTTACTAGTCTGTAGTCTGTAGACGCGAAGCGGAGTCTGGAAACTACAGACGAGTAAAAAAAGCACTTTTCCTCTGAGTGAAACATACTATTTTTTCTTCAAGCATCCTATATATATGTTATTTAAATATTAAATTTTGAATTTAATTTATTCAGTAATAAAGTATGTTTTTTTATTAAAATAGGCCAATAAAACCCTTTCGAAATAAACTTAAACCTTCCTCATTTTAAATTTTTTTCGTAGGCTAAATCGTACACTTTTCGAGATTTCGATGGTAACTTGTCTAATGTAGCATTTGCAATTTCGGAGAGTTTTGTAGGTGTATAAACCATATATTCTTCTTCAATCATTTTTAATCAATTTCATACAAGGTTTTTGCACAGAATCTCGAGTCAACCACCTGTTTACATAATATATATTCCGAGGATATTGGGTGGTTTCTGGGATGTAAAGTAAGTCTTACGTTGTACAATTTTGGCGTTATGCAAGTTTGTATCAAGATAAAATTAACCAATCAAGTCTCTGACTTCTTCGCGTTGGGTCAATTTCGTCTTTCTAAAAACCTGTATGCATACCACCAACACAACCAGCATAATGTAACTTAAACTATAGCTTTAAGTTAATGTACAACTATAGGTAATTATATCGGTATTTAAATCGATATACAGAGCGTGTCAAAAGTCCGTCCCCCTTTAACTTTTGAACGGCTTGAGATATCAACTTGAAATTTGAAACACTTAAATTACATAAAACATACTATTATTTGGTGTATATTTTACATTGTACCCCGTACAATGGTGGCAGGGAGGCAAGGGGGTACATTTTTTTTGAGCAGAAATGGGGGTCGTGTGCTACATAATTTTTAAGCTTATAAAATTCTTTACTTGCCCACATATATTTTTATTTTTTCGGAGCAATTTTTAGGAGTTTAAAATAGGGTTAAAAATGGGAATTTTCGTCAAAATTTCTTTAAACAAAATCAAACAATTTTTGAAAAATGGTTTATTTCATGATGCAACTACGTTAATTATACTTTTTAACTAATTTTAAATGATATAGTTCTCCGCATGAAAGAAAGTCTCCGACGAAGGGGGGAGGAATCATTCGCGCTCTCTTCTTTGCGTCATAGCGTTATACGGCGTGCGTGCCTACAACGGGCACACACATTCCCGTAGCCACAGATCCGTGCGCATTTTTTAGCAACAAAAATTGAAAAATGAAAACCTTAAAAAAAGATTAAAAAAAATAAAAAATATATGGTCGAATAGAGAATTTTATGAGCTTCAAAATGATGTATAACACGTCCTCTCTTCCATTTAAAAAATGTCCCACCTTAGACCCAGGGGCGGATTTATTTCATTTTAACGGGTGGGGGGCATCCATAAGGAAAAAAATTGCACATTCACCAAAAATATAATTTTGAAGGTATTTCTATGCTAATATATCTCGCTGGGGGGGCATGGCCCCCATGCACCCCCTAAATCCTCCCTTGCTTAGCCCCCTGTCTTTATTTACGTGTGTCTAATTTCAAGTTGATATTTTAATGAATCGGTTTTTAATGCACAACAATTCTCACTAAAAAGGAAAATAAACAACCAATTGACAACATTAACACGTTTTAATAATTTAATTTTTAATATTATCTATAAAACGCGTTATCGGGTATACAGGGTGTCCTGGAATTTTTTGCACAGCCTGTATCTCCGTTATTTTAAAAGATAAAAAATTGGTCAAAAAAGAATTTTAATGGGTCTGGGTTCGGGGTAGGGGGAGGGGGGCTGGCGTCAACAGTAAAAAATAAACCTTAATGGTTGAAAATGTGGAAAAAAAGATGATTTGGAAAAATGGACCAATATAACTTTTAACACCTACCTTATCAAAACCTACTCCCATGTGACTCATCCCCTTAGGGAACGTTCAAGTATTACGTAACGCAAATTTTAATCATTTTGGACCCCCCCCTGTAACGCTATTTTCCTATACCATTAACATGGGCGTAACACGCGCATTCATATGTATTATTAAATCCTCCTGCGCATAAATATGTTCCACCAAACACTTCTACGCATAGTATATTTGTATATGTTTGCCAGAACACTTTTGCTCATTCGCATGTATTATTAAACAGTTCTGCGCATAAATATGTTCTACCAAACCCTACTGCGCCTCGGTATAGTCCTACATGTTCGCCAAAACACTTTGGCGCATTAGAATTTTTCATTCTCAAATTCAGATACCTTAAAAACCCCTATTTACTAATTTTCACTAGAATATTGTAAATATTTAAAAATAATCGCCCCCACCCCCGGGGGTGGAGTTAGAATTTTTTTATTATCAGATTCAGTTTCGTCGACCCCAAAAACCTTTATATACCAATTTTGAAGAAAATATTGAAAACATTTAAAAATATTTACCCCCTCACCCCCTCGGGGGTGGAGTTAGATTTTTTTTATTATCAGAATCAATTTCAGCAACCTCAAAAACCCCTATACACGGTGTATTTGAAATAGCGTCGGAACAGATGATTCTACATCATAAAATATGACAAAAAGTTCCTATAAACATATGTCTAAAAATGCGTCATAAGGGAGCTACGCCCCTTTGAAAGTGGCTAAAAAAATCGGTTTTTATTTAATAACTCAGGAACCCTTTAAGATATATCAACGAGGTTTTGCACGTCAACTAATCCTACCAATGCCCGTTTTTATGTGTTATTTTCATGTACTTATTTCAACCAGGGGTGTGCGAAACGGGGGGGGCTTATCAGTTTTTTGTCCCAAACTTTTTTCTGTGTAACTTCTTTGA
This sequence comes from Brachypterus glaber, assembly GCA_958510825.1. NCBI lineage: Eukaryota > Metazoa > Arthropoda > Insecta > Coleoptera > Kateretidae > Brachypterus > Brachypterus glaber. The sequence continues at coordinate 75,330,996 of OY294045.1, read as the reverse complement.
AATTTTATTTTTGAAATATGATTCCTCAGGTTAAAATACATAAAAAAGGTACTCTAATACTGTAGGATTAACCGTTTTCGAGAAAAATTCATTTGAAGGTGAAATTACACGGTTCGAGGACGAAAAATTAAATACTAAAAAGTTGAAAATCAAAATTTTAATGATGCAGGGCGAATGTACATTAAAAACTAAGAAAAAAACCTCATATACAGGTACTTCCAAAAATCAATCCTAATGGAGCTATGGTCTCCTAAATATGCACAATTTCTAAAGGGCAATGGTAGCTTTAAAAGCGTTTTTTCGACCTACATGTATGGAAACTTTTTTTCTTAGTTTTTGATGTAGAATAACATTGCATCATTAAAATTTTGGTTTTCGACATTTTAGTATTTAATTTTTCGTCCTCGAACCGTGAAATTTCACCTTCAAATGCCCCCCCGTTTCGCACACCCCTGGTTTAAATAAGTACGTGAAAATGACATACAAAGATGGGCCTTATTAGGATTAATTCACGTGCTAAACCTCGTTAACATATCTCAAAGGGTTCCTGAGTTATTAAATAAAAACCGATTTTTTTAGCCAATTTCCAAGGGGCGTAGCTCCCTTGCCGCACCCCAATGTTTTTGGTAACATACCTGTATCCCAAATTTCAAATCTCTAGCTTAAAGCGTTCCCACAAGATTTCCCGGACAGAACGATCGGCCGACCGACAATTTTTTTTTGCTTGAAACTGATTTATATCGACATAAATGTCATAAAACGCAAAAATACGCAAAAAAACTTTTTTGAACATTTTTGCACGAACTGGACAAAAGCCTTAAGGCTTTCCGAAATTTTGAAAAATTTCAAAATGGGAAAGCAATTATCTTAAAATTAGTTTGTCAATTTTAGGTTATGTGTTTGATGTTTACTAATTTTCTGACAGCAGATTTGTAAAATCAGCTGATCGTCACTTCCCAACCGTTGTTATAGGCAACGGGTTGGAAAAAGACACTAACAACTAACTAGATAATAGGAAATAGCTATTTTGCTAACAAGTGCGGAAAAGCATCTTTACGCATGCGTTAGGAACAATACTTTTCCTACGAGCAGGGTTAAAATAAAGTATACTTTTATATTTTATCAAATAAATCGAAATAAATCCTATTTTTATAATATTATAACATATGTTTCAATAAGAAAATCAATTAACAGGTAAAAAATTTAAACATTTTTATAATATTATGAATAAATACAACAAGAATAACACTACGCAATTAAGAAATTAAACAATATTTATGCGTGCGGAAAAGGCTTTCTTTCCACACCCATATGCGTGCGGAAAGAGTGATCTTTCCGCACGCTCCTAGGAAAAATATATGTTTTTCAATTTTGGTGAAGCACGTAAAAATATACATTTAGAGTTTACTTTTTCATAATCACCGAAAATAAATCCAAATTTATCTACACATTTTCGTGAGGAAGGTGGATCCGCAGGGGGAATGTGGCATCTTTCGCACACGGCCCACATACATAAATTGCAAATATTTTAAATATACGCGCGCATATAGAGCATTCTCATATGTGTGCATGTGACTCCAGTAATTACCCATCTTAGCGAAAACGGTGTTTACTCGCCCGATATCATTCAAGAGTGGTGGCTAAAACGTATTTTGGCGTTCTCAAAGTAATTTAATGTAACGACTTCTTGAGTCATTTAAAGTGATTTTTTAAGTAATATATAAAACGATTACATTATTTTACGTGGTAAGTAAACCATAAAAATATAATATTGTCTAAGCTTATAAGGTTATCTGTAAACTTAGTTTTTGTAATTTTTTTATTTCGTTCCTTTTTTGTACTTATTCGTACATAGGCATCAGGTACACATTCAGACATAGAAATTCATCTATATGAATGGGGCAGATTAGTACGCCTATATCAGGGCCGTAACCAGAAAAAACACTAGGGGGCTCAGCCCCCAGGGTGGCACCCTCAAAAAAAAGCTTTGTCAAAAAAAATTGAAAAATTGACCCTCAAAAAAAGCTTTGTCCCTGACGGTTTTTACCAAACTTGGCACCCCTTCAAAAATATTGGCGCCCAAAGGTAGGTGACTTAAAAAATACCAGGGGGGACTCAGCAAAAACGCCAGGGGTCTCAAACCACGGCCAGGGGGGCTTAGCCCCCCTAGTTACGGCCCTGGCCTATATGCATACGAATGTGCCCCATGTGAGTGAATGTACTCTATTTATATAGTATTTTTGTATTGCATTGTATTTTTTTTTAAATTAATTAATTTTACACGTTTGCGTTGTCCATTACATATTTAATTTTTATTTTAATAAATATTTTTTTTATAAAATGAACTTATTTTCTTGTATAAATAAATATAATAATAATAAATCCTACTTTTACCCCTATGTATGTACCCCATAACATGTATGTAGCCGCCCCTCATAGGGGGCAGATTCGTACAGTTTTCAACTATTAAGATTTTTTTTTACCTGTAAACATTAACTTTTTATTTATTTTATCGTATTTTATTATAGCCTAATTATAATATTTCTTGTTCTTTTTGATATAAAATAATGAAAAAATCTTGCTATTTAGAAATTTTGGATAGGGAAAAAATAGATTTAAAAGAAATTTTTTGGAAATGATAAATATAAAAATTAATAATAATACGGTAAATTATAGGACAGACACTCAATATCTCAGTAAAATATACTTAAATATTATTAAATAATGAATTTTGTATATTTTTATTTATTTTTTGTCAATTTGTTTTTTACTTATTCACATATCTTAATTTTTTACTTATTTACATATCTTAACTAAACACTTATACCTATACTTTATACACTTATACATCTATACACCTTTACACCTTTACCTATTTTAATTAATTTTCATCTATCAGTTTTTTGACAATTAGATTTTAAATTTGTATAATTTTTTATTTCTATTTTTAATTTTTACCCTGAATAAGAAGGGACATATTACCTTCGAAACGTTGGAACTGTTCATATATATTTATTTTTTTATTAAAGTGTTCTTAATAGCAAGATTTTTTCATTATATTATAGCCTAATATACATGCAATTTACTTATTCTAAAGTTGTTTAAAACCAATACCTTATCTTGAGGATAAAATATATAAAAACTGTACGAAGGGACATTTCCCCTACCATTTTTAGTTTATTTACTAACGCAGGACTTTCCTAGAAGAAAGTCTTAAACAGAAACCGTTAAGATCAACAAGCCGCACACTGCGTGTGTTTTCTCTTGATATACTTTCCAAAATATAATTGCTTTTATCTCGTGCGTACTTTATTTTTTTTGCACTGTATTATTGCTATAAATGCTGTGAATATATCAATTAACACTATAACCGTAACAAAATACTTATGAAAATATATAATATATAAAACTTATAGAGAATTTCAAAAGCTACAAGTTTGCTTATAACCACTTTTATTCTCCGATCAATAATTTGGCTGAAAAATAAAAAAAAAACCTAATTTCACCTCCAATTTCATCCTTGAAATGGCTCCTTTTGAATATGTATTTTTATTAATACATTAAAAAAATGGTTCAAGCAAAAATTGTTGGAAATTGTATCCTTAACAAAATTGGTTATATGCATTTTTATCGTAAGATCCATATTTAGCGAGATAACCGCACTCACCCCTAAAATTAAAGATACCGGACAACCCTTAAGGGGCGATTTGCGTAATTACGCAAATCACCCGGTGAAAAACTAACATGAGTGTTCTGTTACCATCTACTACTACCCTTTAAAATATCAGCCCATGTACATTTCTCGTTTGGACTATTTTTTGTAATATAACTTTTTTAGCTTCCATTTTTTAAAATTTATTATTGGATTTTTTCAAAATTGATAGGATTAATCCTTATAATGAAAGTAATTTTTGCTGAAAAAAATATTTCATACCGAATTAACTTTCAGCTTTTTTCTATATTTTTTTAAGTTAAATTTTTTGTTTTCGGGGGGATTTTTTTTAAACAATAGGAACTTTTCTCTCATAGAACTTTTCTGAAAATTTCGGATCGGATAATTCGTTCTTGAGTTATCGTGGGCACAAAAAACGTGACATCTGACGGAGGGTCGGACATTTTCTTTGCTTATTATACTATTCATAGCAACTGCGCTAGAAAAGTATTATACCCTAACCAAAAAAAAACTAGTAGAAAACTCGCTCAAACTCTTAAAAATAAAAAACGAGTATTGAACGAGTATTTAGTGAGTTTTGGTTGCATCATTCGGAATGATTCCGCGGTTGAAAAAGTTTAATCCGAATGTAGAAAGTGAAAAAACGACAAACTACAATTCCAGAAACTTCATCTGTCAAAATAGTATTCTGAACTAAAAGTGTAAGTTTTAATGATTTTTCAAAATGAAAATCTAAGAATAAACAACCTTTTAATGGAAAACAACAAACTTGACCATGATATCATCATAATAATATAACATTTAGGAAGAAGGTTATAACCTTTAAATTCCAATTTTTGTTTTTTTTTAGGTAACCTTAGTGTAAGACCTATCATAAATAAAAAAAAATACCTTTAAAATTTGCCAAAGGTATATTTCTTTCTCTTTATACACGGTTTGTTTTTAACCGTTTTCATTTTTCTTAGATTTGACATTCATTCTAACTATTCCGTTTCCGACGGTCAAATGAAAAGTGTGGACGGAATGACCAACTGTCAACGAGAAAACGGTATATGCTTTTATTCCAACCGAGAAAACGTACGTATTATTCTGCAAGGATTAGAGAAACAGTATTAACGAGTTTAAACAAGGAAAAAAATCATAGTTTTCTACAAGTTTACCAGTATTAAACGAGTATTTTTCTACGAGAATTAACCAGTTTGAGCGAGGAAAAAATTGTAGTTTTATACAATTTTCTACGAGGATTTTATGAGGAAATTCCAATAAAAATTTACGAGTATTGAACGAGTTTGAGCGAAACTGAATCCATATAGTTACGTGGCGGCCCTCGGAGTATCACAACTTTTAAAACTAAAGTTACATAGAAACATAATATTATTCCTATTTCCCATATCCTGGGAAAGATTTTTGCCCTGGTCCAGTGAAGGGAACATTCAGAAAATGCATACTAATCCGACAATGTGTATCAAATTAGATAGTTAGCATTTCGGTATTTATTAATTTTAAAAGTGTGTTTAGTTGTAGGAAACAATATGTGACGCCACCTATAGCATAACGCTGTCAAGCGCACATTCTTTACAAGTTTTTACGACAATTTTATGAGGAAATTCCAATGAAAATTTACCAGTATTTACCAGTATTGAACGAGTATTTTTCTACGAGTATTAACGAGTTTTAGCGAGGAAAAATCGTAGTTTTCTACAAGTTTCTACAAGGATTTTATGAGGAAGAGTTTTTATAGTATCAACAGAAAATTCAAAACAATTACGCGACAGAAAGCCTAAAATTTTGTTCGCTTTGTTGCAGATAATATTAATATGATCAGTAAAGCTTAGGCTTTTATTAAAGTTTACGCCTAGAATAGTTTTAATATATTTTAACGGAATGCTATTTATAACAATAACAAAACTTGATTCTATTTTTTTTTAAAGAAACTAATTTGTCAGCATTTATCTATGTTTAATTTAATATTATTCCTGATGGACCAATTGTAAATGTTGTTTAAATCACTTTGCAGTTTATCACAATCTTCAATACATTTAATAACCATAAAAAACTTAAAATCATCAGCGAACATTAAGCCCTCACTAAACTCAAGATTAATTATCATATCATTGATAAAGAGATAAATAGGAGAGGATCACAGTGGGATCCTTGCGGTACACCGGAAAGAACATCTATAACGAAGGAAAGTACATCATGTATATTTACACATTGTTTACGACCTTTAAGAAAACTTCAAAACCAAGTAATTAGCTTGATATCAAATCCAAAAATTGCTAATTTTAAAAGAAGTAAATTTATCAAATGTATCAAAGGCTTTGGAGAAATCAGTGTAGATAGAAGCCTACTGGAAAACCGATAGTCGTTATATAAAAAGCCAAGTTAACTGATCGCAAACCAAACTGTTAAAATTAAAACAGATCACCATATGATACAAATATTATTTGTAAAAATTTTTGCTAGAGCTTTTTTAGGTGTTTTTAATTTTAAGATTTTAAAACTTTAGCTTGAAATTCATAAAAAAATTGCCTGCGGCGCTAGAGCTTTCTTCTATTTTTGTAAAATGTTAAAACCGTTTTAAAATTTTCCGCGGCCCTGAAGCAACATAAAGCTTTTATAACATTAACAAAAAAAACGTAAAAAATTTAAATTTTAGCAAAGTTCGCAACAAAAATTTGCCTGCGGCGTTTTTGTCAGGAGAGAAGCCACTTCGGCGTCAAATGAGACGGCGTTTTTATATTTGTTACTTTTTTCCTCGTTTACTTAAAAAACTTTAAAACTCAGTTGTTTTTATATCGCTTACCCTCCGGGGTGTCACAATTGTGACTACTTCTTTATTTTTTCTTTAAAGCAATATTAATCTAAAATACTTTTATAGACTTTCTATGTATGCACACAAATATGCAAATTTAATTCAGTATAATACAGCTCTCCTAAAACTCCAAGGAAATAAAAATTCGAGCAAAAACAAAAAAAATTGATTATTTTTTTATTTTTTTTTCTTCTTTTTAGGCATAGTAAATATATAAAAAAAACACAATTTAGTCGAAAAATTATCGTTAGTTTAGTCTCCGGAGGGTAAGGGATATTAGATAGGGGCGCATATTGATAACACAGACACACAACAAAAATAAACGTGCGGAGCCAAAAAAGCGACCTATACTGCCGAGCTAAGCTAAAAGGTCCTATCTACATAGGTTTAACATACACAGATAGGACCTTTCAGCTTAGGAAGGCAGTATATAGCATTTTAGTATTGATCCAGCATAGTCGAAATCTGCATTGATTAGAATTTTCTGCTTACCAGTTTCTTTTTATTCGAGTTTAAATTTTTAGTTTAGGTCAAATTTTTAAAGTCGTTTTTTTTATGTAAAATAATTTTTTTATTAGCTCTTATGTTATTTATTTTAAAAAACCTGTTGATTTATATTTTTTATACATAAATAGACTCTTAGAAAATTAGTTTTAAGTAGGCATACACCACAAACAAGTTTTTCAGAAACTTTCGTGGTGGTTTTGCTTTCAAATGTAAAGATTAAGATATTGTAAGAAATAAATATTATTATTATTATTATTATTATTATTATTATTATTATTAAAAGATTTCCCCGAGGATTTCCCCAAGTTTTGGTCTATTTTTTTTTTTTTCAAAAGTTATTAATAATGAAAGTTTAATGTTACAACAAATCAACATTTTTCTCGTGAACGGCTAGACGGATTTTGACGATTCTTAAGTTAAAATTTTTGTTTAAAACGGTACCTACACTCAAGAAATCTTTCTTCCGATTATAAAAAAACATAGAACTTATTTAGAAAAAAAATTAATATTTTTTTTTTTTTTGATCATGTAACATTACACTTTATGTGTTAACAAGTTTTCAAAAAAAAAATTTTTTTCAACCAAAACTTGGGGTAATCCTTTTGAACATTACAGCTATTAAAAAATTTTACTTTCAATTTTTGGTGGCAGACTTGGAAAAATTTGTCCTAAAATTAAAATTTAAACTGGAATAAAAAAAAATGGTATGCAGAAAATTTCAATCAATGGAGATATCGACTACGCTGGATCAATAATATCAATAGGTCGCTTTTTTGGCTCCGCACATTTATTTTTTTTTGTGTACCTGTGTATTCTGTTGTTTTTGAAAGTAATTTTTTAATTTTCGTTTTTCAATAAAAGATCTTAAATTTTTTTTAAAGGTTTTTATTTTTTGCAAAAAGAAAATAAAAAAAAATGTTAAAAGTTTTTTTTTATTTTTCTTTTCATTTTTTTTTTAATTATTTGGGAAAATGCAATATTCCATTTACTGTGGAATTTAATGTAATGCGTAGCATTAAATATCTTCACGTCTTGTTTTTTTATGAAACACATTCGTAACTAAGAATTCGTAACTAAGAGTATACTGCCCTCCTAAAGAGGAACGCGGCATGTACACCTGACACATGCGGTTTTCGAGGTTAGCATTATTTTACTACGGAGAATAACGGTATGTACGAATCCTAAGAAAATCTGCGGTAAGTGCATCGAAAATGTTACTTGCCTCGTTCTTTCTATGTAAAATTTTGTTTTGGAAAGAGAAACAGGATAAAGCAAATATAAAAGAAAGCAAAATTATGGGTATTTAAGGGCAGTCAGACAAAATTGATAGATAGAAAGATACATTTATTGTTTCTAAAAAATATACATTTCTTATAAGAAGATAAAATTAATATTATTATAAAATATTGATCAATCAATAAATAAAAAAAATGTTTAATAGTATACTACTAGTATCAACTAGTAGATATATCTATTTAAATATAATTAAACAATAATATAATATAAAAACTGCTGCCAACAAAATAATACCTTCCTCTAGGTTTATTAAAATCAAAAACGAAAAAAAAAAATTTAATTGAAAAAATGAAAAAAAAAAAAAAAATAATAAATAGAATTTTTTTTAAATTAAAAAAAAATTCGTTTTTCAAAAAAAGATCTGTTTAAAAAAAAATATTTTTTTTTTTAATTTTTTTTTGAAAATTATTTTTTTTAAGTATTTAAGAAAATGCTATTTACTGTAAATAGTATATAATGGAATGCGTAGCACTACATATCTTCACGACTTGTTATATTATAAGGTATCAAAAATGTATGTTGTTACAGAAAATCATAAAAAAAACCAAACCAAATGTTATCATTTTAAATTTTATTTTAAATATAGATACTTACCAGAAATTAACAGTTAAATAAATATAGTTAGTTTAGATATTATTTCGTTTATTAAAAATTTAAAATCCATGCCAAACTTTTAGATAGAACGCGGAAAGGAACTTCTTAGGTGTACTTACCGCAGATTTCCTTAGGATTGGTACTTACCGTTATTCCCCGTAGTAAAATAATGCTAACCTCGAAAACCGTATGTGTCAGGTGTACACGCCGCGTTCCTCTTTAGGGGGACAGTATAATAACCGATCATTTCAAATGATTCATTTTTTTTATTTACAATTACATTAATTAGTTTAGAATGAACAAGAATGAGGAAAAGAGGAAATTTCGTAAAAACTGACATTTTAACATTCATTTGAATAATTAAATTAAATTAGCAGCTGATAATAATCATAAATATACACTAAGTGCGTTCTAATCGATGAAGCAATTAATTTAAATAATATAGATATGTACATACACATAGTATTTTAATATTTATATAGTTTATAACTTTATTTTTTATTTATAAATAATAGGTGCAATAATATACAGTGCGGTCCAAAAGTGACACCCCCCTTTTAACTTTTGAACGAGTTGAGATATCGACTTCAAATTCAGAATTATTAAATAAGACAACTTAAGCTATCTTTTAGCAGATATTTGATATTTTCAGATCTCAGGATGTGGGCAGGGGGCCATGGGGGGACATTTTTTTAAATGGAAAGGGGGGTCGTGTGATACATCATTTTAAAGCTTATAAAATTCTCTATTTAAACTAACATTTTTAAATTTTTAAAAAATGTTTTTTAAGGTTTTGATTTTTCAATTTTTTGTGTTAAAACATTCGATTTTTTAAGTTTTTTTTATAAATTTTTATTTATGTCAACTGAACTTAGTTTAAAAGTATAATTAACATTTTTTTATGATGAAATTAGGCATTTTTAAAAAATTATTTGTTTTTTTTTAGAGGAATTTTGACATTAATACCCATTTTCAACCCCATTTTAAACCTATTTTTTTTAATTTAAAAATATGGAGTTAAATGGAGAATTTTATAAGCTTTAAAATGATGTATTACACGACCCCCCTTTCCATTTAAAAAAATGTGCCCCCATGCCCCCCTGCCCACATTTAAGTATTAAATATATGATAAAAGATAGTTTAAGTTGTCTTATTTAAAAGTTCCAAATTTGAAGTCGATATCTCAACTGGTTCAAAAATTAAGAGGGGGGGGGGGGTGACTTTTGGACCGCTCTGTATATATATATATATATATATATATATATTACCTATATACAGCGTGATATATTAAATAGAAACAAAATAGTATATTACATCATATATGGAAATTGACATATTTCACGCGAGTGGGTGGTTTACGAACGAGCCGCCAGGCGAATGAGGAAACCCCACGAGTGTATGAAATACACTTTCCAAAGAGTTATGTACACTATTTTTCCTACGATCCTGAAAAAATATGAAGTTTCTTATTTTAAAATTTTCTAATTTTTATTCATTTTTAAGAATAGCAAAGCAAAAATAATTATAATAGCATACAAATTTATATATGTAGGTATGTCAAATAGGAAATATTATTCTCATTTAGCTTTAGTTTTCTTGGTTTTATATTTAATACAATATATAGCTGTTTAATGGGTTGCCTATTCCTAAATAAATGCAAACTTGAGTTTGCTTAGATTTCTTTGGTTATACTGCCATGTAACTTATATGATATAAGACAGTAAAATTGTACTGTTTTACATTTCATAAGAAAGATACTGTTTATTTCGATGTTTTTTATGTAATGTAAGGTAACTAAATAAAATATTAAGTAATTTTTATAAGATCGAGACTGTCTAGACTAGAAAGTAATGGTCAAAATAGTAACGTTATAACTATAGTTTTTATTTTTGACACGAAAAACAGAAATATTTGGATTAAAACACTTAAAGATATAAAAGGCTGTCGTGAAAGGTGGAAAATGGTTTATAAAACAAGGTAAATAAAGTTTGTAGAATCTACGAGATAAATATCCAAATAAAATTAGGCAAACCTCCATACATAAATGTCACACGAGTGTGATATAAAAATATCAAACTAGCTAGTTTGGACTCTTTCGCACTAGTGCGATATGAGGCGTTTTCTAAAGAACAAAAGAGTGTGCTAAATGTCATTTTCATAGAGGATCGTAGGAAAATTTTATAATATAGCAGCTACTACCTAGGTAACTCGGATCTATAAAATAACGTTTATATTTTAAGAATTATAACTTATGATAGATAGAAAACCCGTGGTAGTTAATTTTTTACCAACTTTTATTAAATACATACAGTGCGGTCTAAAACTCACTCACCCTCCTAAAATGAATACTGAAAAAAATGAGGTTCTTGGCTCAAAGTAGTCAATTCTTTTAGCTTAAAAGATGTGTATCTTTAAACAAAAGTATTTATCTCGTCCCAAGAAAAGTGTCGCTTTTGAAATATTTTTAAAATACTCTTGGACCTGGCGCATTTGAGGCAAAAACCACTTATCTTATTTTAAGATTGTTAAAAATTAAATAATTTTAAATACTTTGTCCCAAAATTTTTCTTTTGAGACAAGACCACTTGCATTTCACACAAGATCAAAGAATCAGAAAGATCTTGGCAAGTGAATTATATTTTTATATTAAGAGAAGGCGCTTTTGGACGTATTCAAGAGTGCAAAGCATCCCAGACAGCACATGATATCTTAAAGACGTATTTTTTAGATCTTAATTATGTCTGGACGCCTAAAGACATGAAAAGGATATCTTATGGACTTCTTTTTAGGGATGTTTAAAAGACATCTGATTAAGATGTCTATAAGATGTCTTTTAAGTATGGGTACAAGACGTCTTAACTTCGATACTCATTGCTAAAAATAAATTAACCACAATCAACTATTAAAAAAATACCATTTTTGTAAAGATCTTTTTTTGAAAAACAAAAAATAAAAAAAAATAATTTTTTTAATTTTCTTTTTACGAAAAACTAAAAGTTAAAAAACTGAAAAATTCAGACATTTTTGTTTAAGTTTTTTTCTTTTTTTTGACAAACAAATTACCTCTCAATCTAGTTCTTATTGCGCTTTTTATATCAATTCGACCGTACCCAGCAACGTAAATGGGAGGGGGTATTATGTTGTAAAGTCGCCTGTGCAAGGCGTCAGTAAGGCGTCTTAAAAAAGTTGTCTTAAAGACGTTTCCTTTTGTAACATACGACGTTGTTAAGACGTTGTTAAGACGTCTTTAAGATGCATACGGCGAAAAGCGACGTTCTTAAGGTCTTGTACCGATACTTAAAAGACATCTTATAGACATCTTAATCAGATGTCTTTTAAACATCCCTAAAAAGAAGTCCATAAGACGAGCTACGACATCTTTAATATCTCTTTAAGTCATCTTTGTGCTGTCTGGGATTTGCCATTACAGCAAAGAATCCTTTTTTTCAGTGTATCCACAATACTCTGTATATTTAAATCCTACAATTTGTCCCTGAAGTTGGTTCAATTAATGTATCTTCGTGAAATAAAAATTAACAAGCGTGCTGCTACATGCGGCCTGTTACATATGTAACACATATGTGTGGTATTATTCCTGCATGAGTAATTAGCTAAGCGATATGGATCATAGGTACTTATTGGTACATACATTTTTAATATTTTTATGTATTTGTATTAATTAATATTATACTTATTATAATTACTTATTATAATTAATTGAGTAATTAATTATACAGGCACACAAAAAAACTTGAATGAAAAATCTTTTCAAGTTTTTTTTTTTATTTTTTTAAAAAGGGTCTTCAAAAAAAAATGTATTTTTTTATTTATTATTTTTGTTTTTTTTTGAAAATTATTTTTTTTCAGTTTTTTTGAAAATTTCTTTTTTGATTTTTTTTATTTTTTCGTTTTTCGTAAAAAGAAAATAAAAAAATGATTTTTTTTTTATTTTTTTATGTTTTTTTTTTATTTTTTTTTGTTTCAAAAAAAGATCTTTAAAAAAATGGTATTTTTTTTATTGTTTTAATTATTTGGAAAATGCAATATACTATTTACTGTGAATAGTATATAATGGAATGCGTAGCATTACGTATCTTCCCGGCTTGTTTTTATTCATCAGTTCTAAGAATATCTTTAAAATCTATATTAGAGAAATTTTTATATAGTTGATTGTGGTTAATTTATTTTTAGCGATGAGTATCGTAGTTAATACCCAGGTAGCAAGGGATGTTATATTACAAGAAATTAACATCACTTTTGGGTGTATTTTTAAACTAAATCATAACATCACATAATATTGAAAAATAACATGTATTTAACATCACATTTGCAACGTAACATGTGTGACGTGACAACCATGTTATTTAATAACAAATATTTAGCAACGCTGTGAATATATAGCATGTCACATATTAACGTGGCTTTCACGTGAATGTCATGTTATTTTGCTTCTCACTGACGTTCGAAGCAAAAAAATCGATATAAGATGATGTTGATAGAGTAAATTGTTATAAGGAAATTGTATACACATTATACGATTTCCAATGGATAGGGGGCTCTGCCGGGTTTCTCAAGACCACGGACACGGATTAAAGGAATATATTCTCCGCTTAATCTGCAATTTCGTATTTAGAATCTTTTTCAATCTGTGATTGTTTCAATTACTGATTGATTTTAAATCCGATTTTTTTATAGCGTTTTTAATGGTTTTAATTTAGAAAAAGCTAATGTCCTAAAATATTATTTAAATATTAAAGTACCAGTAAAGGGCATCCATAAGATATTAGATATAACAGGAATGTGGCACGTTATTTTCGGGATGTCATTGTGTGATGTTATTAGGGGCGGACTTAGGACATCCCCACCATGCTACATTCTTGTTAAATGAGACTACAATCTTAACATCACATGTCACATATTAACGTGACTTTCACGTGAATGTCATGTTATTTTGCTACCTGGGTACGTCTTGTACCGATACTTAAAACACATCTTATAGACATCTCAATCAGATTTCTTTTAAACATCCCTAAAAAGAAGTCCATAAATTCAAAAAGAGCTTAAAATTCTCATCAAAAATGTGAAAAAATTGACGCACCATATTTAATTCCAATTTTTAATCTAAGAATTTTGAGTTTTGAGCTATATTCAGGTTGTCGGAAAGTGCCTTTATACCAAATTTTATCAAAATTTGATATTAAAAATTAAATACGAAATCAGAAGGGCCAAAAATAGGCGTATGCATAAATTCATATTTTTACGCTTTTTTATACCTGGATCACTATGTGATATAGAAAAAAATGTTATGAGCAAAAATCCTTAAAAAAAGCTACTAGTATAGCTTTTTTCGAAGATACTAGATACTAGAACGAAACGAGAAGTACGAAAAAAGTATTAAGCAAATTTACTGCAGCATATAATTTGTAGACCTGTGTTATCAATGTAATTTGTACTTATGTAATTGTCTTAGGTTAAATCTCGAGACTTCCAATTAGGGATACCAGGTTTCGGGATCCCGATCCGGAAATCCCGAAATTTTCAAAAAGTTCGGCATCCCGATCCCGAAAATAAAAAATGTCTAATTTTATCATAAATTATTATAAATTATTATAAATTATTATAAATTATCATAAATTATTATAAATTATCTAATAAAAAAATAAAATTATACAATTTAAACTAAAAACTTCTTATAAAAGAACGAGTATTTGTTAATATATAATAAAATTTTTGTTTAAATTGATATTTTAATAAAATAAAAAAATGTAGTTTTGTATAAAAAAGTTTTAATATATAAACATTACCGTCAACCGAGGTGACTTAGGACGGCGTACGTGACTTTAGACACTTCATCCCATAACCCGGACAACATTTGCTATTTCACGTGAAAGTCATTATGACATCATTTAATGATTTAACGTTAAATGTATACACCTCATGACAAACTCATAACATGATCACAAAATCATGAATGTGCTCATCATGATGTTCGTATGAGTACAAAACGTGGAAATCATAACATGATGCTCTCATGAGACCTCATGAGTTCATGGATGTTGTCCGGGAATCTTCTAAACCAAAGCACGTGTGTACAAATTGGAATTGAACCTCACAACTTGTGCTTTGGTTCAGAAGGTTTTGCGAAAAATTGTCCGAAGTCACCTGAAGTCACCTCGGTTGACGGTACCTTCTTAATTTTAAAATACTATAAAAAATAAAATAAACTCTAATAAAAGCAAGTTTTTTTTTATACAACATTATGTATATTGTTTCACGAAAACAGTTCTTCGAAAATGCTCAGCCCGTTTTTCAAGAAATTATTTTGTCTATGATCCCAGCCTGAAATCTCCGGGGTACCTTTTTACTATCCTAAACAAAAAATATTACGCGCAAATCACAACTACACCTTAAGTTTAATAAATAAATTCGTTAAATTTTTTTCGGTTTTTTTTTTCGGGATTTTTGGGGCTTTTCTTCGGGATATCCCGAAATTTCGGGGTCCCGCATTTCGGGACTGAAAACCCTACTTCCAATTCCAAATAAATTTTTGGCTTTTTCTATCTGGATAATTGACCACTAACATCACGAAACCTATACAGGGTGTATTTGAAATAGCGTAGGAAATTTTAACATGTGATTCTACATGATAAAATATGACAAAAAGTTCCTATAAACATATGTCTAAAAATGCGTCATAAGGGAGCTACGCCCCTTTGAAATTGGCTATAAAAATCGGTTTTTATTTAATAACTCAGGAACCCTTTGAGATATGTTAACGAGGTTTTGCACGTGAATTAATCCTAATAAGGCCCATCTATGTATGTCATTTTCACGTACTTATTTAAACCAGGGGTGTGCGAAACGGAGGGGCCTTAACAGTTTTTTGTCCCAAACTTTTTTCTGTGTAACTTTTTTGCAATTTTATTTTTGAAATATGATTCCTCAGGTCAAAATACATAAAAAAGGTACTCTTGTTGTAATACTGTAGGATTAACCGTTTTCGAGAAAAGTTCATTTGAAGGTTCGAGGACGTAAAAATTAAATACTAAAATGTCGAAAACCAACATTTTATTGATGCAATGTTATTCTACATCAAAAACTAAGAAAAAAAGTTACCATACATGTAGGTCGAAAAAACGCTTTTAAAGCTACCATAGCCCTTTAAAAATGGTGCATATTTAGGAAACCATAGCTCCATTAGGATTGATTTTTGGAAGTACCTGTATATGAGGTTTTTTTCTTAGTTTTTAATGTACATTCGCCCTGCATCATTAAAATTTTGGTTTTCAACATTTTAGTATTTAATTTTTACGTCCTCGAACCGTGGAATTTCACTTCAAATGAATTTTTCTCGAAAATGGTTAATTCTACAGTATTACAACAAGAGTAACTTTTTTATGTATTTTGACCTGAGGAATCATATTTCAAAAATAAAATTGCAAAAAAGTTACAGAGAAAAAAGTTTAGGACAATAAAACTGAAAAGCCCCCCCCCCCCGTTTCGCACACCCCTGGTTGAAATAAGTACATGAAATTAACACAAAAAAACGGGCCTTGGTAGGATTAGTTGATGTGCAAAACCTAGTTGATTCATCTTAAAGGGTTCCTGAGTTATTAAATAAAAACCGATTTTTTTAGCCACTTTCAAAGGGGCGTAGCTCCCTTATGAGGCAATTTTAGACATATGTTTATAGGAACTTTTTGTCATATTTTATGATGTAGAATCGTCTGTTAAAATTTCCGACGCTATTTCAAATACACCGTGTATATTAATGAATACATTTTACCGGTAAAATTACAGGTAGCTTTTTTACAATTTTTTTCTTAGACTTCGTCTCGGAGTTTTAACTTGAATTATTAAGCTTCAAACATTTTCTTTCAATAAAATGTTTGCAAAAAATACAGCTATACTCCGTCAAAAATTTAACAGATCTGGGTACTGTTTTCCTGAAAAGGGCCTATCCAAAGACTCGCATAACAAGCATAGTACATAAGAATGCGATGCCAGGATTGTCTTGATGTGTCGTCATGTATCTTGTAATGGTTGTTATGCGAGCCTCTGGATAGGCCTTAAGTTGTAATTGTAACCTAAAAATTTGACGTTTTCCTTGTGTTCAATAAAATATATAATATAATCATAGACAAAAAATGTCACAGTATTTTATATGGTAAAAGGTATGAGTTTTTAACCAATAGGTCAGTTCGTTGGTGTTGCACTTTCTTGCACTGACGTACACTTTTAGTCCAACCAAATAAGTACTATATTTCTGCCATAATTTTTAAACATGACAAAGAATTTGTTCGACTGTAAAGTGCAAGAAAGTGCAACACCAACGAACAGACCTAATGATTAGGCTTAAAAATCGTGGGAATTTTAAACTACTATCTTGCATAATTGGACGGACTATAGTAGCTGTCAGCTGCTCGTATACTGGTAGTTTAGGTGGCTAAATTCCTAAAACAAGAATTTTTGTGAAGATTTTTTCCTAAATTGATTATTTTTTATGAAGCTGAAGTTTGCAACGTTTTTTTGCAACGAAAATTCAAATAATATATTAAAGTACTAGTTTCATAACATATGTTTTTAACGCACGAGTACAAGTTTAGAAAACAAGCCGCTTGCGGCAAGTTTTCTAAAGTACTAGTGCGCTAAAAACGTGTTATGGAATAAGTGCTTTAATATACTATTTGAATTTTCATTGGAAAAAAACGTTGCAAACTTCAGCTTCATATTTTTTAAAATTATTATTAAAGTGTACGCAAGGAGTTTTAATTAATTTTCTAAACTAACTAAACTTTCAGTTTCATCGTTGTTAATTACCCTGGTAGAAAAGTACATAAATCTAACTTAACATATATGTTATATAACATTAGATTAGTGGCATTTTTATGTTTGGTCTCTAACGTTATACAAAAACGTTATAAAATATATAAATCTAACCTTAAAAACTAACGTTTGACAAAAACGTTATAAAATACATAAATCTAACGTTAGTTTCCTAACTAAATTCTAACCTTTTTCTAACCTTATTCTAACTTTAAATATTTTTTAAATTTCCATTATTAATACGTAAGCTATAATATAAAATACTCATTTCAGACAGCTTTGTGCCCAGGTTTGATAATTATTTATTATTTCTATAATAAGTTTAAAAAAATATACCCCAAAAGTCAAAATAATAGTAAGTCTGGCAACGCTGTATTAGAATTGAAAAAATATTTTAAGATTCTGAATGTATAAATAAATATTAACTAACTAAATATAAAGTTTTTTTTGAGAGGTAAACGTATTTATTAAAGTATAACAGGATATTACATGAAAAATATTTAGGGCCACCTAAAAAGATGGCTATTTTATAAATAAATGTAACGAAATTATGTTTAAAAATATTATGATTGTTAAAATATATTAAGATTTATTTATATGAATAAATTTGTCTCCAGCTGCCATTTTATGCAGGTAGAAATTTCCTAGTTGGCCCCGCCCCCTCCGAAAGTTAGAAATTAAACGTACTTATAACGTATTTCTAACTTAAAAATCTAACGTTAGATTAACGTTTGTAACTAACGTTTGATTCTAACGTTAAAAAGCGGGACATTTGCAAATATTTTATAACGTACTTTTATACAGTTTTCTAACATTAGAAAAACGTTATTCTAACGTTAAATTTCTACTAGATTAACGTTTAAACGCTTATAATTCGGTTTAAAATTTGATTTAATTCCTTTATTTTGATTGCTCTGTATTATATATGGGTAATAATCTGTTATACAATAATTATTATTATGTTTAAAGCAATAAAATAATTATTATGTTTGATGCAATAAAATATCATCTTGGTTTGTTTTAATTGAACAAAAAAAAATGGAAAATAGAATAAATAGAATTAAAACAGAAAAAATAGAATATAAAGTAGAACAATAAATTTCGTCTGAAAGATAAGTTATAATAACAATGGAAGGTAAAAATATTTAATAAAAATTCATATAATTATAATTAGGTGCGAGAATAGGTAGCCTTGGATAGGTTACCTTGCGTAACGCGTTCGATATTTTTTGATATAGACATAGCACTATTAGTCCAGGAGCCTTGTAGTTTTTCATGAAAAAAAAAAAATAAAAATTACCATAATTTTTTTTGCTGGAATAGTTAGATTTAAGGGTCAGCCAAGGCCGTAGCTATGGGGGGGCATGGGGGGGGTAGCCTATCTTGAAATCAAAAAAGTTGCATATTTCATGGATTAAAAACATAAAAGTTGCATATTTCATGGGTTTAACAAAAATAAAATAATAAATTTTTAATGTTGGGAAAAAAAGTTTTAAATTTTATGGCTTAAAAATATAAAAGTTGGGATTTTTAAACCTTAGAATAAAAAAAAATGTATATTTCATGGATTAAAAATATAAAAGTTGGTGGAGGGGGTGTTAGGGTGGTAGCCAAAATATAAAATCTCTTCATCCTTTAATCACGCGAGAAACGGGGTATGAAGTGTATTAATTTTGGTCAATTTGTGTGACTTATTTTATGGACGACCCCTAAAAGTAATTTTTCCTGAGAAAGTTACGTTAATCTGAATTTTCTTTTAGCTTTTTTCTCGGGTTTTTCGATTTTTTTAAAAGTTTAACCCCCCATAACTTTTTTGTTTTTTGGGGGGATTACTTTCAAGATTGGTAGAATTAATTCAATTGATCCTTAAAATAAAACCCCCTCAGGGGGTGGAGTTAATAAATTTTCAAGTAAAATACCCCGTGCCCCTTAGGGGGTGGAGTAAGAATTGTTTATTATCAGATTCACTTTGAGCAACCTGATAAACCTCAATATACCAATTTTCACCACCTTGGGGGTGGATTTATAATTTTTTTTTATTATGAGATTCACTTTCAGCAACCTCAAAAACCCCAATATACCAGTTTTCAGGAAAACTACCCCCACCCCTCAGGGGGTAAAATTAGAAAAAAAATATTATCGAGTTCAAATTCTTCGACCCCAAAAACCCCTATATACCAAATTTTATGAAAATATTGAAAATATTTAAACATATTTATCCCCTCACCCCTGCGGGGGTGGAGTTAGAAAGTTTTTATTATCAGAATCAATTTCTGCAACCTTAAAAACCGATATATAGAAATTTTAAAATTTTTCTAAAAAAATGTATTTTTCCCCATTTTCCCCCCTTGCCGCACTCCAAATTGGAGTCTCCAATGTTCACCAAAAACAATCCTAAGCGAGAACTTTTGGTAACATATGTATGCCAAATTTAAAGTCTCTAGCTTAAAGCGTTCTCAAGTTATCGTGCTTACTAGATTTCCCGGACAACGATCGATCGACCGACCGACCGAAAATTTTTTTTTTGCATGAAATTGATTTATATTGACATAAAAGGTCATAAAACGAAAAAATACATAAAAAAATTGAAATTTTTTGCAAGAATACAATGCTTTCCGAAAAATGTTGTAAGTCGCCTGTACAAGGCGTCAGTACCCAGGCAACCACAAGATGACGGATCACGTCTTTATCACGTGAGAAAGACGTCGAAAAGGGGGTCAAGTCGCAAGCTGCCCAAAATATGACCTAAATGAAACGTCATACGGTGCCCAAAAAAAAACGTCGCTTCAGTAACGTTTTTATCACGTCAAAAAATAGTCAGACAAGTGACGTCAACAAATAAATAATTACCCAGTCCGCACATATATGGATGCAACATGGTAAAGAAAGATTTTTTAGGTAACATGTGCCATATTACATGAGACATAACATACATATGTATGCTACATAACATGCCCTATAACAGAAAGATTTTTTACGTTACATGTGCCATATTACATAAGATGTAACATACATATGTATGATACATAACATGCAATATTGCATGTTATGTATCATATATATGGTACGAGAACATACACGATACATAAAATGTTATGAATTCAATACTAAATATGGCGTCTATATTATTTTAATTTTTATAGGTTAGAATCACTAATATTCTTAAAATTGTTGTTAATAATAAAAGTTTTACCCTTAAGTAGTAGAAACGCATGTATTTTTAGACAACTAAACCGATTTTAGATAATTTTAGACAAAAAATTAAAATATATATATTTTTTTAAAATGATTATTTGCTATTTTTTCTCTAAAAATTGGCTTTTTATGTGGCCCATGATTTTTAAGCCTGGTAGAAAGATTGCTTTCACAGTAAAAATGCACATCGTATAAGAATTTTGCCTGATGGATGCTACATATAAAGATATTTATATACTTTAATTATTAGGTTTATCAAAAAGACGTAAAAATGTTCACCATGTCTAAATCTATGATGCACTCCATAACAAGTAAAATTCGGAAACGCCTACTTTTATTGTTATGTACCTAGTATGTATCTAATATGTAGCATGTTATGTAGCTGATACATAACTTGAGGCGGAATTGTTAAAGTCCAAGGACTATACATGGACTATAAAAATTACATGTCTGCAACATCACATAGAACAGTGGTTATGTACCTGCTATGTTCCTGCCATGTATTTGTGTTGACTGGGTAGAAGTACCTGTATTTGAGTATTTGACAAAAAGACGTCATGTCATGTCAATTTTTAAATATATTTTTTTTAATGAAATTGTGATGTAAGAAGCAAAATTGTTATTAGAATTATGGCTGTAAAGAGATATGAAGGAGAGGAGAAACTATGGAAATGGAGTGGAGCGCGAAGAAAGTAATTTATAAATTTTATGTAAAAATCAATCAAAATTGGAACTGCAGTTTTTTTTTTCAAAATTAATGGAGAGCCCCTAGCACAAGCCAAGAGCTTATTTGGGGCTCTCCATGCCTATGTAACACTATAAGAAATAAACAAAGTATGTAGGTATTTCTAATTATTTATTTATTGACATATGTAAGAACATATATTCATATACTAGAAAAATAATGCTTTTTTTCCTATTTACTTTTTACTGTCGCAACTAGAATTTTGTTACGTATCCATTTCTCACATTATATATATATTTTTTAATTATCTTTAAGCATTTATTACAATTAAAAGTCAATAAATAAAAAAAAACTCATGTAATTTTGACTTTATCGATAAGATATATTCATATGAAATAGGTTTTGTAGTTATACTTGAAATTTTCAATTATGGCGCGTTATTCCGACAAGCCTATTTGCTGAACCTATTCTTCTCCAGCCAAACTTTATTTTTAAAATAAAAGGATAAAATCTTTTATAGGTAAAAACAAGTAAGTAACTAGAAATTTTATTTAAAAATAACATTAGACGGTTTCGGTATGGGGTTATTTTATTAGTGGGTACATAATTAAAAATGTTTATTTGCACGTTTATCACGTTTCATCCACGTCGAAAAGATCACGTTTCATCCACGTCGAAAAGAACACGTTTCATTCACGTCGAAAAGATCACGTTTCATCCACGTCGAAAAGATCACGTTTCATGCACGTCGAAAGATCACGTCATTGTGGTGGGACTTATTCACGTGATTTTAACGTCAATAAAACGTCATTTGAAAACGTGATTCCAGGCATCGGGTGACGTTTTTTTCACGTTTCTGTAACGTGATTTGGTTGCCTGGGTAAGGCGTCTTAAAAAGATGTCTTAAAGACTTTTTTAAAAGGCCTTAAAGACGTTACTTTTGCAACATACGTCGTTAAGACGTCTTTAAGATGCATATACGGCGAAAACTGACGTTCTTAACACGTCTTGAATGAAGAGTTACGACATCTTTAGGATCTCTTTAATATATCTTTGTGCTGTCTGGGCGTCGGGGATAAGCGAGCTGTTTTTCGTTCATGACCGTAGCATCAATTAAACACTGATTAGAAGCCACCGCGATGCACCGCAAGACGGCTGTCCCCCCTCTAGAACAGAGCAACGCCAGTGTATCTATAAAAAAGCTGAAAAACATGATAAAAGATGACTAATAGATCGCAATCGCCCGAGGTATGGTATAAACTTTTTTTTTCGAAAACAAAAAAGAAATATACTACAGTCATCAGTGGTGATTCATCACCATTCGGCCCAGTAACCGCACGCCAAATAAATCAAACCTATTATCCGTGTCTGAAATAGACTGCAGTGACTCATTTCCGAAAGTGTGCTAAAAGGCGAGGATCATACCAATTCGGGTGCGGTTCGCGTAACTTTGTTTGAGGGGAATCCGTTATACGAGAGCAGCATATTACGGTTTAAGTATTAGTCACTGCGTTCTATTTCAGACACGAAGACTACAGTGTATAAAACGTCAATTGATTCAATTCTTAAGAAACGTTGGAGAAAAAACACTGAATTTTTGTAGGGTAAGGGGCTGTCCATAAATGATGTCACGCAAATTGAGCAAAATTCATATAGTTCTCTGCATGAAGAAAGTCTCCGACGAAAGGGGAAAGAGTTATTCGCGCTCTCTTCTTTCCGCCAAGAGCGCGTTATAAGGCGTGCGTGCCTACAGGGGGCCTTCAACTTGCACACACATTCCAAAAATATTTCCCGTAGCCACAGATCCGTGCATCAAACTATATATGAAGTTAGAAGGGGTGTTAGGGGATGTAGCGAAAATATGAAATCTCTACAGCCTTTAATAACGCGAGAAACGGGGTACGGTCTATGAATTTTGGTCAATTTGCCCCTAAGTCTAACGCACAGACAAGTGGCTAATTGCACCTCTCCGTGCCGAAGTTTTTTTTGTTTTTTTTTTTAATGAGGGGTTTGGACTTTTTAAAAAAATGGTTTTTAATTAAAATAATATATTGAAAAACGGTAAGCGCATGCGCAGTTTAGCACGGCACGGCATAATGAGCTGCATATAGCCGCTCCTCACACAGAGTATAGTCTAACGGCGCTGAATGGCGTGACCCTATGGGCATATCCACAGGCTTGTATAAGAACGTAATACATAACAATGCAATGCCGTGATTGGCTTAATGTTCCGCCATGTATCTGGTAAGCCAATCACGGCACCGCATTCTTATGTTCTTATGCAAGCTTCTGGATATGCCTTGCACCGGTTAAGTGTTAGCATATAAGCAGAAATCTGTAATGCTTGCGCCATCCATTAGGAGATTATTAAAACTCAGAAACATGTGGTAAACATAACCTACATAAACTTCTAGGTTGTCAAAATTAAATTAAATTGCAGTTTTTTTTTGTTAAAATGTCTCGTTTAATCATAAAAAATTTACCTAAAAACGTAAGTGGCTTAAAATAAAATATAAAACTGATACTAGTATTTTTAAATTATTTTTTTAGATAACTGAAGATAAAATTCGTGAGGTGTTTAGTGAAAAGGGTACAATAACAGATGTGCAGTTAAAATATACTCCTGATGGCAAATTTAGAAAATTTGGTTTTATTGGATATCAAAATGAAAATGAAGGGGAAGAGGCTATCAAATATTTTAATAAAATGTTTATTAATACGAGTAAAATTACAGTTGAAAAATGTGCATTACTGGGTAAGTTTTTGAGAAAGGTTTTTTTTTTTTAGAGCACTAGTTGGAAGGTACATATATGTTGAATTTACTTAACCCATTAAAGGCTAGCATATGATTAATCATGTTAATTCAATTATAATAACCATATCTATTAATGGTATACATAACAGTTTTTTTGCACTGAAAATCAAAAAATCTCTGTCGTTAATAATTATTATTATAAAAAAAAAAAAAATAAATTGTTCAACTTTCGTACATATAAGTTGTATTTACTTGTCTTAAGCCTAGGATCATGCATAGTTAGCTGCAAAAAGCTGACAATTTTACATTCTCCCAAAGTTATTTAATAATACTTTCAGCCTGATAATGGCCCTTCAGTAATTTGCCGCTCTTAACAGGGTTGTTTGATTTTGTCCAAGTGGACAAAACTGGATGGAAGTAATTAAATTTTGGCAGACTAAACAAAATCAAAGAAACTGTTTTTCACCACAATTTCTGGACAAAATTAAATACTAAATTTTAAATAAATAATAAATACGTATTTATACATAGAAACATTAAAAAAAATGGACAAAATCAAAATTAAGTTAAGTATTAAATTTTAAAACATGTAACCATTTTTATTAAATACGTATTTATACATAGAAACATTAAAAAAAATTGGATAAAATCAAATTAAATATTAAATTTTAAAACACGTAGTTATTTTTATTAACATGTTGACTGCCATGTGTATGAAAAAGTATACTCATTAGTTGGTTCCAGTGAGCCATGTGCATGATTTTATTTACACGCACAATAACATTGTTAGTGTGCGTGTATGCTTTAGGAGAACGCTTGGCATGGGTTTCTTATGGCCTATCGTGAAATAACGTGACTAAAAACTTATCCAGAGTTTTTGTAAAAAATGTCCAGAGGAGAAGGATTTTAAAAGAAAACACATATTTAAAAATTATTGATAAAAGTGTCGTGGCCTGTTGGTCTCTTATCCGAAAATGGCCGTGGCAGTTAACGTCTTAGATACGTATTTATACATAGAAACATTTAAAACAAAACATAAAACATAATGAAAAATACAAAAAATATGTGACCAAATTTAGGTTAGTTAACCTAATAACTAAATTAAAAGATCTGTTTGAAATACTTATATTTTGAAAATAATCCTTATTTATAAATTTTAAAAATAGATTTTTTTCTTAAATTTGTTGCAAGGTTCCCTTTCCATAACTTATAATTTATAAGCTATACAGCACGAATAAATACTACAAAAAACACAAAGTAGCAAACTTTGTTTTCTAAATCCAACACAGGCTTAAATTTAAGCTGCTAAATTCATCAGCACCATATTTAATCTATCTAGTTTCCAAGGTAAACCAAAGTAAAAGGCCATGATTGATAATTTTTAATATTTTCAGGCCCATTTTTCTTAAAATCCAGATTAGGATGCAGTGCTTCAAAGTGTATAAGAATAGTATAGGATGGGATATGTCATACCTAGAGGTGCACGCCGCGAAAATTTTCGCGGAGTCAGTGTTTGTGTGCGCAGGAAGCGGCAGGGCGCCACCCAACGAAAAATTTACGACGGCGCTGCGCCTGCTAAAATTATTTTTTGATAGAAAATTTTTAAGAACAATATTAAAATAATTTTAAAGCTTCACCAAATGTATCATTTTAGTTATTTCCAGACGGCGTTCTGCGCCGCGCCGTAAATTTGTCGGCGGGGCACTATATATGCCGGCGACGGCGCACACCTCTAGTTGACTAGAGGCTAGACTAGTCAGAAGTCAGTTGGAAGTTGGAATATTTTTTCTGTGACCATGTAATATTATAAGGGATAATTTTTGATTTTGTCCAGTTTTGTCCAATTTTGTCCAGTGTACTTTTTCACAACCCTGTGAGGGGGTAAATATTTTTAAATATTTTCAATATTTTTGTCAAAATTGCTATATAGGGGTTTTTGGGGTCGACGAATATGAATCTGATAATAATTTTTTTCTAATTTCACCCTCTGAGGGGTGGGGGGTAGTTTTCGTGAAAACTGGTATATTGGGGTTTTTGAGGTTGCTAAAAGTAACTCTGATATTAAAAATTTTCTAACTCCACCCCTCAGGGGTGTGAGGGGGTAAATATTTTTAAATTTTTTCAATATTTTTGTCATAATTGGTATATAAGGGTTTTTGGGGTTGAAGAATCTGAATCTGATATTTTTTTTTCTAATTTCACTCTCTGAGGGGTGGGGGTAGTTTTTGTGAAAATTGATATAGTGAGGTTTTTGAGGTTGCTGAAAGTGAATCTGGTAATAAAAAAATTCTCCACCCCCTGAGGGGCGGGGGGTAGTTTTCGTGAAAATTGGTATATTAGGGTTTTTGAGGTTGCCAAAAGTAAATATGATAATAAAAAAATTCTAACTCCACCCCCTGAGGGGTCGGGGTTAGTTTTCGTGAAAATTGGTATATTGGGGTTTTGAGGGTTCTGTAAGTAAATCTGATATCAAAAAAAATCTTACTCAATCCCCTAAGAGGCGGGGGGTAGTTTTCTTGAAAACTTATATATTGGGGGTTTTGAGGTCGTTAGAACTGAGTCTTAAAATAATTTTTTTCCAAATGCACCCCTACAGGAATGGGGGTAGTTTTCATAAAAATTCGTATATTGGGTTATTGAGGTTTCTGAAAGTGAATCTGACATCAAAAAATTCTAACTACACCCCCTGAGGGGCAGGGGTTAATTTTCGTGAAAATTGGTATATTGGGGTTTTTAAGGTTTCTGAAAGTGAATCTGATATCAAAAAAATTCTTCCTCCACCTCCTTAGGGGCGGTAGTTTTCTTAAAAACTTATATATTGGGGGTTTTGAGGTCGCTAGAACTGAGTATTAAAATAATATTTTTCCAAATGCACCCCCTCAGGGGCGGTGGTAGTTTTCGTAAAAATTAGTATATTGGTGTTTTTAAGGTTGCTGAAAGTGAATCTGATAACAAAAAATCAATTTCATGCGCGGAGGTGAAAAATGGGAAAGCTCTTTTACTGGGCAGTGTATTTTTTATGCAAGGGAAGGCTTTTTGCAGCATTTTTTTTTCAGGAGATTCTATGAAACCGAAATCGTGGAGTAAATATGCAGCAGATAGTACAGCTTTTCAGAAAGCTAATGAACCAGAAATTAAGGAAAATAAAAAAGAAAAAAAGAAGAAAGATAAAAAGATCAAGAGTGATGATTCTGTAGAACTATTGTCTAAGGTAGGTATATAAAAATCACTGGGGCCCTCCTGCCCATTTCTCTTCTTTAAGAATATTTGATTGATCTTTATTGCGAGCTGTGAAGGATATAATAATAAATAAAAGTAAAAAATACATATTCCAATATGAGATTCGAACGCGAAACCTCTTGTATACAATGCGGGCATTATTTCACTGAGCCTATATTAGATCGGTGTTTAAGTATATATGACAGGACCGGATTCAGGGGGGAAGGGGGAAGATTCCCCGGGCCCGGGCTTTCAAGAGGGGCCCGGCGAAAATTTTCTGCCAGGGGTAATTTTAGAAAAATGGGGGGTCCAGGAATAAAGTTTCCCCGGGGCCCGGGCTAGCTTTGTCCGACTCTGTATATGACCCTGCACAAAAAAATCCAGATCATTTTAGATCAGTGTTTAAGTTAGTGTGTCAAATTTAAAATTTTCAATCATAAAAACACAGTTTCTTAAATTTTTTACAAAATTTTGTGTTTGGGTTATTTTTTACCGTGTTAAAATTGTGGACTGGTTAATTGCAGTGAAAAAAGAAGAGATGACTGTAAAATATATCAAAATATCATTTGTTCTTAGAATTTTAAACATAGTGTAAACTGTAATACCAACCCAAAAACAAAAATCCGTAAATCAGTCATTAATTTAAATGTAAGTTTTTTAAATTTTAGAGCAAAATAGAAAAAATTGTATAAAGTTTCATAACACGTTTTTAGAGCACTAGTAATCAAAAGCTTCCATTGACCCAACTTGATATGACGGCTGGTTTTTGAGTTATAAGTCAAAAAGTCAAAAACATTAAAATTTGAATTTTGTTTTTTAAATAATTTGAAATAAAAAACCTTACATTACTGCCGGTACATATTATTTTTATGATACTAATACTTTTAGTTTTCCTAAATATTTTTTTAGATATTCTTAATACTTGTGCACTTTGTTCTAACAATAAAAAATAAATTTAGGCCAATTTATGAGTTAAAATAAAGAGGTTAGAATTTATTTTTCTATTCTAAGCAAAATTTTCTCAAAAACAGCACTAGTTCAAGGGAATTAAATGGTTGTAAAAAAGTTTCTGTTGCATACCCTTTCCAATAGTATCCCAAGTTATGACAAAAATTTTCAGCATTTATTTTTGTATCGTCCTAAGGGAGTTAAGCCCCTTTGAAAGTGGCTAAAAAATTGGGTTTTTATTTAATAACTCAGGAACCCTTTGAGATATAGCAACGAGTTTGGACATGTAAACTAGCATAGCTTCCTTAGGATTGATTTTTGGAAGTACCTGAGGTTTTTTTTCTTAGTTTTTGATGTACATTTACCCTGCATTATTCAAATTTTGGTTTTCAACATTTTAGTATTTAATTTTTCGTCATCAAAACATGAAACACCTAAAAATATTTTTTTCTCGAAAACGGTTTATCCTACAATATTACAACAGGACGAAATTTTTACGTATTTTGACCTAAGGAATTATGTTCCAATAATAAAATTACAAAAAAGTTACATAGAAAAAAGTTGGGACAAAAAACTAATAAGGCCCCCCCGTTTGGACCACTGGTTAAGATAAGTACATGAAGAAAACATACGAAGATAGGCCTTAATATATCTCAAAGGGTTCCTGAGAATAAATAAAAACCGATTTTTTTAGACACTTTCATAGGGCTTAGCTCCCTTAGGACAATACAAAAAGAAACGCTGTAGATTTTTGTCAAAACTCGGTATACTAGTGCCGTTTTTGAGAAAATTTCGCTTAGAATAGAAAAAATAAATTCGAACCACTTTATTTTAACTCATAAATTGCCCTACATATTTTTTATACTAATAATTCGCCATTTCTTTTTGTATTGTTTCAACAAAGTGCATATTAAGAATATCTAAAAACATATTTGGGAAAAATAAAAGTATGTAGTATTATAAAAAATAATATATACAGGGAAAAATATCTAAAAAGGCCGATATCTAATAGACTCAAAATGAGCTCTTCTATCACCCATTAACAACTTTCTATCCATGTGCCATACACCATGTATATACTTGTAATAAAAAACTAAAATTATATTTTTTCGTTTAAAATAAAGGTAAAAATTAAAACAATATTTCCAAATATGGCGCCACCTCAATATGAAAAAAAAAAATAATGTTACTTTTTTGAAAAACAAAAAAAAAGTAATAAATAAAATAATATGTAGTTTCTTAAAAACTAAATTTCACTGAATAATAATAAGTCGCCTTTGTGGCGCAGTGGAAATGAAGTGATGCTCTTCATAAATTACTCCGGGTTCGAACTCAGCTAGCAGCGTACAAGCTTTTCGTTTTTTTTTTATGTTTTCATTACACAAAAATACGTAAGAAAAATATAGCCTGATTAAGAGTAAATGGCTTTATTTTTTATGGGCATGTGTAATATTTATTTTAATTACCTATTTATGAAAAATGTTTTTGTTTTTAATTAGTATAACGTCGGCTTGCAAGTAAAGAGCACTAAGTCCAAAAGCATGGTTTTGAGATATTGACAAATTTAACTTTCATTGTTGTTTTTTAATTTTTGTAATAATTGTTTTTGGAAAAAAACTACCGCAAATTGCAATGACATGTTTGGACATAATGATGTCCCATTTGCAGTTAAATAAAGAAAAATTGAAGTAGTTTAATTCAACTAAATTTGAAAAAAGACATGGTCTTTTACTTGTAGGCGACGTCGGCTTACAAGTAAAGAGCACTAAGTCAATAAAATAATATAAAAAACAACTATTTAAAATTAAAACCCTTCTATTAATTAAATTAATGTATAACTATAAAGTAGAAAACAAGATTTTTACATACATTTTCAAAAACTAGATTTTTAAAAGAAGAGTTTGGACTTTTTGATTGTTTAAAGAACGTTTCCAAAATTAATAAAATTAATTAGTATTAATTATATGAAAGGCCATCGGCTGTGCCGGCAAAGAAGCATCTCCTAAAGTCAATAATTATAATGAGTCATTATTAATGATAAAACACTTCACAGTACAATTCTAAGGGCTGTTTTCCGAACTTGCCGCGAACTTTAGTTTTTTCTTATATTCTTGTTATTTATGTAGAAACCAAGGATTTAAGAGCAAAATTAAAATAATCTATCAGTTAAAATTTTAATGCGTTTGTCAGTACAATAAATAACGCGTTATTGTATCATATAAATAATTCAAGCAATCATATTTTTATAAATTAACTCTTTAGAAAGTCGCTTAGTGCAGAAACATTTGAAATAATCTACAAGTAAAACGCACTAAGTGACTTAGTGCCTATTGCCAGATAAAATTTTAATCAAAATCAAATTGGTGAGTTTTGTATAGTGGGTAACTCCCTTGGCAGTCCACCTAGAAGTTAGTTCAGTTTACCTATACATAGATCATCAAAAATTAACTACAGTGCTATTAAAATCCCATTTTTGCAAAAAAGTGACTTAGTGCCTTTTACTTGTAACTTTACTTGTACGATATAGTACTAGTAGTTATAGTAAAAAAAGAATCTTAAAAGTATAAAAAGTATAAAAAATTTATGTTATTTTATACAAATACATTTAGGTATGAATTTTTATTTCTTATTTATAATTTTTGTACAATTTTTTGATAAAAGTTTTATATTTTTTTTTTAGAGAAAAAAAAAACATTTTATGTTTTAACTTGTAATGTGTTATTACAAGAAAACACATTTAAAAAAAAAACAAAAAAAAGCTTATAAGCAGCATATATGCTGCTAGCTGCATTCGAACCCGGAGTAATTTATCAAGAGCATCACTCCGTTTCCACTGCGCCACAAAGGCGACTTATTTTTTGTGACTTTTTTAATTTTTTTAACTCAAAAATCAGCCGTCAGATCAACTGGGCCAATTTAAGCTTTTAATCAGAAAGATGAAATCTACATCATACTAAAAATTCTGAATTTTTTACTGAAAGCCAGTTTCCATAAGAAATGTGCCTGTCTGTTTTGTTCGGCGCGCCGTCATAAAAAATTACAAAACGCTGCACTGCCGCCGGCCAATTTCGGTCTGCGCACACCTCTATATAATGTATCTTGTAGGCATTTTAGAATTAAAAATAAATAATTAAAAGAACCTAGGTATTTTTAATTTTGCTATTTCAGTATAAAGATGATCCACTATTTGAAGAATTCTTGCAAGTACATGCCCCCAGTGAAACGGAAAAATTGCACAGAGTAAAAAATACGGATGAGGCGGATGAGGCCAATGTTAACAATGATAGTGCCATAGATTCTGGCCAAGAGTCGCCAGAAGAGAATAAAGAAGATTGTGAAGATGAAAATACAGATGAAAAATTGGCAAATAAGAAAATATCTGATATGGAATATATTAAACAATTGATGGGCAATACTGATAGAAAACCAAGGCAAAAAATGGAGAAGAAAAAGAAAGAAAAAATTGATTTATATACTATAAAGGTACCTAATGATTATGTTGTTCGTTTGTTCTAGGATTTTTAACAAGAATAATTGTAGTGTATTATGCACCTAGTACGCAAACTAAGTCTTTAGTATTCGATACCCTACTTTGACGTCTTAATTTGAATTATTATAGGAGTATTTTTTTTTCTAGCTGAAGGACCTTCCATATAACTGTAAAAAGAAAGATATCAAACAGTTTTTTAAACCAAATACACCTTATACAGTAAGAATCCCGAGAAATATTCATGGAATAGCCTATGTTGGGTTTAAAAAAGAAGCTAATATGAACAAAGCATTATTAAAAAACAAAAGTTTTATTAGTAAGTGCAAACATATTTCACTTGGGCCCAGCTGTGACCCGATTTACATTACCTAACTATAATGTGATATGAGTTCACTGGTATCATGGTAATCTGTATAAATGCTTTGATTTTTTTTGTGATTAGATACATTGTAGTGTTGTATTTCAAATTTTCTTGATTTCTATGTATGTGAACTGACTCTGTATGTGAACGCCATTCAGAGCAGTCCAAATTAGTCCATACTGTATGGTGTTTACCGTAAAAACCATACAGTTTGGGCTAATCTTAACTGCTCTGAAGTTGGCGTTCACATAAAACTAAAATCAGGAAAATTTAAAATACAAGTATCTCAATGTATCCAACACTTTGAGCGCTGATTGTAACATATGTGTGACATACTAAACTAATTTTCACTAGTGTCACATATGTGTGACATTCACCATGTATTTTCAAAGACTGTATTATTCTTCAGTTTAATAGTAGAGACTTCTGCTATGGCTGTGGTTTGTAGGAATAGTTGACACATATTTTTGTCATTTTGGTTTGCGATTTGCCGCTTCCATTTCTCAGTGTGGTTGAAATATTAAATTCATCAAATAATTTAGACGGTTTTTGGTGATAAAAAAATGCTCTTACAGCGGTGATCAACGTGCTAATCACGAAAAAATCAAACCATTTACTTATTGACTATTATTTTTGACTGTTTTATACCGTATTTTTAGATGGCAAACAAATATTAGTCATGGAATATTCAAAAGGGACTAATTTAAAAAATGAAGAAGCATCTACAGAAAATGTTCCAAATGATCCTAAAAGAAACAAATGGAAGACTCAAGAAGAGGCTTTAAAAAATGAAGAAGACATAGCCGAATCTGGAAAAATTTTCATTAGAAATTTATCATATACTACTACTGAGGAAGATATTGAAAAACTATTTATAAAATATGGTAGGTATTACTTTAAATTAAGATTGCTTTCATAAAAATATACTTTGAAAGACCTGAGGGTAATTTAAATTTTTAAAATTTCTTATGAAAGTTGGTGTATAAGGGCAACATGTTTTAAATGTTTTTTTTTTTTAAATATACTGCTCATGGACTATTATAGTCCATGAGTAGTATATTACACCTACAATAGATGTAAAGCTGGACCATAGTTGTGTGATTCAGGACTATTTTTGTGTGGAATTACCGTATAAAGTTTATTAATTTCTCAAAAAATATATACTTATTTGTAAAATTACAGAAAATAATAAAATTAATAACTAAAATAATAAAATTTATAACAGAAATAAAAAAATAACATTGGTAAAATAACGAAAAACAATAAGGTACTTAATTTAATAGCAGTTGTATCTTTTGGCTGGCCTGAACCTTCATTTCTATACATTTTGGTTTTGGCGTATATAATTCTTTAATTCCTTAGTAATTTTTATTATGTTATCACCAAATTTGGTAAATGTAAGGGGGGTTTCTAGTGGAATCGACCTTTTTTTTAAAACGTTTTTTTTTTCCTAGAAAAAAAAGTATTTTGTTGTAGGGCTTTCTTATACATAAAATATATAGTTTAAAGTTTACAAAAAAAAACTTTTTTTTTTCATCACAATTTTTTCAAAATGGCGGCGTGAACACGATGACTTTTTTTGCTGGGGCAGGTGATTTCTCGACTCCAGGTAATCTGAGAGCAAGAAGGGAAATGGATTCTTGTTAATTATGTTACTGTTTATCGCAGGAACTAGAATTATATTTTTTTATGAAAAAACAAAATGGCGGACTTTTGATTTTTTCGACCTTTTCTTTTCAACTTTTATTGTTTATAACTTTTATAATTGTTTTAAAAAAATTATAATTCTAGTCCAATATTCGTATCTGTTTTGAAAATATTCACTGTGCGATTATTAATTTACTACCTTGCTTGATGAAACACCATAAAATATATTTTTTTTAAAGGTCCCATTTCGGAGGTAAATCTTCCAATCGACTCCACAACTAAGAAAATGAAAGGTTTTGGAGTAATTACATATTTAATGCCGGAACATGCCGTAAAAGCTTACTCAGAATTAGATGGTACTGTGTTTCACGGGAGAATGTTACATTTACTACCTGGTAAAAGTAAAGACAATGTAGATAAAGAGTTAGAAGGTAAGGTATACCCGAAAAATTGGTAAAGTGAGAGTAGTGTCGCGAGCAGGAGGTTCCGTACCTAGTTTAATATTTTTTTTTTGTTTTTCGTGCCTGTATCTCAAAAAGTTCTAGTCGTAGCTATAAAATGCTTCGTAGAGACATATTTAGGTAAGCTTTCTTTTGGTTCAATGTTCCTTTTCATAAGATAAAAAATATAGTTTTTGTTTTTTTTTTGCTATTTACTTTTTGGCAAAAAAAATCTTGTTCATTAATTAAAAATAAAATATGGTTTTATCTAAAAATACAAAAAAAAAATATTTTTTTTTTATATTTTTTTATTAAAGTGTTTGTTGTTTGTAATTAATAAGTAAGAGAATGTAACCTGTAACCTTTGTTTAAATTGACCTATTTATACAAAAGTTAATAATTACAGACTTTAAAACTTTAATAAATTATGCAACTTACAAAATACGCAGGTTTGGACTAGTTTAATATTATATTTTTTTGTTTTTCGTGCCTGTATCTCAAAAAGTTCTAGTCGTAGTTATAAAATTCTTCGTAGAGAAATATTTAGGTAAGCTTTCTTTTGGTTCAATGTTCCTTTTCATATGATAATAATAATATTAATTAGTAAGCGATTTATCGAGAGTTAACGATAAAAAATATGGTTTTTGTTTTTTTTTTGCGATTTTACTTTTTGGCAAAAAATCTTGTTCATTAATTAAAAATAAAATATGGTTTTATCTAAAGATACAAAAAAAAAAAATTTTTTATTAGTGTTTGTTGTTTGTAATTAATAAGTCAGGGAATGTAACCTTTGTTTAAATTGACCTATTTATACAAAATTTAATAATTGCAGACTTTAAAACTTTAATAAATTATGCAACTTACAAAATACTTTCTTTTGGTTCAATGTTCCTTTTCATACGATAATAATAATATTAATTAGTAAGCGAGTTATCGAGAATTATCGATAAAAAATATGGTTTTTGTTTTTTTTTGCGATTTTACTTTTTGGCAAAAAAATTCTTGTTCATTAATTAAAAATAAAATATGGTTTTATCTAAAGATACAAAAAAAAAATAAAAATATTTTTTTTTATACTTTTTTATTAAAGCGTTTGTTGTTTGTAATGGCAGACTAACATCTCTACTCTAAATTTCTCTACTCCTTAACATCCCTACTCCATAACATCCCTACTACACAACAATTCTACTCCGTAACATCTCTACTCCATAACATCTCTACTCCGTAACAACTCTACTCCACACTATTTGCACTTTATTAGCCACTTAATAATAAATGAGCAGTTCAAAGAACAAAGAATCTTCTTCTTCTAGATTATTTTATTTTTTTCCTAGAAAACGTTTATCTTTAAATGTAAATCTAGAACAATAATAAATGAATTATTCTAAAAGCAACAATGACCGCGTACTCTTAACATGCACTAATATGTAAGTAATTAATAAACTGAATTCATTTTTGACAGTGACTTAGCATGACAAATATTCTTTTGAGTTAAGACAAGTGGCTAATCGAGTATCTATAGTGTGGAGTAGAGTTGTTACAGAGTAGAGATGTTATGGAGTAGAGATGTTATGGAGTAGAGATGTTATGGAGTAGAGATGTTTCGGAGTAGAGTTGTTGTGGAGTAGGGATTTTATGGAGTAGGGATATTAGGGAGTAGAGAAATTTAGAGTAGAGATGTTAGTCTGCCGTTTGTAATTATTAAGTAAGAGAATGTAACCTTTGTTTAAATTGACCTATTTATACAAAAGTTAATAATTACAGACTTTAAAACTTTAATAAATTATGCAACTTACAAAATACGCAGGTTGCTTATTCATACGACATCCCTTTTTATAACAACTCAAAATAGTGCCGATGTTTTGATAAGATGCATGTAACTGTTCTGTAGTTTTTAATTTTGGTTTCAAAACGTTTTAGAATCTTCAAATTTTAAACTAAAAAAGGCAGCAAAACAAAAATCGCAATCCGGATTGTCCCACAATTGGAATTCCTTATTTCTTGGCCACGATGCAGTGGCTGAAGTTATTGCCGACAGTTACGGCACATCCAAAGAGGCTGTTGTAGGCCCCGAGGGCAAAGGTAGTGCTGCCGTTAGGTTGGCTTTGGGAGAAACGCAAATTGTTGCACAAACTAGAAAGTATTTGGAACAAGAAGGTGTCATATTGGATGCTTTTAGTACGGTAAGTTTATTAAAATAAAGGTTTACTGTCAATTAATTCCAATGTTTTAGAATCACATACAGTTGTGGCATTAAATATCGGGACAACCTCAAAAAAATTCGTATCATTTTTATATTTTTTTTACGGATTAACATGGGATTATTTTAAAAATTAAAAACTAGGTTAATTCGATTTGACATACTGAATTATTTAGTTGAAGTTTACTGTCAAAAAATATTAAATTAATAAATTAATGTTTATTGATAAATAAATAATAAATTTTACACAAATGTAATTATTTAAATAATAATAAAATTGATAATCTTTGGATCAAAATTGTACTATATGGGTAAAGAATATGTGTTTAATATATTCATTTAAAAAACACACATAATTTTACTCTTCAGTACAGCTAAAAACTTAAAAGGTTGTATAAATTTTCTACTGCAAACTGCTTCATCATCCATTGTAGCTTTTGGCCAACGATGATCCTTTTTCGGTTTGATATAAGAAAATAATGTTTTCTCAATAAAACATTTCTTATGAAACAGATCTATTTTGCACTGATTTCACTAAAATTGAACCTCATCCATATCCCCTAATACTAAGGACGACTGAGCATTTTTTTCTCTTAAATTTCACGATAAGTAAACTCATTTTAAATTAAAATAAAGATAAAAAACACTTTTTTTACAAATTACTCATATAACAGCAAAAAATAAACAAACATCTGTCATATTTTGACGTTTTCTAAAAGATTACACAAGACCCACTATAATCTATGAAAAATTGTTTGACCCGATATTTAATTCCACCACTGTACCTTTTTATTGCTCACGCTGTTCATACCCAGATAACAATCGTGCGTCGCACGTTTCTAGCACGACGTGCGAGCTCGCGCGTGCGTGTAAATATCTACTCGTATGAGAGGCAGTAACGTGCGAGCGCACGGTCTGCATGTATTATGCAACATTGTGCGTCGCACTTTTGTAGCACGACGTGCGAGCGCACGTTCTGCATGTAATATGCCAACATCGTGCGTCGCATTTTTGTAGCACGACGTGCAATGGCACGATCTGCATGTATTATGCAAGCATCGAATGTCGCACTTTTGTAGCACGATGTGAGAGCTGACGTATCTGACTTAAAAATCACTTAGACAAATGTGTTTAAGTTCAGGGAAATTTTAAAGATTCCGAAAATATATGCAATCAAAAAGTCGCTCTCGTTTATAAACGTATACGTTATTATAGCGTACCTTTCAAAGCTTTTTCTGAACTTTTTTTAATTTTCATGGTCTTTAAAATGTCCCTGAACTTATACACATTTGTCTAAGCGATTTTTAAGTTCGGGAAAATTTTCAAGTCTAGAAAAAATTGTAAGCTCAAAAAATTGCCTAAGTTTCAAAAAACTTTCATGTTCGCAGAGCTATAGCTTATATAAATATATTATATAAATATATTGTATAAATATATTATATAAATATATTATATAAATATATTATATATTATTATGGGAGAATCACTTGATTTCTCACTGTCTTAATTTTGGAAAATTTTGAGACTAGAAAATTTTAGAAATTTTGAAAATTTTGAATATTTTGTGAATTTTGGATTTGTATAAATTTAATCAAACCTACACTTTCAAAAACATCATTAACAATTATTTTCAGTTGTCAGATTGGCCGTACGTAAGGCTCACGTTGTGCGGGCGCTCGCGTGCGTCTTAAATGAGACGCATTTGAGGACAAATTTGACTGGGGATATCAGTCGCACGTATGCGAAATAAATCGCACTCATGCGTCTCATATTGCACTCACTGTGCGCGCATTTTGTTATCTGGGTACCTGTAGTGCTAATCATAATCAATCCGTATTTTTATTGGACTTTTAACAGTTGCAACATGGTAAAACTTATTTACTTTAAATATTTGTATATAAACAGCAATATTTAACGTGAAACTCTAAAAACTTTGGGATAACTGTATAGCCCAGTTTTTGTATTGTTTTCACTTTATTATTTATTTTTATAGCCGACAACAAAAAGATCTAAAACTATAATCTTGGTGAAAAATTTACCCTCAAAAACAGAAGCGAAAGAATTAAGAGTTATTTTTGAGAAAAATGGAGATGTTGGAAGGGTAGTAATGCCTCCCAGTGGGATCACAGGTAATTATGATACATAGTGTATTAATTTATCAGGCCAGCTTGTCAGATCCATCAATTTTGCTCCTGCAGGAGTTGAAAAGCCTTTAAGGTTGACTGGAAATAATATTATAATATTATACTTACTATGTGCTTTGCTGGTTTAAAAATTAGGTTTGGTGGTGTTTTGTAATAAATTAGCGATTCAAACCAATTTATTTGATTTTAACAAAGAAAACCTTTAAAAATAACATTGTTATAACAATTTATACATAACTTAAAATTTATATAGCCGTGAAACTGACTTTTCGAGATTATTAGGTATCTTGATTAAATTACGAAAAAACACCCGATTTTAGATGCATGGTTTTAAATTTTAATTTTATCTACCTACCTAAGTTATGTTTGGTCGTGCAATAAATGGTGTATATACCTCCAAATTGCATTTCTGTTTCTCTCGCTCGCTAAGCGGGGCTAAAACAGCCAGTTTAGTCCCTTGGTATATAAATTACTATTTCTCAACCCTATTGAAAATGACGGGTCCGAGTTAAATTGTGCATAAACCGGATAAAATTAACACGCTGATTTAGTTTGACAAGTAAGAATTAATTTTTAAAGTAAGGTTATTTATTTGTCAAATTCAAAACATATCAAAGCAAAAACACAGTATCCGCTTTGATTTTTTTTAATTAAAATTAGTAGAATAAAATTTATTGGAAAAATAAAACAACCTAATTTACATAACTTTTCTAATTATGAAGCATTATAAGAATAATTTAAATAGTACAATACAAAAAACTAACAAAAAATCCAGTACTTACTGTATTTTACCCTAGACAGTTTTTGTCAAAAGCTTAACCCAACTTTTAAAATCTATTGTCAAAATATGATGTAAAATTTACGATTTCTTATTCAAAAACGCATTATCCGCAGTATGGCAGGGGTGAAGTATAATTTCCCACGTACCGAACTTTTCCAAACATATAAAATATTAACACTACCCTGTGTATTAATATTGGAGCTTCTCACTTATGTATACAGGCACAAGTCTGATTATGACAGCAACAACTTACTTCATAATCACCACACAAGGGTTGGAAACAATATTCATATACCTTCCCGTAGGCTTCAACTCACATATGAAAAATCTCCCTTTATCAGAGGAGCCAAACTTTTTAATATGCTTCCCATAGAAATAAAAAAAGTAAATAACCTGCGCGTATTTTGGAAAAATATTGCTCAATATCTTATTGAAAAATGCTACTATAGCTTTAATGACTTCAAATGGGCGACACCATCTGGGGAAAGTAACCTGTCTGAAATGTATGTTTACTATTAATCATGTTTTTATCTATTTTATTATGTTAATTGTTATACTTTATGTACCTAACGTAGGTAGATTTTTAAATTGACTTGTTCTATAACTGTTGTTCCAAGAATGAAATAAATGAATTTGAATTTGAATTTTAATGCCTGCCTTGATAAAACCCTTTTTAAAAAATTTCGGCAAAAATATTGAAAAATCTACACCAATTAATTAATGAGTTTTGTTACCAAAAAAAAAAAAACTACTTACAAGTTACCAAACTTAATCAATTTCTTTTTAGCAATAATTGAATTTTTTGAACCAACTGAAGCCAGAAAAGCTTTCACAAGATTAGCATACTCCAAATTTAAAAATGTACCGCTTTATTTGGAGTGGGCACCAGAAAATACTCTTACAGAGACATCAAAACCTATTTCTATAAAAGATAATGAAACGAAGGTTACTAATAATAATAATAATAATAAAAATAAAGAAGAGGAAGTAAAAGAAAAAAGTGAAGATGAAAACGAAGAGCCAGAACCTGATACTACTCTTTTTGTTAAAAATTTAAATTTTCAAACAACTGATAAACCTTTGAAAGAGGTAAGGTATTTTTTACGTTCTACAAATAAGTTTTTTTTTAGTTCTGTATTAGCATTGATTTGTTTTTGGATTTCTTTATGGCGTTAAAAACATACCATCAAAATAATTTAAAGTTTTGCAGGCTTTTTTTTAATAAAAATTATAACTCAGAAACGGATTAAGTTATCTAGTTAAATAAAACGCCATTTTGCACAGAAAAGAAAAATCGGCAAATTGATATATTTTTTCATAGCTGACAGATGGAGCTGCAAAGTTACTATATTATTTATTAGCTTGCCTTAATTTACAGCTGTAAATATCAGCTATGGATAAAGATTTGCTCATTATTTTTCAAACACTGCTATAATTTCTCTGCGAAATAGTGTTTTTGATTTAAAAAGTCTTCTACCTTCAAATTTAAAAATATATTGTTTTAAAACATTTTTTTTATATAGAAAGAAAAAAGATATAATTTATATTATATTATATTTTTTTAGATTTTAAAAGTGCCATTTTTTGGAATATTTTTTTTTTTTGAAAAAAAAAAAACATAAAAAACGGTGGACTTCCATACTGAATAATATTCCATTTTTTTTAGTCGATCCAAACGGCCGGAATCATGGCGACCACCGTTTTTTTTTTCAAAAAAAATTTATGGCAAAAAATCTAAAAAAATTGTATTCTTTAAATATAAATAAACATACCTACTTACAAAATTTCATGATGATATCTTTTTCTTTCTATATATATAAAAAAATGTTTTAAAACAAAATATTTTTAAAATTTTAAGGCAGAAAGACTCCTTAACTTAATAACTTAATCCGTTCCTGATTAAATTAATTAATAACACAGGCTCGAAAATAAAAAGGGTATGTTTCCCCAGACGAGACAAACATTTATATACGTTTTTGGGGTCGCTGAATCCGAATCTGGGGTTTGTTTAACTCGGTCAGGTCGCATTTAGTTGCTATCCTCAAAAAGTGATGAAAGTTGAAACACATGACATGCATGTCATCACTTTATTGAGGTTAGCAACAAAATGCGACCTAACCGAGTCAAACCAACCCGAAATTCGGATGCAGCGACCCTAAAAACATATAGAAATGTTTGTCTCGTCTGCGGTAACAGACCTTTTTTTTATTTGTGTGTCTGTGTAATTAATAGAGATCGGATTTTACCGAGTCGTGACGTCAAAATGCATAGCCGGGTACAATAACTTAACAAATTCATATTAATTTTATAAAAATGTTTAATATGTTGCCAAACTACTACATTAGCAAAGAAAATTATATAAATATTATGAAAATCCCGTTTTATTTAAGTAAAAGAAAATTTAAAAAATTAACAATTCTGAAAATTACGATTTAGTAATCCAAATTTATTATTATAGTATTGTGGAATGGTGGTTGAGTATTACTTTTACCAAGTTAAAAAAAATCTGTCTGGCCAATCGTTTTTTATTCGCAATAAAAGGTAACGTGACGTTTTCAACTTGTGATTAAATAGGCAAATTAAAATTAATTTTGTATTTTTTTACTATAAATATTAAATTTCTTCTTGCTCATCTCCTTGATGGGTTTTTGCTCGGGTTTTTGTATTCACATGTCTCAAAATACTAGTTTTTCTTTCCCAGGTTGTCTTTTTTACAAAATGTGCAGTGTAAAATATTGCCGTCGAACTCTGGTCCTGGATAATCTTCAATCTACGATTAAACCGTATTAAGTAATGGTTTTACGAACATTTTATTAAGGGATTTAACTAATGAAATGAACGGTGAAAACGAAAAAGTTAAAGCAAAAAAAGAAATTATTCACATTGCTAAGATAAGTCAAATGAAATGATTCAATTTACTTGCAATAAAAACCTTGTTTCCGCATGCGCGTGATTCTAACCAATAAAATAACGTACATGGTACACGCTTGATCTTACATATCACTTATTTCGTCGCACGCATACGGAAACAAGATTAGAGCTTTTAGATCTCTGCAGAGTACATGTTTATAACGAGTTCAAATAGATTTCACCTTCCAGTCACCTCTTAACAAATTGAATAAAACACAAAAAGATTTCGTCGGTAGTTTGTTTTTTCTACAAACACTATAAGTTTTAGTTTTGCAATTTTGTATTTTATTTATAATATGAAAAACAAAAGATTTGAGTAAAAATAATAATTTCGAATAAATTTTGAAAAACATTTTTCACAAGTTATAAACGTCACGTGAGCTGTTATTGCGAATAAAAAAGGATTGGCCAGGCAGATTTTTTTTAACTTGGTAAAACTAATACCCAGCCACCATGTTACTATTAAATAAAATTTTGATTATTTAAAAGTCCAACTAAATCATAATTTTCGGATCTGTTGTTTTTTTTTCTTTTACTTAAATAAAAACGTTAGG
Source organism: Brachypterus glaber (assembly GCA_958510825.1). Classification (NCBI taxonomy): domain Eukaryota; kingdom Metazoa; phylum Arthropoda; class Insecta; order Coleoptera; family Kateretidae; genus Brachypterus; species Brachypterus glaber. The sequence continues at coordinate 75,287,956 of OY294045.1, read as the reverse complement.
GGATTGTCATAATATTTATATACTTTTCTTTGAAAATGTAGTAGTTTGATAGCTTATCAAAACATTTTTATAAAATTATTATTAATTTGTTGTACCCGGCTATGGATTTTGACGTCACGACTCGGTAAAATCCGATGTCTAGTAATTAATATACTTTTAATTGCAGCATTTTGAATCATGTGGTAAAATACATTACGCGAATGTAACGACCAAAAGAGACAAGAATAATCCAAGTCAAATATTGTCGATGGGTTATGGTTTCGTAAGATACAAGGAAAAAGCGAGTTTGGAAAAGGCACTAAAAACATTACAAGGCAGCATTTTAGATGGAAAATCACTGGAGTTAAAACGATCAGAGAGAACTTTACAGTAAGATAATTTTTTTTAACGAAAATTCGAAATTTTGTTTTTTTAATAAAATTTAAAGCAAAGTTAAAAAAAGACGGGCTCAGTTTTAATCTGCGTTTATTTTCCCTGTGCGATAGAATAGTATATTAAAATACTAGTTTCATAACATACGTTTTTAGCGCACTACAAGTTTCTAAAGTATTAGTGCGCTAAAAACGTGTTATGAAACGAGTGCTTTATACAATTTTTTCTATTTTGCTCTAAAGTTAAAAAAACTTACATTTAAATTGATGACTGATTTAGGGATTTTTGTTTTGAATTGGCATTACAGTTTACACCATGTTTAAAATTCTAAGAACAAATTAATATTTTGATATATTTTATAGTCATATCTTTTTTTTTTTACTGCAATTAACCAAGCCACAATTTTAACATGGTAAAAATAACCTAAACACAAAATTTTGTAGAAAATTCAACTTTAAAGCGACATTGACATTTGCACGAAAAACGTCAAGTGATAGGCCAGGTTTGATGCCAACCCAAAAGAACAAAAAGTACAGACCTCTTATGGGCCTATAAGAACACGCAAAATGCGTGTGATTATGAGCTTATAAGAGTCGCAAAATAGAAAAAAGTATTTATTTATTATTACTACAGAAATTTATGATTTTATTTCAAGCTGTTTTCTTTACCAACCAAAAAAATTATTTTATTCATGCTCAATTCGGGTAAAATTTGGTTGTTTTTAATTTTTATCATCGTTTTGCAGTGGCTCTTGCTTTTTCGTCTAAAAATGGATTTTAAAAGTCACGACCATGTAGTCGAAATCACCAAAATCCAATGAATGGTTTCTTAATTCTTGTAATTTAACATAATAACAACAGTACATACAGTTGCTGTACAGTTGTAGTTATTAACTAACATTAACATAGTTTAACTATGTACATCCAAACCAGATGTTTATTATATTATTCACAGCGCCACGACGCGCCAGCGCTAGAATAATATTATACGGTAGTTTCGAATTTTCAAAAAAAAAATCAAAAATAGTCCTAGACAAAAAATTCTTGGATATAAAGTTTCATGAAAAAATAAGCAACTTTTTTTTTCAAATATTCGTCTGTCTGATGTCACGATTTTTGTGAACACGATAACTCAAGAACGAATAATCCGATCATATTGAAATTTTCAGGAAAAATTAAGTTAGTAGTCCCCCCAAAAACAAAAAAGTTATGGGGGTTTAAACTTAAAAAAAAATCGAAAAATGCTGAAAGAAAATTCCGATTAACGTATTTTTTTTTCAGGAAAAATTACTTTTATTATAAGGATCAAATCTACAAAAAAAACTTTTTTTTCGAAAAAAAAGTTTGTTTTTTTTCAATAATTTTTTGTTTTTCAAAAAAGATATTTGTTAAACAAAAAAAGTATTTTTTTAATTTTCTTCGAAAATAATTTTTTTAGTATCTAGGAAATGCAATATACTATTAATGCGTGGCGTATCTTCACGGCTTGTTAAATAATATTTTGCATGTAATTTTTAGAAATGACGTTAAATCTGCAAGAAAAATTAATAAGAAAACAAAACAAAATGGAACAAAAATTTTAGTTAGGAACGTACCTTTTCAAGCCAAGAAGCAGGAAATTCAGGAGTTATTCAGGTAGGACTTTAAAAACTAATTATTAAAATTCCTTTATTTTATTGTGTTATTTATTAATATTTTTTACTAACAGTTATGCTTTTACCAGTAAATTGACTTGTGCGTAGTGTATTAATTAATATTAATATTAAATTAAAATTATTTTTTAGTGTTTTTGGTGAAATTAAGGCTTTACGGCTGCCTAAAAAAATGGCCACTGGATCAGACTCACATCGAGGATTTGCCTTTGTGGATTTCACTACAAATTCTGATGCCAAGGTAACGTTATAACTTTTTATATGCAAAACTTGTTTCCATGAAGAAAATCCGCATGACCGGTAAATTTTCTGAACACGACAACGTGTTGAATCTACTTCAATCTACAAACTACACTGCTGCGCATATTATGTGTAGGGTTTCCAGTCCCGAAAGTTCGGGATATCCCGAAGATTTTTGAATCCCGAAAATCCGGAAAAAAAATCCCGAAAATCCCGAAAAATTAGAATTTATTTATTCAACTCGAATCTGGTTACTCGATATGTAATTGTGATTTGCGTATAATATTATTTGTTTACGATGGTGAAAATGCACCCCTAAAGAAGGTCATAGTCTATGACTCATAGACCTAACGAAACAATTTCTTGGAAAACGGGCTGAGTTAAGAGTATTATCCCTGAATTTTTTCAGAAGTTTTGAAAAAATCATGACCATTTTTTTAAAAGATAAGCTAATAAAAAACATTAAGAAATTCTAGATCCTTACTTATATTGGAGTTGATTTAAATAAACCGTCGAAAAAATGTTATCTCTCCAAAATATATTTTTAGATTTGTTCTTCGTTCTGACTTGAATGAACTTAGGAAAAACTTTAAGCTTTTTGTAGGACTTTAGGAACCAAATATCTAAAGAAACTTTTTTCCTGGCGTAGTTTAGTTCTTTGTACCATCGGATCTTTTTGCTACGACTAGCATTAATCAAATTAAGAAATTCTAGATCCTTACTCATATTGGAGTTGATTTAAATAAACCATAGAAAAAACATAATATTAATTTAAAACTTTTAAGTTTGTTTATAATTACTTTTATATATTTTTTTTATATGAATTTATATTTTAATGTTGTTTGTTTTGTTTTGTTGGTACTACCAACTTGGTAGTTTTAGATGTAACTTTTTATTTAATTTATTTATTATAACTTTTAAAAAGTTTGTTTTTTTTTAACTTTTTATTTAATTTATTTAACTTTTAAAAAGTTTGTTTTTTTTAAATAATAAATATTTTACTAAATATTTGTTTTTTTTTTCTTGATGTTTATTTTATTTTTCTTAATTTAGTAAAATAATACTTATTATACTGGTTATTTTAATAAAAGTTTTTGGTTTAAATTTTATAATTTTATTTATTTTATATAAGATAATTAATTTTTGATGAAATGAGACATTTTTAAATTTCGGGATCGGGATCGGGATCCCGAACTTTTTGAAATTTTCGGGATCGACAATTGATTCTGATTTAATTTAATTGATCCGCATTTTGTTAAGCTAAATATTATTTATTGATTATACTTGACATGCAAACTAAATAACTTTTTATTATATGTTAGGGGCTGTTCAAAAATGACGTCATCTATTTTTGACAAATTTTTGACCCCCCTCCCCCATTTGTCACATTTCGTCACTTTTGCCTAGACCCCCCCTAAAAAATAGAAAAAATACACTGCCCAGTATAAGAGCTTTCCCATTTTTCACCTCCGCGCGTAAAATTAATTTTTTATTATCAGGTTCACTTTTAGCAACCTTAAAAATATACAAATTTTCACGAAAACTACCTCTTAGGGGGTGAAGTTATTTTTTTTTATTATCAGATTCTCTTTCAGCAACCTTAAAAACCCCAATATACCAATTTTCACAAAAACTACCTAGATCTAGTGTCCCTACCCTCAGTGGGTAAAATTAGAAAAAAAAATATTATAAGATTCAGTTTTAGCGACCTCAAAAACCCCAATATAAAAATTTTCAAGAAAATTACCCCCTGCACCTCAGGGGTGGAGTAAGAACTTTTTTATAATCAGATTCCCTTCAGCAACCTCAAAAACCCCAATATAGCAATTTTAACTACCCCCCACCCCTCAGGCAGATTATCAGATTCATATTCGGCGACCCCAAAAACCCCTATATAAAAATTTTGACGAAAATATTTAAAAATATTTATCCCCTCACCCCTGCGGAGTTTTTTATTATTATCAGATTCAATTTCAGCAACCTTAAAATTTTTTCGACCGACCGATCGACAATTTTTTTTGCTTGATTTATATCGACATAAAACGACATAAAACGCAAAAAAAATTGAAATTTTTGGCACAAATACAAGGCTTTCCCATTTTTTTTTTTAATTCCGAAATATTGAAAAATTTCAAAATGGGAAAACAAAATCACGTCACCTTTTCAAAACAGATTCGGATATTGGATGTGCGAATATACTGCGTAGTTTATTTTATAAAACATAACTATATTCTATACACAAACATATACTATTCAAACCTGTTGTAATAGTATATTGTAATCCTAGGCAAGAAAGTGACTTTTTTCCAGGCCGAAAGAAGAAATGGCCAGGCGAGACGTGTCAGAAAAAATAAATATTTTTAAAAAATTTAAAAATTTACATTTTGAAAATAAATGAAAAAAAACTATAAAAAATATGTTGGGACAATTTTTTGTATTTTAAAAACAAAGCATTTAAATTTTATATTTAGGGCACTAACTAAATTTAAGATAAATTAATTTTGCTCAGAAATATTTTTTGTTTTTTCGACCCTTGACAAAGCAACGAAGGAACATTAATTTTTATTGTTGTGGTAATGCTGAAACTACCTGTTAAACATAAAGCCTTTTCGTTTTGTTAATGGCGGCTACGATTACCTATACGTGGTAATTGATTTGACACGTTGCTCACAAGACTTAGACAAATAACCAAACACTAACAGACAATTACTAACATATTTTGAGACAAATTGGTTTAGTCCGCAAGTAAACAAAGCATTGCGAATGCTTATATGGTAAATAATAAACAAAGTAATACGAAAAGCCTTTCTGACAAAATGTTGATAGCGCCACCTGTTGGGATATTTATTAACTTATTTTCCAGCCTAGCCTGGCAAAGATATTTTCTCGCCTAGACCGGCAAAACTACGCTTTCTCGTCTCTAAAGAGACGTCAAAATCGAATTTTTAAATTATTTTCCAGCCTAGCCTGGCAAAGATATTTTCTCGCCTAGACCGGCAAAACTACGCTTTCTCGTCTCTAAAGAGACGTCAAAATCGAATTTTCAACTTGTGTAGGATAAAAAAATATTTACTGTTTGATTTTTAATTTACTATCTTGCTTGAAAAACAGACAATAATTTTTAAAAAATCCGTGCGAAGAACAGGCTTCACGGCTAGTACTTTATAAAGTAGGTACCAGTTGCGATATTTAAAAAGTACTACACCCAAAAATTGTACCATTAGATTTAAATGGTACAGTTGGACCCACAAAAAACGCAAGATTTAAATATGCTAAAATGTCAATTTTTATAATTATTTTATAGTTTAAGTAAGGTTTTAAGAAATAGGTTAGATTATTTTGACAATTAATTGTCATTTTTTTCAAAGTTTATTACAGAAAATGCATGCGAATAATGTCGAATATTAAAAAAATAATAATAATAATAATAAATAAACTGAAAAAACATTTAGAATATTTAATTAAATCAAAAATTAAAACACAATATTTAGTAAATCTTATGAAAAAATAAAAATTTGAACTTTACTAACCAAATATAATTTATGAAAATTATGATTTTCGTTTAAAAAAAAGTTTTTCCGGAGGTTTTTTTTCGCTTTTTTAATCTTGTCGTCGATGCGACGACGGGCGATGGTTTTTAACCCAGGAAAATTTGTATTGTTTATAGCATGCACCGCTTCTTGTAAATGGAATTCTCTCAAATAATTAGTAAATTTTCATCCTGTATTTCATTTGATATCTTCTTTCTTTCCGAGTCTGCGCGCCCTTTCCTCCCCTATCAATTTTTTCTTCAATCTTAACCATTATTCTTTTGTCTATCTTAACACAACTCCCCAAATCACTAAATAACCTTGCCACAATTAAAGGTCTCTATAGAGATCACTAGCCACAATCACTTCCTTACATCCTGCTTCCAATATACTAATAGTTTGAGATTTCTTAACATTTCTTAACGCATTTCTAATTACTTTATAATTATTATAAATAATTTTGACAAATATTGTCAACATGACAACGGTTTTGTTTGTATTGTAATTATTGAATTTGCGCAACTAAATTTTCAATCTTGTTTTTTTTTTCGGATCCAACTGTACAATTCACTAAAGTCAATTGAGGACTCGTTTGAAACATAATTATTCCAAATATCAAATGTGTTAACATGCTTCACCCAAGCCAGCAACAAAAAACAATTTGAACAATATAATTTGGGGCTAATGTAAGGAAAATGGCCGAGAAATTAGAGAATTCTACACGCCAGAATTAAAATATATAGGAATGAAGATTTGGGGTCCTTTAAAAGTTTTAACTGCTATTAAATAAGTTACATTATTGTTTTTCGCTATTTTATTAATTATATTTCTGTTATTATTTTTTAGTTCTATATATTTCTGTAATTTTTACAAATAATTTTATATTTTTTCGAGAAATGAATGTGTTTTTAAATCCACTGACAATGTACATAACACTAAAAATTTCATTGTCAATAAATCACTTAAAACAGCTAAAATTTTAAACATTTGGTGTAACCCAAGGTTCCGTGATGTAGTACTTTTTTTTATTCCAACTGTATTTGCTCTCATCTGATTTTTGTTTTAGTCTGCATTTGAGGCTCTATCCCAAAGTACTCACTTGTATGGAAGAAGGTTAGTGTTGGAATGGGCCTCGGCTGAAGAAGGAGTGGAGACAATTAGAAAACGAACGGCAGATCACTTTAAACCAGATGAAGAAATCAAATCAAAGAAAAGTGTGTTTAATATAGAATAATTAAATTAATAAAAAAAATTATATATCCACCTGAATATTAATGTAATTACCAAGTCACCAAATGATTTCCCTAGTAGAAATTTAACGTAAGAATATTTGTCTAATGTTAGAAAACTGTATAAAAGTACATTATAAAATATGTGCAAATGTCCCGCTTTTTAACGTTAGAATCTAACGTTAGTTACAAACGTTAATCTAACGTTAGATTTTTAAGTTAGAAATACGTTATAAGTACGTTTAATTTCTAAATTTCGGAGGGGGCGTAGCCAACTAGGAAATTTTTACCTGTATCATAAAATGGCACCTGGAGACAAATTTATTCATATAAATAAATCTTAATATATTTTAGCAATCATAATATTTTTAAACATAATTTCGTTACATTTATTTATAAAATAGCCATCTTTTTAGGTGGCCCTAAATATTTTTCGTTAATATGCTGTTATACTTTGATAAATACGTTTACCTCTCAGAAAAACTTTATCTTTAGTTAGTTAATATTTATTTAAATATTCAGAATCTTAAAATATTTTTTCAATTCGAGCTTTGCCAGACTTACTATAATTTTTATGATACTTTTGGGGAATAATCATTTTTTAAACTTATGGAAATAATAATAAAATTATATTGTAATTAAAATGTAATATATATTTATAATAGACAAATATTTGATTGTTAGATACATTATATTCAAGAACCATAGCGCATATATAATATTACTGCCTGTTTAATCAAGGAGAATAAAATCTTTAAGTGTTTTTATTTTATTATTGAGAATTTGCAAACTTTTTACGGATAATTATCAAACCTAGGCACATGGCTATCTGAAATGAATATTTTCTACTGTAGATTACGTAGATATTAATATTGGAATTTAAAAAATATTTAAAGTTAGAATAAGGTTAGAAAAAATTTAGAAAAAGGTTAGGTAACTAACGTTAGATTTATGTATTTTATAACGTTTTTGTCAAACGTTAGTTTTCAAGGTTAGATTTATATATTTTATAACGTTTTTGAATAACGTTTAGGACTAAACAGAAAAATGTCACTAATCTAATGTTATGTTAAGTTAGATTTATGTATATTTCTCCCAGGATATATTTAGTCGGATGCGGACCTAGGGCCAGCCCAATGAGCTGAGTCAATTCAATTTTCAGAAAATAATAAATCTTATAACATAATACTATACTTTAAATAATAAATAAATAAATAATACGGGTCCACAAAAATAATTGTAATGTAATGATATGTATTTTGGGCTGCTGAATCCAAATATGGTGTCAGAATTACACATTCGCCTTTTGTTTTTTATAAAAATCGAAAAACTAGCATAAAAACCCTAAAATTTACAAAAACACTGGAAGAGGATTTTTGTAAATCCAAATTAAAGCCTTTTTAATTCTTAAAAAAAAGTCATACTGTTTATTTTCGTAACTCAAATACTTTCTGAGATATTGACCCTGAAAGCGAAAATTTTTGCGCCTCAGTTTACTTTTACACAAACCATATTCGGATCCAGCGCATGGGCGGATTTAGGGGGGGCCATGGCCCCTCCCCCAGCGAGATATATTAGCATAGAAATACCTTTAAAATTATATTTTTGGCGAAAGCGCAATTTTTTTTCCTCCCCCCCTTAAAGTGAAATAAATCCGCCCTTGATCCAGCGGCTCAAAGAGCATACCTATACGATCTAGTGCAGATTTTGCATTTTTAAGAATTTTGAGAAAATTTACGATTTTTATAGAAACTTGAGGGTTGTGGGGTAAGTGTAAGATTAAGATCAAATGGCTTAAAATACATATGGTTTCAGCCACACACTCCATTTTCATCTTGCAATGGACTAAAACTTTTGAAATTTTCAGGGGTTGTAGGAGTGTTTTCAATTCTCTTACCATTTTCGGATTCAGCAGCCTAAAACACATTTGTTTTACATTTTATAGAGGGCCCATTCGTAGTTTCCCCCCGGGACCCAATTTTCTCTCGACAGCCTTAGTAGGGGGACAACAAACGCCAAAAATAATTTTTTTAATTTTAAGGTGTTTAGAAAATGCGTGTCAATAAATTTATAAAAATTCTAAAAATCTTCGCCGGCGGCGCTAAACTGGTTAACAAGAAGGTGATACAACATTTTTAGTTAATAAATTATATCTAATAATTTGCATTAATGTATCTTAGAAATGCGAAACCTAAATATTTCTAAAAATTTTGGCCTGCGGCGCTAAAGATAATTTGTGGGAGGTTTCTTCTGGCTATTTAAAGTTTTATAAATAATTGTTGATGCAAGGAAAATACGTAAACTTGAAAATTTTTAAAAAATCGCCTGCGGCGCACTATGTGTTGAGTTTTAACATTGAAGGGTTCTGGGCAAAATTTAAAATTAAATGAATAAATGTATTGTTCTTGGACAATATTTAATTAAAACCATTCAATATATTAGATTATGAGCAAAAATTCATATTATTAGCGGAGATATTAAATAAAAATCAAAATTTTAGGGTGTCCTCTTTAAAGGACTGTTTTTTCGCCCAAAGGTATTTCAAAAACCACGTTTAAATATTCGTTGTTCATATATGTTAATTTAGGAGCATTTCCAATATAAACAATTGAAAAAGATTTCAAGTCTACCTGGAATAATTTTTCCACATAAAAATGCTTATAACTTTTTTTTGTTTTATTTTAGCAATCTTATATTTACATATTTTAAGAACTGTGTATATTAGAATATTCTAGTGTATAACTTTTAAATGCACACTATTGCGTGCGCAATTATTTTCAAATTTTATCATATTAAATATAAAAAAAAAATTGGTATACACGTATCAGAATATGCTTTAAAATTAAATTTTAAATTGGTATAGAAAATCGACTGGCGTTTAGACCTTGATTAACTAAAAACGGAACCAATGCATTTTTATAACGCAGAATAGTTTAGTTATTGTTTTTTTCCCTAAATCTCGAAAAGAATGAAAATTGCGCCGCAGGAGAAAATTTTTTCATGTTTTTTTTTTACTTCTGTTAATTTCCGGCCTTTTTTTTAATTCAATGTAGTAAAACTCAAGTTTTAAAAATTCAAATAAAAAAAAAGAAAGCCCTAGCACCGCAGGTAATTTTACAACTGTGATGGTTTATTTAAATTTGAAAACAGTGGTATAAGTTCTAGCGCCGTAGGCAAAAATATTGAAAAATTTCAAGCTAAGGTTTTATAAACTCCAATAAAAAAGAACGTATAAAAGCTAGAGCGCCGCAGGAGATTTTTTTTATAAATTTTATAGCCTATTTGAAGTTTAGAAGTATTACTATTTAAAGCTTAAATGCAAGAAAACTCTAGCGCCGCAGACGAACATTTTTACGAATTTGAAGCTGTAGGGTCCACTTAGAAAAGAGGGGGAGTAAAAAAGCTTTAGCGCGGTAGGCGAATTTTTTTAGAAATTTTATAGTCAATTTTAATTTTAATAGTGTTACTATTTAAAGATTCAATGCAAGAAAACTAGCGCCGCAGGCGAAATTTTTTACGAATTTGAATCTGTATGGGAAAGAGCGTGCATATTTGCTTCGCTTTGTGCTCTTATCGTTCTGGGGGAGTAAAAAAGCTGTAGCGCGGTAGGGGAATTTTTTTAGAAATGTTATAGTCTATTTTAATTTTAAAAGTGTATTTAAAGTTTAAATGCAAAAAAAAACTAGCTCCGCAGGCGAAAATTTTTACGAATTTGAAAAGAGCCTGCATATTTGATCGCTCCGGCGCTAAATGTTGTATTGAACATGGCGATGCCACTCAATCTGTTTTTTTTTATAGTAACTTACCCCTGAAAAAAGGCCATTTTTGGGAATTTAACAAAAAAAAATTGTTGATAAAGTTGTAAAACCGAAAATATTCGCCTATGGCCTTGCCGCCCCCTATAGAAATCCTGCGGGCGCCTTTGTAAATAGCTAGATCTGGTGTTACTAAACATATTTTCAGTTAAACCAAAAGACCATGTTGATCTCACCATGGGCCATTTTAACACAAAATATTGAAGGTCCTCATCAGTGGCGGATTTAGGAAGGATAATGACCCCCCATGAGTATAATATTAAGAGTAGTATTAAAATTTAATGTGTGTGTTCGAGCGAAAAGGTATATTAGCGCCAAAAGTAGGTTTCGAGAAAAATGAGTTTAACGTAAGGGTGAATTAAGGAATTAATTTTGTTTACTACACATGTGTGTAACTGATATCAGTTACAGCTGCAGTTAATCATTTTTTTTTAAGGCTAATTCAACCATCCTGATTATGAAAACAGTATACTATTTGTGCATTTCCGCAAAAAGTGGTTATAATCACTCTTTGCGGAAATGCACCGTACTCCCGTGCTCGAATAAATATTTTTTATTATTTATAATAGAATTCTTAAACTTTTTTTAGTTATTTATGGTTCTTATTGGCCCAAAATCGGTATCGGAGAGTTTTTGGGGTCAAATATTACAAATTTTTTGTCAAAATAAAAAAAAATCAATATGGCGAATTTTGGCATTTATGAACCACTCAAGAATATATCTACTCAATAAAATCAAATAGAATATATTTACTTCAAAATGACGTAAATACACGTCAATTTGATGTAACAGGTCAAAATAATATAACATTTATTCACCTCATTATGATGCAACACGTCAACACGTGAGTTCACGTCAACTTGACGTGTCACATTAAGTGATAAACGATAAATATCCCTTTGATGTACCAAAATAAGTGGATATATTCTTGAGTAGAGATGTTTAAGGTGTAAATCTTTTTTGAGTAAAGATATATTGAGTAGAAACATTATTATGCCCAACTAATAATTTTAATAATTTTTTATACATCTGTATTTTTTTATAACTATACAGGGTGTTCCATAACTGGCATGCCAAAATTTAAGAGGTGATTCTAGATCCAAAAATATAAAAAAAGTTCCTATAAAGGTTGGTCCGGAAATGAGCCCTAAGGGATCTAGGGCCCTTTAAAATTGTAATAAAAATAAGGTTTTTAATTAATAACTCGGGTACCGTTTAAGCTAGAGCGGCGAGCTTTTGCATGTATACTAGTATTAATAAGGGCAATAAGTTTATGTTAATTTATTTTTTTAATTTATCCAGAGGCGTGCCCAGACGGACAAAATATATGAGGCTTAAAACATTTTTGCCCCAAACTTTTCTATGTGTATGTTTTTTGGATTTTTTGTAAAAAATATAGACTTCTAGAGTAAAAATACATATAAAATATCATATAGTGTAACACTGTAGGAGCAACCGTTATCAAAAAAAAATGCAATTAAGAGGAAGTAACATTTTGTGCCACCAAAAACGTTACTTTTTAAAAGGCTATTACTCCTTTAATATAAAATTTAGGTGTTTTGGTGTATAATACTTTTTTGCTCAGTTTTAAATGAAGAATCACCCTGCAGCATTAAAATTTTATTGGTGCTTTTTTTTGTTCCCCATTCAATAAGTCATCTTCGAAGGGCCGTAGCTCCCTTAGGGCTCATTTCCGGACCAACCTTTATAGAAACTTTTTTTCATATTTTTGGATGTAGAATCACCTCTTAAATTTCGGTACGCGAGTTCTGGAACAGGCTGTATTTAATAAGCCTTTAAAAAAAAACATAATAAAATTTATTAATATCTCCAATAGTGTATTTATTAAATAAATAAACTATTGTTTTTTTTTCATTCATTAACATAGAAATAGTTGTTAAGAAATGTTCAATGCATCCAAAATCCCAAAAATAAAAATACATATTTTTTACGCTAATATACCACTCACAAATGCAAAAAAAATATCATTGAATTTATGGTTTTTGAAAAAAAAATAAATAAGAAAAATCGCTTGTGGTGGGTGTCATTAGGTAAAACATTTTTTAAAATTATTTTCCTTTGAAAATGTTCAATTATGCGTTAAATTTATAATTACCCCTCTACATATGCTGCTGTCCTAAGCTGAAAGGTCCTATCTACATAGGTTTAACATACACAGAGTTGACCTTTCAGCTTAGGAAGGCAGTATGTAGTAGTAGTAGTAAATTTTTGGGTTGGCCAAAGCCAGACAACTAGGCCATTTCTGGCCCTTTTTGTCACCCCAGGCAATCCCAGCCATTTACTAATTTGAGTCCTCCTTGAACCTGCCTGTCCTTTCAATAAAGGTCAGGATATTGGCCCAGGGGAGATCTCTTAGTTCCTCTTGGTTGAGTCTTTGAGTTTCAAAGACTTACAACCTGATCCTGTCGTATCTGACACACTTGGCTAAGTAATGAGAGGATGTTTCATCCTCTCCGCACTCTGGGCATAGCGGACTCTCTAGAATCTGCATTGTTGCCAGGTGCTTCCTTAGCTTGCAGTGTCCCGTGAGGACCCCTACAAGTTGTCTGAGTGCAGTTTTTCCAGCAACCAGTCGGTCTTTGATTTGCTTGGGCCAGCCAGGAAGCTAGCTTGCCAGCAACCGTCGACCGCCCTCCATTGCTCCTTTAGCTTGGTATAAGCCCACTCATCAAGAGCGGTCTTTACTTGCTTCCTTGTAACATCTAATATAGGTCCCGGCCACATGCAGGCCATCCCTGATCCGAGTCTTGCAAGTTCATCTGCCTTCTCGTTTCCGGGAATTCCACTATGACCCAGTACCCATACCAGTGGAGCGTTTTTGGTCCTTGCTAACTCTTAAGGCAGTATGTAGCTTGACTTTAGATCCACCAAGCCAATACATCTTGCAAAATGTATTGAAATTTATTTTACAGAACAACAACATTATTACATGCTTTAAACTTTATTACAATAAAAACACCTTAACTCTCATTTAAGCACATAAAAATATTTTTAAAGAACGTCATAACAAAAAACTATAAACTATAGACTAATATTTTTAACAGGATTATTTGGTTGCAGCTTTTAATAGTTGCTCATCTTGAACTGATAACTGACCTAACTTTTTACCAATTCTTTCATGAATGTCTAAAAACTTGGCTACACATCTATCAATGCAGACTGCTTCACCTTTAGCAATCTCAGAATCGTGGTATACTGGAGGAATACACTTTTTGTGGCATGCCGCAGTCAATCTATTATACATGTCAGCCATCATTTCAATTTCTAGTTCTTGAATTAACTGCATTTTTTGAGCTTCTGAGGCCATTTTGGATAAAATTTTGTACAAAGGTGTTAGGATATAAAAAGTGGTCAGGAAATAACAAAATTAATTTGCAAATTTTCTATAGCTTGGTTCGTATTCTCCAATATTTGCTTGCCTCATGCGTTCTCTTACTTTCATATTATCATAGCGCTTTTGGTCAATACTTTTTTTCGATAAGTAAAACGTGCCTATTCCAAAAATCGTACAAAATGTCCTAAAACATATAAGTGAGGTTAGATTTTATTTGTAATTAATTTATTGAAAACGTAAATTGTCGCGAGGCTAATAAAATAAAAATTAGTTACCATCCAAGTCCTATCCTTGCATGTTTACTCAATAGCATACTTTTCTCAAGCAAAACTCGGATTTTTCTGCAGGAAACGACCACACCATGAGATTTTTGACGAGCCGTAAAGTGGCGCCACCAAGCGGACAGAACAACCGCTATACAGAGCTCTGCAAAAATCACAGAAAAACACCCCTAAAATATTGCATTTTATTATTATTATTATCTCCTTGGTAACACTAATTCTATTACTATGAATCAACAAAATGAAATGTATGTTTAACTTGGTGTTATGTACCATTTTGAATAAACGTATTTAATAGTAGTTCTTTTCAATAGTATTACGGCATTTTACAGTTGAGAAGTAGATAAAATGTATCAATCCATAATTTGTCATGCAAAAAGAGTTCATTCTTAGAGTATGGAAGGGAGACAGAGTGAGCATTAGAGAGAGAGAGAATTATAGACACGATCGTGTAATAAGAGCAGGGCCAAGGGCGTATCCAGGATTTTTTATTCGTGTGGGGGGGGGGCAAAACATGTTTTCCCTAAATCTCGAAAAGAATGAAAATTTCGCCGCAAGAGAAAATTTTTTCATGTTTTTTATTTTACTTCTGTTAATTTCCTGCCTTTTTTTAATTCAATGTAGTAAAACTCAAGTTTTAAAAATTCAAATAAAAAAAAAATGAGAAAGCCCTAGCACCGCAGGTAAATTTTTTTACAACTGTGCTGGTCTAATTAAATTTGAAAACAATGGTATAAGTTCTAGCGCCGTAGGCGAAAATATTGACAAATTTCAAGCTTAGGTTTTATACCCAATAAACAATGGTTCGGCGGCCGACCGTCGGCAATTGATGGGCGGCCCGCCGTCAATAAGAGACAGTTGCCTACGGTCAAACGATGATCATTTGCCGACCATATTGCCAACCATTCACCGACCATTTTAAGATCATCAAAGAATGATCATTTGCCGCTCTTTTATCGATCATATTGCCAATCATTTACCGACCATTTTAAGATCAATAAAGGATGATCATTTGCTGATCATATTGCCAACCATTCACCGACTATTTTAAGATCAGATGTTGCAAATTGCAACTTGCAATCTATAGATTGCAACATAGACATTTTGTACTGCTCTAGTACAAAATTTTCCATAATGACTTATGCATTGATCGTTAAAAGGAATTGATCCTTATAAGGATATATTAAATTAAAAATAAAGTGTAGTGAAAGCGTACAGATGGTGGTGCCATCTAATGTTACACAAAAGTACTATAAGTATTTTTGATTTGTATTTTATATTGGCTGTATTTCCGGAAAATTTTTAACCCCGATAACTCAAGAACGCTTTTAGCTAAAGACTTAAATTTTGGACTACGGGTTAATTATCCAAAGTTCTAGGCTGGTATTGTTTTTGGTTAAAGTCGGTGTGGGGTAAAAACATGTTTTGCAGAATTTTATTTTTTTTTTAAATGCAATACGAGTTTTTTAGCAGTATTATTATTTTATAGTTTCTCCCAATTATGGGGTAAATTTTACCCGACCCTGAATATTTTTGATACTTGACGGAAATAAAAATATATTTTGGATACAAAACGCCAAGAAACTTAAAAAAAGCAATAACAATTTTTCAATTTTTTTTACTAACGCAAAACTTTCCTTGGGAAAAGTAAAAATGCAAAAAGCAAAAGTATAATTATTATAATTAATGTTTTAAAAAACAAAACTGAAAAAGATATTTATGTGTAAAAAATATATAATCGGTTAATCGGCGGCATTTTCGTGATCAATGATCCAAAGTGCGATGGTATGCCGCTGTTAGGTTGTTTAGTCAGGTGCCGACGGCGGCCCGATGTTGAGCCGATGTCTTATTTCGATTATCATTTGCCGACGGCGGCCCGACGTTGAGACGACGTAGTATTTCGATTATCGGTTGCCATAATTTTGCCGACCGGCGATCAGACGTCGTTCCAATGTCGGGCTGACGTCAAATAGCGATGATCATTTGCCATCACTTTACCGACCGTCGGCCGTTGAACCATTGTTTATTGGGTAAACTCCAATAAAAAAGAACGTATAAAAGCTATAGCGCGGCAGGCGATTTTTTTTATAAATTTTATAGCCTATTTGAATTTTAGAAGTATTACTATTTAAAGTTTAAATGCAAGAAAAGAGTAGCGCCGCAGGTGAAAATTTTTACGAATTTGAAGCTGTAGGGTCAACTTGGAAAAGAGCCTGCATATTTGCTTCGCTTTGTGCCCTTATCGTTCTGGGGGAGCAAAAAACTACCCTAGTAGAAATTTAACGTTAGAATAACGTTTTTCTAATGTTAGAAAACTGTATAAAATATGTGCAAATGTCCCGCTTTTTAACGTTAGAATCTAACGTTGGTTACGAACGTAAATCTAACGTTAGATTTTTAAGTTAGAAATACATTATAAGTACCCTTAGTATCTAACTTTCGGAGGGGGCGTGTCCAACTAGGAAATTTCTACCTGCATCATAAAATGGCAGCTGGAGATAAATTTATTCATATAAATAAATCTTAATATATTTTAACAATCATTTTAACAATCATATATGATATTATAATATTTTTAAACATAATTTCGTTACATTTATTTGTAAAATAGCCAATTTTTTAGGTGGCCCTAAATATTTTTCGTGTAATATCCTTTTATACTTCGATAAATACGTTTACCTCTCAGAAAAACTTTATATTTAGTTAGTTAATATTTATTTATACATTCAGAATCCAAGGGCGTAGATGAGGGGGGTAATGGGGGTAATCACCCCCCCCCCATAGGCATGGGCGTCAATTTTGTTTGCAGGGCGCCAAGTTTGGTAGAAACCGTCAGGGAAAAAGCTTTTGTCTTAGGGTATTTTTTGGGCGCCGTCATTTTTTTTGTAGGGGCGCCACGTTTGGTAGAAACCGTCAGGGACAAAGCTTTTTTTCTTGATGGCATTTTTTGGGGGCAATTTTTTTTGTAGGCGCACAAAGCTTTATTTTAGGGTGTTTTTTCTTTTGCTAGGGGCGCCAAATTTGAGGCTTGAAAGGCCGGCCCTGGGTATTACCCCCCCCCATAGAAGAAAAAGATCTACGCCCTTGTGTCTTTGTAAATATCCCTAGTAGAAATTTTACATTAGAAGAACGTTATCCCGACGTAGTTGTAATGTATAATTTGTAATATATGTCCCGATTCCTAACGTTGGTAACCTAACATTTAGGTCTAATATTAATATAACGTTTATCATTACTTAGTTCTTGCGAAAATACTTGCTTCATATCTTGCGTTAATAGAGCTCGTACATTGCTCGTGCATAAAAAAGGTATGAGCCATCTAATGCAGGGAACGGCGCTGGATGAAACCAAGTGTTGACTGTCTGAGACAGGCTGTCTCGTACAGTTGCGATCTTTAAAAAGTACTACACCCAAAAATTGTACCATTTAAATCTAACTTGCCACTAAAGTCAATTCAGGACCTAACTAAGTCAGAGATATATAAAACGAAATGTAATAGTCATCTTGTTCGACACATAGTTGTGTCAAATGAGTCAACATGCAACACTTAAACCAGCAACAAAAATCAATTTTAACAATATATTTTGGGGCTAATAAGGGAAATGGTCGAGAAATTAGAGATTCAGAGCTAAAATATATAGGAATGAAGATTTGTGGTCCTTTAAAGTTTTAACTGCTATTAAATAAGGTACCTTATTGCTTTTCGTTATTTTATTAATTAATTATATATTTTTATTTCTGTTATTATTTTTTAGTTCTATATATTTCTATAAATTGTACAAATAGGAATATATTTTACGAGCAATGAATGTGTTTTATACCGTTTTTAAATCCACTGACAATGTACATAACCCTAAAAATTTTATGGTCAGTAAATCACTTGAAACACCTAAAATTTTAAAAATTTGGTGTACCTCCAGGTCCAGTGATGTAGTAATTTTTTTTAATTTCAAGTGTACCTGTAATTTGATACCTAAATTAAGTAAATTTTCGATAATCTGAATTATGCGGTAAACCGAACAGTGAAACATACTTGCATGTACTTTGAAGTCCGAATTTCATTGTTCGGATTACTGCCTCATTCGGAGTATCAAACATTCGGGTTATCGCGACGTTAACTGTATAATAAACGCGTAGGCCCAAATATATAAAAAAAAATTGAAAAAAGAATAAATGGTCACCAGCTCGCCGACTAAACTGAAAAAAAAAAATATTTGGTTGAAAAGTCCAAAAGTATAAGTATATTGGGTTTATGACGTTAGATAAACGTTGTTTTAGTAATAGATCCCTAACGATACAGACAAAACATTCTCCTAACGTTAGGTAAAGTGGTTTTAACGTAAATTTCTATAAGGGAAGTCCCTTGCTTAAGAAAAATAATCACTATTTAACTTGCAATACGTTTTTCGGACTATATGAGTCAATATAATCAACTATTGCATTTCAGAAAGTTCAATATCATAAAATGAAATGTTGTTTATTTCCTCTAGAAGAAAGCTTAATCATAAATGGTATTATGCAGGAGAGTTTCAATCATGGCGTTTTCCCGGTAAAATGTATTGCCAATCCTAAAAATTTTGATGTTTAATTTGAAAAGGGACTCTATGGTGATATAATGATGTTTAATTTTCTTATTAGGTTGGAAATATACTATTATTTATAAAGAAATTCAATCTGCTTAGCGAAAGAATTTTTGAAAACCGACATTACATTCAAAAGTTAACTTATAATTATAAGGTTTACATACCATAAGACAAAAAGATGGACAGACAGATAGACATTTTTTTACTCTTTACACTTACCACCTCTAACTAGAATAGTTGTGCTCTTTTCCACACCACCCAGGAGGTAAAGCACTAGGTGCGTTACGGTTAACGTGCCGTTCCCCAGTGAGAAAACCTCAGTTCCCCTCTGAGGATCCCTCAGTAGGCCTATACACGTGGAGTATAATCTCGTCAGGCGACAATTTAACATACACTATATATACCTAACCCTTGTATGACAACTGCCCACTTTGTAAGTTCGGTCTCACCGATGTCAGGGTTGGTACTACTCTCTCTTTCGAGATACCTGGCGTGTATGGGAAAAAGTCGACCATCCAGAGAGAACACCTCAAATGTCCGTCTGTTCCTTTGTCTTTTGTTCGCGGTTATCCTTTCCCCCTTGAGGGAATTTTTTCGGATATTGACAACCTGTGCGTGTAACCCTACCTATCCATTCCCCCTTGAGGGAATTATTGCTGATATTGACTACCTGTTCGTGTAACCCTGCCTATCCATTCCCCCTTAAGGGAATTGGTGCGGATTTTGGCTAAATTAAACCTATGGGAAACTATGCCAACAACCCGGGTTCGTTTCCCGGGGGGGGGAAATTGGCTTGGCTTGAATGGAAAGAAAAAACCTTAACCTTAAAAAAACTTACTGTTACTAGCTGTCAATTTTACCTTAAGGAACCTTACAAGTTCTGATAACACTGTGTAAAAGTTGTCCTTCAAAGATCTAAAAAATAAAATAACACATTATACATAAATATTAAAACTTTAATTAAATCCTTCTTTCTGATATATCTGAAATAAATAATATTTACATATTAGTATTAGTCTACCCCAGGTTATTCTACAAGCCCCATGCTACCTTAAAAAACATACTATGTTATTATATTAAGGATATTATCCTTAATGTTTATGTTTATAGGCCTATAAACTTCCAAAAATCTACAGTTAATATACCTAGCGTATTTTTGCATAAAACAATATGTAACTATCCTATAATTTTAATCTTATTGTAGATTAAAATTGTATTTGTACCTGTAAAAAAAATAAATACCTGAAAAAAATATAACCAACGAAAATATCCTATAAAACATATCAAAAAAAATACATAAAATAATAACATTATAAATAAAAAACACTTATATCCTGAAAAAAATATACATAAATATAACCAAAATTATTATAAACAATATCCTTAACAATTAAAAAATATTAATATACCTAGTAAACTTTCAAATAAAAACTAATATTACATTATAATGTAATTAATACCTGAAAAAACAAATAAATTTTTAAAATATTTAACCTAAGAACACTTTTTTTTTCAAAAAATACCTAATGCACAATATAGGCTATATATTATATAGCATTATCTGAAAAAAAGAAAATAATAAAACCAACATTGTATAATATAGTTCTTCATTATGGGGTTTCTATAGAACATAGAACCTTATCATTTTAACCCAGTGATATAATGCATAAAAGAAAATAATAGTACCTGAAAGAAATAAAATACCTGAACTAAAAAATAATACCTGAAAAAAAAAATATATAAAAATATATGTGTGTAAAATAAGAACACAAACAACACATTAATAAGAACAATGTTCTTTTTTGATTAAACTGTAAAAAAATATTTATAACACCGAGGTAACTTCTGACGGGGTAGGATGACTTCGGACACTTTTTCTCAAAATCTTCTGAATCAAAGCACGTGTGTAAAAGTTGTGGGGTTTTTGTGCTCAAGTTATGGGGTTCATTTCCCCAACTTTTACACACAAACGCACACTTTTACACACGTGCTTTGGTTCCGAAGATTTTGCGAAAAAATGTCCGAAGTCACCTACTCCGTCCGAAGTCACCTCAGTTGATGGTACCTGTAAAAAATATTATTATATTAGGCTCTATACTCTTGGCGGTTTTAGATTCCAAACTATTTTGCTTTTGTGCCTTTGGGCACAACTCTTCTATTAGCACTACTTCCACTTCCGTTGTTTTCATTGCAGTTAAAAACAAACTCACATAGATCTTGCCTATATCCTATAACATATTAGTGTTACTTACCTATAGTCCAGTCAAATAATAAATTTAAATTGCAATAAATGTACACGGGCTGATATTTTAAAGGGTAGTAGTGGATGGTAACAGAACACATCTGTTAGTTTTTCACTGAATGATTTGCGTAAGGGGTGTCCAATATCTTGAATTTTAGGGGTGAGTTGCTTAATATGCATCTAGCTATAAAAATGCATATAACGAATTTTGTTAAGGAGGAAATTTTCAACAATTTTTATTGGGATCATTTTTTTAATATATTAATAACAATGGTTAATTGAAAAATAGTCATGTTGGAGGTGGAATTGGTTTTTTCCATTTTTCAGCCAAATTATTCATCAGACGATATGACCAAACTTGTAGCTCTCGAAATTCTCTTTAAGTTTCATATACTATTAATTTTCATAGGTACTTTGGTACGGTTACAGAGGGCGCAACCGCCCACTGTAACCGTAACAAAATACTTATGAAAAAGCATAACATATAATACTTCAAGAGCTACACGTTTGCTCATAACCACTTTTATCCTTCAATGAATAATTTGGCTGAAAAATCGAAAAAAACAATTTCACCCCCAACATGGCCATTTTAAAATATTTATAAATCGATTGTTATTAATATAATAAAAAAAATATCTAAACAAAAATTTTTGGAAATTTTCTACTTAACAAAATTAGTTATATGCATTTTTATCGTAAGATGCATATTTAGCGAGATAACCGCACTCACCCCTAAAATTTAAGATAGCGGACATCCCTTACGCAAATTACCCGGCGAAAAATTAAGAGGAGTGTTCTGCTACTGTGCACTACTACCCATTAAAGTATCAGCCCATGTATATTTATTGCAATTTAACATAGGAATTTTTCGTTATTTGACTGGGTTACTAGGTTTCCTTACCTGTACTGTCTCTGTTTATATGACTGACTTCTCCAGCTTATGTAGTTCTGTAACAAAAAGATTTAGTTTAAAAAAATTACCTCAAAATAACCGAGATCAAAGTTAAATAACAGTTTAAATAAAATAACTTAATAAGTTATTAATACGTTTTTGGACGTTAAATCAGCATCGGACTGGCGGCTGTAGGACACAACGAGTTCTCGGATGGGATTTTTTTTGATAAAAATCGGGCTTAATATTGGTCGCATAACAAAAATTCGTTTCTATAGGTTTTTATTTTTTTAAGTACTTTTTCGAAAAAGAGTAATATGAAACTAATCCGTATTTAATATAAGAGTTTAACAGCCGCCATATTTAAAAAGTTCACAAAAAATGTATGAGGTGGACTCCGTGATCTATAGAAATCTATTATTTGCCCCAATTATACATGAGACTGATAGAATTCTATAGTGCAGGGATCCGCCACCCTGATAGCACAAAAACCTTCTAAGAATATTCTTAAAATAAATAGCCGGAAGGACAGCATGCTTCTTAGAAGCATGTCTATTTTGCTCAGAATATTCTAAGAACGATTAAAGAAATGTAAAGGATACCGTTTTAATTGTGCTGGGAGTTCTTAAGAAGCTTCTTATAAGCCTCTGCATCAAATAAGAATGTTTTAAGAAGCATGTTAAGAAGGTTCTTAGAAGTAGGTACATGTACTTTTAAGAATATTCTTAGCATGCTTCTTAAAATATTCTTATTTGATGCATTTAAGTAATAATATTGCATATTGCGCATGCGCAAACAAAGTAGGCTTTTCAGAATTCTACATTAATGTAGTTTTTCTCTTTCTTTCAATTATATTTTATAATACTCGTCCCTTTTTATGGAGTGATATCATAAATTTGGACATGGCGAAAATTTTGAGATAAACCTAATAATTAAAGTATATAAAAATATTTAGATAGATGCAGTTTTACGGTGAAAGCAAACTTTCTACAAGACATAAAAATCATGCGCCACACAAAAATCCAATGTTTAGAGAAAAAAATAGCAAATAATTATTATTTCAAAAAATAATAATTTTAATTTTTTGTCTAAAACTATATAATAAAACTTTTATTTACAACAATTTTAAGAATATTTGTAATTCTACCCTAATAAAATTAAAATAATATAGACGCCATATTACTATTCTAAAAACATTCCCATTAGAATATTTGGGAATATTCTTAGCAAAATACTGTAATCATGCTTAGCATGTACACTATAGCATTATTCTAAAAATATTCTCATTAGAATATTTTAAGAATATGTATTGGGAATATTCTTAGCAAAATACTCTAATCATGCTAAGAATGTTTAGAGTAGAAGCACTACTGCAGTGCACCTTTTAAGAACATGCTTAGCATGTTTACAGTATTATGCTGAGAACCTTTTCAAGGGAACGATTAAAAAACCTTCTTAGGATGAAGTGTGTTATCAGGGCAGTAGTGTCATCTCGTAACAAAATTAATTTAAAAATAAACTTTTAAATATAGCCGCCGTTAAAGGCTTAGTTTACACCATGGGTACTATATTTTAAGTCCAGGTACTTTTTATCTACCTATCTCTGTTTACAAAATGCTATAAACAGAGATAGGTAGACGAAAAGTACCTGGACTTAAAATATAGAACCCATGGTGTAAACTAAGCCAAAGTGGACATAATAGTGCACTTTGGGAACGTTTAAGTATTACGTAACGCAAATTGTACCAAAATTCATACACTTTATACCCCGGATCTCGCGTTATGTAAGGCAGTAGAGATTTCATATTTTGGATACCCCCCTTGGGGGGGGGGAGTAGCCAAAATATGAAATCTCTATAACGTATAATAACGGGAGAACCGGGGTATGAAGTGTATGAATTTTGTTACAATTTGCGTTACGTAATACTTGAACGTTCCTTTTATAATAAATACTATGTTCAAAAATATTTCAAAAAGTAACTGTTCTATTTATTCACAAGTCCACAATTAAGCCCAAAAAAAAAATAAAATTTAATAATAATGAAAATTCTAATCCAAAATAACACAGCCACACAAAAAAAAGTATGAAGCTGAAGTTTGCAACGTTTTTTTGCAACGAAAACTCAAATAGTATATTAAAGCACTTATTCCATAACACGCTTTTAGCGCACGAGTACAAGTTTAGAAAACAAGCCGCTTGCGGCGAATGTTCTAAAGTTCTAGTGCGCTAAAAACGTGTTATGGAATAAGTGCTTAAATATACTAATTTGAATTGAATTTTCGTTGCAAAAAAACGTTGCAAACTTCAGCTTCATAAAAAAGTCCGGATTTTTTTTGGAGACCATTTTATTCCTATGTATTTTGTGGCACCACATCCAATTAGTTTTGGAGACAACCTCAAAAAACCTTATTTTCGAGTAAAACGAGCATAAGGGAACGTTCAAGTATTACGTAACGCTCCTAGTGGGGGGGGGGGGTCATTTTGGAGTGTTACGCCCATGTTAATGGTATATGAAAATAGCGTTACAGGGGGGGGGGGGGTCCAAAATGATCAAAATTTGCGTTACGTAATACTTGAACGTTCCCTAACATTTTTGAGTTTATCTCCAAAACTAATCGGATGAGTTGCTATTTTGACCTGAAATTCGGGTTCAGCCCCATAAAAGACACGGTAACACTGGTCTCCAAAAAAACACTTGACATTTTTTTTTGTGTGGCTGTGTAATTAAAAATTGTTCAAAATCGTTTTAAAATTACTTAAATTTACTCGCGGTTTAAAAATTATTCCTAAATACACTATAGTATTATAAAAAAAACACACAAAACATACACTAATACTGTTTAGAACAAAAAAACAAACAAAAACGATCCACTTTATTCGGCAGAGTGTAATGAAATGACTAAAATATTTAGTTTACAATGGCACTTGTTAAAAAATTACATAACATTATCATATGAGTCAGGAATATCGTTGCCGATTTTATTATAATAAACTTTAGAAAGTTTTGTGCAATGATACCGCTCAAAATGGGGGCCCACTTGGGCATGCTCAGCTGCAGCTTAATTTCGATATTTCAGATGTCGTAAATTGCCCCTACCCATTTAAAAATTTTCCGTTCCCCAAAGTTACTCATAATTGCTCAAAGTTAAAAAATATTTATCTTAATAACACTGGTCTACAAAAAAAGAAAAAAAAATCTTCTCCAAAGACCAAAACCTATCATGCGTTAAGTATTTTTGTGTGCGATGAATCCGAAAAAGTTTACTTTTTTAGGCACGTATAACCAATGTCTAATAAAAACCGGGATTTACTCGAAATCTACGAGGTAGAAAGTTTTTTAAATTGAAAATTCGGTTTCAGCACACAAAAATACTTAAGGCATGATAGGTTTAGTCCTTGGAGAAGATTTTTTTTGTAGACCAGTGTAATCAAAATTACTTACACTCGCGGTTGAAAAATTATTCCTAAGTAGTCCGACAAGCCATATATAGTTAGTGTAAAAACACAAAACATACACTAATAACGTTCAGAACTAAAAACACAAGAAAAAACACGGAACGATCCACTTCATTCGGCAGACTATAATGAAATGAACAAGATTAAATTTAGAATGCCTTTTGCATTGCATAACATTATCATATGAGTCAGAAATATCTTTGTTGATTTTATTATAATAAATGTTAGGAAGTTTTGTGCAGTGTTATCGCTCAAAATGGGGGCTCACTTGGGCAGATTAATTTTGAGATTTCAGCTGTCGTAACCCCCCCCCATTTAAAAATGAAATGAAAAATAAATATCTTAATAATCAAAATTACTTACATATACTCGTGGTTGAAAAACAATTCATAATAATCCGATATAGTGTAAAAACACAAAACGTACACTAACACTGTTTAGAACTAAAAACACAAAAAATCACGAAAGATCATCCTCATTCGGCAGACTGTAATGAAGTGACTAAAATATTTAATGTGAATACCTTTTATTAAAAAATTACATAACATTATCATAAATACAGAAATACGGTTGCCAAATCTATTTTTTTTCGAGCGTTTTAAGTTCTTTATTGTTAGTCGCACCTCCCCAAAATGGGGGCAGATTAATTTTGAGATTTCAGCTGTCGTAACCCCCCCTCCCCCATTTAAAAATTTCCCCAAAGACTTATACAGCACTTTTACCACTATAGCACCACCCTGCTGAAAATGACGGGTCTGGGCGGGTATAAATGGTGCATAAACCCAAGGGCGTAGATGAGGGGGGTAATGGGGGTAATTACCCCCCCATAGGCGTGGGCGCCAATTTTGTTTGCAGGTCGCCAAGTTTGGTAGAAACCGTCAGGGACACAGTTTTTTTTCTTGTTGGTATTTTTTTGGGCGCCAAGTTTGGTGGAAACCGTCAGGGACAAAGCTTTTGTCTTAGGGTATTTTTTTGGGTGCCGTCATTTTTTTTGTAGGGGCGCCACGTTTGGTAGAAACTGTCAGGGACAACGCTTTTTTTCTTGTGGTATTTTTTGGGGGGCATTTTTTTTGTAGGCGCACAAAGCTTTATTTTAGGGTGTTTTTTCTTTTGCTAGAGGCGCCAAATTTGAGGCTTGAAAGGCCGGCTCTGGGTATTACCCCCCCCATAGAAGAAAAAGATCTACGCTCTTGTCAGAATCTTAAAATACTTTTTCAATTATAGTACAGCGTTGCCAGACTTACTATAATTTTGACTTTTGGGGGATATTTTTTTAAACTTATTATAGAAATAATAAATAAGTATCAAACCTAGGCACATAGCTGTCTGAAATGAGTATTTTATACTATAGCTTACGTATTGATAATGGAAATTTAAAAAATATTTAAAGTCAGAATAAGGTTAGAATTTAGTTATGAAACTAACGTTAGATTTATGTATTTCTTAACGTTTTTGTCAAACGTTAGTTTTTAAGGTTAGATTTATATATTTTATAACGCTTTTGTCAAACGTTAGTTTTTAAGGTTAGATTTATATATTTTATAACGTTTTTGTATAACGTTTGAGACTAAACATAAAAATGTCACTAATATAATGTTGTGTTAAGTTAGATTTATGTACTTTTCTACCAGGGTATAGCGCCGCAGTCAGGCGATTTTTTTTAGAAATTTTATAATCTATTTAAATTTTAAAGGTGGTACTATTTAAAGTTTTTTTTTACGAATTTGAAGGTGTATGGTCGACTTGGAAAAGAGCCTGCATATTTGCTTCGCTTTGTGTCCTTCGTCGAAAATTTTTACTAATTTGAATCTGTATGGTCCACTTGGAAAAGAGCATGCATATTTGCTTCTCTTTGTGCCCTTATCGTTTTGGGGGAGTAAAAAAGCTATAGGCCGCAGGCGATTTTTTTAGAAATGTTATAGTCTATTTTAATTTTAAAAGTGTATTTAAAGTTTAAATGCAAAAAAAAAATCTAGCGCCGCAGGCGAATTTTTTTACGAATTTGAAGGTGTATTGTCCACTTGGAAAAGAGCGTGAATATTTGCTTCGCTTTGTGCCCTTATCGTCCCAGACAGCATCAAGATGACTTAAAGAGATCTTAAAGATGTCGGAGCTCGTCATTCAAGATGTCTTAAAAACGTCGGTTTTCGCCGTATATGCATCTTAAAGACGTCTTAACGACATCGTTTGTTACAAAAGGTAACGTCTTTAAGACATCTTTTTTAAGACGCCTACTGACGCCTTGCACAGGCGACTTTACAACATAACACCCCCTCCCATTTACGTTGCTGGGTATTGATATAAAAAGCGTAATAAGAATTAGAATCATAGGTAATTTGTTTGTCAAAAAAAGATCTTAAAAAAAAATCTGATTTTTTTTAATTTTTTTGTTTTTTATTTGAAAATTTCTTTTTTTTTTGTTTTTGAATTTTTTCGTTTTTCGTAAAAAGAAAATAAAAAAAACGAAAAATTTATTTTTTATTTTTTTGTTTTTCAATAAAAGATCTTTAAAAAAAATGGTAGTTTTTTTAATAGTTGATTGTGTTTAATATATTTTTAGCGATGAGTATCGAAGTTGAGACGTCTTGTACCAATACTTAAAAGACATCTTATAGACATCAGTAATCTTTTAAACATCTCTAAAAAAAAGTCCATACGATATCCTTTTTATGTCTTTAGGCATCCAGACATAATTAAGATCTAAAAAAGACGTCTTTAAGATATCATGTGCTGTCTGGCTCTGGAAGGGGTAATTTTTGCCAATAAGCCGTAGAAATTACCGCTGTGCAAGCACTACTGCCAATAAGGCACCCTCAAAAAAAAGCTTTGTCCCTGACGGTTTCAACCAAACTTGACGCCCCTACAAAAGAAGAATTTGGCGCCCAAAAAAATACCTTCATAAAAAAAAGCTTTGTCCCTAACGGTTACTACCAAACTTGGCGCCCCTTCAAATAAAAAAAGATGGCGCCCCCGATTTTCCTTCAAGAAAAAAAAGGCTTTGTCCCTAACGGTTTCTACCAAACTTGGAACTTGACGCCCCTTCAAAACAAACAAAAAATTGCGCCCCAAAATTACCTTCAGGAGAAAAAGCTTTATCCCTGACAGTTACTACCTAATTTGGCACCCCTTCAAATAAAAAAATAAAAAATGGCGCCCCCGATTTACAATAAGGCTTTGTCCCTGACGGGTTTTACCAAACTTGGCGCCCCTTCAAAACAAAAGTTGGCGCCCCAACATTACCTTCAGGAAAAAAATCTTTGTCCCTGACAGTTTCTACCAAACTTAACGCCCTTTCAAAACAAAAATTAGCGCCCCAAAATACCCTTCAGAAAAAAAAACTTTGAAAAAAAAAAAATTGGAGCTCAAAGGTAAGGATGTTTTGATAAGGTGTTTGTAACGGCTCATCTAGTTTGAAAATAAAAACGTTAATCCGCATGGGTAATAAATAATAATTGTTTCTGACCGCGTCTGAAATTTGTACAAAAGAGTTCCTTTTTGCAAAGAGTTCCTCGGAGTTCCTCCAGAGTTCCTCGGTGTTCCTCCAGAGTTCCTCAGAGTTCCTCGGAGTTCCTCCAGAGTTCCTCGGAGTTCCTCCAGAGTTCCTCCTAAGTTCCTTTGAATTGTACAAAAGATTTCCTCGCGGTCAGCCCCTCGCTAAAAAAATATTTTTAAGAGTTTGCTACTAGTTTGTTTTGCCAGGGCATCCCTAAAAAGAAGTCCATAAGATATCATTTTTATGTCTTTAGCCGTCCAGACATAATTAAGATCTAAAAAAGACATCTTTAAGATATCATGTGCTGTCTGGGGTTCTGGGAAATTAAAAAAGCTATTTTTTTTAGAAATGTTATAGTCTATTTTAATTTTAAAAGTGTATTTAAAGTTTAAATGCAAGAAAACTCTAGCGCGGCAGGCGAAAATTTTTACGAATTTGAATCTGTATGGCCCACTTGGAAAAAAGCGTGCATATTTGCTTCGCTTTGTGCCCTTATCGTTCTGGGGGAGTAAAAAAGCTATAGCGCCGCAGGCGAATTTTTTTAGAAATGTTATAGTCTATTTTAATTTTAAAAGTGTATTTAAAGTTTAAATGCAAGAAAACTCTAGCGCGGCAGGCGAAAATTTTTACGAATTTGAATCTGTATGGCCCACTTGGAAAAAAGCGTGCATATTTGCTTCGCTTTGTGCCCTTATCGTTCTGGGGGAGTAAAAAAGCTATAGCGCCGCAGGCGAATTTTTTTAGAAATGTTATAGTCTATTTTAATTTTATAAGTGTATTTAAAGTTTAAATGCAAAAAATATCTCAAGCGCCGCAGGCGAAAATTTATACGAATTTAAAGTAAAGTAAAGTATGGTCGACTTGGAAAAGAGCCTGCATATTTGCTTCTCTGTGGTCCTTATCGTTCTGGGGGAGTAAAAATAAAGTATAAACTATTTATTATAAACCAAAAGAAACTATCAACTTGAACCCGGTTCCCGGAGAAGCTTTTAAAATTTTTAGATTTTCGTATAAAGTTTTAGGATTTCGGGATACGGCCTTGAGCAGGGCCGTAGCTATGGGGGGGGGAGCCTCCCCCCCACCTATGCATATTTCACGAAAGGGTGGGAACTTTTTTTTTTTAATTAATACTAGCGTCTACACGAGACGATAAATGCCAAAGTGGGCAATTTCGAGTAAAAATTATTGTTTTGGTGGGTTGATCGGTTGATCGGTCGATCGTTCTGTCCGGGAAATCTTGTGACTTAAGAACGCTTTTAGCTAGAGACTTGAAATTTGGCATACAGGTATGTTACCAAAAGTTCTCGCTCGGGATTGTTTTTGGTGATCATTGGGGTGTGGCAAGGGGGCAAATGGGGAAAAATATTTTTTTTTACAAAAATTTGAAAATTTGGGTGTTTTAGATTGCTGAAATTTAATCCGCAGTGGCGAGAGGGTAAATATTTTTAAATATTTTCGTCAAAATTGTTATTGGTATAGGGGTTTATGAGTTTGACGAATTTGAACCGGATAATAATTTTTTCCTAATTTCATTTCATGGAAATTGGTATATTGGGGTTTTTGAGGTTGCTAAAAGTGAATGTGATTATAAAAAAAATTCTAACTTCAACCCTCAGGGTTGGACTTTTCAGGGAATTTTTCTTGAAAATTTATATATTGGGTTTTTGGGGTCGCTGAAAGTGAATCTGATAATAAAAAAATTCTTAATCTACCACCTAAATGGCAGGGGGTAGTTTTCTTGAAAATTTATATTTTGGGGTTTATATTATAATAATTTTTTTCCAATTTCACCCCTTGATTGGTGGGGGGTAGTTTTTGTGAGAATTGGTATATTGGGGTTTTTGAGGTCCTTGAAAATTTATATTTTGGGGTTTTTGAGGTCGCTAAAACTGAATCTTATAATAAATTTTTTCCAATTTCACCCCTTGAGTGGTGGGGGGTAGTTTTTGTGAGAATTGGTATATTAGGGTTTTTGAGGCTGCTGAAAAAGAATCTGATAATAACAAAATTCTAACTCCACCCCTAAGAGGCGGGGGGTATTTTTCGTGAAAATTGGTATATTTTTAAGGTTGCTTAAAGTGAATCTGATAATAAAACATCCATTTTACGCGCGGAGGTGTAAAATGGGAAAGCTCTTTTACTGGACAGTGTATTTTAATCGGCATAGTTTCAATCTTCAGTATTCTCCTTTAATTTTTGTTTTGGTTTTCCATTTAGAAAATTTTTAAAATTTTGGGAAAGCTTTGTGTTCGTGAACATTTTTTTTTGCGTATTTTTGCGTTTTATGACGTGTTATGTCGATATAAATCAAGTCGAACAAAACAAAAATTGTCGGTCGGTCGATCGGTCGTTCTGATCGGGAAATTTTGTGTGCACGATAACTTAAGAACGCTTTAGGCTAGAGGCTTGAAATTAGGCATACTGATATGTTACCAAAAGTTCTCGCTCGTTTTTGGTATGGTGTGCGTCAGTGGGAAAAAATACTTTTTTTTCCAAAAAATTTATTTTTTTTTTATTTTGCTGAAATTGAATCTGAACAAAATTTTTCTAACTCCACCCCCGCCGGCGTGAGGAGTAAATATTTTTAAATATTTTCAATCTTTTCGTCAAAATTAGTATATAGGGGTTTTTGGGGTCGACGAATTTGAATCTGATAATAAATGTTTTCACCTCCTGAGGGGCGGGGGGTAGTTTTCTTGAAAGTTTTTATATTAGGGTTTTTAAGGTTGCTGAAGTGATAATAAAAAATTATAACTGCAACCCTTGAGGGGCGGAGGGATTTTTTGTAAAAATTGATATATTGGGGTTTTTTAAGGTTGCTGAAAGTGATTCTGATGATAAAAAATTAATTTCACGTGCGGAGGTGAAAAATGGGAAAACTCTTTTACTGGGCTGTGTATTTTAACACGTTGACAGTCCCATGGATCACATGTGATTCAATATACTTTTACCCCACGCGTCCATGAAGCATATGTGATTCATTTGAACGCTGTGGCCTAGTTTAAGTATAGAAGTTTTTATTTTTTATAGTAGAATCTTATTTGACTCATTGGACTCATTGGGGAGGTTAAGATAAAAAAAATTAAAAAACGGTTGGACGTCTAGGGACGGAAAAAACATCCTAATGGGGACTGTCAACGTGTTAAGTGAACACAAAGATTTCCCGCTTTTAGAAAAAAACAAACTGATAAAATGTTAACTTGTAGAAGACCACCTATCAAAATTCGTAGTCGAGGCACAGGCGCTTATCAAAGCGTGGCGCGCGCGAAGAATTGTTGTCGGTGAAGCGAACTCAGTATCGCGTTGGCTTTGGCTGTATAAGAATTGTTCGTACTGCTCTCAGCAGGGGGTTGCGCTTGAATTCACGTAATCCTCTATTTTAACGGATAAATTTTGCCGGTTTGGACTTTTTTTCTGAATTTATAAACTCTTGAATACGATTTGACTGTTTTGAATTCGTGGACAATTTTAGTGTTTTTCTTCACAGTGTCGTCTACTACAGAAAAAGTGTTGTGTGCGTCACACGTGATGTAAAACGTTTGTAAAAACTATTTTTTTTTGTGGAACATTCTAGTGATCGTTATAGACATTTCTTCGAGATGGAAGGAAAATTAATGCAGATTTTTTCTGGGATTTTTTTCGTGGCTGCTTGGATTTTAATAAAAGGTAGATATTAATACCTATATATCATATTTTAAAAATACTAAAGAACAATAGTTTTAGCAAAATAAAGCAAAACAATAATCAGTTAATCACTGGTAGTGATTTATTTATTTATTTTATTTTATTTATTTATACTCTTGCTAGTGATTAATTTTACATATAATTTGAGCTAATTTTACATGGAATTTATGCACATATACCTACTATTATAGCACACTCAGGCGCAAAATAAACGGGCCACTTAAAAAACTGGTGATGTTCAAACTTAAATATCTCTGAAACTAACAAAGGGATTTGTATGATTCTTTTATTTCAAAGCCACAAACTTCATGTTTCTTTTACTGTACATAGGTTATTACAAACTTCATGATTGTAGGTACAGTATGGAAAAATGATGAAGCTGAAGTTTGCAACGTTTTTTTGCATCGAACTGCCGCACATTAAATTCCGGACACCTAAAAAATTTACATTTTTTAAATTAAAATATTTCGAAAACTAATTAATGGATTTGATTGATTCTTTTTTTGTTTTGAAGCTTAAACATTCTCTACTTTTGATTGTTTTATGAATGATTATTTTTTTTTTCGTATTAACAGCAACAAATAATGTACAACTATGTTTTTACCCCATCTTCTAGGACTTGCATGGTACGCCACTGCAACTGTTTATCAAATTATTAAAGTCTTTCTTATTGCCGCAGTTTTAATGAATATTTTCGTTTTTATTTTTTTACATTTTTACTTCTGGTTTAGGAGATATCAGGATTTTCCTGAAAGTTGTCATTTTTTCAGTTAACTTAAAAAGTATAATCTACCTGGCGGAAATTAACTTAGCCCCCACTAGATAGGTATTTTTAAAAAATTGCAATATTTTCGTTTCGAAAAAAGTCCAAATTTGGCCATCCTCTGCAACTTTTTTTATAGTTATATTATTTTTGCAAAAAAACGGTATGGAAATCTGATATAATTAGAAACGATATATATTCTAGTTATTTTGGCTCCCCTAAATCCGAATGAAGCTAAAGTTTTCAACGTTTTTTTTCATCGAAAATTCAAATAGTATATTAAAGCACTTATTCCATAACACGTTTTTAGCGCACTAGTACTTTAGAAAACTCGCCGCAAGCAGCTTGTTTTCTAAACTTGTACTCGTACTAAAAACCTATGTTATGAAACTAGTACTTTAATATACTATTTGAATTTTCGTTGCAAAAAAAACGTTACAAACTTCAGCTTCATGAATCCGAAGATATTAATCGTTCTTTGCGGAAACGCACCGTTTTTTTTTTCTATTGTAAGTCCGGATATGCAAAAAAAATGTTTGATTTTTCGGTCAACTTCGCCTATAAAAAAGCGCTAGAAAAAAAGATACGCAATTTGACGTTGAAGATAAGCATTTTCGTAATGAAGTCATTATGAATAATAATTTTATTATTATATCTAAAATATTGAAGTTCATAATATGTACATATCATAATAAATTAAAAAAAACGCAAAAAAAAACGAACGGCACCTACGATTTTTTTTATATTTGCCTAAATTACTTCTTACGGCGTGTTTAAGCAATTTATGAAAAAAAATCAGGGGTCGGAAACAAAAAGTTAAAATTTTCAAAAACTAACGTGACGCTATAAAAAGTAAGGATTAAAATTTAACCATTGATCTGGTTACCCCAAACAGATCTTTTTTCAGAAATGTATTATAATTCTAATAATAAAGTCTAAATTCAACGTCCATGTTTAAACTTCAGATGTACCACATGTGAGAGATTTTAACTTTAGTATACATTAGGGTGCCCAGGACGGAATTTTTTGGGTCTCACCCCTCAAAGTTGTTCCCTCGATTGTTCCTTTAGGTGAAAAAACAACCCTGATTTTTTTTCAGATTTTTTAAAAATTATTTATAGGTTCCGCCCGGCGCTTTTTTTAAATAGAAAATCATGTGAAGGGTTTTTATTTTTTTAAGGATATACAAACTTTGATATTGGGCGTATGTGGAACATAAAAGTGTTTCTTGATAATATTTTCAATTTTTATGCCCCTCAAATATAAAATGGATTTTTTATGGGGTAAAAATGTTAAAAATTGACACATGAGGTTAATAAAGGCTAAAAAAATGCACTTGAAAATTTTTTCCAAAGAGTTCTTTTTTCTAGGGTATTCTTAAATATGTCCAAATTCAGGGTTTATATTTACTTTTTTGAAAAAAATGAGAAAACATTCTTACCTTTTTTGTAGCATAATAAAAATTCATACGTCAATTTTTACAATGTTTTTACCCTGGTAAAGTAATTTTTTCATGTAGAAGGGTAATTTTTTTAATATTCCCTTATTATTCAAAAAAAAATTCCCTTTCTAAAATCGCCTGATATCAATGTTTTTATATAATAATAAAAAGGCTTAACATGTTTTCTCTCTCAAAAAAAACCGCCGGGCGCGACCTCTAAATATTTTTTTAAATATTTAATAAAAATTGAGGGTTGGTTTTTGACCTAAATGAATAGGGGGTGGGACCTAAAAAAAAACATTTTTTAGTTTTGACTGGACATCCTAGTATATGTACATGAATAGGTGCGACAAGGCGTTCAATAATAATAGCTGCATACACAGATAAAAAGCACATAATCACACAATAAGTTATGTGAATATTCACATAACTTATTGCTGTATTTTTAAGATTTACATAATAGACTAAGAGCTGGCGGCCGCGAGGTACTATGATATTACTTCCGGCTGGAATTTTAGGAGGTGGTTGGGGGGATCATCAGGAACTGTCATCTGCGAGGATTTTACTCAAAACCGGTACAAAGGACACGTCAGATGACTCAAACATGCAAAAAAATCCTTACTTGCATGCAATGTGAGTATGTGTGTTGTTCCACTCTAAAGCCTAATCTACATGACCGTTAAAAGATGTGAAAAAAGTGCCCATGTTTCGCCTGTAGCATACTGTCTCATTCGTTTTAATAACGCAGGTTATACTGTACTATTAAATATACTGTCTATTCAGTGTTTCAAATAACAAATTGGCGGACGCCAGGGGCCGTTTTAGAAAAAAAAAAAAAATGGTCAGGTCCGAGTTGTAGCTCAAAAGTGCACATGACATTTTTGTTGAGAATTTAGTTAACTTTCTTATGGTTTAAAGCGAGTTATCGACATAATTTTTTTCAGAATATTATTTTTCATACATTCTTAAGTAAAAAAAGGAGGGGCACTCTTTTATATATATATATTAAATATTTTTATATGATACCCAACTCGAAAGTGTTCCCAACTTAAACTATCTTTTTGCATATATTTTATATTTTTTGCTCTTAACATGTGGTCAGAGGCACGGAGGGGATTTTTTTAATAGAAAGGGAGCCGTGTAATACATCATTAAAGCTTATAGATTTGTTTATTTCACAATATATTATTAAATTTTTTTGTATAATTTTTTTTGGTGTTTAAAGTAGGGTTGAAAATGGGTATTTTGAAATTTTTTGTCCCACCCAAATATTTATTAATTAAAAAATTGTTATAAACCTATTTAGAACTAGAAAAGACAAGATTTTATAAAAAAAGACAATTTTGATTAAACGTGTGGGTAAAGCTTTTTTAATAAATTGCTTTTTTTGCCCCACCCAAATATTTCCTGTCAACTATTCTTAATTAAAAAAGGCTCAGGTTCATTTAAGACTAGCAAACAGAAGATTTTATGCAAAAACAACCTTATAAGAAATGTGTGAGTTAGGCCCTTTTGATAATTAAGGGTATTGTTGTTTTTTGTTGAAATCTACATAAAACGATGTAAACAATCAAACACTATTTAAATATAATTAATATTAAGTATAAATATAACTGCGAGAAATATTATTCACATTTTTGCTTCTCCTGTAAAATAATAATTTTGTGGGTTAGGCCATTATGTTGGATTTCTGCATGAAACACGACAGTGATCTATATGTTTAATTTGATGGGTTTTAAGTTTTAAAATTCCATTTTCATAGTACATGCAACTTTTACAAAGCTTTGTTTGTTATATTTGATTAAATATTTTTTAGGGGAGATTATAGAAAATGACCTCTATCAGGAAAAAATTTTGAGTTTAGGTATTCCCGCACAGAACACGCCGCCTGTCGGAGTAGATTTAGTTAAATCATCTTGCAACCCTATTTTTTTTTTCATAAATTCATTTAGGGCATCCTATAGATCATTTTTACAAAAATTTAAATTAATCTACCGGTCCGTTCGTTTTTTATTTAAAAATATGTTTCTATAGTAAATTCAAGTCCAAGAAGCAGTGGAAGTAAACAAAAGAATCGCGCAGGCGGCAGCGGAAGCGTGATTTTATTGGTTAAAATCGAGTGTTTGGACTTTTGTTGCGAGAGTAGGGATGTAGAAAATTAAACAGGTCAGTACTGATTGTTTTGAGTCCTACCCTGTCACGTTTGTTTATTACTACTTCATCTTGAAGTTGAATATACTATAAATATTATTTTTTTAGAGGGTCACTTCCTAGAATTTATTAGAGTGAAAAATAGATTTGGCTGTAAGTTATATGATCGATAGTACCATCCTCTGGGACAATAAGTCGGGATATAAAAGTTTTTAAATCCTGCTAGTTTCAGAGCAAGAGATGATCAAGGAGGTTGCTACATGAAAATGTTGCTGTTTTCGGCCATCTAATACAAACCTTCCTAACTTTTTTGGTTCTTAACAGATTTTAATCGCCATCAAGGTTTCGATTATATCTTTAGAATACACTCCTTTTAAAAATATTAAAATATTTAATGTTATTTGTTGTTCAGTTCTTCTCCAAACATGAGAAAAATCGAAAAAAGTTGAATTTTTTGTCCACCGTATTTTTTTTCTCCTTTATTATTTTTCATTTCTATTTTTATTTTTATAAACCATGTATATGTGTGATACTATTTTATTATAAGTATTATTAAAAAAAAAGGAATAATATGAGAAAACCTTAGCACAGATATTAAAAGAGTTGAAAAAAATAGAAAAATTGACATTTCAGTGTCATAGGGCAATACATTCCTAAGAAAATATCCAAAAATTGGATATGTGTTTTTGCTTCGTTTTGAAATTTCAGCCATTAGTAAATAGCAATTTTTCGAAAAAATCAAAAATATCCTCAGTTTCAATGTCTAGGAGACGTGGCTCTGGCTCAGCATAGTATATCTTCCTAAATTTTTTACAGCACATGTTGGATATATATTAGGAGTATATCGGCCTTTTTTTCAAAGAACTGAACAAGAAATAACATTAAATATGTTAATATTTTCAAAAAGAGTGTTTTCTAAAGATTCAATCACAACCTTGGCGGTTAAAATCTGTTAAAAACCAAAAAAGTTAGGAAGGATTGTATAGATTGTCCCAAATCTATTTTTCACTCTATGAAATTCTTGAAACTGAGAAAAAAATAGATAAAAAATTAATATTTAGATACATATTTTTAAATAAAAAACGAACAGACCGGTAGATAAATTAATTTATGAAAAAAAAAATAGGGTTGCAAGATGATCGAACTAAATCCACTCAGACAGGCGCCGTGAGAAATGTTTTAACATTTCTGTGTGGTAATCTTTACTTTTCCATTTTAAATATAAAAGTATTGATTCGACGTTTTCTATTATTTTGAGACTTTTGAGC
The DNA here is from genome assembly GCA_958510825.1 of Brachypterus glaber. Classification (NCBI taxonomy): domain Eukaryota; kingdom Metazoa; phylum Arthropoda; class Insecta; order Coleoptera; family Kateretidae; genus Brachypterus; species Brachypterus glaber. The sequence goes on along the minus strand of OY294045.1, from coordinate 75,249,509 downwards.
CTCAAAATTTGAGGCCATGCTATAAAAATACCTGACTTCGTATTTGATTCAAAGACTTTGGGAAATATAAATCCAGAACGTATGAAGTTAGAGACTTGAAAGGAGGGTAGGTGTATGTCTCACACAGTATCAGGGGCGGATCAAGTTATGGGAGGAGCGCATTCAACAAAAATTGAATATTTTAAATCGATTATTATTTTTTTTTTACTTTTTCATAGGTACCAACAAAGAATCCCACGCGGATAAAATAAAAATAAAAAAAAATAAATACATAAATGATGGCGTAAGTACAGTATTTAGTAAAAAAAGTTCCTGCTACGATTTTGAAGATGCAGTCCGTGTTTACTTTGCAACACATAACATAACTTTATTGTATCTAAAGAATAAGTTCTTATCACATGAATTTTGATTGAAAAAAAAAAAAATAAAATGGATTAATTAAACACACTAATAATTTTTCAAAACTGATTAATATATGAATAATATTCAATTAAATAGCCTCACTCAATTCAAGGATCATCTAAATCAATTCAATAGTTTTCAAAACATTACTATTTAAAAATAGGTAGTCAATTTTTTGAGCCGAACGTTGAACTGCTTAACTATATCAAATAGTAAATTATGGAACAAACATATAAATATGGTTGGTTCAACCAGAGTTCTAAATGTATTAACCAAATTTCCGTATGTTTTAATTGAAGGAAACAGTAGTAGTAGTAGTAGTAAGGGTGGGGAGGCTACAAGCCAGGCAACTAGGCTATTATGGTCGTTTTTGCCAGCCCCGAGCTGTCCCAGCCACATCTTTACCCTACTCCCTGCCTAAACCTGCCGGACCTCCTTATAAAGGTCGCGATATCTGTCCAGGCAAGGGTACGCAACTCCTCTGTTCAGAGCGTTGCCACTCCGAAGATCTCCTGTCGTATTCTGCCGAACCGATCGCATTGTCCTAGTAAATGAAAGGGCGATTCTTCGTCTATCCCGCAACCCGAACAGACGGGGTCGTTACCGACCTTCATCTTGAACAGGTGTCTTCCTTGTCCACAGTGACCCGTGAGGATCCCTGTGAGTTGGCTGATCGTGGCTCGGCTTCTTCCTAGTAGCCACGCGGTTTTTGACTTGCTTGGACCAGAAAGGAAGTCCTTTGCCTGCTTGCAGTTCGTGACCGTTGACCAGTTTTCTCTTAGTTTTTCTCCAGCCCACGTGTTGAGGGCTGATGTGACTTGTTTCCTTGTAATACCAAGCATGGGTTCGGGTCCCATGCACGGAGTCTCAGCTCCTAGCCTGCCTTCTCGTTGCCTGGTATCCCGATGTGTCCAGGGACCCATACAAGGAAACAGTAGGAATAAAATGAAGCTGAAGTTTGCAACGAAAATTCAAATAGTATATTAAAGTACTAGTTTTATAACATACGTTTTTAGCGCACAAGTACAAGTTTAGATAACCAGCTGCTTGCAGCGAGTTTTCTAAAATATTAGTGCCATACAAACGTGTTATGGAATAAGTGCTTTAATATACTATTTGAATTTTCGATGCAAAAAAACGTTGCAAACTTCAGCTTCATAGAATAAAAGGATGTAATAAAAGAAATGTAGTTTATTTAAGGGATATATCCCTTCTAACCTGTAAGTAAAATTAACTCAATTTCCCTCAATACAACAGTATTGCGAATACAACTTTCATATTTGTGTTCATGTTCACCAACGATAAATATATTATAATACATTACTTTTTCTTTATAAACCGGAACTAAACTCGTAAAACCATTTTATTATAAATATATATATAATGTAATGCAGGTATTTAAAATAAATTTAAATTCAAATGTAAGCATGTGCGCTAAGGGAGATGGGACGAATGATAACGATTTGTGGAAAAGTGACACTGCTAAAAGCTAAAACTTCAGGAATTCCTAAAATTTTAAGTTATATACATAGTGTATAGTGGACACCGCTTATAACGAACGGTTATAAGGAACCAATTTTAAAGTTCCTTCAAACTATTTTACATGTATGTTTTACCGTTTTTAACGAATATCGCTTATAACGAACCATTTTATGCCGGCCCTTGAGGTTTGGTATAAGCGGACTCCATTGTATTCATAAAATATATTTCATTAGAAATCCCCATTTACTGCTGCCATTTCAAATAAGTGACTAGGGCATGCAGTCTCGGGACTGGGATTTCTCGGAACTGGAACAATTGTTTTGGTACCAAGACCCAGGACAGCCAGCCCTGGTAAACTTTTTACCCGGCCCCTCCATTCTTCCAAAACATAAATCTTGTGCCCAGGGCCGTAGAGGTAACTAAAGTGGCGCCCCTGCTGACAAAAAAGTGTCGACTAGCAAAATGACGGACAGCCCTTCATTATGTTAATGCCGCAGTTGATTTTTTTTTACGAATTGTGTTAATTTATGACTTTTTTAATTTGATATTTTGACATAATTCTTAAAAAAATAAGAACTATAATTTTGATTGTCTATTTTAATTTAAAAACAGTGTTTTAAATCTTATAAAAATGCAAGAAAGCTCTAACACCGCAGGTGATTTTTATAATGAAGGTTTCACATATTAAAAATGGTGCTCCTTGCCATGGTAGTCAGGGGATTTTTTTTATGCTGAAAATATTCCTCGATAAATCATACTGGCTGCGTTCAATGGAAACAGCAAAACTATTGGCTAATTCCTTTAAACGTGATAGTGATTCATTCTTAAAACAACCTCTCGCTTTACGCTTCCTTACCCGCAACGCCTATACTTGGTTTCCCCTACCACGTTCCGTTCCCCGCGCGGTCCATACTTTCAATACGAGTCAGTATCACGTATAAACGGATCATACTTTAATCAAAAGTCATCAAGTTTTGCTAGCGAACTACTGAACGGCTAATATCTGTCACTTGTCACAATTACTAATTAATGGATTTGACTGATTCTTTTTTTGTTTTGAAGCTTAAACATTATCTACTTTTGTTTGTTTTAAGAATGATTAAAAATTTTTTTTTCGTATTAACAGCAACAAATAATCTACAACTATGTTTCTTACCCCATCTTCTAGGACTTGCATGGTACGCCACTGCAACTGTTTATCAAATTATTAAAGTCTTTCTTATTTCCGCAGTTTTAATAAATATTTTATTTTTTATTTTTTTATCTTTTTCCTTCTGGTTTAGGATATCAGGATTTTTCTGAAAGTTGTCATTTTTTCAGTCGACTCAAAAAGTACTAAATCAGCAGAGTTTTTTATTTGAAGCTCATGTCTTTTACTTCTTCTTCTACGCTCATGTCTTTTACTTCTTCTTCTCTACAGTTTCTTTATCCCGGGGAAACTTTTTATTGCCGTCTGACGGAGCCTTAACGGTGATTTCGCAGAACTGCCGCCGGACGGAGTGACCCTATTTTTTCTTCTACTCTAGTTTTTCAAACCCAATTTATGTTTTTGATAAACTTGATTAGAAGAAAAACGTAGCTCGGTAAAGCTTCAAATTTAAAGCACAGCATCAATCAAATTAATGTAGTACTATTTAAGTAAACTAAAAAAATTACAACTTCCAGGAAAATCCTGATATCTCCTAAATCAGAAGTAAAAATGTAAAAAAATAAAAAAAGAAAATATTCATTAAAACTGCGGCAATAAGAAATAATTAATAAATTAATAATTTGATAAACAGTTGCAGTGGCGTGCCATGCAAGTCCTAGAAGATGGGCTAAAAAACATAGTTGTACATTATTTGTTGCTGTTAATACGAAAAAAAATTTTTTTATCATTTTTAAAACAAACAAAAGTAGAGAATGTTTTAGCTTCAAAACAAAAAAAGAATTAGTCAAATCCATTAATTAGTTTTTGAAATATTTGAATTTAAAAATGTCAATTTTTTAGGTGTATATTATATACTTTAAAGCATAAAAAAACTTTTTTATTTCTCAAAATGTCATTTTTAAAACGGTTCCAGCAATTAAAAAAAAACTATTTAACATGTTGACTTAAATATTTCGGCAGTTTGTCGAAAAGCATATTGGCGCATTTGCTAATGTACAATATGTAAAAAAATAAAAAAAGAAAATATTCATTAAAACTGCGGCAATAAGAAATAATTAATAAATTAATAATTTGATAAGCAGTGCAGTGGCGTGCCATGCAAGTCCTAGAAGATGGGCTAAAAAACATAGTTGTACATTATTTGTTGCTGTTAATACAAAAAATTATTTTTTATCATTTTTAAAACAAACAAAAGTAGAGAATGTTTAAGCTTCAAAACAAAAAAAGAATTAGTCAAATCCATTAATTAGTTTTTGAAATATTTGAATTTAAAAATGTCAATTTTTTAGGTGTATATTATATACTTTAAAGCATAAAAAAACTTTTTTATTTCTCAAAATGTCATTTTTAAAACGGTTCCAGCAATTAAAAAAAAAACTATTTAACATATTGACTTAAATATTTCGGCAGTTTGTCGAAAAGCATATTGGCGCATTTGCTAATGTACAATATGTAAAAAATAAAAAAAGAAAATATTCATTAAAACTGCGGCAATAAGAAATAATTAATAAATTAATAATTTGATAAACAGTTGCAGTGGCGTGCCATGCAAGTCCTAGAAGATGGGCTAAAAAACATAGTTGTACATTATTTGTTGCTGTTAATACGAAAAAAAATTTTTTTATCATTTTTAAAACAAACAAAAGTAGAGAATGTTTAAGCTTCAAAACAAAAAAAGAATTAGTCAAATCCATTAATTAGTTTTTGAAATATTTGAATTTAAAAATGTCAATTTTTTAGGTGTATATTATATACTTTAAAGCATAAAAAAAACTTTTTTTTTTCTCAAAATGTCATTTTTAAAACGGTTCCAGCAATTAAAAAAAAACTATTTAACATGTTGACTTAAATATTTCGGCAGTTTGTCGAAAAGCATATTGGCGCGTTTACTAATGTACAATATTTTTTCAAAAGCTTGCTATTATGTTATTTACAGCTGGCGCTAGAATAATATTATACGGTAGTTACGAATTTCCAAAAAAAAAAAAAAATCAAAAATCGTCTGACAAAAAATTCTTGGATATAAATTTGTTTTTAGGAAAAGACAACTTCTATGAGGGAAAAATCCCTATTGTTTTTGACAGTAATCCCTCCAAAAACAAAAAAAGTGATGGGCGGGTTAAACTTAAAAAAAAATCGAAAAATGCTGAAAGAAAATTCCGATTAACGTAATTTTTCAGGAAAAAATACTTTTATTATAAGAATCAATTCTAAAAAAAAATAAATAAATAAATAAAAAAAAATTATTTTTTTATTTTTTTTAAATTTTTTTAGAATTTTGTTTCAAAACAGTTTTTTTCGTTTTTTGCAAAAAGAGTATTTAATAAAAAAAATTGAAAAATTAAAAAAAAAGTTTTCTTGAAAACTCTTTTGTTAATTTTTTTTTTCAATATTTTTTCGTTTTTCAAAAAAGATCTTTAAAAAAATATGTTTTTTTTTTTTAAATTTTTTTTCGTATCTTCCATGTCTAATTTTCTTTTGTTGTTTAAATTAAAGTTAATAAGGTTAATATTTTTTATTAAAAAATATGCCCAAAAGCCCATCGTAGGATAAAAAAACAAAAATAAAAAATGAAAAAAAAAAAAAAAATTGTTTAAGATAAATTTTTAAAATATTTTTATGGCAATTTAGAGGTAAAAAACCCTTGTATATTAAGTTTTTAAAAAAATTGGTTAAATTGCGCATTTAAGGGTTAAAGAATTCTGATATTTTTCTTTGTTGTCGAGATATGGGAGGATAGGTGTAGTGGTCTACCGCGTCTGTACATGACAAGTCTACTAGCCAACTAGCGTGAGTTCGATTCTCACTGGCGCCGATTTTCCTTTTTCAGTTAATTAATAATTTAAATTTGGCGAAGGCGTAAGTGAAGCGGACACTCCCTATAAAAACTAGTTCGAAAGTCAGTATAAGCCGGTGGTTCTCTCTACTACTAGCCCACACAAGTCCTGGACTTTTTTGGGGATGCTAAATTAAGTAAAACAGTACGAGGTTAAACAAACATGTATTAAACATGTATTCAAGGTAGAACCTTTTAAAAAAGCCTGCCCGTTTTGCGCTTTATAAATTGTAGTAAATTTACTGTAATTGAAAACGTGAAAATGTATAAACATAATAATTTTACATCTAGATAAAGTAAAATAGACCAAAATGGTGTATTAAATACCTATAACGTGCTAATAAGTAGAAAAAAGGCCGAACACGAAATGTTCAGTTAATTTGTTTGCATGTATTATTAATTTTTAGTCCTGAAAATGTCGACTAGCTTGTAGGTTATAATCTAAACTCAATTTTCAACTTTATTATTTTCAGCGTTATTCTATTACAGATATCACGCGATTATTTTGACGAATATTCGATAATTCAAGTGACAGGTTCATAAAAATAAAATACCTATTTGTTGCAAATGGAACGATATTTGTGACATATTTATTTCACGAGTTGGTTACCGCATCCGTCATCTCAGCCATACATTTTTTTTCTACGACTGGTTTAGAATGTAAGCAATTACACACACTTTTCAAACACAGAATGAATACATTCTAGCTCTAGATACGGTATGAATATTCCGTATCAAGTGTTAGAATGAGCACATGTAGTGCCATCTCTTGTTTATAAAAGTTAAGAAAACTGTATCAAAATTAGCAAAAATATATAAATTTTACCATGAAATATTGAATAATTTAATGCAATTTAAAGTTTTGCGTTAAAATTACATAAAGTTTATTAGCTTTTCTTAATATTGACCAGTTTTTTATCAATTTAGTTAAAAAAATTAAAACTGCTCCATCTATTGTTAAATATTTAAACCTGATATATGTCACAACAATCTGATATAACCTTGAATTTTTGCATTATAATTTGTAAATATGTGCTAAAATTAAATAAAAATCTTTTTTAAGTAGTTGTTCAGTTTTACGTTTTATAGTTTTTAAATTTAAAATTACGCGCGCGACAACTTCCGTTCGCATCGGCAGTTGGTTCGCGCAGGCGCAATCATAGCGGAGCGAAGACGAAAAGATATCGCCCGAAAACACACGCGTTTTTGGAGCAATGGGGAAAAATTGGTGCAATTTAATATATAGTTAGTTCGCAACGGATAAATTATAGATCCCAATCCTACAAAACCATTCAACGACCTAAACCCAGGAAGACAATCATCCAGGCCTGGACACACCGCAGCAGATCCCAATATCGTAAGTCCCATAATCTTAATCCTTAACCTACCTCTTGAAATCAGCACAGAATAAATTAATTACGGTCCACTCATTAACATCAAAAAACATGGTCTTCGGAGCCAGATTTCATTAATTTGCAGGGTTTAAATTAGGTATTTTCGTGTTTTTGGGAAAAAATTACGCATTTTATAGATAGTTTCGCGCGTGATAGTTTAGATAGCATTTTCGCACATTTTCATGGGTTATTCGCAAATATAGTTTAGTATAGATAGTTAGCATAGTTTTAAACATCAGTTTATACAATTAAATCAATTTATTCAATTAGATAAATCGCATAAAAACCTAGAAACAACACAAATTTTTGTTGCACAAAAAATACACGTGTTTACAAACCGATAACGCTGTCTCGTTCTCGCATAGCGCAAGGGGCGGACGGGGATTTTTGGAATTTTAGATTTTCGATTTTTAGAATTTTTCCAACGGAATAAATAAAATTTAGCAAAATTATTTTATTTTTTGTGTCAGGGGCGGACTTGGACAATTTCCAAACTTATTTTTTACGCATTTTCGTCAAAGAAAATTAATTTTCCTCCAATTGAAAGGAAATTTTTAGTTTATTTTACGCAACTAGTTTGAGTGTTTACTAGTAATCATGGAACAGTATCACACTTTAGTTAATCAAAGAAAATTCGAATTGCAAAAATTAGAACGGCTAAAAACGCTCAGTAAAATCGCTCTAAGCGACACCACTAGGCAACACGATTTTAAAGTTCGTTTTAGTTTGGCGGAATTAAGCTATAAAGTAATAGAAAAGCTCAGTGAGGACATTTTAGAGTTAATTTCCACCAAGCAAGTGGCTCTTTCTGGGTCAATAGATGATGATATAAAACATGAGACAACATCTCGTAATAAAGCAGAAGATACATATATAGCAATATGTGTCACTTATGAAACCATTTTTGGTCTATCGTCCAATAGAAGCACTCAGGCTAGTTCATCTAGTACAAAACGAGCAGTAAAACTGCCAGATATTAATTTGTTACATTTTAATGGTCAAGTTGAAAATTGGGCCGCTTTTATAGGAGTATTCAGGTCGCTAATTCATTTGGACGTGAGCCTTAGTGAAGTCGAAAAATATCACTACTTAATTAGCAGTTTGAGTGGTGAGCCATTGAGTATCGTACGTAGCCTTCCACTGATAGCCTCAAATTACTCAGTAGCGTTACAAAATTTGATAGATAGATATGAAAATAAGCGCCTTTTAGCAGATACTTATTATAGTAAAATAAAAGCATTGCCTAATATAGTTCAAGATAACGCCAAAGCTCTGCGTCACCTCATAACAACCATGTCAGAAAATTTGGCAGCATTAAATAATTTAGGGCTCCCAACCAATGAATGGGGTTATTTATTATTTGATTTAGTTTTTGAAAAGCTTCCTAGAACATTATGCACTAAATTTGAAGATAAACAAAACTCTAGCGAAATTCCTTCATATGATGCTTTAATTATTTTCATTTCCGCACATTGTCAATCATTGGAGGCTGTAGACTCAAAAAAGACAGCTGTTCATGCCGCACCCCATAGTCATGCCGCACCCCATACTCAACAGCATCGCAACAGGCTTAACGTCAATTCATTTTTAACTAGTGCCGAATGTTGTGGCTTGTGTCAAAAGGCACATTTTATTATTAATTGTCCCGCATTTTTAGAAAAAACACCGCAAGATAGGTACACAGTAGCTAGAAATAGTAAAATTTGTCTCAATTGTTTAAGTTCTAACCACTTAATTGGAGCGTGTAGATCACGTTCTAAATGTAGGGAATGTTCAGGACCTCATCACACGTTATTGCATTTTCAGAATCCAAAAATTAGTAGTTTTAATAGTAGAATCGTGGAAAAAAACCCCGAAAATAAAGTCGGTAAAGTAGATAACTCAAGTACAGACACAACTTTGTTGGCAAGCGATACAAAAATAGATAGTACAGTTTTATTAGCAACAGCGCAGGTAGATATCTTAGATAGTTTTGGAAATCCTTGCACCATTCGTGCAATCTGTGATCCGGGATCACAATCTTGTTATATCACAGAATCATGCGTTAATAAGTTAGGTTTAAAACGTTCTAGATTAAATAGCAGTACAATAGGTTTAGGTGCAGTTTCAGTAAAGGCAAACGGTATAACAACTTGTAATATTAAATCAAAAATTCAAAACAATAGTCCCTTGATTATAGACGCGATAATTATACCAAAAATTTGTTCAGAAATGCCACAAACAACAATCCCATTAGAAAATCTGGAACATATAAAAAATTTAAAATTGGCGGATCCATTATTTAATCAGCCCGGTCCGGTAGAAATGCTTTTGGGGGCACAATTATTTACAGAAATATTATTAGATGGGAAGATATCAGGGGATACGCATCAACCAACGGCCATAAATACCAGCTTGGGGTGGATATTAATGGGAAAAGTTAATTTAGAAAAAATTGCCAATTTTAATTATAGTTTGTTATCAGTCGCAGAATCCATAGATTCAACACTGAAAAAATTTTGGACTTTGGAAGAACCCCCCCATTCCGCTGTAAGGGGGTCTGAAGAAGATTTAGAATGTGAAAATATTTTTAAACAATCATGTAGCAGGGATCATACAGGGCGATATAGTGTAGCGTTACCATTTAAAATCCCAAATCCCGACATTGGAAATAGTTATGACGCAGCTAAGCGTCGCTTGTGGTCATTAGAGCGTCGCCTAGACGGTAATATAGAATTGAGAGCTTCATATAACGATGTGATGTTAGATTATATAAATCAGGGGCACATGTCTTTGGTTGAAAAGCCTAGAGCTGATTTAAAGTATTACCTCCCACACCATTGTATTTGCCGACCTCAAAGTACTAGTAGTCAGGTTCGAATAGTTTTTGACGCGTCTGCAAAATCGACGCAAGGCATTTCATTAAATGACACTTTATTTGTAGGCCAAAAATTGCAAAAAGATATATGCGGAATTTTATTAAATTTTAGATTACACGCGGTAGTATTAGTAGCGGACATCAAACAGATGTACCGACAAATTAAAATAGTAGAATCACATCGCAAATATCAAGGTATTCTCTGGAGATTTTCACAGTCAGAACCGATAAAAGAATATATGTTAAATACCGTAACCTTTGGAGAATCTAGTTCACCCTGGCTGGCTTTGCGCACACTCCATCAATTAGCTGAGGACGAAAAGGCAGATTTTCCTGTAGCCAGTCAAGTTTTAGAAAAAGACATGTATGTCGATGATGTGGTTACAGGATGCTGTGATGTAAAGTCAGCTATTAGCCTTCAAAAGGATCTCTCGGATCTTTTAAGGAGGGGAGGGTTTGAACTACACAAATGGTGTAGCAATGTACCTAGTCTAATGGAAAATCTCTCAGAAAACGCTCAACATTCATTTTCTTTTGATAAAGATTCCTTTATTAAAATTTTAGGCCTATATTGGCATCCAAAAATAGATAAATTTGGGTATCAAGTTGATATAAATGACAAATCACCTACAAAACGAAATGTTTTATCTCAAATTGCAAGAATTTTCGATCCTCTAGGGTGGATCGCACCATCCATTTTTATAGCAAAACATTTATTACAAACCATTTGGACTCTTGGCTTGTCATGGGATGAGCAACTTCCAGAAAGTTTGGTAAAAATTTGGAAACAGTTTCAAAATGAACTACCACTTTTAGCCTCAATTCAAATAGATAGATTTATTTGTAATAATCCATTAGATTTAATAGAAATTCATGCATTTTGCGACTCTAGTGAGCGCGGATATTCTGGTTGTGTATATTTTAGAATAGTAGGTCAGTCTAAGGACATAAAAACGTATTTAATTATAGCTAAGTCCAAAGTAGCGTCATTAAAAAAGACTAGTTTACCTAGGCTTGAGTTGCAAGCGGCATTTTTAGTATCTGAACTAGTAGAATATGTTTTAGAAACCTATAAAAATAAAATTAACATAAAAAATATATATGCATGGTCAGACTCGCAAGTCGCACTCGCGTGGATTAAATCTCCACCACATAGGTGGAAGACGTTTATAAGTAATCGTGTTAGTTTTATACAAGTTAGAATAAGTCCTGCTAGTTGGTATTTTATAAGGTCTAAATTAAATCCCGCGGATTGTGCCACTAGAGGTATTATGCCTTCGCAACTTTTAAACTATTCCTTATGGTGGGCAGGACCCGCTTTTTTAACTTCGGTTGATTTGGATTTAGAAAATACAAACTCGGTACTAACAAACGCATTCTCGGAAGAAATAAAAGCGGAAGAAAAACGCAACATAGTTCTAATAAATTTAAATAATACGCATTTTTTAGATAATTTATTAAAAAAGCATTCAAATTTACATAAAATAAAGAGAATTCTGGCTTATTGTTTTAGATTTTTTAATAATTTAAAGTCAAAAGTAAAATGTTCTGAAAATTTATCGATTAAAGAACTAAACAACGCCATGCGTGCGCTAGTAAAACATGTACAATCTTCGGCATTCCCAGATATTATAGAAAAAATCAAACATAATAAGATTTGTCCAAAACCATTTGCAAAACTGACTCCATTTATAGATAGTAATGGCCTTCTTCGCGTGGGAGGAAGATTAGTGAATTCCAAATTAAATTACGACAAAAAATTTCCTTTTTTATTACCCAGGAAACATAGATTTACCTTTTTGTTAATAGAAGAAGTCCATCGCGACAATTTACATCCAGGACTTCAAACATGCCAATATATTTTAACCCAGAACTTCTGGATCTTATCACCGAAAAGAGCAATACGTGAGGTTCTTTCTCGATGTGTTCGTTGTTTTAGGACTAACCCTAAACCTTTGATTCCCATTATGGGAAACCTCCCATCTCCCCGCATTAGCGAATTAAAACCATTTTCGCATGTAGGCTGTGACTTTGGGGGTAATTTCTTTATTACTATGAGCAAAAATAGAGGGGTTAGATCACAAAAGGCATACTTATGTTTGTTCGTTTGCTTGGCGACAAAAGCCGTGCATTTAGAACTTGCATCAGATCTTACTAGTGAGTGTTTTTTAGCAGCTCTACGCCGATTTATAGCGCGCAGAGGCAAATGTCTTCAAATTTACTGTGATAATGGTACAAATTTCGTAGGAGCAAGTAGAGAATTGGCAACGCTGTTAAAAAACGCTGCAGAAACGGAAACCATTTCCTTTAAATTTAATCCTCCCAGCGCTAGCCACATGGGTGGACTCTGGGAAAGGGCAATCAGATCCGTAAAAACGCATTTATCTCGAATTATAGGTAATCAAATTCTTAGCTATGAAGAATTTAACACGGTATTAGTTAGAATCGAAGCGATACTCAATTCGCGACCGCTATCGCCCATGAGTTCAGACCCGAATGATCTTTCGGTCTTGACAGCAGGGCATTTTTTGACATTAAATCCTATGACAACTCTTCCTGAAGAAGACTTGTCAGAGGTAAAAATGAATAGATTAACACGCTGGCAACTTTTGCAAAGTTTGCACCAGCAATTTTGGAAGAAATTTCACCATGAATATGTGCATACATTAATGCAACGCAATAAATGGTATAAAGAAGGTTCACGTCTAAAGGTTGGTGACTTGGTGCTAATTAATGGAGAACCGGCTCCTCCGTTATCTTGGCGTATGGGTAGAGTGACAGAACTGCATTATGGCACTGATGGGGTAGCTAGATCTGCCACTCTAAACACTACCCTTGGATCTTTAAAAAGACCATTGGTAAAATTATGTCCCCTTCCATCGGCAGAGGCCGAGAATGGTAACATTTAATTACAGTATTTCATAGATATAGTTTGGAAAATGTCTAATTTTAGCACAGTAAAATTAGATATGGGGTTTATTCTTATTTTTTTTTTTGAAACATTTTGAAATCCCTCCGCAGAGCTATGGGGCTTTCGGTGGGCAGTGTTCAGTTTTACGTTTTATAGTTTTTAAATTTAAAATTACGCGCGCGACAACTTCCGTTCGCATCGGCAGTTGGTTCGCGCAGGCGCAATCATAGCGGAGCGAAGACGAAAAGATATCGCCCGAAAACACACGCGTTTTTGGAGCAATGGGGAAAAATTGGTGCAATTTAATATATAGTTAGTTCGCAACGGATAAATTATAGATCCCAATCCTACAAAACCATTCAACGACCTAAACCCAGGAAGACAATCATCCAGGCCTGGACACACCGCAGCAGATCCCAATATCGTAAGTCCCATAATCTTAATCCTTAACCTACCTCTTGAAATCAGCACAGAATAAATTAATTACGGTCCACTCATTAACATCAAAAAACAGTAGTGATTTGATAAAATTATTAAATAACATTAATTGCTTTATTTAAAAATATGTGTTTTGTTGCATTTACAATGTCGAGTCATAAAAAACATTGTTTTTAACCTTGTCCGAAGTTAAAGCCATACAGTGTTTCATATTTGCAGTCGAAGAAAAAGTATAGTCTACAACACGTATGGAATAGTCATTCCGTGCTCGCGGGACCGTCATACTCGCCTGCCGGCTCGTATGACAAACTTTCCGCTCTCGCAAAATATTGTCTATTCCATACTAGTTATAGAATATACTACTCCTGCACCTACACTGCCGCACATTAAATTCCGGACACATAAAAAATTGACATTTTTTAAATCCAAATATTTCGAAAAATAATTAATGGATTTGACTGATTCTTTTTTTGTTTTAAACCTTAAAATTCTCTACTTTTGTTTGTTTTAAGAATTATTTTTTTTTTCGTATTAACAGCAACAAATACTATACAACTATGTTTTTTACCCCATCTTCTAGGACTTGCTTGGTACGCCACTGCAACTGTAGCAAATTACTAAAGTCTTTCTTATTGCCGCAGTTTTAATGAATATTTCCTTTTTATTTTTTTAAATTTTTACTTCTGGTTTAGGAATCATTAGGATTTTGATGAAAGTTGTCATTTAAAAAGTACTACACGAATTTGTTTGAAGCTTTGTTAAGGGATATTTTTATTTTTTGTGTCAACATAAAATTTCACTTTCAGGGAAATCCTGATATCTCCTAAACCAGAAGTAAAATATAAAAAAAAGAAAATATTCATTAAAACTGCGGCAATAAGAAAGATTTTAATAATTTGATAAACAGTGGCGTACCATGCAATTCCTAGAAAATGGGGTAAAAAACATAGTTGTACATTATTTGTTGCTGTTAATACGAAAGAAAAAAATTAATAATTCTTAAAACAAACAAAAGTAGAGAATGTTTAAGCTTTAAAACAAAAAAAGAATCAGTCAAATCCATTAATTAGTTTTCGAAATATATGAATTTAAAAAATGTCAATTTTTTAGGTGTCCGGAATTTAATGTGCGGCAGTGTATATTCTTGACCATACAATGCTGCTAAATTCAAAGTCAAAATTGTATACGAATAAGGGCTTATCCACAGGCTCGCATAACAATATGCGAATGCGATGCCGTGAATGGCTTGATGTCCGCCGTGTATCTTGTAAGCCAATCACGGCATCGCATTCTTATGTTTTATGGTCTTATGCAAGCTTCTGGATAGGCCTTAAGGGCTTATCCACAGGTTTGTATAACAAAACATAATGTCATAATTTAAATATGTTCGTCCTCTTTTTCTTCTTCTATACTATGATCCGTTAATACGTGATGTTAAAAGTATCGGGAACGAAACGTAAAGAGGGTAAACCAAGTATAGGCGTTGCGGTGAAGGAAGCGTAAAGCGGGAGGGCGCTTTAAGCATGAGTCACTGTTACGTATAAAAAAATTTGGACTTTTCACTGTCACGTATAAAAAAAATTGGACTATATTGTCTATTCACCAATCGTATGCGCCTATGTATTAGGATAGCCAATGGATAGTCTCATGCCATTCAGTAAATGATGTCAGTAATTTTCGGTGGTGATTCTACATAGGAAAATATGAAAAAAAGTTCCTATAAACATGTCTAAAAATGCGTCGTAAGGTAGCTAAGCCCCTTTGAAAGTGGTTAAAAAATCGGTTTTTATTTAATAACCCAGGAACGCTTTAAGGTATAGCAACGAGGTTTTGAATGTAAACTAACCTTAATAAGGCCCATCTTCATATGCTATCTTTATGTACTTATTTTAAACGGGGGTGTGCAAAACTGGGGGGCCTTATTAGTTTTTTGTCCCAAACTTTTTTCTGTGTAATTTTTTTGTAATTCTATTTTTCGAATATGATTCCTAAGGCCAAAATACATAAAAAAGATACACCTGTTCTAATACTGTAGGATTAACTGTTTTCGAGAAAAATTAATTTGAAGGTGAACGGTTCGAGGACGCAAAAATAAGTACTAAAATGTTGAAAATCTAAATTTCAATGATGCAAGGTGAATGTATAGAAAAAAACTAAGAAAAAACCTCATATACAGGTACTTCCAAAAAATCAATCCTAAGGGTCTATGGGCTCCTAAAAATGCATAATTTTTAAAGGGCCATAGTAGCTTTAAAAGCAATTTTTCGACCTAGATGTATAGAAACTTTTTTTGTTAGTTTTTGATAGAGAATAAGCCTGCGTCATTAAAATTTTGGTTTTAAACAAATTACTACTTTGTTTTCGTCCTCGATACGTGAAATTTCACTATGTCCGCCGTTCGGTCAACTGCAGTCGCGTTCGGAAATGTACCACTTTCCATACTTGTTAGGAAAATAACTATTTTTTACCAAAACAAAAAATCGTCGGCTTAAAAAGTATATCAAAGAAAAGCTCATGACCACTATGATTAAGCTGCAGTTTAAGTTTTGCGAATTAGCTTTATGTTTTATGTTTTAGTAACAATTTATAATTTTATAAATTGAAAGAAAAGGTAGTCCAGGTATACTTTTTTTAGAATATTTTTTTTTTTGTTAATAGTCAAAAATTAAATTTTAATATTTTTTTTAGAGAACTCTATCGAGTTTAAGAAGACCTCATATAAAAAGTCTTTGATTATACATCTTAAAAATGTATCTATATAAAAAAATCAAAATGTTCTGACTATGAAATTTTTAAAAAATTATAATTTTTTGTATGCGCTTCATTTTAGAAACATTAACAGTTAAAAATATGATAGATAAACATAACATAAACTTTTAAGGAAACACATAAAGAAGGGACAAAAACCATATACATATTTTATCGACTATTTCACAAACAATATATAGGCCAATCAAAACCTTGCATTTTTAGTTGATTGACCAATTAGATCAAAATGAACCTGATAATTTTTGCACAAGTGCAATTATCACTTGGTTACTATAAAAACAAGTAACTGACAGTTACTGACATCTTAATAAATGTTATATTATTTCAAAATGTGTTTTTAATTTGTGAAGCTTACCTTTAGTTGATTTATTTTTATTTATGCGTATTTTATTACCAAAACATGTTTAAAGCTTTAAATCACTGATATTCATAAATTTTAATTTATTTAATTGAATTATTGTACTAAAAATAGGCCACTCAAAACTAATTTAAGCACTTGTTTATTAAACATATATTTACAGTAAACAAGTAAATAATTTACTTCTTTTAAATGACGGAAATCAAAACATCAAAAGACTGCGCTGGTACCAGTACAGCGTTGCCAAACTTTATTAGAAACCGATCGCAAATGGTTTTTTTACGGGTGAAAACACCCGTTATTTTATTTCTTTTCAGTTGAAAACTAAACTTTTTAAACAAAAACAGCAATGATCTTTATTTAAATGATAAAAGTCCAAACTATTTTATTGGACTTTTTGGAATAATCTCAAGCATAAAATATCCCTCAAGCAAAGTTTAGACTTGTCAACATTCGCGAACAAGTGAACATCCTGGTTTTAAAAAGCGCGGAAAATTTGAGATTTAAATTTTTAATTATAGTTGTAAAGTAATATTGTTGTTTAGTTCTTAAATTTTTAATTTAAATATGAAACAACATTAAACATTGTAAAATTATATACTTCATTATTTTGTTTGTGAAATAGTCTTTCAAAATACCATTAGTGCATGTTGAATTATACATAATTTTTTAACTGTATATAAAAAAACATTTTGCTTAAGGAAATTGTTTTTTTTTAATACAGTCAAAAAATTATCGATAATTCAACATGCACTTATGATTTTACTACTGATAACTCGCCTGCTAATTATAATTATCGTATGAAAAAAAAAATTATATGCATTTTTGAGCTATGACTAAAACTTCTGGAGCTACAAGCACGAAAAAGAAAAAAAAAAAAACTATACCTTTACCTACCTATAGGTAGGTAATGCGCGAGTTTACTCGCACTTTACCATTATTTTTATCATTTGCTCATTTGGTCCAGAATGAGCCGGTAACTTACAGGCTGTAAACGTGATAAAAACAAACGCAAACGTTGTGAATTAAACCTAGATTGGTGCTGGACCCAATTTACAGAGTCTAATGTATAATACGACATGTACCGACGATAAATATAAATAAAAAAAAATAAATTTCACGGTCTGAACGGATCTGCAGCGGGTTAAAAACCTTAAAAGCACCGTGTTGGTCTATGGACATAACAAATTACTCGTGCTGATACTAAATTTAGGTTTCCTTTGCTCTGCTGTGCATTGATGGCCTTTTAACTGAAAACTGAAAACTTTTCAGTTGGCAAGTTCATGTTAAACGTACATTCAAGGGTTTTGTGTCTTAAGTTAAGACTCTTAACAGGGTAGCAATACACATTCCATGTGAGTAATCACATTATGGCACCTGATCGCCAATGAATGCCAATTTTAGAGCAGTTATTTTCGATAGCCTGATAAGTCCCGTTCACCGATTTAATATCACAAATATTTCCCAATAAAATGCAGAAATTTCCCAACTCCAAAAATATTTTAACCCCTGACAGACAATTTTGTGATTACTAAAAAAAATTCCTGACTGTACTCCAATTTTCCCAACTCTTAAAATTGGCAAATTAAGTCGTTTCCAAAGATCCGTTCGTGTGCAAAATTTTATTTCCCACAGCAGTTGGCCCAGTAAACGGAACCCTTATTTTTTTTTTAATTTTTTCTTAACCATTTCTGTTTTTCGAAAAAATATTTTTTTAAATTTTTTTTAAACAACAAAAAAATTGTCTTTAGCTATCATTTTTTTTATTTTTTTTATTTTTTTAGTTCTTTTTTTTTCGTTTTTCAATATTTTTTAAACGTGATTTTTTTTTATTTAATGAATTATGCATAGCTATGCCTACAGGGGAAGTATTCTTTTGTTGACAGCAATATTTTATTTTGCGTTTTAAATAATTTTAACTTGAGTTTAAGTATTTGGAAACATAAATAGTATATTTGGGGGAGGGGGTAGTGTTATCGGAGCTCAAGTTTCGGATTGTTTCTAGGGTCGTAGGGATATACTCCATGCATATATCAAATTTCAAGTTTCTAGCTATTGTGTATTTATTATGCACATATCAAATTTCTAGCTATTCTAGAAGTGTGTTTAATAATTTTTCCCCATTTGGGGGGTTAGGGGGATCGGAGGTAAAGTTTTCCTGGGGTCGTAGGGAGGTACTCCATGTACATGCCAAGTTTTAAGTTTTTAGCTATTCTGGAAGAAGGTCTTCCGACTCGGACAACAATACATCCATACATTATAATTTATATCTAATTTGTGTTTAGTTTTAGGTTTAGCTTTTCAATCCGCAACACAAATCTTACGGGTTTAGGCGGCCAATGTTTTTAATACTCTATTACTTTATTACTAAATAAATTGAATTTAATGTTAAAAAAAGACATACATACATAGGTTTTTCTCTTTTGTATTACAGATTACAGTGAAAATCTTATGCCAATAACTTAAACGGTTTCCGAGTTATTTTTAAATTAAATGAAGTCGATTTAAAATTGTTTTTAT
The DNA here is from genome assembly GCA_958510825.1 of Brachypterus glaber. NCBI lineage: Eukaryota > Metazoa > Arthropoda > Insecta > Coleoptera > Kateretidae > Brachypterus > Brachypterus glaber. The sequence continues at coordinate 75,230,392 of OY294045.1, read as the reverse complement.
TTTCGTTGCAAAAAAACGTTGCAAACTTCAGCTTCATGAAATATTCTAAAAAAGCCCTAGCTCCTTCAGAAAGCAATTTAGGCACAAACGTTCAAACAAACTTTAAATCAATTTTTTTGTAGTTAAAAGCTGTTAAATTTATTTTCTTAAATCTCGTATTTTTTTGAAAATGAATGAATATCTTTTTTTCTGGCTTAAAGCTACATTTAGGATGTTGAATTTAGTTTTATAATAAAGGGTAAACCTTTTAATTAAAATTCGTAAAAAAATTGGGTTTCACTAATAATGATCTGTGATTACCGATTTAATGCAAAAAACGCATATAGCCAAAAATAACATACGAAACTCGGACTCATCAAGTGTAAAAATATTTGGCAACTCAGTGTCCAGTTATATTCTTGAAAAGATGATAATAGGCAGAGCCAAGGTAATAGCCAGGATGTTCTCTTTTAAATTTGCATGTTAATGTTTTAAATATTTTATTTAAATTATATTCATACTTGCGTAACTCACTGCGAAATTTAATTAAGGGTGTAAAACATATTGTAAGGGTGGTAATTGCCGTCTCTATTTATTGTTTGAGGTCCCTAAACAAATATTTGCAGTCCCTATTTTAAAATTTTAAGGCGTTTTTTAGTCGTCAACAAATAGTCCGGGATCCCTGGACCCATTTTTAGCCTTTATTACTATCAAACTAATTTTCCGTGAGTAGCTTCATTTTGATGAGACGCCCAACTTTTTCTCTTACAAAAATTCTCGATTGTGGTAGCTAACAGGGGTAGCAGGGATAAAATATATTGATTTGACGATTCTCAAAAATTTAATACTAACTGTGGGTTTTTTTTATTAAATCTTAAGAAAATTATTAACATTATTGAAAAAAATATTTGTCCTACAAAAGGTATGGCTTGATTAAAGAGTCCCCTCCTTCCAACATGTATCGATAACAAGGTCATAAAAAATGATTACTAACTAGCTGATTTTTTTACTGTTGCTTAGTTAATATTTATATAATATAATATAAATTTTTGAGAATCGTCAAATCAACATAATTTATCCCTGCTACCTCTGTTAGCTACCACAATCGAGAATTTTTGTAACAGAAAAAGTTGGGCGTCTCATCAAAATGAAGCTACTCACGGAAAATTAGTTTGATAGTAATAAGGGCTAAAAATGGGTCCAGGGATCCCGGACTAGAACGAGTAAACGATAAGGTTATGTGAGGTGTAGTGTTGCCGCCTAAAGCGATAGTTATCGCCAATAAATACCTCTCGTATCGCCACTACGATGCGATAGTTCAAAAATTATCGTCTCGCACAAACGATAACGAGAGGCCTCTCGTTATCGCCTACCTCTCGCCTACCTCTCGCGATAACGATACTTATCGTTCCAGCGTAAAAGTTGAATATTTCAGCCATCTAATATTAGTTAAAGGAATTTGACACAAACGTCATTATTTAATTTTTGAATTTAATAATGCAAATATATTCTTTAATAGGCATTATGCATCAAACATTAGCATATAATAAAAGGCTTTTATCTTTTAAAATCGTATCCAAGGCAGAAACCCCTTCAACATTGTCCTATTTTTATAGCAGATACAAAAACATGAACTCCTGGCAGATGCACTAAGTACCTAACTAGGACTATAGTAAGTACGGTAGTATTTGACTAATACGAGGGGTAATTTAAAAGAAGGCAAAAATTTCAGATCTGGTGTTTGTAGGATTTGAGTGCTAAACATCAATTTTAACAGTGTTTATATATTTTGCTTTCCCATGTTTACTTTCTCATAAAGAAAAAGGAAAAAAATAATATAAACTTACATCTGCATCCCAAATTTTAAATATCTAGCTCAAAGCTTTCTTAAGTCTTAAGACAGACCGACAAACATATTTTTTGATTATTTTGATTTTTCTTGACCTTTCAGGAAAACATAAGATGATTTAAGCAAAAAAATGTTTAATTTGTTTTCTATGACAATACTTTCTTTATGAGAAAGTAAACATGGGAAAGCAAAATATATAAACAATGTTAAAATTGATGTTTAGCACTCAAATCCTACAAACACCAGATCTGGAATTTTTGCCTTCTTTTAAATTACCCCTCGTATTAGTAAAATACTACCGTACTTACTATAGTCCTAGTTAGGTACTTAGTGCATCTGCCAGGAGTTCATATTTTTGTATCTGCTATAAAAATAGGACAATGTTAAAGCGGTTCCTGCCTCCGATATGATTTTAAAAGATAAAAGCCTTGTATAATGTGCTAATGTATGATGCATAATGCCTATTAAAGAATATATTTGCATTTTAAAAAATATTAATTTCAAAAATTAAATAATGACGTTTGTGTCAAATATTTTTATCTGATTTTAGGTGGCTTCAACATTCGACTGTCTCTGACTGTACGATAGTTATCGCTCTCGCGTCGGTCTCGTTACGGGCGAGAGGCCTCTCGTTATCGTTACAACGATACGATATTTTTTTACCTCTCGCTATCGTTCTGTCCAACGATAACGAGACGATAGCGAGACGATAGGGCTTAGGCGGCAACACTAGTGAGGTGCAAAACGAGATAAAATATGCAGAACGTTTTTCTATATTATATGGCGTTTTCAAGTGGACCATAGACCTTTTAATAAATAAAAATATCACATAGTATGTAAGATAGCGATACTATGGCTATCTTACAGTTTTAAAAATAAAATTTTCACCCGCGGGCGCCATAGCACTATTGTCTGAGATAGGAATCTAGAGGGACAAAAGTATATTTTTCAGTATCTTAGAAGTATTTTATTTGTTTATAGTTACATTCTTCACTAACTGTAGCACACGAAACAAATCGGAAAGTTTAAAATTTTTAGGATTAAGTGCCTTACACCTGCTTAAACTGGATGCTTTTTACTACCAAGTTCACGTTGTCTTAAACTTTTTAATTAATAATTACACTAGGCAACAAATCTCACCTTTTTTTTTTTGCCCCGATCGGAAAAGAAATTTTTCTTACTAATTCGAGGGCGTAGAAACCGAATCTGACCTTAGAAAAATTTCAGCACCTAAAATTTTTGAGATATAAGTCCAGGAAATAATGAGTTTTTTTCTTAAAAAAAAATATTAGGATTTTAAAAATTTTAGGGTATATTAAAAAAAAATACAAGGAAATCAAAAATATATATGCCAAGGACCTACTGTCAGAGTAAGTACGCGAAAAAAAAAATATAAAATCATGGTAAAGTGTATAATGTATTATATTTAACTTAATTCTTGATACTCTTTTTTTACATTCAAAATTTTAAAATAATGTGTTTTTTTATTGTCAGTTTTTAGAAATGTTGGATTTTAAGCCTTACTTTTTTCTCAGAAGTAGGTAACTTCAGGCCCTCCACCTCTGTACAATTGCTTTAGCTATGGTCCTGTTGAGGAAATAATGAAGTTTTTTTTCAAAATCTTAAAAAAAAATAGTAGGATTTTAAAAATTTTAGGGTATATTAAAAAAAATACAAGGAACTCAAAAATATATATGCCAAGGACCTACTGTCAGAGTGAGTACGCGAAAAAATAAAATAAAATCATGGTAAAGTGTATAATGTATTATATTTAACTTAATTCTTGATACTCTTTTTTTTTATATTCAAAATTTTAAAATAATGTGTTTTTTTATTGTCAGTTTTAGAAATGTTGGATTTTAAGCCTTACTTTTTTCTCAGGAGTAGGTAACTTCAGGCCCTCCACCTCTGTACAATTGCTTTAGCTATGGTAATGTTGAGGTGGATCACTTTTTTTGTTGTCATCCCTAAAAAAAAAATCTGAAAATACGCCACTGTTCAATTTGTGTATCTAAAACATGCAATAATTTGTTGCCGTTATGTATTTGAAATTGAGAAAAATAAAGAAATTAAAATAAATTTTAATAAATATAACGTTTATTTTTAGTACTTATTAAACATAGCACAAATGTTTTGAATGCGGTTTAATTTCAGTATGAAACTATTAATTGGGGTCTAAAATATACTGCGGTGTCAGTCAACAAAGTTGGTTGGTTGGTATTCGGGGTAATTTCAACTCTTGTTTTAATATGCTGTTTGTAACCACAATAATAATTATTTATAATTATAATTTATAATTAGGTATATTAAAAGAAATAGCAAAAATAAAAAGGATATTCCTATTTGCTTACTAAAACAGAATTTTTCAATGATTACTTTAGATTCTAAAGCTTAGAATAACACTTAAATGATTTTTTCTACGAATGTCTTAGAATGTTACTCAAATCGCACAGAAAACTCTCATAGTATATGGCATATTTCGCAAGCGGAATATGTGGTATATAAAGCCTATTACGTTTTATGTCACATTCCGTGTTAGGTTTCATATACCGTAATAGGTTTCATATCGCACGGTTCGCAAAAAAGGTCAAATAAAATAAAAAATTGCCCAAGAACTTTGAAAATAAAATTAGATTCCTGGCCCTTTCCTTAAATAGGAAAAGCAAAAATTTGAACGAAAAATTTTTTTTTTATCGCACATTTTTGTTTTGAGTATTGTAAAATAGATACACGCTGATTTATAATTTTCCCAATTCACCAATAATTGCTACAGTTTACTTTTTTCTGCTTAAACTTTTTACCTGTAACTCAAAAATTAAATTTTATATATTATCTAACAAATAGGACCCCCTTGGGGGCCTTAAAGAGGACGGAAGCCTAAATTTTTAAATTTTCCTGGGTTTATCTTGTATGCTCTATTTATATACCAATATAAGCTATTCTAGTAGTATATTAAATATTTTTTTTTTAATAGGGGGTTTTGGACTTTTTCAGATTTTTTTTTAGAATTGTAATGTACAAAAAATATAATATTATAAATATTTTCTAGATATTGTAAAAGAGTGTTTAAAATGTCGGTTTGGGGGTTAATTATTATATAATATATAATATATACTATTATATAATATATTATTATATATTAATATTAAAAAGATATATAATAATATTATTATGTACGCGTACGTGCCAAATTTGGTTTATATTTCTCCTGAAAGTTGTTAAAGAAGTCTCTTATAAGAGACTTACTATATCTAATAATTATAAAAATAAATAATATTTTATAACAACTCTCATATATAATTACTATTAAATATTAATTATTATTTTTTTAATGTTATAGTTTATCATATAGTTTGCGTTAAATTTTTATTATGTTTATTTACCAGGTTTAGAAAATTTTTGCTTTTATTTTTTCTGTACTTTTATATTTCAATTTTATTTAATACAAAATATAATTTCCACTCATTACTTTATTTGCTTTTAATTTATTGCCTTTCCTCTGGAATTAAAAAATCCCTTCAAACCTTTCAAAAAAAAAATTGATTTGTAAAGTAAGTTTTAAAATGTTTTTCTTTTTCTTCCAATCGTCTGATATCTCTTCTTTAAGCCGAAAGTAGAGATTTTAAAGTTTTAGGCATAATGTATTATAGAAATATTATGTACATAATTATGTATGTCTAATTATTAGATATAGTAAGTCTCTTATAAGAAACTTCTTTAACAACTTTCAGGAGAAATATAAACCAAATTTGGCACATACATAATATTATTATTATATATCTTATTAATATATAATAATAATAATATAACAAGTGATATATAATAATATATATTATATATTATATAATAATTAACCCCCAAACCGACATTTTAAACATTCTTTTACAATATCTAGAAAATATTTATAATATTATAATATTTTTTGTATATTAAAATTCTAAACAAAAATCTGAAAATTGGCTCGAGACCCCCCAAACCCCCCTATTTAAAAAAAATATTTAATATACTACTAGAATAGCTTATATTGGTATATAAATAGAGCATACAAGATAAACCCAGGAAAATTAAAAAATTTAGGCTTTCGTCCTCTTTAAGGCCCCCCAAGGGGGTCCTATTTGTTAGATATTATTTAAAATTTAATTTTTGAGTTACAGGTAAAAAGTTTAAGCAGAAAAAAGTAAACTGTAGCAAATATTGGTGAATTGGAAAAATTATAAATCATCTTGTATCTATTTTATAATACTCTTGTATCTATTTTATAATACTCCAAACAAAAAAGTGCGATAAAAAAAATTTTGTCGTTGAAATTTTTTAATTTTTGCTTTTCCTATTTAACGAAAGGGCCAGGAATCAAATTTTATTTTTAAAGTTCTTGAGCAATTTTTTATTTTATTTGACCTTTTTTGCGAACCGTGATCGTCGCTTCCCTTGCAAAGTGGCTTATCTCATTTTTTGTGATTTTTCAGGAGGCAAAATAAGTTTTACAAGTATTTGAGATGCTACTACAGGCAAAACAAATAATACTGAAAAATACGTACCTTCGAGATCACCTATATTTGAGATAAATCTTTAAAAGGGTAGCTACAGGTTACTGTTTTGATGCCACCCAAGGGCCTAACTCAATTCAGCAATTTTTTGACATAAGCCCCTTTGTAAGGAAGGCGACGATATTTTTAGCAAAATTATTTAATACAAAATTTACTATAAAATATTAAATTATTAGACGAAAATTAAATTATCGGATTTAAATTATTGTTTTTTATTAAAACTTTTGGTTATTATGTAATTTATAAAAAAAATAATGTATAAAACTTCAGTCGTAGAAAAAGTATAGGTTGCAACACGTGTAGAATGGTTACTCCTCACTCGTGCACCGTCTCCCTCGCCACTATCGCGGCTCGGGTGACAAACATCCACTCGTTCGGAATATGCATCATTCTACGCCTGTTACAGAATATACTATTCATTAACAGAATTACTAGATTCTGGCACACTGCAGTGTGCCACATGTGCGCACATGTGCGCACATGTGCGAGAATATTATATTCTCAATCTTGCGATGGAATAGGCACATGTGATGACTTCTTAGTGCTTATTAATAACCAAATTATAATGAATGTAAACAATAAAAATGACAATATAAAAAAATACTGCTGCCAACAAAATAATACTTTCCCCTATACTGCCTCACTACGCTAAAAAGCCGCAACTCCAATTTTTGTTTTTTATTTACCTCACTCTTAGTTGGGCTATTTATTGAACCAATCAAATTTAAGTAAACAGCTTTATTTATTCAGTTATAGACTTATAAAAATTGCAGTATCTCCAAAATAAGGGACTGTTCTAAGCTAAAAAGCAGTAACTCCAAATAAGTTATTTATTACTAAATATATTAAAATTAAATTAGGAGGGTGTAAAGCATTAATAAAACAGTTTCCTTTTTGCATTATTATAGTTTTTCTATGACTCAAGATTTTCCGGATATAACAAAAAAAAACTGCTGCCAACAAAATAATATTTACCTCTGTAAGTCTTGATTAATTAAACCATTTTTTATTGGAAAACGAAAAAATGTTGAAAAAAATTTAAATTTAAAAAAAAATTCAATTTTTTTTTCAAAAAAGGTTTCTTTTTTCGAAGAAAAGATAATAAAAATTAAATGTTTTTTAAAAAAACTTGATTTAACCCTATTTTAACCCATTACTCCGATTTTTACCAAAAACAATCTCAGCCTAAAACTTTGGATAATAAACCTATGATCCAAATTTGAAGTCTTTAGCTCAAAGCGTTCTCGAGTTATCGTGATCACAAATTTTCTGGAAAAACAGACAGACCGACCGATAGATAGACCGACAGACAGATTTTTTTTAGGGAAATTGTCTTTTTTGGAAATAAAACGTCGAGAAGCGTGAAAAAATCAATAAAAATATTTAAATTTTTTCTTACGCAAGATTTCCCTTGGGTCCAAGGGGAAAGTAAAATTGACGTAACAGGAAATTTAAAAATATATATTTTTTTCATATTTTTGGGTTGTTTTCTCTTGTTCTTGTCACTTGCTGCTTTTTAGTTTAGCGTTGCTAAAAATTTTGACTACGACATCTAAGCTAAAAAGTAGTAAGTCCCATTTTCTTTTTAAATAAATAATTAATAATTGCGAAACTTGTGTTATAATAAAGGTACTTCAAACTCAAATTTATACGCCTACTTTCTCGATTCTACCTATAACACAAGGGTGTGCTAAGACGATTTACTGTTTTTGCCATTATCTCAGTTTTATTTAATATGGAGTTCCTGCTTTTTAGGGTAGTAGGGCAGTATAGGCCTAGGTTGATTAAAATCAAAAACGAAAAAAATAAAAAAAAAAATCAAAAAAAATTCAAAAAAGGAAGTTTTTTTCTTTTTCAAAAAAGTGAATTTTTTCGTAAAACGAAAAATAAATAGAAAAATTAAAAAAATTAAAATTTTTGTAATGAATGTAAACAATAAAAATGACAATATAATAAAATACTGCTGCCGAAAAATTATACTTTCCCATTAAAATCAAAAACGAAAAAAATTTTCAAACAAGTTTTTCAAAAAAAAAATTATTTAAAAAAAAACTGTTTCCACGGGAATCGAACCGTGGATTTTTTTCCCAACCAACTTTTTTTACAGAAATCATCTTTTATGTAGAAAAAGCAATATTAATCTTACGATTTAAATGTTTTTTTTTTCTATTTTGCGACTCTTATAAGCTCATAATCACACGCATTTTGCGTGTTCTTATAGGCCCATAAAAGGTCTCTACTTTTTGTTCTTTTGAGTTGGCAACAGACAAAAGCCTAGGCTTTAGCTATTTCTTAACGTTTTCCATGCAAAGGTCAAAGTCGCTATAAAGTTTATTTTTTTACAAAATTTTGTGTTTAGGTTATTTTTTACCGTGTTAAAATTGCGGCTTTGTTACTTGCAGTGAAAAAGAGAAGATATGACTATAAAATATATCAAAATAATATTTGTTCTTAAAATTTTTAACAGGGCCAAAACTATAATGCCAATCCGAAATAAAAATCCCTAAATCAGTCATCAATTTAAATGTAAATTTTTTAAAATTTTAAAGCAAAATAGAAAAAATTATATAAAGCACTTGTTTCATAACACGTTTTTAGCGCACTAGTACTTTAGAAAACTCGCCGCAATCGACTCGTTTTCTAAACTTGTACTCGTGCGCTAAAAACGTATGTTACGAAACGAGTACTTTAATATACTATTTTCTATTTTGCGACTCTTATAAGCTCATAATCACACGCATTTTGCGTGTTCTTATAGGCCCATAAGAGGTCTCTACTTTTTTTTTGTTGGGTTGGCAACATACAAAAGCCTATCTCTTGACGTTTTGCGTGCAAATGTCAATGTCGATTTAAAGTTTAATTTTTTACAAAATTTTGTGTTTGGGTTATTTTTTACCGTGTTAAAATTGTGGACTGGTTAATTGCAGTGAAAAAAGAAGAGATGACGGTAAAATATATCAAAATATCATTTGTTCTTAGAATTTTAAACATAGTGTAAACTGTAATGCCAACCCAAAACAAAAATCCCTAAATCAGTCATCAATTTAAATGTAAGTTTTTTAAATTTTAGAGCAAAATAAAAAAAATTGTATATAGCACTCGTTTCATAAAACGTTTTTTGAGCACTAGTACTTTAGAAAACTCGCCGTAAGCGGCTCGTTTTCTGAGCTTGTACTCGTGCGCTAAAAACGTATGTTATGAAACTAGTACTTTAATATACTATTATTACGATGCACTTTTATGAGGGTAAAATATTTTCCACGAGTACATAAACATTATTTAATATACTGTAAAATATTATTTGTTTATTTTCATAATAATGTTATGCTTGGCAGTGAAAAACACAAACATTTGAACAAGGTAAAAGCTTTGGAATAACTTTTAATCTCCATATCACCCAAAGAATCTGCTGCACAGGTTTGTCAGTGCTTTTTAAGAACACTCTTTAGATTCATATATTCATATTGCTTATAAATATTCACGAAGGGTTAAAACCATGTTGGAACCAGGATTTATAAATTGTTCTGGTCTAAGTATTTCATCCCCTATGCC